>OU015753.1:61843850-61854414 GCA_907169655.1 Acomys percivali | reverse complement strand
CTCTCTCTCTCTCTCTCTCTCTCTCTCTCTCTCTCTCTCTCTCTCTCACACACACACACACACACACACACTCCTTTTTCCTCTTCTAGCTTCTTCAGACACTAGGCACACACAGAGCATGTGTACATACATGCAATCAAAACACTCATACACACACACACAAATATTTTAAAGATACTATATGAATAAACAACCTTATACCCCTGGGCTACTATTGTGACTACATTGAGGATCATAACATTCCATGTAGCACAGCATTCCAAATGAATCTGCATCTGACTTCCAAAAGGATCTTAAAATAAATGGCAGCCTTTAATGAATTCTCTTGGGGACATGGAGGAGGAAGTTCCACAGAACATTGAACAGCAGGACTTCCTAACAATGCCCAGGAGACACTTCTGGCTCCCCTGCAGGCCCCTTCACTCGGTCTCTATATTTGCTAGCCCATCCACTGCCCAGACAGCCAAGTTTCTAGTTGTTCCCAGGAAAAATGCAAGCACATCAGGGTTTAATTTTGACACTGCCCACCCTCAGCCAATAGGCACGCCTGGGGAGGAGAGCAAAAGCACTAGCCACTTCCTAAATTCTTGAATGTGTTTCTGAACCTCCGTCCCACACGGTGGAGTCCATGAGGCCCCGTGGTCCAGTGCCAGCTCTACTTGAGGACCATCCTGCTTCACTAGAACCAACTCAAGAGGAAGTGCCTCTGCCAGGGCCTATTGTCAGACTTCCTTCTGCGAAGAAAGATGCTGGCCAGGCCGCCCATGTGATACTTGCAGGCTTAGGATGCACCCCAGTGTTTCCAGTATGATTGTCTAAAGTCCTTCTTTTTCCCTTCCCCAAAGTTTAAAGTCTGATAAAAAACCTCAACTGTTTCAGTAATGCTCAGCTATAAATTTTTGACAGATCTGATCCAACCCTTTCTGGATCTCCAAGATGGCACTCGGGCACTCTGCTAGGTGTGAAATAGTGACGAGTTATGTAACAACCTGACAATTTGCACTCAATGGGAGTCCCAGGCATCTGGTCATCCCAGAAACACAATAAAATAGGTAACACAAGTTGTTTCTGGAGGGAAACTGAGTCACAGCAAGACTAACTGACTTGCTTGAGGTTAAATAACTAAGAAGTGGTAGAGTTAGAATTCAAATGCAAGCATTTAGGCACCCAAACCAGCACTCCGTCTTGTCCTCCCGTGCGTCTGGGGTAAGAGTGGATATGGGTTGAATGATAATGGCCCCCACAGGCCCATATACTTTAACACTTGGTTTCCACTTGGTGGAGCTGGAACTGTTTGGGAAGGATTAGGAGGTGTGGCCTTGTTGAAAGAGCTCACTGGTGGTGGACTCTGATGTTTAAAAAAGCCTTCACCATTCCCAGTTAGCTCTCTGCTTCCTACTTGCAGATAAGGATGTAAGCTCTCAGTTAACTAGTCCAGCACCATGCCTGCCTACCTGTTGCCATGCGCTGTGGCATCTGGCCGTGAACTCAGTCCCCGAAACCGTAAGACCCAATAAACTCTTCTATAAGTTGCCTTGGTCATGGTATCAAAAACTAAGCTCGGCAATAGAAAAAGTCCCACTAAGAGAGTGGGACAAATAAATCACAGCTGCTCTTCAACTCACTGTGTCCTTCAGACATTCTGTCCCCTATGCAGGGTGCTCGAGGGCCACACCACTATCTCTCAGGACTGGACTGTTAGGCTGATGTCCATCCATTTCCAATGCTGACCACGACTGTTGCTCTCAGGGCATTTCTCCATCTCAATACTCCCGAGTTCTACCTCCATGGTGGGTTCTTGCTTCCTTCTCAGTCAACGCCATCTCTGATGAGGCTGGCCGCTGATGTGTCCGTCCTGTCTGCCTAGGCATTTCCCTTGCCCTCTCCTTCCTGAAAGACAAGGGAATCCATCAGCCAGGGTTAGTTACATCTTTGAGGTTAAATTAAGCCCTGATTTCAAAGCTTTAAGCCTCACTAAGGGTTTTCTTAGAACTTTCAGTCTAGAGAATGGCTATGAGCCTTGTAAGGTTTTTTTTTTTTAATCTTGCAAAATAAGTTATGGACAGTGTATTCTTCCAAATATTGTTATTCTTATCCCAAGCATGACTGACCTCTTTTTGGGTTTGTTACAGGAAAATGACATTTCAGCTCAACATCTCATATGGAAGTTCTACTATGCTGACAGACACATTCCCTCAGGTTAAAAAGTCCCCACATTGTCATTTTGAATGATCCAACATATTTTTTAAATTAATTTTGCTTAAAATTTACTCTCACATGCCTTTAATCCCAGCACTTGGGAGGCAGAGGCAGGCAGATTGTTGTGAGTTCAAGGCCAGCCTGGTCTACAGAGTGAGTCTGGGACAACCAAGGCTACACAGAGAGACTCTGTCTCAACACCTCCCCCCCCCCCAAGCAATTACTCTATTACTTGAAATTTGGATCATTTCCAATATTCTGCAAGGCATAGATGGATTCTTTGTTGGCTTAATATTTGGCTTATTTACTTCCCTGTAGGTAAGTTTCTTAAAGTTAAAAATGTCCCGAAGATAGAACATTCTTGTGGCTTTTTGTTTGTGTAGAAGATTCAACAATCTCTGCTGACGTGAAGTCTATCATTTTTATTTTGCTTTCGACTGGCTCCATGGTTTTAAAATCACTACCTTTTTCTTTTTCTTTCTTTTTTTTTTTTTTTTGCATTTATTTATTTACTTGTATGTGTGCATGGGGGTGCATGTGTGGATGGCAGAGAACAACTTTTAGGGGTCAGTTCTTTCCTTCCACCATGTGGGTCCTGGGGAAGGAATTCAGGTTGTCAGGCTGGTCGCAGGAGTCTTCACCTGCTAAGCCATAGTTCTGCGTCTCAACAGTGTTTTGTTATGAATTACTTTCAAGCTGTATGCTTTTTCATGTAACTTCATGAAACTTTTCACGGCCTTCCCTTTTACTTGAGAAAAAACTATTTGCCTCTTTTGGCAACTTATAGAGTGGAAAGTAGACACTGGCTGCTTATACATATCAGATCTTTCCTTTGTTAGAACAACTTTCTAGCAATTATATATTTAATATAATTTGTATTTTATAGCTTTTGTTGATTATTTCACCTGTAAATTCCATAATCTACATATATTGTGGGTTTTAATTTTTTAATTTTCAGAAGTATTTAATTTGTTTTATTGAAAATAGTTCTTTTTACATACATTATATTCTGATTACTTTATTTTTTTTTTACCATAAGACACACCTAATCATAAGACGCACCCATTTTTCCTTTGTTTGTTTGTTTGTTTTAACTATCATCAATGCCTGTATTTGCTCTTCTGTGGATAGGGTTTTTCTTTTTTCTTTTTTTTTATTATTTAATTAATTTAATTGAGATTACATCTCAATTGTTTTCCCCTCACTTTTATCCACCCTTTCCTCCCTCCCTCCCGGTTTCACTCTATTCCCCTACCCTAGGTCTATGACCAAGGGAGACCCCCTCCCTCACTATATGGTCATAGGCTATCAAGTCTCATCTTGGTAGCCTGCTTATTCTTTCTTTGAGTGCCACCAGCCCTCCCCACCACAGGAAAGTTGTCAAATATGGGGCACCAGAGTTCATGTCCAAGTCAGTCCCCACTCTCCACACAACTGTGTAGAATGTCCTGTCCATTGGCTAGATCTGAGTACGGGTTCAATGTTTACTGCATGTATTGTCCTTGGTTGGTGCAGTAGTTTGAGCAAACCCCCCTGGGCCCATATCCACCCATCATGGTGTTCTTCTTGTAGGTTTCTAGGATCCTTCTATTTTCCCATTCTCCCATACCTCTCTCACCTAGAGTCCCAATAGGATGTCCTCACATCACATCTTTCCCAATCTCCTGGTAAGTGAAGACTTTCATGGCACATCCCTTTTGGGCTAGTGTCCAATTATAAGTAGGTTTATTCCATGTGAGTCTTTCTGCTTCTGGGTTAACTCACTCAGTATGATCATTTATAGTTCCATCCATTTGTCCACAAATTTTGGAGTTTCCTTGTTTTTAATAGCTGAGTAGTATTCCATAGTGTAAATGTACCACAGTTTCTTTATCCATTCTTTGACTGAGGGACATTTAGGCTGTTTCCAGGTTCTGGCTATTATGAATTAGGCTGCTATGAACATGGTTGAGCATATGTCCTTGTTGTGTGGTGGATATTGTGGTTTTTAAAATATATTTTATACATTCTTTGGAAATTTCATACATACAAACCACATTCATTTTTAATATTGTTCACTTTTAAAATAATGTGAATCCTTCAAATATAAGACGTTCATGTTACATTTTTCCAATTTAAAAAATTCTCACATATTAAAACCTGTACTTGCATAAGTTTTACTCTTTACACCTTTTGAATTGTATTATTAAACATGATATGATGCATTGTTCTAAGGCAGTGGTTCCCAACCTTGGGTCACAACCCCTGTAGGGGATTGTATATCAGACATCTTGCAGCTCAAATAGCTACATTACAAATTATAACAGCAAAATTAAAGTTATGAAGTAGCAATGAAATAATTTATGATTGGGTGTCACCACAACATAAGGAATTATATTAAGGGGTCTCAGCATTAGAAAAGTTGAGAACTACTGCTGTAAGATAGAAATGTCCTTTCTCCTATACTATTGCTCACACAATTAGCAAGCTGTGAAATCTTTCTGAGGTGTCTGTTGCTTTGGCTTAGTGTGAGTTTAGAAAGTAGGACAGCTATGCTAAAAGATGTTTTGGTCTATTTCATCTGATTGCTAGTCAACTAATATATGTCAAACCCCTCAAAGTGCCAGGCACTAAAAATAAGCTGGAAAAAAATCAAAAAAACAAAAAGCATATGGCCTCATAAAAATAATACACTGGCAGGAAAGAAACAAGTTTTAAAATAGGTGATAGGTGGGTAAGTAACAGCAAGTAAGATAGGAGATCAGGGCTGAAGAGGCTGGAGAGATGGCTCAGAGGTTAAGAGCACTGCTTACTCTTCCAAAGGTCCTGAGTTCAATTCCCAGCAACCACATGATGGCTCATAACCATCTGTAATGAGATCCAGTGCCCTCTTATGGCCTGCAGGTGTACATGCAGGAAAAACACTGTATACTTAATAAATAAATAAATCTTTTTTTAAAAAAAAAAGATAGGAATCAGAGCTAGCGAAGAAGTAAAAAGTAGAACTTGCTGTGCAAGCTCAGGAGGACTTTGTTGAGGTAACATCTGCACAAGACCTGAAAGAGCCAAGTCAGTGAGCATACACACATCTGGAAGAAAGAAGACTCCACAGAAAATACAAGTGCCAAGGAATGTGAAGTTCCAAGACCAGGAAGATGGAGGCCACCACAGAGCGAGTGAGGGATAATGAAGAGAGGCCATCCAATAGAAAAGGAGTGGGGTGGACGCCTTTGGATAGTTTTGCACAAAAGAAAGGTAGTATCCGACGTAAGAGCTTACCAGGGTCGCTGTGGCTACAGTGAAGCAAAAAGCCATGGGAGAGCAGTGACAGAGGCAGGAAGATCTGTTAAGAGGACTCTGACTGTGGTATGAGCAAGAAGCTATGACAGCTGAGCCAGAGTGGTGAGAGGGTAAATTCAGGATCCGTGGCTCTTAAAGCAGAAAGTCAAAGGAAGAAGATCAAGGATGGCTCATTTATTGGAAAGTGGGCGGTGTCAGCCAGCCTTTTATCAGTGTAAGGAAAACCTCAGGCAGCTTAACTTTATAAAGGAGTTTATTTAGTTCAGAGTTTGGAGGCTCAAGGGCATAGCCACCTCCATCAGCCCAGTTCTGTTGAGGGCCCTTTCAGCTGTATCATATCATAATGGATGGCAAGAGCAAGAAGAACACGTGTGTGACCAGTGATCACACTGGCAAACAGGAAGCCAGAGGGACACTTCGAGCAAGACTCAGACACAAATGCCTTCTTTGCAAATTTCCAAGGGATCACCGAGGAATGAACTTTACCCCTTCCCAAAGACACAATGATGTAGGTCCCACCACTTCACAATCCATCAACTTGACACCCCTGCACTAAGGACATGCGACGTCACCAACACAAAGGGCCTTATTGGGAGGAGGCAAGCCATAGGAGTTTCCCATAGCTGTAGTTTTACTGGGATGTAGCTGTCTGCAGGAAGGGTAGAATTTGGTGCTGGGTTCTATTAAGCTGAAAAGGTGTAACCTACCTAACAATCCCACGTCAAAGGCTCATGGAATATTGCAGAAGAGGGGAAAAATGACTGCAAGAGGCAGAGGATCTGGGGGGTCTATGTGAGATTGTGTCTCCTAATGATGTTGGAGGCTACACCCATAAAATCTCACCAACATGTCTGCCCAAACATGACCTGGACAAGGGTGACACCAATGGACGTGCATAAGTGGATGGGGAAAAGCCCATGAAACTTCAATCCTACCCAAGGAACTACAGGCAACTGAGGAAAGCTGGGAGAGGGAGAGGCGGTCTTCCCCAGGGAAGGGCATCCAGCTGGTTATCCACCACCAAATGGTCAGCCCTGAAAACACACATACAATTAACATTATACCGACTGAACAGGTTATATCTAGGAATATATGTGTATATACATATAAATATATGCATGTAATTGGTGAAAAAGAATCAGTGAATTTAAAGAACTGAGAGGGGCACATGGCAGAGGGTTGGAGGGAGGAAAAGGAAGGAGGAAATGTTGCGATTATAACCGCAAAAATAATTTTTAAAGGTCTAACCTAAGTAGACCTGTTAAACTGATTTTCCTCCTGTTTAGAAACTGAGTATTTTGGTATGTGTGGATTTGTTTGTCAGTTTTAATGTATTTTTAAATCCTGTGGTAGAGTTCTGTTTTTCCTGTTTTCTAAATTGGTACCCATTATTGAGCTTCTGTAATTATCGTGTAAAGCCTTAACTGCTTTCCATCCCATCTGGTGACTTTGAAACACTCACACTCACTGAGTGTTGTCTTTCCAGTGAGGACCTGGTGCGTCTCTCCATCTGTTCACGTCCTCCTTTACTTTTCCTGGTTTAATTATTTGCTTGGAGTAAATCTTGAGACTCAGGGAAAATTCTCGAGTAATTTATTTTTGACTCGTGGCTATGAATGGAATCTTTCCTTTTACGTTTATTAATAAGCAGCTATTTTTCACTGACAGAAACACAATGGTTCTGTGTGGCTTTCCTTTGGCTCGTGTCTTTGCTGAACTCGGTCATTATTTATAGCAGCTTAGAGAATGCTTTTCTTGGAACATTTAGGCCTATGATCACGTCCAGTGGATTACCACTTGTTACCCTTATAGACTTTATGTCTTTCCTGAATAGTTATCGCCAGCATTTCTAATACCGGGCTGAGAAGAACAGCCATTAGAAATCTTCTGGGCTTTCGAGGAGCGGACCTCCCTGGCTCTCAGTAAGTGTGACCATGTGCCTCAGATAAAATATGTCGTTCTTCCTGCACCTCACTAGCTGGGAAGCTTCAGTGAGGAGCAATGACTACACTTTACTGACTGTAAACACAACTGAAATGGTTGTTCATTTTTTTTAATGCTTATCTTTCTCGTTTGTAATTTAATTTCCCCCAATTTCCCCTCTTTTGAAGTAAACATTTGCTAGTTAATGAAATGCCAAGGAATTCAAATGTAGCTCTATTTTTCTTTTTCTCTTTTCAAGTGTTTACCGGATTTTTGCATGCCTTTATTATTAGGTTGGTTGGCACCTAAAGCCTGTGGAACTGAACTGATCATCATTCTTTGCCCAATGCTTATTTTCATGATTCATGTTCATGACTGTAAAATTTCTTTTATTTGATAATGTGTTTTGATATTCTCATTAGAGAACTCAAGATACTTTTATCTAACTAGTGTTTATTTTTAGAAAAGTCTGATTTTATTTATTTTTCTTGTTGGTGATGGGTAATTATATATTTTTTTTACTCAGTCTTTAGGTTTATTGTGTTCTCTGAAAAAAGTCCTTCTTCTTCCTCTTCCTCTTCCTCCTCCTCCTCCTCCTCCTCCTCCTCCTCCTCCTCCTCTTCTTCTTCTTCTTCTTCTTCTTTTTTCAAGACAGCATTTCTCTGTGTGGCTCTAGCTGTCCTGGAACTTGCTCTGTAGACCAGGCTGGCCTCGAACTCACAGAGATCTGCCTGCCTCTACCTCCCAAGCACTGGGATTAAAGGCATGCACTACCACCACCTGGCCGAATGTCCATCTTCTTGGTGTGTAATATAAGTGATGAGCTGGTCCTGTCTTTATTGTTCCTTATATTTCCCTCCTCTGTGTCATTCATGATCCTTATTTTCTCTGTCTGGTCTGTCAGGGAGGAGAAACATCAGACTTTGTGTTTATATTTCGATGTGGTGGAGTTCTTTTTGAGAGTCTAGAACCAGACACTAGATGGAATTTGACAGACAGTTGAACTGCAGACATAGTTCTTGCCCACGGTGTCATTTATATAGACTAATAAATCCCGGCAGTGAACACCATATTCATCTGCAAACTTTGGGGATCAGGGAGGTTAAGTGTCTTGTCAACGTTTTACATCTTGTAAATGGTAGAACTGTCATTAAAACTTTATTTCTATATTACCAATGGCTTTGCTTTGATTTATTAACCTTGCCTTTCAGCAAGTCTATTATGTAGCTTTCTCCTTAGATATCTCAAATGGCAACTAGTTGATGATGCAGAGATTCCTGAACCCCACCTCAGACTTACTGAGTCAGAATGTCCAACCAAGTGTGTTGATGTAACGCACACCTTTCGGCTTTGTACTTAGGAGGCAAGAAGTGTCACAAGTTCGAGGCCAGTCAGGCTAATTTTATGTCAGCTTGATATAGGTCAGAGTCACCTGAGAGTAGGGAACCCCAAATGAGAAAATGTCTCCATAAGACAGCTATAGGCAAGCCTATAGTACATTTTCTTAACTAGTGTTTGATTGGGGAGGACCCATGTTAAGTAGTTCATACCACTTATAACTAAAGTGTCAGGGGATCTGACACCCTCTTCTGGCCTCTGCAGGCACCTACATTCACACACACACACACACACACACACACACACACACACACACACACACACACACCAATTTTAAATGCAATAAAATATTTATTTCAAGTCGGCTACACTGAAAATTTAAGGCCAGTCTGGGATACATGAGATACTGACTCAAAAGTATTTTTAAAAAAGAAGAACGTAATTCCAGGAAAACCCTGTCACCTCTTAGAACCCTAAACAGAGCACCCAGCAAAAAGCCTGGCCTAGATGTCTGACTGACAGATAAGGTCAGTCAGAGATGTATGGGATTTCAAGCTGCTAAATTTGTGGTAATTTGATGCAAAGCAATAGAAACTTAAAATAGTTCCTGATACACTTTGGATCTAGAATGTTCCCCCAAAGACCCATATAGTAAAGGCTTGAGACTGTTCATGGTGCTACTGGAAGGTAGTGAAAAAATTGTAAAGGTAGGGCCTAGTGGAAATGTTAAGGTCACTGGGGGAAGGCCCTTGAGGAGGATTATTCTACCACTCTGAGGAGAGCAGCTTGCCCACATCCTCCTACCAAAAGGCGCTGCTTTGCCATAGGCCCCAATACAACCAACATGGATGAAAACTCCTGAAACTGAGGATCAAAGTTAACTTTTTCTTTTTGATTTGATTACATTGGGTATTTTGTTATAGTAATAGAAAGTAGCACACCTCCCTATTTAAAATTCCAACACCCAACTTTTTTATAATATTATTTCTGGACTTGAAAGACAGTAGTAATCATTTATTTACCTGTAGTGAATGCATCACCACATACTTATTATAACACTTTAAAAATCAACAGGACCAAGAATTGATGAGGTTGTAGAACAGTTGAAATTCTCATATTGGGGGTGGAAAATGGTGCAATCATCTCTTTCAAACTTAGCATCTACTTACCATACAACCTAGCAATTACACTGCTAAATATCTAGCCACCCCCCAAAAAATTAAAATGCATTTCCAGTCAAACTTCTACACATAGTCCACATCTGTAAACAACTCAAATGTTCCTCAACAGTTGGCTGGGTAGATAAAATGTGGTGCATTTGTAGAACAGAACAGAGTTAAATACATATAAAACCACCAGTAAACCTTGAAATCACACACTAATTACAGAAGCCGGATGCAAAAGAGAGTACTAGTACTCATTGCACAGTCCCATTTATATAAAATGAAAATAAGCCTCTTATGACAGAAAGTAGATCAGTGGTCTCTGGGAGCCAAGACCAGTTGGGATGAAGGCACAAAGAATCTTCCAAGGACACATCCACGTCCTGTTTTGCAAGGGGTGGTTTTGCAAGAACACACAACTTTTAAAAGTCATTGCATTGTGTACTTTAAAGGGTTATGGTATGCAAATTATTCCTCAGTTAAGTTGAAAAACAGGTAATCCAACTTCATAGTACACAACTGAAAAGGTGCAGAAGATACAAAATAAATCTGCTCAGCCTAAAGGCAGTCATTATTACTAGTTTCCTACATATATATCTTTTTCCTTTCTTTCTTTCTTTCTTTCTTTCTTTCTTTCTTTCTTTCTTTCTTTCTTTCTTTCT
>OU015753.1:61819921-61843840 GCA_907169655.1 Acomys percivali | reverse complement strand
TCTTTCTTTCTTTCTTTCTTTCTTTCTTTCTTTCTTTCTTTCTTTCTGAGACAGGATTTTTCTGTGTAGAACTTGCTGTCCTGTACTCATTTTGCAGACCAGGCTGCCCTCAAAGTCGCAGTGATCTGCCTGCCTCTGCTCCTGGCTCCTGCATGTATTTTAGAGACATTTTTACTTATTATAAATTTTAGATCTTTACATATCAGCACATTTTAAATCACTTTTAAAAACTGCATAATGGTCCACTTATGGATGTGCCATAATTTGCTGAGCCTCAGTCTCCTAATTGATGTGTGCTAGACTATTTTCATTCTTTTAATAAACGATCAACAGAGAATTGCTAGGCTCAAGTATGTGTTCATGTTCTGAAGATACTGTTAAATCACTCTCCATTGAAGCTATGTCACTATAGATCTCCACCATCAGTGAGAGTGCCTGTTGACCTGGCATGGTATGAAAGGGCTCAAAAGCACACAGCACTCTAATTTTACTCTGCAGCTCTTATTACGAGTGTCACTGAACATCTTTCCGCAGTTTTGAGAGTCATTTATATTCACATTTAGTTTTTTGATAAACTAGTCATCTATTTTCAATTTTTAATAGAGTTGTTGGTCTTTCCATGTCATTTTATGATAGTTCTTTATGATCTTGGCTCAGATTCTCTAGGAAACCACGCTTAGATGCTAACGGTTTATGGAGTGAGTGTAATCCCAAGATAACAAGAGTGAAGGGAAAATAAAAGTAAAGCCAAGAGAGAAGGAAAATCACAAGTTGTCACCTCATCAAGTGGATGGCAGTGTCATGAGCCAGAAGTTGCTCAGTTAAGTGAATGTCAAAGGTGAAGGGATGTGGTGAAGGAGTCAAGAACAATATACCTCAAAACATGCTGTGTTGGTACACAGGTTACCTCAGGCTGATGCCACTAGACAAACTGTGGTTGCAGAAAGTGCTAACCAACACTCCTTTTCATACTTTTAGCAGGCTATAAAGACTCCTTGGTGTCTTCTCTATTCCCAAAACAAACAAACAAACAAACAAACAGTGTTTGTTACCAGACTGGGAATGCTGCAGCAGGGAACTAAGGAACAAAACCAGCAAAGGGACTCTTTCTCCCATTAGCTTTGCACCTCCCACCACAGTTCTCTTAGTTACCACTGCAGAATTCACTGCCTCTAACCCAGGTCACTCAGTCCTGCAATTTCTTTATGAATTTATTTTTCTTTGTATTAAAAGCCTTGGAGCTTTCTACTTTGTCCCTCTCTTTGGCTCTTTACTTCCTTATGAGAATTCCATTAATAAAACATCTGTGCATCTTCCGGATAATTTGTCTTGTAACTGTGATTGTTAGAGCCAAATGAGGATTCTACCTAAGATCTGAGATGGGCAGAGGATGAGGATTGGGGAGGAGAGGATTTCATTGCAGTCTCTTGTCAACATGTGCTCTGTAGGGCAATAGCTGGCTTGCCCTCATGAGCTGCATTGCCCTGATCTGGTGCGGAAGCCAGATTTCATATCCAGTAGCAGTCATCAGTGTTGTTGTGATCCTCACTCAGCCTTCATGCTAGTGCAGTACAAAATGATGATAAAAATACATACACAGTCATGCATAGTTAGTACGTATAATACCCACTTGTTGTATTCAAAGTCTCTGAATTCTTACTAAGCCTACTGTTATCTGTTGGTGAGGCTTGCAAGGTCTGAGAAGTAATTTATAGAAGAGAGTCATGCAACTGGGGAGCTAGTCTTGATGCTGAGCCACTGTCTACTTCGCAGAGGGCAATAGTGCTAAGTACTATACAGTTTGAGTGATCAAGTACTATACAGTTTGAGTGATCAAGTACTATACAGTTTGAGTGATCAAGTACTATACAGTTTGAGTGATCAAGTACTATACAGTTTGAGTGATCAAGTACTATACAGTTTGAGGGATCAAGTACTATACAGTTTGAGGGATCAAGTACTATACAGTTTGAGTGATCAAGTACTATACAGTTTGAGTGTGATTAGTAATAGACCCATCTCCTTAGTTCTACCAAGATGTTGTTAATTGTGGAGACATCATCCTATATTGATGTATTATGGTTTAAATTATAGCTTCTTTCCCTGGAAAATGTTGTAAAATACAATGTAGCTTTAGATGTGCTATTTTTACTTGGCGTGGTCTGTGGGACATCCTCAGAGGTATTTACAGAGGAAAAAAAAAAGTTCAGTAAGACAGGAATGAATATACAAAAGCATGTTTAAAGTAAACTGGGCTTCCAAAACAACCTTTGCCCTATGGAATTAACCACTTCCTTAATGGTTGTACATCCTCTCAACCACCCTTACCACCAAAGTAGCTCTTACATTCTTTCGGCACAACCCCATACAATTTTAATGGCATTTGACTAATTATGGTCCCTCTTTCCTGGTTGGAATGTAAATTCTATGAGGGCATAGACTGGAAGAAACTATGTCTCAGTTTAGGCCTACAGCTTTGAATAAAACCTAACACAAAAAATGTTGCTTAAACTTAAAGTTCATTTCTAGATGGTTGATCTACCCAGTGATCTACACAGAGCAACACAGTGAATTAACTCACACTGCATCCTTTGATCCTTTGAAGCTCTACCTGATGCTGCCACACCTCCCTTCAGCCCCACCATTCTCAACTCTGGGGTCTCCTTGTTTCCGATTCACCCACTTCCCCACGTATGTGTTCATCATTTCCACAAGAGAGTGAGCTCTCTAAAGACATAGGCTGATTGAACCATTTTAAGTTGTTGAATGTTGGGGGCGGGGGGTGTTGATGGCGCATACCTGTAATCCCAGCACCCTGGAGGCAGAGGCAGGTAGATTTCTTGAGTTAGAAGCCAGCCTGGTCTGCAGAGCAAGTTCCTTGTCTCAGAGAAAAAAAAAAAAAAAAAAGATTTTGGGGCCGGAGAAAAGACTCGGTGGTTAAAAGCACTGTCTGCTTTTCCAAATGACCCAGGTTCAAGTCTTAGCACCCACATGGCAGCTCACAACTGTCTAACTCCAGTTCCAAGTGAACAAATGAGTGAGTGAATGAATGAATGAATGAATGAAAGTGCATTTACAGTGTCAGACTAAGTGAATGAGTCCAAACATCACAGAAAGCATCTAGTGTATCATCATTGTGTTCAGAAAAGAGAGAGTCCTCTTTGAGGAGGAAACGTAGGTAAGTGGAAAGAGTGTGCTCTTCGGAAATCAATGACCTGAGTTGTGATTCCAAATGTGCCCTTGCTTTGGACATGCCCCTTCTCTTTTGTGAGCATCTGGTTCTTGTACTATAAACATAAATACACAGGCGGGTGACAGTGGGAAGGTCCCGCCACAGGGGGGTGGGGACGACACAGTGCTCTACACTCTGACTGTTCCTAGTTACTGTTGTTAAGAGTCAGTGAGTAGAGACTGAAGCACTCTTACATTTGTGGCTGAATGGCCTTCAAGAAGAGACTCTGGACAGAGAATGGAGTGCTGTGGAAACATTCCAGAAACCACTGTAGCAACAGTATTCAATATTGAGTACCAAGTCTGACAGGCACTCCACACACATTTTTCATTAAATATTTACACCAAATTTTAACGTCAGTACTGCCACTCCACTTATAAAAACAAGAAAACGGAACCTGAGAGTATCTCCAAATTCCAAGGTCACAGAGCCAGGGAACAGCTGAAATGGTTTCAAAGTCCAATCCATGTGACTTCAGAGCATGCTCCAGGCTTAACACGCTTCTTCTCTGAACAAGTGAGAAGTTCAGCAAGCATACTGTGGGAATTAAACTGGATTAAAACCTTTTTGACAACCTAGATCGCGAAAGTGAAGATAGGCTCAGGTGCTGATAAATTACGTGGCAGTGTAAGCCAGTTTGTCGTCTCCCACGCTGATCGCACCTACTGCTGTGAACTTGTCTTAGCAGTTTCAACAAGAGAGCTGTTCTGAACCAGATGCACTTCCCTGCATGCAAACCCAGTGCTTAAAGAACAAAGTCCTTACTTGAGCCCACCCCAGTCTGCGGTAGTGGTGGAATACCACCCTCTGAACACAGCAGCAACTGCACTTTTCATCAAAATACTGTGGCCACTTGTAAGAGACACTCAGGAGGAAGCCCGCTGACATAAGAAGGTCGCTGAGGTTTCAGCCATTGCCTCCTGTACTGCCCTCCTGCTGTACGTATTTCTGTTCTAGCTTTTCAAACTTCAGACAGTGTTTAGGGGATGCAGAGGATGAAAAGTTCACGAAGGAGGGAAGCCCATCTATACAGTCATGGGGAAAGCATCATAGATCCCGGGGTGGGAATCTTCGGTGATGTGGCTGGTTTGTGGTCACTCATACTCCTGAAAATAACCCATTAACCTTATTTTAAATAACTCAATAAGCTCTTGGTTCACCAAGCTAGACTAGGGTAGAGCTGTTCCTTTGCTCTGTCATTGGTGTCCTATCTAGAGTGAGTAGGCACATGTTCATATCTTCCCAGAGTAAAGTCCACAAGTAGAAAGTCATCCGTGTCTTTGGGAAAGCTGCTTTTTAGGAGACTTTGTTAGGCCGGAGTAACACATAAATAGAGAATTCTGCGGTTTGCCTTTTCCCAGCCCCTGTAAGATA
Source organism: Acomys percivali (assembly GCA_907169655.1). Lineage (NCBI taxonomy): Eukaryota > Metazoa > Chordata > Mammalia > Rodentia > Muridae > Acomys > Acomys percivali. The sequence goes on along the minus strand of OU015753.1, from coordinate 61,839,234 downwards.
TTTACTTTCTCATACCATACATTCTCAAAGCACATGAGAAGAAGGCCCCACTGGCCAGAGCCTCATCCTGCTGCACCTCCTTTCATCCTTTCTTCTAGTAAACAGGCTCATCTTAGTCACAGATTTTTTTTCCCACTATAGCAAAATTTAGAAGCATATTCTGAATTCCTGTGCAATGTTTGCTGATGCTGTAGCTGTCCTCTACTGTAGTCAGAGGATCTTACAGATGCTCTGAGCACCACCAGGGTACCCTGGATTGACAGGTTACTTGGCCCAGGAGGCCTAGCGCTGTCTCTTACAGCCTTGGTATTCAGGAAGAGGGTAGCAGGACAGGAAGGACTTCTTTGAAACTTTTCCGTTTGTATACATGTCTCCCCTACAGAGAGTCTGCCAGAAATAAACATAACTTTCCCTGCATGTCTCCATCACAGGAGGAGCATATGGTTGGATGCAACTGGCTTCTCAGAAAACCTTTCCAAAGAACACAATCTAGTTACTCAGCAAATATTTACTAAGCAACATGGAAGGAGAAAAGAGCATTCCAGCGGGAGGCCAGAGAGAGGGAAGAGACTGAGCAAGCTAAAGAGGACTAAAGCAGCAAGAGTGTGTATGGGGTACAGCGAGTAGTAGCGGTCCAGAGAAAGGGGAAGAATTGAGGACAGTTTTGGATACGTAGGGAAGGACTTTGAGTTTACCTCAATAGGTAAGAGAGACAAAAGATTCTGAGCAAAGACAGATATAATCAAAATGATTAGCGGAATTAAGAATAACCCTTAAGCTATCACTTTGTACCCAGCAGACTACCAAAGTCTTGACACAGAGTGCCTTGCTTAATAAAGGAAAATGAGCGCTTGAGACAGTGCCAGCCAGGGTGTTTTCAGTCCTCACAGCCATCTCCTAATTTGAGTGTTACTGCCTCAATTTGGCAGATGGTGCCAGCAGTTAAAAGAAAAATGTATTATGCTCAAGGTCAGGCATCTACAGTGATAGAGCCAGGATATAATTTCAGGTTATTCTGACTCTAAAGCTGACTTATTGTTGTTCTGTTTTGTTTTTCAAGACAGGGATTCTCTGTGTACACTTGGCTGTCCAGGAATGACTGTCCTGGTCTCTCTGTAGACCACACTGGGCTCAAATTCACAAAGATCCACCTGCCTCTCCCTCCCGAGTGTTGGCACTAAAGGCGTGCACCACCACCACTCGGCCCAAAGCTGACTTTTGAGGAGATGTTAGAAAGCATTTGCAAAACTCTGGCAAGTGGTGAAGAACTATGGAAGGGGCAAGAGGGATAGAGAAAAGAAAATAGATGTGCAACTAAGTGGTGAGTGCATAATAGACATGTTGTGACAACTGATAGAACTTTAGGTAGAAATAATGGTCAAGTATGAGCCAAGGTTTTGAACATAGCCATTTGAAATGGCTAACATTTTAGCCATTTAAATTATTTTGATTGGCAGTTTCCTATTCAGGGTGTAAGGAGCTGGGATGTCATCATTTGATCTCTACAAATAAACTGGGAAATCAGAAAGTACTCTTTGATCCCTCAGAGCAATAGGTACACAGGGAAAACTATGGCCCCTCACATCAGAAATGCAGACAGAGAGAATCACAACTTAGTGGGGAACTGGGGCAGGAAGCTCCCCCCAAACCAGGGTAAGAATGCCTAGATTGTGGTTGTACTGTGAGGAAGTGAGAACCTCAGAGTGAGGTTCTGCCTGCTGGAGGCCACTGTGGTGCAGAGACCCCTTGGTGAAGCCACTGTCGCCATGTCTGACCAGGAGGCAAAACCTTCAACTGAGGACTTAGGGGATAAGAAGGAAGGAGAATATATTAAACTCAAAGTTACAGGGCAGGATAGCAGTGAGATACATTTCAAAGTGAAAATGACAGCACATTTCAAGAAACTCAAAGAATCATACTGTCAAAGACAAGGTGTTCTGAAGAATTCACTCAGGTTTCTCTTTGAAGGTCAGAGAATTGCAAGTAACCATACTCCAAAAGAACTGGGAATGAAGGAAGAAGATGTGATTGAAGTTTGTCAGGGAAAAATGGGGGGTGGGGGGCAGGGGGTTTAGATAACTCTTTTTTCCCCTTTTCTCCCAATTCTTTTTCATTTTAAAAAGTAGCTCTTTTGTAATGTGGTGTTCAAAATGGAAATTGAATACTGGCACTCCACCTCTTTAAGAACATCTGGTAATCTGAACTTTAGTGTTCAATATTCAGTATTGGTTGTTTTTGTTGTGCTGATTTTTGGTGATCAGACTTCAGCTCCCTTAATATTGCCCTTTTTCTTTTAAAAACTTTCATGTGTGCACAGAGAGGCCACCTTTTCAGGACTGTGCGTTTTCAGGTTTGTGACGCTAAAGACCGGCCAGTGCGAGCTCCCCTATGACCTCCCAGTTGGCCCTGAAGTTCCAGCATGTGGCTGCTTCACTCCTGGACTGTGAATTTCAGTAGGAGGTGGAAGTTTTTCAGAGAACTAAACTGTGGAAAAATGCCCTTTCCTCAGCTTGAAGCTACTCTTAAAATCTGAGGGTCTGGATCAAAAAAAGAAAAACATGTTGTAGTCAAGATGACAGATACAGTGAGAGGAACAACTAACTACAAAGAAGGCCTCGCTGGAGAGAAAGTGTCTTGAGGAAGACAGTCTGGTCAGAAGATCCCAGGAAAGTTCTAATTTTTGTCAGCAGTTAATAAAGTTACTCATACATAAGTGTACGCAACAGACACTGCTCCTTCTGATTCTGTTTGTACTTTTTGGTCTGGGACATGGTTTTTTTTTCCTTTTCTTTTTTATATATATTTAAATAATTTATTCAGATTACGTCTCAATTGATGTCCTCTCACTTGTATCTTCTCGTTCCCCCCTCCCCCCTCCCTCTTTCACCCTATTCCCCTCCACTAGGCCTGTGACAAAAGGGGACCTCCTCCTCCACCATATGATCACAGCCTATTAGGTCTCATCCAGGTAGCCTGCTTCCCCTTCCTCTGAGTACCACCAGGCCTCCCCACCAAGAGGGAAGTGGTCAAATGGGAGGCAGCAGAGTTCATGTCAGAGTCAGGGACATGGGTTTTCAAGGGACGTCGTCTGTACTAGCTTTATTAAATTAAACAATATTTGTTATTTTTTTAAAAATGCCTAGACCATAAGTGAAGACTTGCTAGCGCTCAGTGTGGAACCAGTTCGAGCCCTGGAGCCTGCAGTGGGCCCAGTCAGTGGGTAGAGTGAGGGGAATCGTCATCAGCTCGAGTCCAGGAGCTTTTCTAGTGTCCCCTAAAGACTACAGAGCAGAGGTTCTCAACCTGTGAGTCGTGACCCCTTTGGGGAGGTAAATAACCCTTTCATAGGGGTCATCTAAAACCATCAGAAAACAAATATAAGATATTTACATTACGATCATAACAGTAGAAAACTGTATGAAGTAGCAACGAAAATAATTTTATGGCTCAGGGTCACTACTACACTAGTAACTGTATTAAAGGGTCTCAGTGTTAGGAAGGCTAAGAAGCACTGCTCTAGAGAAAAAACTCTTGACACTTGTGAGGAAGAACAGCCATTCTGAAGTGCCAAGGCCAGAGCCCTGTTTCAGGACTGCTCTCAAGGGAGCTGTTTCCCCAGAGTCTCACCTAATGGAGAAAGGGAGTACTCAGCTCCAGCCACGGATCCAGTCGGCAGTGAGGACGTGTGGGTGGAGACGGAGAAGCGCTGTGAGATCATAGCTCAGACACCAGATTAAACTATCTGGTGCTACTCAATACTCGCTCCCACTGTAGACTCATCCTGCCCAGTGTCCTTTTACCAGTACATCCCATCTGAGAGAGAGAGAGGAATGAATGGTAATGAATAAATAAACAGCAACAGTAGCAAAAACTACATCTACTATATTTAAACTTCAGAAAAATAATTTTTTAAAAGTCTTGAAAGCCAAAGGATAAAAAGCCTTACCTACTCAGGAGCAAACACAGGAATTTCTCTGAATCCATGAAAATGAGAAAAGAGTGGAGAGAATGCTTAATATGTTAAGAGGGAAAGAAAAAACAGTCTAGAATTCTGAGAAAGGAGCCTTCAAAAGTGAACAGCATGGGTGGGTAGTGTGGCAGATGCCTGGAGACCCAGCTACACAGGGCTTAGGCACATGAAGGATAACTTGAGCCCAGGAGTTCACGACAAGCCTGAGCAACAGTCAGATTCCGTCTTCCTTCCTTCCTTCCTTTCTTTCGGTTTTTCGAGACAGGGTCTCTCTGTGTAGCCTTGGCTGTCCTGGACTCACTTTGTAGATCAGGTTGGCCTCAAACTCAAAGCAATCCTCCTGCCTCTGTCTCCTGAGTGCTGGGAAAGATTCCACTTTTTAAAAAAGTGTGAAGAAGAACTAAAGATTTATTTCTCAGACAAACAAAACCTGAGGATATTTGTTGCCTGCATTGAATGAAATGTTAAAAAGATCTTCAGAGACAAGAAAAGGGGCACAGATCACAGACAGATAGACCTATCTGAAAAAAAGGAATGACATCAGAGAAGGATGTGCTGTGTATATAATTAATTAATTAGTTAATTAAGGTGAAGGTAATTAAAACTTCAATTTTAAAATCTTAGTTGATCTATAGAGAACAATTTGTTCAAAATAATAGCAATGATATAGTAAGTATGCTTGCATGTATAAACTTATGAATGAAAGGGGGAAGAAACTAGGGATATTTTGTTGTTATAATACTATAAGAAAAATTTTAAAGAAAAAAGTAATGAAACAAAAATGTTTAAAATAAAGAAAAATAAAAAATAGAAGAGATTCAGTATTAAATAAATATGGATTTAGATTAGCTATAAATGTATATTGCAAACTCTAGGGCAACCACTAAAAATATGTTTTTTAGGGAAAGGTAAAAGAATTAGGCCATGGGTGCACGCCTTTAATCCCAGCACTTGGTAGGCAGAGACAGGCAGGTCTCTGTGAGTTCGAGGCCAGCCTGGTCTACAAAGTGAGTCCAGGACAGCCAAGGCTACACAGAGAAACCCTGTCTCCAAAACAAACAAACAAACAAAAGTATAATTGCTACAAGAAAAGAAGGGAATTTTCGGGGACAAGGTCCAGGCAGAGTTTGATTGGTAGGATGTCCATTTAGCATGCCCAAGGCCCTGGGTTCAATTCATAGCACCACATCAACCAAGTGTAGCTTAGCACATACCTGTAATCCCATCACTCAGGAGGTAGAGGGGGATCAGAAGGGCATCCTAGGCTACACAGAGTTTAACTGAGGTAATGCAGGCAGAACATTCACAATGATTAGTGTCCTAAGAAGAGACTCCTGGCTGCAGAGATGGCTCAGCCATTAAGACCACCACCGTCTGCTTTTCTAGAGAACCTGGGTTCAATTCCCGGCACCCACATGGCAGCTCACACCTGTCTGTGACTCCAATTCCAGAGCTTCTGTCAACCTCACACAGACATGCATGTAGGCAAAACACCAATGAATATAAAATAAAAATAAATTATGTGTTTTTAAAAAGAAGAGACCCCAGAACTTTCTCCATGGTGTGAGGCTATAGGAAGAAGGAAACCAAGTGCAAGCCAGGAAGAATCCTCAGGACAGCCCAGCAATACTAGCATCCTGACCTTGAACTTTCTTGTCTCCAAAACTGTGAGAAATCAGTGGACTCTGTTTAGGTCACTTAGTTGATGGTATTTTGTTATTTTCGTCTAAAATGACTAAGACAATAATCTAAGTTTCCACTCTGAAAAACTATAAAATACCAAATTAAATGTGAATAAGCAGATGAAAAGAGAATTTAAAGAGGCTAAATCAATGAAACTGAAAACAGAAAATAAGCATAGAGAAATCCGTGAAATGAAGAGCTGGATGTTTGCAAAGACTATAAAATTCACACAGTTCTAGTCTGGTTAACAATGAAAAAAATAAAAGAGAGGAAAAGGAAGAGGAAAGAGGAAGAATAAGAAAGGGAAAAGAAATGGAAAATGGAAGGGAAACAGAAGGTACAAATTCTTAATAGAAGAAATGAAAGAGGTGATATGACTGAAGTCCTATGGAATAGGAAAATGATTATGAAGGAATGTATGAACAACTCTATACCCACAAATTTTTTGTTTTTGTGTTTGGTTCAAGTGCTGGAATCAAAGGTGTGTGTCACCATGCCTATCTATGCCCACAGACTGATACTCTACATGTAATGGACCAATTGTTGGAAAAATACAATCTTCCATAACCCATACAGAAAAAATAAAGACAAATTGAATAAGTCTTTTATAAAAGAAATAAAATCAATAATTAATAACATTGCAAAACATAAAGCCTCAGGCTCATATAGAGAACAGTACCAAACATTCAAGGGATAAAATTCATCAAATCTCTACGATCCCTTTTAAAAGACAAAAGCAAAAAGAATGCTTCTTACCCTATCCTATAACACCGGCACACTCCAATGCCCAAACCAGACAAAGACATTACAAGAAAAGAAAAGATACAGGCCAATACATCTCCTGAATATAGATATAAAAATTCTCAACAAAATATAGATAAACTGGATCTGACAGTATATTAAGAGAATTATGAACCACATTGAAGTGGGACACAGAAATCTACAAGACTGGTTCAACATACAAAGTTACCATACTGACTCAAAAGGCAATTAATGTGATTCATTACATAAGTGGGCTAAGTAATAAAAACTGTATGAATATTTGCAGGCAAAATTCAACCCGTACTTATTCTTGGTAAAATCCAACCATAAACTAGCAATGAAGGAGAGCTTTCTCAGCTGTATGGAGAGTGAATGTTTATGAAAACCCTGCAGTTAACCTTATCACTAGAGAGGAACTAGAAGCTTCCATCTAAAATGAGGAACAATCTAGAAGGTCCTCTCTCATCGTTCTCTTTAAGCATTGTACTAAAAGTGCTAGTTAATGAAAAACAGACAAGAAAAAATTAAAAGGTATTCATATTAGGAAGGAGAGAGAAAACCATCTCTGTTCACAGATGGCACAGATTTTACAAAACATGAAAGGATCAAAAACAGAGACAGGTCCTTGAGAAGTAGTAAGTGGTTGTGATAAAGCTGCAGGATAGATGCTATGTAAAAGTCAGCGGCTCTCCCGCTGAATATGAAATACAGAACAATCCCATTTTCTCTCACTTCTGCCAGAACAAAATACTTTGGTACAAATCTAATAAAAGTATATATAAGATCTAAATGAGGAAAACTACACAGCCCTAATGAAATAAAGTGCTTAATAGAAGTGACATTTTGACAAAATACAAATTTTTTTCAGAGCAAGGAAAGTGCTCTGTATAATAGTCCAATGGCATATACATGTCACCATGCATTTTTGAAAATGCATATGGCAACACCAAAAGTGAGTCCTGACTTAAACTACAGACTTACAGCAACAGTGGTGTGCTAAGGGTGCTAGCTACTCTTCTCGTTCCTGTGACAGAAGTACCTGGAAGAGCCAGCTTACAAGAAAGGCTTCTTTTAGCACGTGGTTCCGGGGCTGGAGGAGGTTGTGGCGGTACTGCCTTGCCTAATGGAGGAAGCAGAGAGACAGAAAGGGGCAAGAGTGCACCTAAGGACCCACACCAAGTGGCCTACCTGTTCTAGTTAGGACTTACTTCCCAGCATTTCCAGAACCTTGCAGAATGGGTTGACCAGCTAGGGCTGAGCCTCAACACATTAACTTGGGGAGGGGGGCATTTCATATTCAAAAGAAAACACTCATCAACTGGAACAAATGTACCAGTCTGGTGGGTCATAGTTGAGGAGACTGTATACTGGAGGACACGGGGGTTGCTTTATAGGAAATGTGCTTGTCTTCTTCCAGTTGTTTCTACTCACGGTAGCCCTGTGGAGTCAGTTCTCGCCTTCCACCGTGGGGGTTCAGAGGATTAGTCTCAGATCATCTGGTTTGGCAGCAAGTGCTCTTACGCACTGAGCCATCTCCCTCTACTCCTGCTCCATTTTTCTGTGACCCAAAAACTGCGCTAAAAACGAATCTGTTTTTAAATTCTATGCCAACTTGAATTGGTGTGCATGTGTATAATTACGAGATCTGTGCAGCCATCTTCATAATCACTATGTCGAACACTGGTTTTCCCTATCTCTAACACTTGCCTGAAACTGATATGATCGGTATCACTAGAGAATGTTGTATCGCTGGAATCAGACATTAGGCAACTCTTAAGACCAGCTGCTTGCACTCAGCTTAATGGCTTAAGCATGTACCAATGTTATTTCATGTGCCAGTGTTTTATTCCTCTTTAATGCATGGATGAACCAATTTATTTATCCACTTATTTTCTGAAAAACATTTGGATTGTATCAGTTTGGTCAATTATGAATACATTTGTTGTATTTTTGTACAGGTTTTTGTATGGATATAGAATTCTATTTATCTGGGATAGTTACCAGCAAATGCAATTGCTAGGTCACTTTTTAATGTATGTTTTGTTTAATAAAAAGTTATCTAATTTTCCAGTAGCTGAGCCATATTTGCATCCTCACCAGCAGTATAAGGGTTCCAGTATATGAGCGCATGTTTGTCATTGTTTGGCATTTCACTTTAGTCATTCTAATATTTGTGTAGTTATCTCATCAAGGTTTTAATTATATTTTCCTAATGACTAATGAATGATGTTGAACATCTTTGTTTTTCATATACTCTTTAGTAAGTTGTCTGCTTATTTTTGAGGGTTTTTTTTGTTGTTGTTTGTTTGTTTTTTTGGTTTTTTAAGACAGGGTTTCTCTGTATAGCCTTGGCTGTTCTGGACTCACTCTGTAGACCAGGCTGGCTTCAAGCTTACAGAGACCCACCTGTCTATCTCCCTGAGTGCTGAGATTACAGGAGTGCACCACTGCACCTGGCTATTTTGAGAATTCTTTATATTTGTTTGTATGTCTGCTTTTGAGACAGGGTTTCTCTGTGTAGCCTTGGCTGTCCTGAACTCACTTTGTAGACCAGGTAGCCTTGAGCTCAAAGATCTGTCTGCCTCTGCCTCTGCCTCTTTGATTGCTGGGATTACAGGTGTGGGCCGCCTCACTCAGCTTTCTAAAAAAAGATGTATCTATTTTATATGTGTGTGCCTTTGTACATGTATGTACACCACATGTTAGCAGGAGGCTGTGGAGGCCAGAGGAGGGTTTAAAATCCCTAGAATTGAAGTTACAGGTGGTTGTCAGCTCCCATTTGGGTGCTGGGAACCAAGCTCAGACAGATCCTCTGCAAAAGCAGTGCTTGTCTCTTTGCCCTGGTTGGTGAATTTGGGTTGGGGGTGGCATCAACACAGACAGGAAAGGGCTCTTCTCAATCTTCTGTGCATCTACACAGCTTTTAGGTTGAGTGGGTCTTCTAAAGGGTTTTGATTGAAACTACTGTTGTGGTTTGAATAGGAATGGGTCCCATAAGGCTCATATGTTTGAATGTTTAGTCATTAGGAAGTAGCAGTATTTGAGACGAAGTAGGAGGTGTGGCCTTGCTGGAGGAGGTGTGCCACTGGGGATGGGCTTCCAGGTTTCAAAAGCCTAAGCCAGGCCCCGTTCTCTCTCTTCCTGAGGCCTGCAGATCAAGTTGTGGCTCTCAGCTACTGCTCTGATGCCATATAGATGGTCATGGTCCCCGCCATGATGATAATGGACTAAACTTTGAAACTGTAAGCCAGGCCCCAGTTAAATGCTTTCTTTTATAAGATTGCCATGGGCATGACTTGTCTTCACGGCAACAGAATAGTGACAAAGGCAACAAAGTTAAATTTACTTATCCATTTGGAGAGCAATCTGTCGAGTCTTCTAATCGCCAACATGATATTTTCCATCTTCTGTGATTTTTTTTTTCTTTCAATGTTTCGTAGTTTTCAGCTTTTAGTACCTGGACTTGTTCTAGAAGCTCAATAGGGAAATGTTGCATTATTTACTATTTTAAATGGAATTACTTTCCTGACTTTCACTTTCCAACTCTTATTGCCAGTGTATAAAAATATGGTTGATGACAAGGGTTCTGCAAATATCTCAGAGACAATATTTCCTGATCTGGGATGGTCGAGTTTTCTGTTCTGTGCACTGGATATGGCTTTATGATTTGCTTCTGAACCTAAACACAAGTTGGAGTCATATATTCTCAATGGAAATAGACTTTTGTCCTCTCAGTCTCTTTTTTTTTGGGGGGGGGTGTTGATTTTTTTTTACTTTATTAATTTATTCATATTACATCTCAACTGTTTTTTTTTAATTTTTTTTATTAATTTATTCTTGTTACATCTCTATGGTTATCCCATCCCTTGAATCCTCCCATTCTCCCCTCCTTCCCATTTTCCCCTTATTCCCCTCCCCTATGACTGTTCCTCAGAAGGATTACCTCCCTCTGTATATGCTCATAGGGTATCAAGTCTCTTCTCAGTGACCTGCTGTCCTTCCTCTGAGTGCCACTAGGTCTCCCCCGCCAGGGGACATAGTCAAATGTGAGGCACCAGAGTACATGAGAAAGTCAAATCCCTCTCTCCACTCAAGTGTGGAGACTGTCCTGTCCATGGGCTAGATCAGGGTAGAGGTTTAAATTTTACCGCCTGTATTGTCCTTGGCTAGTGCCTTAGTTTGAGCGGGACCCCTTGACCCAAATCTGCCTATCATAATGTTCTACTTGTAGGTTTCTAGGACCCACTGGATCCTTCTACATTGCTATTCTCCCATTGTTCTCTCATCTAGAGTCCCAATAGGATGTCCTCCCCTCTGTCCCAGTTTTCTGGTAAGGGAAGGCTTTCGTGGGACATGCCCATTGGGCTAGTATGCAGATATAAGTGAGTATATACCATTTGAGTCTTTCTGCTTCTGGGTTAACTCACTCATTATGATCATCTCTAGCTCAATCCATTTCTCCACAAATTTCGGGAATTCCTTGTTTTTAATAGCTGAGTAGTATTCCATAGTGTATATGTACCAGAGTTTCTTTATCCATTCTTCTACTGAGGGACATTTAGGCTGTTTCCATGATCTGGCTATTATGAATAAGGCTGCTATGAACATGGTTGAGCAAATTTTCTTGTTGTGTGCTGGTGCATCTTCTGGGTATATTCCAAGGAGTGGAATAGCTGGGTCTCGAGGAAGCCCTATTCCCAGTTTTCTGAGATAGCACCAGATAGATTTCCAAAGTGGCTGTACTAGTTTGCATTCCCACCAGCAATGAAGGAGTGTTCCTCTCTCCCCACATCCTCTCCAGCATGTAGTGTCACTTGAGTTTTTGATCTTAGCCATTCTGATGGGTGTAAGATGGAATCTCACATCTCAACTGTTAACCCATCCTTTGTATCCTCCCATTCCTTCCTCCCTCCCTCCTACTTCCCCCCTACTCCCCTCCCCTATGTCTGTGACTGAGGGGAACCTCCTCCCCTTGTATATGCTCATAGGGTATCAAGTCTCTTCTTGGTGACCTGTTATCCTTCCTCTGAGTGCCACCAGGTCTCCCCATCAAGGGGACGTGGTCAGAAATGGGGCACCAGAGTTTGTATGAAAGTCAGATCTCCTTCTCCACTCAACGGTGGAGAATGTCCTGTCCATCGGCTAGGTCTGGGTAGGGGTTGGAAGTTTACTCAGTCTCTTTTAAAAGGACGTATTTATTTACTATTATGTATACAGTGCCCTACTTGCATGTACACCTGCAGGCCAGAAGAGGGCATCAGATCACATTACAGATGCTTGTGAGCCACCATGTGGTTGCTGGGAATTGAACTCAGGACCTCTGGAAGAGCAGTCAAAGTTCTTTAACCTCTGAGCCATCTCACCAGCTCCCTGTCCTCTTTGCTGATTGTAAAAACTAGTCTTCCCAGATGACACATTTCAATGCCTAATGCAACAGATGTTTACATTTTCCTGCAGCTTCACTATCGACACAATCTGCTTTTCTTCTGTGTTGTTGCCACACCCATACCAAAACTTACAAACCAGGCCAGCCAAGACTACTGTGAAGACTGCCAGGGAGCTCCAGGCACACCCATTTCTCTTTTCTCCAGAAAAGTACAAAAGGCAGCTCAGCATGTGGCATAAGCTAGTAATCCCAATACCTGGAAAGCTGAGGCAGAAAGACTGCCATGAGTTTAAGGCAAGCCTACACTATAGAAAGAGACCCATCTGAAAGCCTGCCTCACAAAAACAAAACAAAGCCCTACCACCACCACCACCACCACAGCAATACAAACTAGGTAACAAAGAACAGCATGGCCTCTGATTGGTTCTGCTGGTTAAGGCCATTCCAAGTCCTCGGTGGAGACAGAGGAAAACAGAAAAAGTGGAACCCCCACAGAGGAAAGCAGAAAAGTGGGAACCCCCACAAGGAAGCCTTGGACAGACGTTAGCTGCTCTCTTGTCTCATTGCAGAGTACCACTGTCTATTAAGTAGGATGAGAGATAAGTAAGTTAAAATTCATGTAGAGCACTCATTGTAGAAATTTTTAGAATATGGATAAAAGCAAAAACGAGAAAAATGTGTGACCTGTAATCCCATCAGAGGAACCACCCATCTTGATTTTTACCTTTAGCTCTTGCTTTTCCTTTATATAAACAACTAATTTTATGTTTACTCAGAAAGTCTACATTGTGATGCTGTTAAAAAGGTTTTTTTTTTTAAGTTAATTTTTTTTTTTCAGGTAGTAAAATTATCATGCATGTCATTAGTTGCTGTCACCTTTGGGATGGCTGTCCCAAATGTTCAATCACTTGAAGTTTTCTTTAGCTTTTAGACGTATAACAGGGGTGGTTAATCACACACTTACTGCGGTAGGAAAACCTGATTGAGAAATCAACCGTATCTAGCTTTCTTGGCTGTGAACTCTTCAGAAAGGAATGTGAAGTATTTTCCCCACATCCTCCCGAGAGAGTGGCCAGGGCTTCAAGTCTGGTGGGTCAAAGAGGTTGAGAGGTAGCTTTTTAGTTGGGAAGTTCGTTTACCTAGGGCAGTGGCTTCTAGCACCTGGGGAGAGGATTAGAGATCATGCGTGACCACGGATGACAGACACTGGACCCACATGAACCCCCTTCCCCTCCCTAAGGCTGGCAAAACCTGGTATGCAGATGGCTGTGAGGAACTGGAAAAAAAAGACTTTTAAGTGGCTAGCCACTCAGCATGCATGATGAGTGGACAGCTCTGCAGCCTACCTGGTGAGTGAGTGCCCACAGAAACAAAAGACCAGCATCCCACAGGGAGCCAAGGAGCAGCTATTAACTGCCGGAGCTCCCCCAACTAGGGCCAGCTATCTAGCTCTACTTTAATTCACTGGCTTAGGAATTTCTGCTTTAGTTTACATTTAGAAAAACCAAATGAGACAAGGGGAAGATTCCTTAATAGTTATAGTAGATCTCTAGCTAGCTAGCTAGCTAACTAACTAACTAACTAACTAACTAACTAACTAACTACCTCTTTATCAGATTTGGAATCAGATTTAAATACAATCCAAGAAAATGAAGAGCATGATCATTTCTTTCCCACCAATTGTCACGGAGCTTTACGGCAAGCCACACCATGATGAGCACTCTGATTCGATGTTCGCCTGTGATCACTGACTGTTCACCTCCGATGTCTTCTTGGCCCTTAAGGAGTGGCAAGGACTGTTGGGTCAGCCAGCTTTATGGCCTAAGCCCCTGGACCAAGAAACCTGAACTGGGCCAAGGCAGAAATGGCACCCTAGCAAACATGCTTTATATATAGCTCAGAGAAAGTTTCTTCATCCTCCTGGCCTTCCATCTTCCCACCTGTGAACCTCTGTAAACCAAAAAAGGTCTTTGCCACATGGCAGTACTCAGTCTACATAAAATCTATACAGATACACGTCCACAGGTAGAAGCAGCTTGTCGTCCCCATGTGCGTCCCCATGTTGTTGACAAATCATAAAGGTGGCACTTGTGTGCTTCTACTCTTGCTATTTCTCCCACCCAGCATGGGTATACCTCGCTGTCTTTTCAAGCCCTACTCATCCATTAAGATTCAACAAAATGACTCCCTTTCACAAGGCTGCCTCTATTTCTCCCATGGGAGTCCATCTTTCTTTCTTCTTCAACAGCATCTCATAAGTGATCAGGCATCTGGGTACAACTGGAAAGCTCCCTGCGGGCAGGAACTAGGCTTTCTTTATCTGTGTACCCCCATGCCCAGCCTGGACTCAGCTTGATGTTCTGAGAGTTCTTATCAGCCAAATGTTTGTGGAACTAAAATTGGGACTTAGGTTTAGGCTTGGATGCAGTTCCAGACTATTTCAGGCCCCGGAATGGGTGGGGCAGTGAAGGGTATGCTGGGCCTGGGAGATTAGCCATCTAAACACGAATGTGGCCTGGGCTCCAGTGCTTGGAACAGCCCCCAACAGCTTACCAGCTTAATTCCTCCTTGTCCAGCCCCTCCAGGAACAAGGAAACACTGTGTTCCCCGGACTCTGTTTAAGTTGACCCCAGAGCCTTTGAGGGACCTCACTTCACCCATCCCTCCCCTGTGACTCTACAAATAAGGCAAAGGCCTGAGCAGGTCTGCCGAAAATGGTTGGAGGGGCTTTGGGAAAGGCCAATGTCCAAGCTCCTGGGCTCTGCCTTGAGCTACATACTTGCTGTTAACCCAACATGTTGTTGACCCTTTGTCGTGACTCTGGAGTGTGGAAGTGGCATGAGCTCATGCTGGAGGCCTGGGAGCTCTGTTCTCACCACTGCAGAATGGGACAAATGATGAGGGTGGGGCTGAGGAAGGTTAACTCTTCTCACAGAGAAGAGACAGGGTTGCATTGGTATGATGGAGCCTGCAATTGATCAAAAGCCACACAGGCAGGACCTCTTGTCATTATGGGGCATGAAGAGGACTATCACCATCAGGGCAGAGAGATAGGAAGGCTCACCTTGGAAATCCAGACCGGCATAATAAGAGTTAGAAGGGTGAAATGGTTAATGGCTTGTTGAAAAACAGGGAGAGTCCCTCCTCTAGGGGCCCAGCTGGCTGCAAAGCCAGAAGCAGAGGCTCCAAGGGTGATGCAATGGGGCCCGCCCTGCACACCAGAGAGGGTAAGGAAGGCTGACTCCCACCCAGCAGCAGCCTTCACACCACCAGCAGAAGACTACTCTCTCCTCTGCTCCCAAGAAACCAGCCACAGGGTTGGTGGGACCTTGCAAGTTTAAAAAAAAAAAAAAAGACCCTGTCTGCTTGAGCTGTAGGAAATCACAGTTTCTGCAATCTACCCTATTCCATCCAGCCTCTGAGCCTTTCCAGTCAAGCCCAACCTCTCTTCTCTATTAGCCCCACCACACATGTTCTGGAGTATACCCATGAGAGTAGCTAACTGGTCTACCCAACCACTCTCCATTTTGACCCCAGAACTACTTTCAGTCTTAGGGACAGGTGACAGGAAGAGGGGGCAGGAGTAAAGACTGTGAGAGGCACAGACAGTCTCTAATCCTGGCCTGCTGGCACCTCCACCCTGCTATCCCACTCACCATCATCCTGGGAGAGGGTATGTTCTGGGTAGAAGCTTCTAGAAAATCCACACAAGCTTCAAGGGTGAGCAAGCATCTCTGACTTCCAGAGTTTAGACTGATGTCCCTGTCCACCTTTGACATTGACATAGTCTCCTGAAAAATAATTCTCAGTATGAGGCGCATAGAGAAACAGGAGACTATGGCCTCTCTGAAAATATAGTGGGGACCCAGATTTTCTGACAAAGTTCTGATCTTAAGCCCCATAAGGACAGGACTGTGGCTGGGCTGTTTTCTATCCCTAGCACATCTTCTGTCATAAGTCCAGGATTATTAGAGTCACTTACCACACACACGTGCACACACATGCCTATGCACACATGCACACACAGATGAACAGAAAAAATACACAAAAAGCACAACAAGCTATTAGGCCAGATTCACAATCACTGTTTCCACTCCCTGCTTGCCTTTCCAGCCTTAACTTTAAAAGGTTGCAGCTTCGGATACTGAAGAGGTCCGCCAGGATCTTTGGTACAATACATCAGTTAAGGATGTTTCTAGGGGCTGTTACACCCACAGTGGCCAAGCTCAGGACCCAGCTTGAAGCAGAGAAGGGACAGTTACCCAGGGCTGAGGTAGCTTCAGTTTTCCCTGTCAGAAAAGCACAATTTGCATGCAAACAAGTCCTCTGCAGGAACAAAGACCATACATCCAGACTGCAGGCAAGTCTTATTCCTGTTATTCTGGAAGGTGAGGCACAGACAGAATTCAAAATTCGCAGCAGCAGCTCCTTTAAAACCTCCAGCTTTTTTTTTTTTTTTTTTTCTGGGACTTACAGCTTACAATTTATGTTTGTATAAATTACTTTTTGTAACTCACTCCAAGCTCCCTTGTATTTGTTATCTGATTGGATTAAGCCATCACAGGCCCTAGATGGAGAGCTATTTCTTGTTTTGCAAGGGAAACAGATCCAGAAAGACCTAAGATCTCTGTGCCCAAGTTGGGAGGACAGTCAAGATTAAGTCCTCATCTCCACCCACCCAGAACACACAGTACACACACACACACACACACACACACACACACACACACACACACACACGGTCAGCCAGCCAGCCAGCAGTTCTCCAGTCCTCAGCACAGAATCTCAGATGCCCTAAGACAAAAAGGTACTTGATCCAATACCTTTGGATCAACTATCATTGTCGACAAGAACAACCACCACTGCCACTTACATTTTGTTCCCTTTGCGCTGTGACCCAACTTTGTTTTGCTTGAAAGCCAATCACACCCACTTCCACGCCTCACTCCCAAATATGAAATTCAATTGCAGTGAGTTGGAAATGACTCAAAGTGCCCAATAACAGAAAAGAAGAAAAAGAAGTTAAACTCTTAAGGTGGATGATGAAATGTCTGAGCAACATAATGGCAGGTATGTAAACCGTCTCTGTGCGTGGTATAAGATGTTTTTGAAATACCGTAATTTGAACAGAGCAGAACGCACAATGGCAGGCACCTACCAAACAAAGGTGTACAAATGAGCAACTGCAAATTAATAAGAAGCAGATGGACTGAGAAAGATGGACGAAAGGTTTTCTCTTTGTAGGTTTTCCCTATATTGTTCAAATATAACTAGTCATAACAATTTCCTAATGCACGTGGCAAATGTGATTATCATAATAAGTGGAGGAGTAGCCGTGGAGGAGGAAGGATGCTGGCTAGAGTTGCTGAAATGGAAGAAGCAGAGACTGGGAAAAACGGGTGCTGGCCAAGCACAATAGGAGGCAGGAAGCAAGATTCTCCCATGGCCGTGCCCCTGGAGATCTGGAGTGCTGTTCCAAGGGACCCATCACTTGCTTGCTGGTAGAGGTAATGGCACAGACAAGCCATTTCTTGGCATCCAGACTGCATCCAGAAGTGGCAGTCTCCACTTGAACCATGCGAGGCTGTCTTGGGATTGGGCATGAGGTGGGCAGCATGCAGTGGTTCTCACAGATGTTATGCTAACACTTTCCCTGGCTAGGTAAGCACTTTGATCTCCAGCCTACACCTGGCGGGTATGGTAGCCACCACTAGCTTCTACAGTGGCTGGTTTTCAGGAGTGCAGGGACCTTGGTCTGGACTAAATCACAGAGGTCTGCTGCCTCTCTAGCATCACAGGGATGCCCTTTCCATCTTTAGACTAAGCATCCTTGCCCATCTCCCATGAGGGCAAATTATCTGCCTCCTTTCCAGTCAGGCTCTTGGGCAAGTGGAATCACTTGCTGGTCTCTATTCACTAAAGCTCTATTCCCTCTAGGTCTGGCCCTGACTTCCAGCACCAGGACTGCGGCTATGGGCCTCTCTCTCCTGCCTGGAAGAGTGTAAATAGGAGAAGTACTCTTCAATCTCCAGGAAGCTCACCACCTGGAGCTAAAATGCACAGAGAAAGTGCAAAGCACTTGGACAATAAAGTTTTTTTTTTTTTAAATCAAATCCAAAATAGAGATACGAAAATGCTTGTTAAAAATAACCTATCTCAGCAGGGCATGGTGGTACACGCCTGTAATCCCAGCCCTCAGGAAACAGAGGCAGGAAGATCTCTGTGAGTTTGATGCCAGCCTTGTCTACAAAGTGAGGCCAGAACAGCCAAGGCTACAGAGAGAAACTCTGCCTTGAGAAAAAAAATAATAAATTGTCTGGAGACATGTATTTTTATCGAAGGGACTTGGAGTTTCTTAGCTGAGTTCTAAAGACTCTGCTGAATCCATGGGCTCTGATAAGAGTTTGGACAAACCCCAAAGGATGAAAGCTCCCGAGTGGGCCAGGTGTGGTTGCCAGGCCCAAGCTATAAGAAGAAAGGGGCCTTTAGGGGACAGACCCTAGTGATTTGGTTTCATCTCTCTGCCCTCATTGGCATAGGATTCCTCAAGAGCGAAGTCTGACTGCTCAGAAGAGTGGGCACATGAGAGAATCCTAACATTTTAAGACAGGGGTCCTTTCAGGCACCTCAGCGCTCTCCTACATCCATGAGTCTGAGTAGATAAGACACAGTTTTCTCATAGGACGAACTCGGTGCCTCCATAAGTAACTATCCCACAGCCTCCCCATTCTTAAACATAAACCAATATGGGGGGAGGGATGGTATTTTTTTAAGACCACAGCTTTTTTTTTTCTTGACAGAGTTGATTCTTAAAAACCTGTAAGGCCAGAAATGGTGGCATAGGATAAGAGTTCCAAGCCAAGCTGGGCGTGGTGGCGCACACCTGTAATCCCAGCACTCAGGTAGGCAGAGGCAGGCGGATCTCTGTGAGCTCAAGGCCAGCTTGGTCTATATACAAGTCCAGGACAGACAAGGCTACACAGAGAAACCCTGTCTCAAAAGAAAAGAAAAGAAAACAACAACAACAATAATAACAGTTCAAGGCCAGCCTGGGCTACACAGTGAACCCCTACCACAAACAAACAAACCAAGTGAGTTGCTAAATATACAAGAATGAACTTGGAGAAAACTTTAGGAGCAAGGTTCTCAGGAAGACTTACTCTCACACAGTAGAGAAGACTCTGGCTTCTCAGAGTCCACCAAAGAGAGAAGAGTTAAGCAAAGGGATGAAACAGGAGTCATGGGAGGCAGCTGGATGCGTAGTGTACTGGAGCGCTGTGGGATTACTGTGGCCATTGAGAAATCTCAAGGCGGTGAGATGGCTGAAATAACTTTTCGGAACACTTCAGAATGTGATTGAAGGCTGTTTGCTATGTGATGTAACCTCTCCCCTGTGACCCACAAACCTTCATTAAAAGTTCTGCTACATGTCACAGCCTCGGATTTTGTTTTGTTTTGTTTTTTGGGTGTTTTTTTTTTTTTTTTTTTTTTTTTTTTTTTTTTTTTGTTTTT
>OU015753.1:61777043-61819821 GCA_907169655.1 Acomys percivali | reverse complement strand
TTTTTTTTTTTTTTTTTTTTTTTTTTTTTTTTTGCGGTTTAGGAGTGGGAGTTGGAAAGAGAAAGGGGCTGATGTGACTGCAAGGCCCAAAGAAACAGTCATACGACTTGAATAGTGAGCAAAAATTCAGATGAGGGCAGCAATCTAGAGCCAGGGGTGACCATGAAAACCTAAGTCCCTTCAGTAATTCACAGAAATCCTGGGGACAGCACTGTACTTTCCACAGGACATAGGAATCGGAGCCAATGTCATTTGAATGACTTTCAAAGGACAAGATACCTCAGCTGACACCAGTTTACAAACAGGCTTTCTCTCTTCAAATGGACGAATTATTGGAAAACATAAATGTGCCACATATACCTCTGCCATGCCAGGGTCTTACTCGGGAGCTGTACCTAGTAGAATCAAGAAACTGTTATACATGGACACCCTGAGTGCTCACTGCGAGTAGAGCTGGCAGGGACAAACTAATGCCTAGAAGAGAGTGAGGAGCAGGATAGCCAGTCTGGCGGGGACTTTTTCTCAATCTGCCTGGTTGTGTGCCCTCTGACCCATCAACCCTATCTTAATGACCTCTTCACATCAGCACGGCAGCCTGAGGATCTTGTAAACAGACAAGGCCCAGGAGGAGATGGTGATGAAGGTCATAAAAGGTTGTGTGGAAACCAGACTGCTTTCCGCTTGCTCTGCCCCCTATGAAGTGAAAAAACAAACACTGTCCCCTGGCTTCTGGTCCAAAGGGTCCAGGGTGTGGGCCGTGTGTGAGCAGGTTTTCTCCAACACTGAATTTTCCCAAGGAAGGCCGTAAGATGTGCCCTGTGGGGCTCTGGCTTATGTTCCCAAGCATCGTTCCTTGATGCGCCATATCCCCGAGCCCTGGCACTTCCGCACCTCTCCATCATGAAGTCTCCCGGGGAATTGGCAGTCCAAAAACCTGCGGCATCTTTACAGGGACTACACACGGCTCAACAGGGCTGATGGCACCACCTGGCGGCCTACAAGGTACAACTCACCCTGGGAAGCTCATCATCCGGGAGCAGGAAAGGGGGGAGGGGCTGTTCCTGCGACCCAGCCCAGCGTGGTGACGTCACCAGACTGCGCCATGTCTCTCCGCCTCTTTCCCCACCCTCTTTTGGGGCTGCCAGTACTTGACGTGGCGTCTCCGCCCTCTACCCTTACTTTGCGTGCGTGCTTGCGTGTGGCGGAGGTGGCTGCGCGGGCAGGTCGGAGCTGCGTGCTGCTGCTTCTGCTTCTTCTGTGACCGCCGTCGCTGTCCGGCAGTCTTGGGTGGCGGAGCGGACGAGGCGCGCGGGTCACAGCCCTTCGGAAGCCCAAGCAGCTCGGCGCGGGGCCTGGCGGGAAGGCGGGCGAGCGCGTGGCCGAGGGCGCCGCGCGGACGGGCGGGCGCCCGTGAGGCAAAGAGGCGGGGGCGGCGGGTTAGCCGCGGGCCGGGCCGGCCGGGGGATGTCTATGCCTGACGCGATGCCGCTGCCCGGTGTCGGGGAGGAGCTGAAACAGGCCAAGGAGATCGAGGACGCAGAGAAGTACTCCTTCATGGCCACGGTCACCAAGGCTCCCAAGAAGGTGCGAGGTTCTGGGTGGCGGCGGGGGCCCTCGCGGAAGGGGCGCGAGCAAGCCCCGGGCCCGGGCTCGGGTAGTTCGGGACTTCGGGCTAAGGTTTGGGGTGCTCGGTGACCACTGGCACAATGTAGGGGGTGGCCGGTGAGCAGTCACGGGCCTATCTGGGGCCATAGAGGCCGCTCTGACCTCGCTTTTCTTTGTCCCTCGGCCGGAGTCCTGGATCTTTTCTGAAGCCCGACAGGGCCAGGCCTTAAATGTGCGGCTGACTTTTCCTGGATGGAGGGCCTTGAAGACGGGGGGGGGGGGGGGGGGTGGTGAACGTTTCAGCTGCCCCTGTGATCTGTCCAGGGGAATGAGGGTGTGCAGGAAATTTCCCCTCAGGTGAGTGGGAGAAATCAGGCAGCGCTTTTCAGGGCATCGCTTGTGGAGAATTGTCCGTTTAACCAACAACTGCGTGATAGCTTAGAGGCAAGAGAGAAAGACTAGGAACTGGCTCTTGAAGGCAGACGAAGGTCTAAAAGCAACAAGAAATTGAAAGGCAAAATGATTTTTGCCTTCCAGTGTCCCACTTGCTTGGAAGTTGTGCGAGAAAGGAAAATGTAGAGGATGGTGACAGTAGACACTGTCATGGATGCAGGCATGTGAAGAGATCACTTAGGCATCCCTCCAGAAAGAGGCTTGGGTGGGTTGGAGAGGTGGGTGGGAAGACATGATTGCTCATTCTTCACTGCACTTACCGAGGCAGAACAAGTTCAGCCTATTGTACTGTGGGTTGAGCTCAAAGGACATCCTTCTATTGCTCTTGGAAAAGGTAATCTATGGAGGGCTGAGTGTAGTCAGCTCTCCCAGTCTCGGGGCATTGGGATCCCTGGTGCTCTCTGTCGAACACCCTCTTGACTTTGCACTTAACCTGGTACCCAGTTAACAGTAGATCAAAGAACCTTTAACCTTTCTGATGCCCATGAAATGCAGGGCAAATATTTCCTCTTGTATAAAATAATTTCAAAGCTAATCCTGCATACAGTATTTCTTGGGTTCACGGATTGTATGAATTCAACAGAGCAAGGTTTGCAGGACTTAGTTAATCCCCAAGATTCCCGCACCTGAGCTAGTTAAGCTGCTGTCCTTGCCTGAGAGGGTTTATTTGTTTGTCTGTTTGTTTGTTTTTCTTCCAAGAAACTAATTGACAAGTCTCCAAAAGAGAAATCATTGCTGTGCTTTAGTTATGTTTTCTCACAAAATTTACGATTGTTACCATTAATGCTTTTAAAAGGTTATGGAAGGTCCTTTTATCCTAAGGGATTCAATTGACCTCATTTTTAGTGTTCTCGTTCCCTTGACTGCTTTGTTGAAGTGACCTTTTGCAGTCTGCACTATTTGGAAATGAAGTTAAAGTTCTTACAAGCATAATGGCCCCATGAGTTAAGGGAAAGAATAGGAAAACTCTGATAGTCTAATCCCCGACTCTACCTCTTACCATAAGCCCACCTTATTTTGTTTAGGTACTTGAGAATATTGGTCATTTTTATTGTTCCTTCCCTCTATTTTAGTGGAACTATATTCTGCAAGTCAGTATTGATAAGTCAAAGTCTGTGGTAAACATTATAACTCCTAGAGGTCAGCACTCAAGGAGCCTAGTTCTGTTCCTGACATATAGTACTCAATTGTTAATTGCCAATCTGGCTAACGAATAGCTGAGAGGCTGAGTGCCGATAGCAGTAAATATCCCTTTTCCTTCCCTCTTCCTGAGAGGAGTGTCACAAATTAGTATTATTGTAAAGCTAACAGCTTCAGAGACTCATATTCCATTAGCTGAAATAAGCAAGTCTTTGCCGGGAATGTAGGAAAACCGTGTTGCAAGTTTCCTTTTACTAGTATATGTGTCCCCATGTTATTAATCTTGTCCTTTGAGCTTTATTGTGTGGCATTTACATTGTACTTGTATTAAAGTGCATTGTGATGACTAATTACCCTTCCCTTAATGATGATAAAAGGCATTTACTTAGTTAATGGACAAGTTAAGGACTAGTCAAGGTCATGTAGGAAATTTCTAGGTAATCTGGTTTTGGTTGTTCTCTTCCCTCTCAGAATTTCAGCTGGGCTAGACATTATTTATGACTTAGGTCACTTTTGTACCTCTTCCGTGTAGTGATAATGTGACAAAGTAAGGGAAAGGTAAGGGTGGAGAGCTTGGCATAGAACAGAATAGTGTGAGAAAAAGGCCTCTTTCAAATGGTGCAGTCCTTCACCCATGAGGATCCCAGCTTGACACTAAACCAGGTAATCTTTGGATCATTGCCATTCCTGAGGCTCCCCTGGAACTGAGGACATTCCTGGGGCCAAGGGATATAGGTGACTTGAGTGCTTCTCAGTCAGGTCAAATCCCAGTATACTTTTCTTGTCAGCTTTTAATTATTGTTTGCTTTGTTTGAGGCACGGTATATGCCCATCAAATAAAAGCATATGCATCTTATTCTCCAATTACAGTGATAACCAATTTTGTATCCTTGGGTGCTATGGACATTACAGGGCTTGTTGGTTTGATTCAAAACTTGAAATATTTGGCAGTCAAGAAGCCAACTACTATTAATTGGTATTCTCTTGAGTGAATTTGTGTGCCTCAGTTTGCTCTTTTGCCTAATTAAGTATCTATTGTTTGGAACAGGTGATGCTACTGACATTTGGAAGTTAAGATAGCAACAGTAATTTTTTAAAGTATATTTTATTCCCTCAAAAATATTTTCATTTACTGCATTGGTTTATGGAGGAAGGACACATACTCATGTAGGGAGTCAGAGGATAATTATGCGACTCTGTTCTCTCCTACCTTGTGGGTCCAGGGAATCAAATCCGGGTTGTCAGGCTTGGCAGCAAATGTCTTTACCTGCTGAGCATCTTGCTGGCCCTTTTCCCTCTTTTCAGTGAACATTTGAGGTAGCTTACCAAGGGTCATGAGTACAATAGAGTAGGGAAGACAAAACTTTAGAAATAATGTTAACTTTGAAGGGTAAGATAATTAGTGATATTGATTATCATAAGCAATTTCATTTAAACATCTAACATCCAGAAAACCACAAAAAGAATCACAGTCTTGTCCCTTAGTAGACATGAGAAATAATGGAAGACATTTTTCCTGATCCAGAATTATAAAGGCAGTTTTCATGGGATCACATTGATTTCTGTGGTATAACTCATATGATAAAACTTATTCCAACTTATAGTGGTTTCAGGTAGTATGGTCAGGAAAGCTTGAAGTGAGAAGTCCTTGAGATGTAAGAAGTGTACATTGTACCACAACTGAAGGAAAGCCCTGTTTAATGTTACTCAAATCAAGTAAATCTGCTAAATTGTTACAGTGCAGACAGTAATAGTCTTTGGGCTTTCAGAAAGTGGCATTGTGTCAGATTGTTGTTTTTCCATAGAATAAGCCCCAATCTCCAATTAATAAATCAAAATCTCCTTTGATGGACATGTTTTTCTACATACCTCACAGAATATTACCCTTCCTCTGAGGAGGAAGGACACAAGATTCTGCTGGGTGGCATGTTTACTATTTAGCCTAGGTTCTATGTAGTTCTTTTACCATTTAGTTGCTGTTTGATCAAATTGTTAATGTTATCTTGAAGATTGTAGAAGAGAAGTTTATTTTGAATTTTCAAAATGCAAACCCTCATCTTTGTTTCTAAGTCTAGAAGAGGTGACCACATACAGAGTATATGTAGAAGGCAGAGAACTGAAACAGGCCTCACTTTGGCCTGTCTGAGGAAGTGTCTGGTAGTTCCTGCATTAGAGGCTGCGCATAATGGTTCTTAATCTTTTGAGCCTTAATCTTTAAAGAATTTCATGAAGCTCAGAGGAACACAAAAAATACTATTTACTTCTAGAGGTTTTAATAGGACTTCCTGGAACTCATTCATAGATCCTGACTTTAAAATCCTGCTTTAAATAGACAGGCTTCTAAGCATAGTAGCTCTTTTCTTGACTGATCTAGAATCTGCATTTTAAATTAAAAAGAAAAAAGTTTCTAGCTTGCACTTTGGCCTTGTGGTTTAGAATAAAGCTGGGGCTGGTGATATTGGTACCCTCCTCTTTGGGACTCCTTACTGCCTTGAGAGTATAACTCAGAAACGTACACACAGACTCCAGGGTGGTATTGATGTCAGCCCTACTGCTCTTTATAGGAAACTCTGCTTTTTAACCTATTTTTAATACTGAGCTGATGAAATAATCTTATCATTTGATTTCTCTAGATAGAGCTTATTGAGGTCAAGAACCATGTTTTACACCTAACGTCTTAGGTATAGTGTCTGACACACAGTACTGTCGGTGAATGTTTATTGAATCAAATACTATGAAGTGATCATCCCCAGGAGAAAGTAAGTTGGACTCATGTGGTGACTGACTTACTTTTCTTTTCTTCTGGCCTCCCTTATAAATGGATAAGGCAGTAGCTGGGGAGTGCAGGAGAGAACTTCATGAGAATTTCCTCTCATATAATAGACGTCTTTCTAATGCTGGAAATGGAAAGGAAGGGAAGAGAAAGAGAGTGCACAATACATGGCCTTCCCATTTATTAGCTTAGTAGGATGGAATCATAAGGCAGTGGCTTAGAGATATCCTTGCACGTAATCATGGATGCAATTCTCACCATTGGAGCAAACATTTTAAGTCTTAGCACTGGGCACCCTCTGCTCAAAGTTAAATCTGGTGTCCTAGATATAAGAAACGGGGACTTTGGCCTAGGGAGTTGGAAGTTTGAGGAATAATGAAGAGTTGAACAGCTGGATTTGGAATGTATGTTGGGATTCTAAAAAGTATTAACAGCCTTGCTGGCAATGCTGAACAAATTTCTCTGCTTTCGTACTCTACAACGCTGGCTGTCCATTCTGCTAAACCAAAAGCTCAACTTGACACCCGAGAATCTGATGTGCATTTGTCTCTGAAACACACCTTTAGAACTACAGTCTTCTGGGAATGGGCCAGTGCTGTCTTAACCATGAGCTCTGGTTCTAGTTGGCATTAAATTTTGTGATTTTTACGTAAAGTGTGTGACTTTGACAAGATTTGGGGGAAAGGGAGACTTTCAAAATTCCGTTTTGGGAAGATGAAAAAGTGCTTTGTAGAGATGGCAGATATGTGCAGTTGCTCTGGTAACAGATTCAATTTCCTGTTAGTGTCCAGGTGGTTCCAGCTTCTAATTCAGAACTTGAGTTTTTAGTGCCAGCATCAGTACCAGACTTCTTAGCAAGACAGGAAGATCCCCAGTGTTGGCTTACTATGAAGAGAGTGACCCAGCTGGCTTGTTATGTTGGACTTGATGAATTGTGAATCTTAATTACACTGATCAATACAGTGGCCTTGGTAACAGCCTTGTAGCTGCTGTAGAATCTGTTTGCTCCTGGGTTGTAACAGAAAGAGACTAAGTTGGTTGGGGACATCATGTTCTCACTGTAATAAGCTGTAGACTAAGTCCAAGGAAAAACAAATCCTGGAGGGGTTGACCTCACTACACCCCTTCTCCAGTAGTTCCCAGGAGGAAACATTACTCCAGGGTTTCTGTTCTTATGTGCCAGTTGGAAGTAAGTCAAGGTTGACAAAGACATAGTTCTTAGTGTAAGTGGGTAAAGGATGCTTCCAGGTTATAAAGGGTTCATGAAAAGCACCTATGTTGAGAAGTCCCCTGCTACTGGTTTGTAATTGGGAATGGATGATTGATAAAAATTAATGTTAGCCCTTGCATCCAGGAGTTAGAACCTTTCCTGTTTGGGGACTATGGGACTCATAATTATACACATTCTTTTCTGATTCCATAGAGAGGGGATTAGCTGAATGCTGGGCCTGGTTGGAATGAGAAAATATTGCCTGTTTTGCTAACTTTGAACTAAACCATGATTAATAATAAATAAACAAAACCTAGCCTGTCTTGTTTAGATAGACTCTCATGTTCTCTTAACCCCGTACGGATCCATCAGGTGTATTCATTGTCTGTACTGACAAGTATAGTTGGTCTTAAAGTAGCTTCTCCACTTCCTCTCCCTTGTTTTAATTCAGAACAAAGCATATTTAACGCATTTGTTTCCTGCATTCCTTAAGGTGCTTTGTCAAGAGCCTGGCAAATTCAAGTGTATTTATGTTTGCTTTTCCAGGTTCTATTTGGACTGTTTGTTAAATCAGTACCTTTCATGGGGTGGGAGCGTGGAAGATACCAGTCACAAAGGGAGGTTTTGTTTTGTTTTCAGAATATTTATTATTTGGGCTCTAATTTATGCAGATGTATTCACAGTAGTAGAGGACCTGAAAATAGGAAAGCTGGTGGAGAATGGGTTGGCATTTCGAATGACCAAGCTATAGAACATTATTTTAAAATTGGATATTGGGATGGGAGTATAGCCACTATCTATGATAAGTGATCTGTCTCCTAAGGAAGAAATCGTGTAATCCATGTGAAAGATCAAAACAAACAAACAAACAAACAAACCTACTACTACTTTTCTCACATTCAGAGTCAGTCTGGAGCAGAAGTCATGGAGCCTATTAAGTCAAGTTTGATTAACTCCTGTCAGCAGGACCAGTGCTAAACACAGCTACAGATGTGTTCTGTAGAGCTTAGATTCCCATGAGATTATTTAGCTTCTATAGCTTCCCTTAACCATCGGTGTTTCTAGCGCTTTTAAAGCTGTGTACATGTTCCAGCAGGAAGGAAAAACTGCAATAAATAAAACCATCTGTGTAGAAGGAAATTTGTTGACCTGAAGCCTCTCCATGTACCCAGGCTAACTAAGCACCTGGAATGGTTGCTTATCTAGAATTAAGGATGTGTTAGGGTCAAAGAGAGCCCTGAGCTGTGTTCTTTGGACTTTATCTTCTAAACTGTCTCCATCAAAACAGGAAGGCCATTTACAAGAGTGCCGCAGGGTATCTATAGAAAAACAGGGAACACCAGGCCTCTCTAAGCCAGTACCATTTTTTCTTTCTTTCTTTCTTTCTTTCTTTCTTTCTTTCTTTCTTTCTTTCTTTCTTTCTTTCTTTTGGTTTTTCAGACAGGGTTTCTCTGTGTAGCCTACACCATACCCGGCCATCTCCAGGTTTTGATTCATAGCCCCAAGCATATAAATAGTTTCAGCTGGGCGTAGTGGCACACCCCTTTAATCCCAGCACTCAGGAGACAGAGGCAGGCGTATCACTGAGTTCGAGGCCAACCTGGTTTTCAAAGCGAGTCCAGGATAGCCAAGGGTACACAGAGAAACCCTGTCTCAAAAAGCCAGAAATAAATGAATAAATAAATGTGGGTGCCACCACCGCCTGGCACCAGTACAATTTCTTTAGTCTAAATTCTTTTTGAAATGCTAAGAATAAATCTAACGTTTTGTATATACCCTTACCTCTAGTTTCCGCATGGTCATGTCAGAATATGAGAGTTTTAACTTGTTAGTTTATATTACGAATTCCTAGACTGAAAATAATAGTATTTTAAGGATTTTAAGAAACATTTTGGTAAAATTCTGACTTCAGAAGAAAAGCACAGAAGGTACAGTTGACAGTTATGGGAATAACTAAAGAATAAAGATCAAAGCATGTGCTAGGAAGGAAAAGACAGAACTTAGAAGATAGTTGATGGAGTTGATGAACCATGTTGCCAGCTAAGGGCAGGGTTACTACAGCTCTGGTGTTTGACCTGAAAGAATGGCAGGGTAAGTGCTCCAGGGGCAAGGGTGGGACTCCTTTAGGGCACTGAAAAAGAACTCAGCAGGAAAATATACTGTCCAGTTGATGCTGGAGCTTTTTCTGCAATTTCTTCTCTAAAAGCTGACCTTAGGATCACCCCAGCCCAAAATGTCCTTTACTTGAAGGTGGTTCTTATCGGATTATTCTTTAAGGTCTTGAGAACTTTTCACACCCATACTTAAAGACTGCCAAATAAGGGGTATTGTAAGGGTGTCCAAGCTAACGTGGTCCCATTAACAGAGCCTCAGCCCTCCCCAGAGAAGTCAGGGGGCTCTACCTGGTTCCAGTTCTAACCGCTTTCCTATGGGGAAACAGGAAGCCTGCTGTTACATAAGGTTATTTCATGGCTTGCCTAGTGATGCATTAAAGTGGAGGGGATGTAATCATATACCAGTTACTTTTACTTACTGGCTGGAGTGGTTGCTCAGCAGTTCCCAGCATTCATTCACTGCTGTTCCAGAGGACTGGAGTTCATTCCCAGTGCCTTAGTCACACAGCTCACAACTGCTAGCTTCAAGGGTTCCAAGGCCCACTGCTGTTCATACACACAAAAATAAAAATAAACTTTTTTTGTTTTTGTTTTTTTTTCTTTTTAATGAACCAAAGGAACATTAAACCTCACTTCCAGGGGCTTTTAAAATCTATCTTACGGTTCTATTAAGTCTGAAAAGGTATGTAGTTAAACCTAATACTCAGTTTTTATTTTCCTTCATTAATGTTTTTCAGCTTTTTAAAGATAAAATGGAAAAAATTACATGTACTCAAAGGGTACAATGTGACATTTGTACACACTGTCAAGAGATTATTATGATCAAACTAGTTAACATAACTGTTCACTCAGTTACTTTTTGTGAAAATTTCCAGTACACTGTTAGCCATGCTGTTAATACAGCACAACCTAGCCACTCTCCAGAAAGTACTCACTCTAGACCAGTGGTTCTCAACCTGTGGGTAGAATGACCCTTTTGTAGGGGTTGCCTAAGACCATCCTGCAAATCAGATATTTACTTAAGATTCGTAATAATAGCAAAATTACAGTTATAAGATAGCTAGGAAAATAATCTTATGGTTGGGGGTCACCACAACATAAGATCTGTATTAAAGGGTTGCAGTGTTAGGAAGGTTCAGAATAGACCTAAATTAATTAGGTCTTTCTATGAGTTTGATTTTTTAGATTCTATGTAACAGATCATTTAGATAAATACTTAACATGCTTAACATAATGATGAAACCAAGATTTATTAGACACATATGCTATTTAAAAGTAAATGATTTCAACAAAAGTAATAGTTTTAAAATAACTTTTTAGGTATGTTTCTGTAGTGTTGTGATAGTAGGAAGTAAGAATTCATTGGTGACTTTTTTTTATTTTAATCTTAACCAAAGTAAATAAAACTTATTTTAAAAGATGTATTTGTTCTTATTTTATGTATATGAGTGCTCTGTCTTTATGTACACCTAAGGAGAGAATCAGATCTTTATAGATGGTTGTGAGCCACCATGTGGTTTCTGGGAATTGAACTGAGGATCTCTTTGAGACAGGGTCACCATGTAGCTGGCTGAAACTTGGTATGTAGTCCAGAGTGCCCTGAGACTCACAGAGATCCGCCTGCCTCTGCTTCCTCAGTGTTGAGATTAAAGGTGAGTGTGACTTTTTATGTTGTAAAGTTTTAACTTTGCTAGATCTTTCAGACATATTTTACTATAGAAAGTAGCTTGCAGCCAGGTGGTGGTGGCGCATGCCTTTAGTCCCAGCACTCGGGAGGCAGAGGCAGGCAGATCACTGTAAGTTCAAGGCCAGCCTGGTCTACAAAGTTAGTCCAGGACAGCCAAGGCTACACAGAGAAACCCTGTCTTGAAAAAACCAAAAAAAAAAAAAAGGAAGTAGCTTGCACAGGGTGCTTTTGGGTGGCCTACTAAAGTTGTAAAAGGAATCTTTTTAATTTCAGGAACTGTTCTTTGTGCTCAATGTTAATATTTAAGAGAAAAATTCCCCTATCACCATCCAACACTGAATAATTCTATTATTATTATTATCATTATTATTATAATCATTATTAATTTGAAATACACATTTTGTGCTTTTTAAAAAGTATGGTACATCCTCCTGAAAATGCTCAATGAGTTTCTGAAGTGAACCCTTTTCCCATACACGTACAAATAAGTAGTCAGTTTTAGCTGTAGCAAATTGGAACCCTCCCTATATTGATACAGTGGTTGGGATATAAATAGGAAATTATGTATTTGACTTGCCCAGACATTGTCCTTTACTTTGTAACAAGGAAGCAAGAATCAGAGCAGAGCTTTTTGCTTCCATGGGGTTTAGTTTTAAACCTTGCTCCTTGCAGTTCTGCACAGTAACATCTCAACTTCAACTGCAGGTCATTAACAACACATACATACATACATACATACATACATACATACATACATACATACATACATATATTTGGTCCCTGTCCTTTCACTTCTTTCAAACTGTTTGCCTTCCCCAGAGTTCACAATTGTTTTGGTTTTATTCTCAGCCTTCCTGCAACCACAGGCTTGAGTAGACTAGCCCCTGAAACAGAAACTTGGTCTTGGTATGTAGTCCAGAGTGTCCTTTCCCCAGTGGTCTGCTTTCTCCACCCAGTTCCAAAAGAAGAGAAAATGTTACTGAGCTTAACAGCTTTTTTTTGGATTTTTGTGTTTGCACTTTCAAATTTCAGTGTCAAGTTGCCCTAACCAAGTCACTTAATCCCAACTGCTACCCATCTTGTCTTCCCATCTGAGCATGCAGGCCTCAGACAATGCAAGTCTGAAAATAACAAGTCCTCTTGTAAACCAGAAAACACAAAACACTAATTTGAAATGGACAATGTAAGCAAAAAAGGAAATCTGAATATTTAGGGTTTTATTATTTATTAAATTTTATTTCTTTGTATATATGTGCGTAGGTGTGCATGCAGAGGTCAGAGGACAACTTGCAGGAGTTGGTTCTCTGCACCATGTGTGTCTCAGGTTGAGCTCTGCTTTGTCAGACTTGTTGGCCATCACCATCACCCTCTGAGCCATCACCAGAGGATTTTGTTGTTAACATACTAGTACATGTTGATGTTAAATTTCCTCATCAACTTTAAGTAAAAATTCTAATCTAGTGTTCCTGTGTCGCGGCCTTGTTCTTTCTATATCTGAAGGTTTTGGGTTTTTGTTTTTTTTTTTTTCAGTTGAAAATGACTTAGATTACCAATATCATGGCATGTTGCTTATTGAGAAAGTAGCTCTTTTTGGGGGGATGGGGGGAGACAGTGTTTCTCTGTGTAGCCTTGGCTGTCCTAGACTCACTTTGTAGACCAACCTGGCCTTGAACTCAGTGTTCCGCCTGCCTCTGCCTCCCAAGTGCTGGGACTATAGGTGTGTGCCACCATGCCCAGCGAAAATAGCTCTTCTTAAAATAAAATTTAATTAGGATTTTGGTTTGCTGTTTTAGCAAGAGAACCTGTTCTTTGTGCTTCTGTGAACTTCATGGTTAGAAAATGACTGCAGAAGGCAGGGTCTTAGGAAAACCTAAACTTACATATATTGAAGGTAGACTGGGTGGCAAATTGTGCATTATTCATCCTGGAGTGTTGTTTTTAAACAACACCAGAAAAGCCACAACAGACAGCCCTTTTCAGCTTTCTCACTTACAAGACACATTAAGTTTCATAGTAAGATTTTTTTTAAATAATTTATTTTTTATGTGCATTGTTTTGCCTGCATGTATGTCTGTGTGAAGGTGTCAGATCTTGGAGTTACAGACAGTTGAGAGCTGCCATGTGGGTTCTGGGAATTGAACCCAGGTCCACTGGAAGAGCAATTGGTGCTCTTAACTGCTGAGCCATTTCTCCAGCCCCCATAGTAAGATTTTTATGCACACTTAGAAGTGTGGAAACTAAAATCAGCTGAAGCTGATGAGTAGGTTTCAACTTGAAGACATGTAACCTAACTACAAGATGGATTGTTAAAGGTCTCATTGGCTCACTTAGAAATCATTGCTGTTGCCGGGCATGGTGGCGCACGCCTTTAATCACAGCACTCGGGAGGCAGAGGCAGGCTGATCGATGTGAGTTCGAGGCCAGTCTGGTCTACAAAGCAAGTCCAGGACAGCCAAGGCTACATAGAGAAACCCTGTCTCAAAAAAAAAAAAAAAAAAAAATCATTGCTGTTGTTACATAGTTACTAGTTAACATGGGGTCCTGGAAGTAAGGTTTATTTATTTATTTATTTACTTACTTACTTAATTACTTACTTACTTACTTTTATGTTTTGTCAGCTTTTCCCTCTCTTGAACCTTTGAGCTTATAAGAAGCAACTAAGTGGTGTAGGTCATGTTTTGTTAGCCCAGGGTTCAAAACACCAGTTCTCATCAGCTTGATTGCCACATATTGATAGCTGCTTATAGTGCTGCCACTCATACACTGCTGGGCAAAGACTTTGCTTCTTTCATCTCCAGTTAGACATAGTCTAGCCTTCCCAGATGCTGGGCTGACTCACAGCATAATTGATTCACTTACTTACTGAACAAGTGCGTGAGTTTAAAGTGTAATTGGTTTTTAAACCTCACATCAGCTGTACTTCAGACCAAGTGGGGAAAATTTGTTTTTAAATATATCTTCCTCTGGTTAGGTTAAGACATTACCCAATGGTGCCAGAGAACCAAGCGGGCATCCTTTTAGATCTAGCCATTATTTGTTTGTTGCGTCTTAAATTTTCCTTCCATAGACATTTGTGTGAAGTGTACGAGTAGGCCTATTTATTTATAAGCAGTTGACAAGTTTTCTTCTTCTTAAAAAACGAGCATCTCCACATAGTTTGCAGTAAAGGATATGCCAGTTTAACTTACAGGTGTCATTTAGAATGAAGCTTGGCATACAAAGGAGGGTGAACATAGTAAATAGTAAGCTCATTTGGTCTTTCCCAGGCTAGCCGAAACTTCTGGTCTTCCTGCCTCAACTGGGATCACAGGCATGTGCTGCCATAGTTGTCCTCTGACCTGAATGAAGTAAAAGATACAGTAGTGGAAAAAAGGTATAGCAGTGGTGCTGAGAGAGGATAGTGAACAGAGCTTTTTAACATGTTACTGAAGTAATGGATATGCTCTTAGGAACCAGAATTCTTTGGTCAGTTGTGCCAATTTTCTCCTAAACTCTAGAGGTGCCAATAGTTGAGTGTGAAGAGAGGGTAAGCTATAGGCTAGCATGATGTGAAGGCGAGGCAGTTAGGCAGTAGCAGGTTAAGTGGAAACTTGGTCTGGATGTGTTTTACATTATGTTGTAAATTGTGTTTTATAGAAGATTAGGAAATCCACCCCTATAATTGCTTAACACCTTCAAAAAACACAAAATAAAAGGCCACCAGTTTGTTACCTTTACCTCTAGTTGGCAATTCCTTGGTTGACTGCAGCTCGTAGGGAGATTGTTGGAAGCCAATGAAGAGTTGTCTCTTGAAGAAGAGGGGTAGTGACTGATGGGAAAACCACGTGCGCTTTGGAAATTTTTCAAGTGTTCTCTCTCATGGTTTCAGTGACTCAGCTGTATGAGCCTGATGGTTCCTCATCCTTCCTCACACCAGCCTGCCTTGACAGTCTCACACTGAGTCTCATTTTCTCTGTCTGGGATTGGATCCTAGTAGTGTGTTACTGGTGAGTGCAGAGACACAGAAGGGTAGCGTGGAGGAAAGATGTGTGTGTTATGATTAGTCAGCCTGCCTACCTACTCCTGGGAATTCAGGCCCCATCTGGGGAGACTGAGAACTTAAGAAACTTGAGACAGAAGGAAGACAAGGAACAGCCAAAACCTGCTGAGTCTCAAAAGCTGACTTCTGTACAAGGAAATGAAAGAAGAGGCTGAAGGTACCTAGTTTGGCTCAATAGCTCAAAGATGATCTTTCAGTCAGTATTCTCTGGTGGATATATCTGAGGGCTGGGTACTGGAGGGAAAAGACCCTTCTTTAGGAAACCATTTTTATCTAATTGAGATAAAAGATACTCGACTTGGATATTTCTTGTTTCATGATATCAGTGTTACTGGTTTTGGATACATCTAAAATGTGGATCAGACTGACCTCTGCTAAGAACCAAAGAAGGGTGCTGCGTCTATTTGGGCTGACTGTTACCAACTCTTTTCTTTGCTCTGAGAAGGGAGTGGCTGGAAGTAGAACCTTAAAAGAAAGAATTAGGGACTGGAGAAATGGCTCAGCAGTTAAGAGCACTGACTGCTCTTCCAGAGGTCCTGAGTTCAATTCCCAGCAACCACATGGTGGCTCACAACCATCTATAATGTGACCAGATACCTTCTGGTCTGCAGGTGTACATGCAGGCAAAACACTGTATGCATAATAAGTAAGTAACTAAATAAATAAATCTTTTTTAAAAGATAGAAACTTAACAGCTTTAATAAAAAAGAAAGAAAGAATTAGTTGGAAGGTGTGTGGGAAGGGATTAGAAAAAAGATTAGAAAAGATGTAGGAGCCTTAGAAGGTGTTTAATACACCTTAGTAATTGACCTTGTTAAATTTTCTATGTTCTGATAGTCTTTTTGGCTCAGTGCAGTTACCTAAAAAATATGTTACCCATAATTTCTAAACAGAAATGTTCTGTGCATAATATGCCAGGGAAGGCAATGGGACAGAATATATATGTTTTTAAATGGCTCAGAAAACCATTTCTCAGAGGGATACTGAGCCCTCGGATAATCTCAGTGGTAAGAAAGACTAGTCCTTCCTTGTACATCTAAGATATACTTTCTTAATGATTTGTTTTCCTAGTACTTGCTGTTTACCTTTGAGTCTAGTTCTTCACCCTTAGGAGTAAACCTTCCTGAGGAAATTAAAAGCTGTTAGATAGGCATGTTAAATAACAAGGTTAACAAGATGACTGGCCTAACCTCTAATTTTTAGAGGGCCCACATTAAAAAATATCTAGATAAGGCATAGAAGACAGTCATCATATCTACTAAGCTGTTTGAAAAGCTGCTTTGAAATAGCACCTCAAACTGGCCTGAAATTTAATTGGATTTTAAAAATAGAACAAATAGACTTCAGTCTTTGTGTATATTCCTAGAAGAGTAGTGAAAATTCATGGCAAAGCCATCTGTTACTATTACACAGAAAGTCAGAGCACATATGTAGATCTTGGAGGGCCTTATTTCCTAAGGTGAAGTGGGTACATAACACACTATGTATATTGTCTAATCATTGCTATGTAACTATAGGGTCATAGTAGAGTTCTGATAGCTTTTATAATTTCCTCTTTTTATTTTATATGCATTGGAGTTTTGCCTGCATGTATCTGTGTGAGGGTGTTAGATCACCTGGAACTGGAGTTACAGACAGTTAGGAGCTGCTGTGTGGGTGCTGGGAATTAAACCAGTGCTCTTAACCACTGAGCCTTCTTGTACTTTCAATTTTCTCTAATTCAAGAGAGAGAGAAGGAAAGTTTGAATAAGGTATGGGAAGGAGGGAGGGCAACTGAACTAATTACTTTAGGCCATTCAGAAGTAAACTCAACTTCTGATGGTAAAAAATATTAAGTTCAATTAAATAGTTAGTTATTTTTCTCTGAGGTTTATACCTTATTTGGATTGCCTGTGTTCCTTTGTTTTGGTAAGTTCTGTACCAGTCTTGTACCTCACTCTGTCACTACACCCACTTCTAAGGGGAATATGTAAAGTACCCAAACTGTTAGATCAAACTTTTCCTTGAATGAGCCTCAGTATTACACAGAAGTCAGTCAACCATTATAAGTAGTGCGTTAAAATAGTACACTATACTGCCCTGATATGTAATTGGGTATTTAAAATGCAGCAAGTAAACATCTGTGTTTGGATGTGCTGTTTGGAGAAGGGGTCGATCTAGCCTGACCTTTCTCGCACGTCCTGTCAGTTCAAGAGTGGAGCTGGGTGGTACTTAGGCACTTTGTCACTTTTCCTTCTTCCCTTCCCGATACCCACTGCCTTGTGCTAAAGCACGCCAGTGGAAACCTAACGGTTGGAAGAAATTGTAATGATAAGAAGTATACAAACCACACTTTTTCAATTGTCACTGGATTTTCTCTCATCCAAATTACCATGTTTTCCCACTTATATACATTGAGTTTAACCCACACATAAAGCTGCTATTAGATCTGCAGCATCCAGAAGTTGTTTTTGGCAGCAGTATCTTTATTTACAGCATAAAGGTGAACAGCATGTGAGGATTCTTTTCACCAAGAGATAAACAGCTGCTAGCTGGAAAGAACCTGTAGAGTTAGACTCCTGGAGGAAACTGGCAGGGCTTGTAGTTCAGGGTAGCAGAGAGGACAGGTTGCCATGCATAACCTTGCTACATGCGTCTGCAGGCTGCTGGGCCACCTTACAGACAGCTGTCTACTTTAAATGTGGTCCATATCCTTTATTTGAGAGATGGGGTGTTAGGAGCACTGCACGTAGTAGTGAGCTGCTTGCCACAGCCTAACATTTTCAGATGGGAAAGATTTTGCTAAGCTTTAGGCCACTGATAAGCTTTATTAACAAGGAGAGATTAAGCCTATTAATCTTAGGTTGCTGAAAAAATACTTCTAGCTTGCTACAACTACTTCTCTATATTTTTTATCTAAAAATCTGCAAACGTTACTGAAGTTCCTCCCCCACCTCACTGCTGCGTAGGTGGTATCTGGAAACACGCCCAGAACCTTTTGGGGGAAAATGAACAGGAGAGGGAAGCTCACAGACAAGAAAAGGGAGCACTTCTGAGCAGGCTGCCCATGCCAGCAGCAGGGAGTCTAGTGAAGGAACTACTGCCTCTGGAAGTTGTTAAGAGCCGCGGATAGGCTCTTAGCTGTGCTTTTTTCACCACCAAAGTAACTGTACATTAGGTTAAATTCATTACTGTGGTCATCTCTGCTTGATTTGCATCTTGCTGACTGCAGAGGTCATGGGAACATGTAATTGGAAATTCTATTTAGAAGGCAAACACTGACTTGTGGCTATCTCAGGGAGTTGAGGATTTAGTTTACTATTTGTTTTTGAAGGCACTGAACTCATGCTGTGCACATGCATGCAGACAGGCAAACCACTTATATCTACAAAATGATAAAATAAACTTAAAGAGAAAACTCTACATTAGTTACAACTGCTCAATCTTCCTGTTCCGACACATCCATCCTCTGCTTGGGTAAGAATCAAGCTTTGGTCTGTAGCTTTGGCACAGGCAGTTAGTATGAACAGACGAAAACCAGAACTGGTAGGACTCTACAGTCAGATCACCTTAGGCTGGAGTTACAGACAGTTGTAAGCTGCCATATGGTGCTGGGGATTGAACCCAGGTCCTCTGAGCGATTGCTCCAGGTCCTGGTTTACTCTTTCTAGCTTGAGAGTGGTGATTGTCGGCCTGTCAGTAGTGTGTAGGAAATCTTTTCATCTTTAGTAGTGTACATTTCCAGAGATGGCATTTGCTGAAGATGTGGTTTAATGGCTTCTCCAAAGGAACCTTTTTCAGAGTTAGTCAGAGTATAGGGAGAATCTGAATCTGGATTCTCAATTTATACTGTTCTCTTCCAGGAGTATGGGGGTTATTTTGAATTTTGAAGAATGAGTTTATCAGAATTTACACAAGAGGTCAAGAGGAAAGGTTTAAGCCAGTGGTTCCAACCTGTAGGTTGAAGCCCCTTTGGCAAACGTGGGACTCCAAAAATTATTTACGTAATGGAAATAATTTAAAGGTTGGGATTCACCACAACATAAGGAACTGTTTTAAGGGTTGCAGCAGTAGGAAGGTTCAGAACCACTGGTTTAAGCCATATAACTCCATGTTTTCACACATTGATTTGTTTATAAATAATACTGATTGCAAACTATTTTCAGTTTATTAAAGCCAGTGATCCATGTGTTCTGCAGTGTTGATATAGTGATACATACATATAACCCTAACACTCAAACTAATGGGCTGATGCAGGAGAATTGTGAGTTCTGAGCTAGCCTAGGTCTTTTAAAAGATCCTGTCTTTTTTAAAAAGTGCAAACATCTAGCTTTAATTTAGTCTACTTACAAAGGCTTTTAAAACTTGCCATTCTCTTGCCATTTTCTTCTCTAAATTAATTCTGATTAATTAGAATTTAATTAATAGAGAATTTAGTATTTGTTTTAAAACTTCTCTTTCAGCGGTAAACTCTGATATTTTAAATTTTTACTGGGTATAGAAAACTCTGGGAACTACATTGGTTTTATGAAATACTGATAGATAGCTGGGCTATATATTAATACTGTAATGTGTTTTGCCATTGCTGGGCATTCTATCCAAAAGCCAGACCACTGCCAAATTCAGAAGAGTAAGCTACAAGAGAATAATACTTAGAAATA
The DNA here is from genome assembly GCA_907169655.1 of Acomys percivali. Lineage (NCBI taxonomy): Eukaryota > Metazoa > Chordata > Mammalia > Rodentia > Muridae > Acomys > Acomys percivali. The sequence goes on along the minus strand of OU015753.1, from coordinate 61,800,160 downwards.
AAAACCAGATTATGAGATTATGTCTGTTTTCTTTTAGAATTGGGCAAAAGGCTAGAGAGTTTAGTGTGTTAAGGTTATATAAAAGGGAATGGAGAGACAATGAGATAAAGAAAATACGATAAAACTGAATAGTCACAAAAATAAATGGTTTTTGAGAATTGCCATCCATCCTCCCCCTCCCACCAAAATCTTACTGAAATAACTGGGAAGAGGCAGCAGTTAGTTTTAAAAAGAGTTCAGACAGCAGCCTTTCCCACCCCTGCTGCTGAGAGCTACTGGCATAGTAGGAGCTGGTAATGCTGGCTTTGGGGAAATTAGTGTATGGCCTTGGAAAATAAAATATTTTGGTACAGTAAGATGGCTCTGAGGGTAAAGATGCCTGCTGCCAAGCCTGACAACCTACGTTCTAGCCCCAGGACACACATGCTGGAAGGAGAGGACTGACTCCCACAAGTGTGTGTGTGTGTGTGTGTATGTGTGTGTGTGTGTGTGTGTGTGCGCGCGCGCACCCACCCGCATGTATGATAAATAAAATTTGTAAAATACCCTTGTTCTAAGTTTTCAGCTTTTTAACTTTCTCTTGTAGCAAATCCAGTTTGCTGATGACATGCAGGAGTTCACCAAATTCCCTACCAAGACTGGCCGGAGATCTTTATCTCGCTCCATCTCACAATCCTCCACAGACAGCTATAGTTCAGGTAGGTGTGACCTTTGTGTCCCCTCTGTCTCTTCCTGCTCACTACCTAGTACTCTTTATTTACTTAGAATATAAAAATAATCACAGCAGGACTTGTAGCTTAGGATGCTTTTGTTGAAACTTCTTTCCCAGGCTCTTTCTGTGTGGCTTAGTTGGTGGGCCTGGGAAGTTCCTATATCCACATTTGCAAGGGGGAAATGGGAAGTATTTCTGCTTTCAAAACTGGTATTTAGAAAGAAATGTACTTTCAAACATAAGTTCTTTGTATAAAATATACCCTTCCATCTGTTGCAAAGACAGCTTGAATTATGATAATAAAATTAGTATTTTGCCTCCTTTTATTTACAAGATTACCCTTTAAGTTATCGTGTCTTCCCCTGTTAATTTCTGGAATGGGAAGATGCAAGGTTCTGTAATGTAACTGCAGCTGTTTCCCTCCCCTCCTGTCTTAGCTACCTGTAGTAAGTAAAGTCTTTGTTCTGGTTAAATTGTGCCTATTCAGCCAGAGAGACGCTATTAGAAAATAACTGGAAAGGCAGTTGAGAGGCTGAAGGGTGCCTCAGTAGAGTGCTGAGAGCAAGCCTAAGACCTGAGTTCAGTCCCCAGCACCCACATAAGAACTCTGGTGAGCCAGCGCAGGCTTGCAGTCCCAGGACTGGGAAGCCAAGCCTGTTCTTACTTAGAGTTCACTAGCTGGCCAGCTGCCTGTCCTAGCCTAATCAATGAGGGGCCCTGTGTTCCCCCCACCCCACCCCAAAAAAAAGGTGAATGGCACCTGAGATGAAGTAACTGATTTGAATTCTGTGACTTCCATATGCAAGTACACATGCACATTCTTCACAAAAGCTCTTGAATCATAGAAAACTCGTACTGGAGGAAACATTGGGAGGCATCTAATACAACTCCTTCATCACGCAACAAAAGAAATAGTTAAAAGATTAAGAGGCTTGCCCAAGGTCCAGATTGCTATTAATGTTAATGACGGATTTGTATGAAAAGCCCTTCATTGTTTCTTAACAGTATTGTTTGTGTTGTATTGTTAACTTCAGAGGCCAGGTGTGGGGCTTGTAAAGGAATGTTAAAAAGCAGTTATCAAAGAAAACATTCCCTTTTCTCTATGCCATTGTTAATACAACCAGCACTGGCTGGGTAGGCTAACAAGAACAAATGTAGATGGTTATTTGGATTCTGTGGAGCTGATGCATGCAAGAAACAATCCCAAATAAAATGCCTATCATAAATGAAAAGGTATCTTGATGTGACAAACTAAATTAGCGTATGATAAACAGAGCCATTATAAGTAAACAGAAAAGGAAATTTTATGTGGAAAAATTGAGTTCTGGAAGGAAAAAAGAGATGGAATGAGTGAAGTTTTGAAAGGTCCTGATGCTTATCTTATAGAAACCCATTAGAACATTTTTTAAAGCTTAGCAGTAGAGCTGACTGTAAGACTGGAGACAATGACCTTAATAGTGTTTGTGTGGCCTGCACTTCTGTCCTTTTGGAGAATAGTAAGAGAGCCTTAGTGTAGAGACCAGGAAAACATTCCTTTCAGAGAGGAAAGAAGAGACTGGAAGAGCAATGAGACTAGTGCATATCCGTCTGAAGGATGGGTTTAAACTTTATGTCAAGCTTTTATCTCAAATTTACCTGCTTGGGGCTGGGGAGATGGCTCAGTGGTTAAGAGCACTGCCTGCTCTTCCAAAGGACCCGGGTTCAATTCCCAGCACCCACATGGCAGCTCACAACTGTCTGTAACTCCAAGATCTAACACTTTCACACCAATGCACATAGATTAAAAACTAAATAAAAATATTTTTTAAAAAAATTTACTTTCTTGACAGACTTTTTCCCAAAGCTGTCAGAAAGATCTGCTTGTTTTCTGTGCTTGTGTGTATTTCTTGAGCATGGCTTGGTATAAAGTCACTGAAGAACTGCTTTTAGCTATCTCAGTGCTTCTCAGAAGCAGCACCTGGGAACTTGTTGGAAATGCCTCCTAAGACCTGCTAAATGGGAAATTTGGCCAGGGACCTAGCAATCTGTATTTTAACAAGCAAGTCCTCCTGATACATGTATAAGTGTGAGAACCAGTGCTCTATCAAAATATTCCTTATCCCTGTTGCTCCATTTTGTAGGGCTGGTTATAGTCCAGATGGGTCAAGATTGTGATGTAGGATCACCACAGTGGTACAGAATTAGGATCTGTAGTTCTCTGTCACAGGCACTAGTGGCAAAATATCATTAGGATGGGTGAAAGTGCTACAGTGCTAAGAGATTTAGTTGCATTCACACCAGCTGTTAGAGCCTGGAGGAACAGAACTCATGACGTAAAAGGGACCTGCAATTAAAAGTGTTCGCTTCACTTACATAACAGACCCTTGGGGACTGCACTCAGTGGAGTTTGGGCCAATGAGGTTTTTCTCTTCCTGTTTCTTTGCTGGCTCTAGCTGCATCCTATACAGATAGCTCTGATGATGAGGTCTCCCCCCGAGAGAAGCAGCAGACCAACTCGAAGGGCAGCAGCAATTTCTGTGTGAAGAACATCAAGCAGGCAGAGTTTGGACGCCGGGAGATTGAGATTGCAGAGCAAGGTAAAGAAGGGAGTGAGTGGAGGACCAGAGGCACTGCTTATCCAGACCTAGAAAAGACAATTTCTCACACTCTGGATAAACACTTCTCCTATATGCAAACTGAGCCTTAGGATTCTTGTGTTTCTTTTCTTTTTTCTTTTCCTGTTCCCAGCATACAGTAATTACAGAGTGGTTTCTGTTTTCCTCATCATGACACCATATATTCACAGGTCTACAGTGCATAGTCAGCAAGTTTTAGATCACAACACAGTGGTGACTTGTGTGGGATATTTCTGTAGCTGCCAATAGCAGAAACGCAGATTAGCTAAAAGCAGCTGGTGCGGCAGGTGTCTAAGCTAAGGTTGTGGTAGTCTCATTAAGTCCTAGACACCCTCTGCCGGAGCAGAGTAAGGGTGACTGATGTTCAGTGCATCTTGGTTTCTCTGTTCCTCTATACGACTCCCAGGAATCTCTGCTCTTTAGTCTTTTCATTTTGAGGGAATGCAAGTGTCTTCCACTGAGTTCAAAGTCATTCCTCCTGGTCTGATGAGGACATATAGAATTCTGTCCATAACTGCTTCCTCCCCACCCCACCCACCTGATGACTGGGAACACTCACTCTGACCAGTTTTGAAAGTTTAGCTTGTTCTCTACCACTCAGACCTTTGTACATATAAAGTCAAAACAAGACCTGCCAGTTGCTTACATCATAGCTCTCCAGTTACTCTATTGGTGAAGCTTCTAGTCATCAGGGAAATACCACCATGCCTCAGCAGACCCACCCCTGCCTGTGGCTGGGCAGGAGCGAATGGTGTTGGTAGTGTGGACCTGGCTCAGATCCTCTGTTCTTCCACAGACATGTCTGCTCTGATTTCACTCAGGAAACGTGCTCAGGGAGAGAAGCCTTTGGCTGGTGCTAAAATAGTGGGCTGTACACACATCACAGCCCAGACAGCGGTGAGTTTGTTGGAAGAAAATAGAGGGACTTCTGATAGAAGGGGAAGAAAACATTTTTTTTAATTAAAAATAAACATGCCTTTCCTTCCTACCTAGCTGACCTCCAAATGCTTTAGATAGGACCTTTCTGTTCAGTAATGTGGCATGCTTTATTTTGTTCATATACTAAACCCATTTGTAATATACCTGACTTAGGAGGATATGAAAACGATTGTTAGAAAAATGTTTGAAGACCTTTAGGAACATGTCTTTGAGGCATGGATAAGGAGCTGCGTGCCACACAGCTGAATTGTACCCTTGTGTAACTCTCGTACACGCTCAACTCCGTGATGTCTCAGATACTGTGTTCTTGCTGAGATTTGTCCCCTGCTCCTGGGTAGCCCCACTTTTCCTCACCCATCTTTCTGCACATCCATAGGTATTGATTGAGACACTCTGTGCCTTGGGGGCGCAGTGCCGCTGGTCTGCTTGCAACATCTATTCAACTCAGAATGAAGTAGCTGCAGCACTGGCTGAGGCTGGTAGGTTCTGCTTTTTCACCAGCTTTGTCTCAAGTAATTGAATATAACAAACCAAACTTGTCATTGCATCATGTTTGTCTGGCGACTATAAATTTGAACAATCTTAAAACAACAGGCTAGCGAGGAAGCTCAGTGATGGGCTGTTTCCCTGGCATGTAGCACAACAGTGAATTCAGTCCCCAGCCAGGACACGGGTGGGGGTGAGGAGAACAGGAAGAAACCCAGCTATGCTTTAAAACAACAAAAAAGCAAACCAAGGAAATGCACAATTCTTATGTTAAGTGGATGACAGAAGAATATTAAACTGTGAGCTCAGCTGGTCTCTTTTCCCCAAAAGTCTTCCAATTTTGAGAGAACACTGGAAGTAGTAGCGTTTTGGGGGGTTTTTTGTTTTTGTTTTTTTTTGGAAGTAGTGTTTTAAGTTGATAGTTGATTGTGTGGTATTCTGTAGTGCACTATAAAATGTGTATAGTTAATCGAAAGTATAATAAATTTTATTGCTAAAATGCTCAGAAGAATATCACCATGAAGTTTGTCTAAGGACCTCCCACCTTCCTAGGGGCTTCAGACTTTGTCTTATTCTTTTCTAATAAGTGTTCATTGTAGGAAATTCAAAATAATCGAAGATTTGACAAGCTTCTTTATGTATTGGTGAACCAAATCTTAGTATGTACATAGTTTTATAACCTTAAACGTTGTATTTTCAGAAGTAATTTCTCATGTCACTGAAAAGTGACCACATCATTCATTCATATGGCCACATGATTTGACTTCCTTATTTTCTTAGAGTTGAACATTTCAATTATTTCAAGATGTCTGCTAATGTACAGCCTTCTAAAAGGAGGTTTGGTTTACACACTTCATTTTGCCTCCTTACAATACAGCATAAAATGCAAAATTGGCCTAAAGACAATAATATTTTGTGACTCCAGGGTGGTTTTTAAGGCAGAAATTTCTTAATTTCTTAACTATTAAAGTAATTTCTGAACTAAAAGTACTATTTTGACTTTTATTTCTTACTCTTTAAGTTTTCTTTCTTTGGGATGTTTCTCTGGCCTTTCATTCTTCATATAGACCTCAGAAACTGGTACTGATGAACACATCAAAAGAAACAATAGCTGATTTATTTCTGTATCCATAGGAGTTGCAGTGTTTGCTTGGAAGGGCGAGTCAGAAGATGATTTCTGGTGGTGCATTGACCGCTGTGTCAACATGGATGGGTGGCAGGCTAACATGGTAATAATACATGTCCATTCCATACTTTTGACTAGATTTATTTCCTTTTCTCCCTTAAAGCATGGTTCCCTAAATATATTTTTGTATGTTTGGTCTTATTTACTGACTCTGTTGCTAAAGTGTTTATAACACAATACCTACTCGGTATGGGTCTAGGATGCACAAAGCTCTGGATTCAATCTCCAGCACCAAAAAAAAAAAAAGAGAGAGAGAGAGAGAGAGAGAGAAAGAAAGAAGGCTCTGAGTACTGAATGGAAAGGTGGGGGAAGGGTAAGCTTAGATGGATACATGGCTCAAACACAGCAAAATAAACAGAAGGAAATAATATGGTCCCTCTTTGGAGTAATAGTCTTATTTCTTTACTTCCTGCTCCAGCTCTCCTTTTGCATTCAAAGGAGCTGTGTATTTCAACTAGACTGAAAATGAGCCCATAATTTGTAGCACTAGTTTACTATATATAGCTGGGCATGGTAGTGCATGCCTTTAAGTCAGCATTTGAGAGGCTGAAGCAGAAAGAGTACTCAGGTCAGGAGTTTTAGACCAGCCTCAAACGAAACAAAAACGCTTCCCACTGTAGCCTAGAACACATTTAGGAATTCTTTTAACCACTTTACACCAACAGATTTAACTATATTTGCACTGTCTAAGCCCACTCTGTGGACTTTTAAGAAGTGCTCTTCCAAAACATACAGGGCTCTCTCACTAGTGTAGAAAGTGGGCTCAAAGTTCCCCCTAGCTCTAGCAGCCTGAATGCCCATAGAAGTCTTCTGGCTGTTCTGTAGATCCTGGATGATGGGGGAGACTTAACCCACTGGGTTTATAAGAAGTACCCAAACGTGTTTAAGAAGATCCGAGGCATTGTGGAAGAGAGCGTGACTGGTGTTCACAGGTAACAGATTCTGGAGTAGCTGCCCCTTGTGTTCTTGCCTCATCAAACTCTTCTGGTCTCTCCTAGGCTCTAGGGCTGTGTTTCAGACTTAAAATAACTAAACGGGAGTGTCCTCATTAGATAAAACTGAGTTTTTACTTTTGAAAAATCAAAGTGACCATAGAAGGAATTTTTTTTTCAGATTCTAATTCACATGCTTTTATCTCTCCCATTTACTCCACTGAGTAATTAATTAACAAATATTTGGGCTAGGGGTATAGACAGGAGTGTTTCCTGGAAAACTTATATTCGATGATGTATTATAATCTTATGTTTTAAATATGGAGGGGAAAGATGATTAAAAAACTACATGTGATGCAACAAAAAGTAAAACTGGAGACGTACTCTTGGGTAGGTGGAAATAACTAAATGATATCTAGAAATATTGTTCTACTGGGGGCACATTGCACGTGGTGCTCCCACAGACACAGTAAAGCACATCAAAGCCGCTTTGCTCTTTGTTTACCAGAAGTAGACATGAGTGTTTACAGTTAGAAAAATGCTGGCCTAAGGTTATAATGTTCCTTTTGCGGAAGAGCAGTAAATTACTTCAAGTGAAAAAACTTATTTTCTTTCCAAAATTAAAGGATAAAGATAGAAGAAAATGAGTTGAGGAGAGATGACAAGAAAATAATCATGTTTCCAAATAACTTTGGGCAATAAATTTAAGACTAAGGAGGGCAGCACGGAAGTGGAAGAGCTAAGCAGATTGGGCTGTGTGCTATTTTATTACCTAACTTGGTGTGTGTTTGTTTTTGTGGCTTCTTCTCCCCTTAGGCTGTATCAGCTCTCCAAAGCTGGGAAGCTCTGTGTTCCAGCCATGAATGTCAATGATTCTGTTACCAAACAGAAGTTTGATAACTTGTACTGCTGCCGAGAATCCATTTTGGATGGGTATGTTGAAATGTATACATTCGACTCGCTGGGGACCAGTGGGATTTGTCTGACGTTGTAGTCTTATACTTACGGCTTGCCCTGTGTTCTCCCTCCTTACATGTTACCACAGAGGCCCATTTCACAGATTCCAGCCACCTTCCAACTGAGTTTCCCATGGGCATTGCCCTGCACTTTAATTTGGTACAGAGGAAGTGGGTTGCTAATAATGTTTGAGTTGAGCCCTTGTCTGTTTCCACAGCCTGAAGAGGACTACAGATGTGATGTTTGGTGGGAAACAAGTGGTGGTGTGTGGTTATGGTGAGGTAAATAGCTGGGCCCCATGTCTCTGTCTGTTCTTATTAGAAGGGCTTAATAGAAACCCTGGATGGAAGGAGGCAGTCTAAAAATAGCGATGAAGTCTATGCTTGAAAACAGGGGCAAAAGTCTTTTTCATAGTCATGAATTAAAGACATAGAATGTATTGAATTTTTATGTTTCACCAATGTGTTTTATTGATTGATGTCAGTGTTATTGCCTCCCACTTGACAGTCTTTGATGAAATACAATTCAAGTGAATAAGTAACATTTATCTCCACTTTATGACTTGCATTATAATGGAGAAATGGTAGTGACATTATAGCTGAATGTCTCTAACCTGGCCTAGGTTCTAGCAGTGGTCCACTGAGGTTCTTGGGCTGCTGCTCTTGAGTAGACACATTGCAAGTGAGATTTGCCAGGTTTTTAATGGAGTAAGAATCGGAGTTGTTCTTGTTTAGTCTTGTTTCCATGATGGTAACTGTTACCCACGGCACCCCTCTCCCGACTCCTGCTAGGACACGCCTGCTAAACTATCTCTAATTGAGGGGTACAGCCTGGTTTGGGCTTCTTTCTGCCCAGCTGGGGTTGGAGTGTTCCCTAGATGATGAATGACTTAAAGAATGCTAATCCCCACCCCTCACAAGCTGCTCTGCCCCGGTGACCATGTCCTATTAGACCTGGCAGCTTGGCCTTTCCTGTGCTCTCCAGGTAGGAAAGGGCTGCTGTGCTGCTCTCAAGGCCCTCGGAGCAATTGTCTACATCACAGAAATTGACCCCATCTGTGCTCTGCAGGCCTGGTAAGGATGAGTGATGACAGTACTGTTAGATTTGATGGAGGTGCTTTATAATTCTCAAGAGTTGATGGTTGATTCACATAATGGTGTTTGTGAAAATCTCCCAGGAAGAGATGAGTAAGATGACTTTGTTCCCTTCGTTCTAATTCTGAGACTTTTCTAGGGCCTCTTGACATTTTCTCTTCCAGTGTAGAATCTTGGGGCTCTGCAGAAGCCAGTATGTAGTTTAGTCAGTTCAGCTTATCACTTACCGTTTCTGGGTTGTAACATCAGCTTTTACTTCAAAAGGGGATTTTGTTGTCTAATTTTGTGACCAGTTCACAAAGTTGTATCGATATGAGACACACACACACACACACACACACACACACACACACACACACACGGCTTATAATATTGCTTTCTTCTCTTCCAGTATGGATGGGTTCAGGGTGGTGAAGCTAAATGAAGTCATCCGGCAGGTGGATGTTGTGATAACCTGCACAGGTGAGTGCCAGTGCTCAGTGCATAGAGTAGGCCTAAGTCTCAAAGGTGACACAGCAGGTAAGGCCTGTGCACAGTGTGACGCGTCAGACTTAGAGTGAGTTCTCAGAGCTTTTAGCATTTTCCAAACAAAAGAGCTTTTCCCCTGGTGATTTTTCCTATTACCTGGTCTTAAAGCCAAAAACCTACCTCAACCATTTGCTGTATACATCTTGCTCACAACTTGCCCACGCTCTTTAGTGGTAGCAAACACTTCCCAGTTCTAACTGGAAACAGTTGGTGGTGGTGGTATCCAGGCGCCTCTTTCTGCAGCTGCTCTGCTTTCCTTTCAGGAAACAAGAACGTAGTGACACGGGAGCACTTGGACCGAATGAAAAATAGTTGCATCGTGTGCAATATGGGCCACTCCAACACGGAAATTGATGTGGTGAGGCTTCTCTCCATTACAGCAAGGCCTTTCTCTGCATGTCACTAGAGCCACAACCAACTGTCTGTTCTTCCTTGCAGACCAGCCTCCGCACTCCAGAGCTAACATGGGAGCGAGTACGTTCTCAGGTGGACCACGTCATCTGGCCTGATGGTAAACGGGTCGTCCTTCTAGCAGAGGTAACACTCACCAAAGACTCCGTGCTAGATCCACAGAGTAAGGAAGGGGAGCCGTGGAAATACCAGGGTCTGTGTTCTGGTGAACTCTGTCTTTGGATAGAAGTGTGTTTCCCCAGTCTTCTATCCCCTAGAAGAGAAGCATGCCAAGAAAACTTATTTTTTGCTAAGTACATACACTGTTGACTGCCCTAACTGATTTCAGTCTTCATACAGAGGTGTGATATCTTTACTGTGTGTGCTTGACTTGGGTGCTGTTAGAACTTGGAAGCAAGGCAGCAGCTCACCCCATCTCTTCTCTTCCCAGGGTCGTTTGCTCAACTTGAGCTGCTCCACAGTCCCTACCTTTGTTCTTTCCATCACGGCTACAACACAGGTATGTAGTAGGAGGCCTGCTTTCCCTACACGGAGATGTGCAGAGCTAGGCATAGCACAGGTATGTAGTAGGAGGCCTGCTTTTCCTACACGGAGATGTGCAGAGCTAGGCATAGCACAGGTGAGGGCTCTGACAGGACTGTGCATTCTGCTGACCTATTACCTTTTCCGTGTCCTAAGTTACTGAGGCTCACACTTTTTCTTTTGAAGAGGCATTGCATCTCTGAAGTGGTGTTCAGCTGAAATTATAGTGTTCTTGCTTAGTTGTATTTAGTTTGTTCTTTTGTTAGAAACTAAATGAAGACTTCGCCTTCTCATATCAGCTAGCCTTTATCTCAAGGCGGAGTCCTGGGTGCTCTCAGATGTCCTCATAAAGCGCTGTTAAACCTAGTTTTATTTTATGTCCCTCTCTAAGAAGTGCTTTGTTCTCCTGCCCTCTTTCCTACCTTAGGCTTTGGCACTGATAGAACTTTATAATGCCCCTGAGGGACGCTATAAACAGGATGTGTACTTGCTTCCTAAGAAAATGGGTGAGTGAAAAACAAACCTGCATCGATCCTAGTTGGCTGCATGGTTTTGTAAAATGACTTCTAAAAAGCACTAGGTATGAAGTCAGGGTTCTGTCTGTTCCAGTGCTTACTAGATGCGTGGTCTCAGGAGACATTCTATTAGCACCAGGAGCCTCCATGTTTGTCAGTAGTAATGTGAGAATAATGCTGTGTACTTTACAGAATTGTAGTAAGAATCCAAGCTAAATAAGGAAGATGCTCTTATTCCCAGGTTGCCTTCAAAAGCTCAGCAGACTCCCAGGGCAACTAAGTATAGATGAGACCAAAGTAGAGAAACAGAAACAAGTTGTATTATCCATCCTCTGTCTTGGTTGGAAGTCACTTCCACCTCAACCTCCTGCACCTCATAGGACCATTTTGCTCATGTAGCATAAACCATCTGTGGTACCAACTCCATACTTATAGCCAGTCCAAGTGCCTGGCTAAAAACAACTTCCACTAAAAAACAACTTGAAGATTGGATAGATGCTAGTGGTTTAAAACACTTGCTACCTTTGCAGGGAACCCAGGCTCAGGTCTCAGCAACCATTTGGTGGCTTACAACCATCTTACACTGGGCAAGGGACCCAGTGCTCTCTTCTGGGCTTGATGAGCACCAGGCACATGTGTGGGGCAAACATAATACATGTAGGAAAATGTGTACACACATATTTTTTTTTTAATTCTCTTTTGTTTGTTTGCTTGCTTGTTTTTTGGTTTTTTGAGACAGAGTTTCTCTGTTTAGCCTTGGCTGTTCTGGACTCACTCTGTAGACCAGGCTGGCCTCAGACTCACAGAGATCCGCCTGCCTCTGCTTCCCAAGTGCTGGGATTAAAGGTGTGTGCCACCATGCCCAGCTGTTGTTATTATTTTGTTTTGTTTTGTTTTTGTTTTTAAAGAAATTGTAGTAATAAAAATTACAGAACAATACTAAACATGTGTCTTAGAAACTCATGAGCCTAAGACTTGTGGCTTTAGGGATCCTGTCCTAAATAAATCTCAGTGATGGAAGGCTCTTGTTAGCCTACTGAACTCAACTTTGTAATTCATAATTTGACGGGAAGTTGCCACAGGAAACTAGGTGTAGCATATGACATGGTAACTCATGGTGTCCACTCAGGTGAAGCCAAGGTCTGACAGGGAAGTGCACAGCACCCATTTGCCAACCTGGTAGATGCCCTCTGCTTGTCCTTTGTAGGTGCTTCAACAAAGTGATTCCCAGAAGTGCAACTTTGAAAGCATTAATTAAGCAAACATTTCAAATTGTGGGTTCTTTCAGGGTTATTCCATTTCTATTCTCTTCCTAAATAGTTTTAAAGATGACAATAGAGGGGGAGGTTGTACCTAAAAACATCTGACAAGAACTCTACGCCCCTCCTCCCCCCGCTACTTTTCTCTTCCTAGATGAATATGTTGCCAGCTTGCACCTGCCGTCATTTGATGCCCACCTGACAGAGCTGACAGATGACCAAGCAAAGTATCTGGGACTCAACAAAAATGGGCCATTCAAACCTAACTATTACAGGTAACTTGGAAGAAAGCAATGAAAAGTTCTTTTCCCCAATGTTAAATCAGCCAGCCTAGCCAGTAAAGATACTTGTCATGCCTGGTACTGAAGAATGTAAGGCCTGCAGATCAGCAGGGTAGTGACTAGGTTGGTCAGTATTGGAGTGTTTGCCTAATACAGTGAGCTTCAGTTCCCAGCTCTGAAGAAAACGAGACTAACAAGGTAGTGAGAAAGTGTGTGTCCACCAGGAACTGTAAAGAACTAAGAGTATTTTTAGGTTTTAGAAGGTGAGCCTCAGCCCAGGAGGACCCCACGCAAGACTCCCCGCAGTCAGCCTGGGAGGAAGTTTGGAGAAGATGCTGTTGCTGATCTCCTGACTCATATAGAAAGCGTGTTAACTGGCCATCTCTCTCTTTGCAGATACTAATGGACGTATTACAGTGACCAGTCCACATGAACCACACAACTCTAATAGAGTATTTTTTAAGATAACTTTTATTTTCTTCTTATTACTTTCCTTTGATTTTTTTTTTTCTATAATTTCATTTTTGTTATCTTGTCTCATCATTTGAGTTCTGCAGACCACACAGGAACTTGCTCATGGCTCTTTAGGTGAAACTGAGGTGGAAGGGTTCTCACCCTAGTCACTAAAGAAGGGTTTAACTCTGCAGCCCAGAAAGTCAATTCTTTAACTATTTCTGGGCACTTTGGTCATATTTAGTTACCTTATTAACAGAAAATGGTAAGGCACCTTCTTTGTGGAACAATCTACAGTGTCTAAATTGCCTTAAAAGAGCCTGTTTCCTAGCTGCGGGAAGTAGTGCTCTTCCCCTTCTTCAGGGGAGCCAGGATGCTACTTCCCAGCCAGGTAGCTTAGATGTAGGTGGTGCATGTCAACCTCCCTTAGAGACGCTAAGTCCTGTTTCCTGTGTAAGGGGGCATGTCTGGCGCAGAGATGTGTTGGTTGTTAAGCTCAGTGGGTTCATTTGGATTTGTAGTTCAGCCCTCCCACCAGACTCTCCCATTGTTCTCGTTTTAACTAAACTACATTCTATCAAGTTCAATTTTGTCCCTTAGCATTTATTTCTGTTTTATTTCTTTTAATTAAGGAAAAAAATTTAGTGTTGGCCCTGAGGAACAGCTCAGGTGGTTATTTACCAACATCTCTTTTGAACCTTTGAAACAAAGTGTGAAGAGTTGAGGCTAGAAAAATCCTCATCTCAGACTCTGATGTTCCCCGCCCTTAGTTTATAGCATCAGTGAACTGGAGCCATAAGCAGAATTTCTCAGCTCTGCCTCATGCAGCTTATGCTGACGGCCAATTTCTTGAGCCATTACTCAGTGTAAAACACTGAGCCCTGTCTTTAGGGGTTATCCTTTAAGAGCAAACTTGTGGGCAGCTGTGCTTCTGCAACCTAAACTATTTGGCGGGACGTTGGTGTAGATGGGAGAGAGAATGACAAATTGGGCCAGGATGAAAGAAATATAACTATATAATCTGTTCAGAACGGTAGGTCTTGCTTGGTATTAGTTTTATAGACATAGTGCCACTTTTGATTGTCACTTGCCACAAAAGTAAAAAATAAAAATTATAAACTGAGACCTTAAAGAAGAGCTGATGGAGAGAGTACACCCTAATTCATGCTCTAAGAGAATTCCAAGAGGCCCTCTAAAGATCAGAGAGATTTATTCCCAGGCCACGCACCCTGCTTGCCAGCATCTCTGCATGCTCAAAGGAGCTTCATGCTCGCAAGCTTTGCGTATATAATTATCCGGGATTTTAAGTCCTCAACGTGTTCTAGCTTGTGATCCTTCAAAGATGGGTTATGCGTTAATGCTAGGTACTAGAAATGTTTACTTCTCTTTCCACTGATCAGAGAAACAGGCATTAAAAACAGAAATACAAGAAAGGAAAGCTTTTACCCTGTACCTTCCTAGCAGGGAACAATTATCTTGCCAAAACTCTTTCCCTCTTCTCCCTACCCAGTCCCTTCCTGCTCCTTGCCAATGTGATCATGCTTTCTTCTCTATAGACGCTAATATTTGAAGACCCCTTTCCTAGGGCACTTAACCAGACAGTCAGAATACCACATTGAGTAGGGACTTTTCTTGGCCAACAACAGTATATCCATCTGGTCAGCTCTGCCAGAGGGTAGGGGCCCAGTTCCTGCTGCCCTCTAATCCACCCTCTGGTCCTATATCTATTACTGTGTCCATAGGAATGATAGGTAAGGGCTAGTCTCTGTCAAGCCATGTAACAAAGGACACTGGAAAATGTCTGGCATCAGAGGGAACATGTGGAGACCAACTTGGGAGGAAAATATTCATTTTGTATTGAATGATTTTTAATGAATGCAATATTAATCCTTGCAGATGAGCAATAATCATTAAAGTCAATTAAAATGTAAGACTTATTGGTAGTCTTGTGTCTTTTTTGCATAAATAGCAAAACTCCATTAGACCCTGTTTCCGAGGATGAGACAACCCATTTGAAGACTATAGACAGGGTCTGTCTTATATAAGCTAGCCCCAGACTTCTTGGCTCAGATGATCGTGGCTCAGTCTTCCCAGTAATGGGACTATATAGGCTTAAACCAGTTCACCCTAGTTTTCATTAATATCTTAAGTTGCTATGATATGGATGTTGAACAGCCTCCTAAAAATGTGTGTGTTGAGACTGATATCTCTCCTGAAAGGTGCACTGGAGCGTTTAGGAGGTCGGACCTAATGGAAGTGTGCCCTTGGAAGGAATGGTGTGCATCACCCATTGTTCTTTTGCTTCCTGGCTAGGGAGATGATCAGTTTTGTTTCCATCTTGAATTTCTGCCTTACATAGACCCAAAGCAGTGTGGCCAGTCAGTCATGGACTAAAACCTGCCTTCAGCTGTGAGCCAAAATATCATTTTATCTTTAAAATTTTCTCAGGTATTCATAGTGATGGGAAGCTGACTAATGCACATGGACACCTGTCTTAGTTGCTACTGCTGTAAAAGAGCATGTCGTGGCTCAGTTGATGAAGCTCTTGCCATGCAAATGTGAAGACCTGTATTTCTTCCCCAGAACCCAAGTGAAAATGTGAGGTGTGTTGGCACATACTTGTTGGGAAGACAAATAAGGAGAACCACTGGCGCTCACTAGCCAGGCAATCTAGCCTAACTGGGGAACTCAGGCCTGTGAGCTGCCCTGTCTTGGAGGATTATCCTATACCTAAGGTTGATACCCAGGATTATTCTCTGACCAACTAATGCACACATGCATATAGATGAGAATGTGTGCACACGTGCACAAACACCCACACCATTTTGTTAAACTGGGTGTTCTACTGTAAAGAATAGAAATTAACTTAATGTTTCTGGAGACTGAGATGTCCAGGATGAAGTAACGAGCAGATTGGTACCAGAAACAGGCTGTTCTCTACTTCCAGGATGGTACCTCTTGCATCCTCATGATGAAAATTCAAACATGACCTAACACTTTCCCCTAGTCTATTCAAATGATGTAATTAAAAAACCCATACCTAATATAACATTGTTGAGTCAATTTCAACTGATGAATTGGAGGGAGTACATTCAGGCCACCGAGTTCTGCCCCAGCCTCCAAATCCGTGGGTGGGCTGGGTTTTGGTTTTGTTTGTTTTAATCTAGAAAATAATCTAATAACTCCAAAAGTCTTATTCTGGCACGAGTTGAAAAGTCTAAACCCATAGTTGGGTGTGATGGTGCACGCCTTTAAATCCCAGCTCTCAGGGGTAGAGGCAGGCAGATCTCTGAGTTTGAGGCTACCTTGGTCTACAGAGTGAGTTCCAGATCGGCCAAGTCTACACAGAGAAACCCTGTTTCAAAAAACAAAAGTCCAAATCCAGACGCTCATCTAAATCAGATAATGATAATACAGTATTATTAGTTCATCCTGAGACCAGGTGCTATCCATTTATGAGCCTGCAAACCTATTGTGTGCCTTCCTAAATGCAAAACATGATTCACCTTCATTGCTAAGAGGCAGTAGATTTCCCTCAGAGTAGTGACCCCCAAAGCCACAATGGGCTGTGGCATATTTCTCAAAGCAACTAGACGGTTGGTCCAGCTGCCTCCAGGCTGTAGCATCCATCCACTTGAACAGGTTCCAAGTTGACTTTGGGACAGTTCAGACCCCTTATCAAATACAAAGGATCTTAGGAGCGAAAGACCAGCAGTGACTTACTGGAGAGGGCCTGACTAGATATCAGACTGCCGTGGGGCCTACTTCCCAGATGACATCTGTAAGATCTTAAATCTGCTTAACCTCATACTTGCCTAGGACAATGGATTAGTTCACTCGTGTGGAAACAACAGACATAGCAAAGATGAGCTGTTAGAGTAGGAATGGTTTATTAACAGAAGCTTTATTTAAAAAGGAGGGACATGTAGAAAAATGAGCTCACAACAGCCTGTCATTTTAACTGTTGGGGTTCTGATGGCCTCTACAGGCACCTGTTCACATGTGTACATAGATATATAAACAGACTTTTTTTTTTTTTTTAATGACTACTCTTAGCTGGGTGTGGTGGCACACACCTTTAATCCCAGCACTCAGGAGGCGGAGGTAGGTGGATCTCTTGAGTTTGAGGTCAGCCTGGTCTACAGAGCAAATCCAGGATAGCCAAGGCTACACAGGGAAACCCTGTCTCAAAAATACCAAAAAAATTAAAAATGGTTACTCTTGCTTGGGGGGCCATGCCATGACTACCTTATTTAGCAAGGGACTTTCTTGAATTATTCAAGTGACAACCTACTCCATTTATCAACACAATAGTATTGTTGGAGGACTTGACTCTAGTCCAAATAGTTGCCTCTGTAGGTAAGGGTTGGCAGATGGACTTAACCACACACTACCAACACAAAGCTGTACTCACCTAGTTATTACTGACATCTTACAGTATGGACCAAAACAACCCCCACAAGAACTGATGAGGCAAAAGAAGTCTCTGAGGGCTTTTGCCTTGCCTTTGCGGAATAGGAGTCTTCTGTGGCCCAAGTTGGCCTTTAACTTTCTGTCCTCCTGCCTTGGCTTCCCAGTTGCTAGAATTAGAGGCATGTGTCACCCTACCTGACATTTTAAAGGGATCAGCTTTTGCTTTGAGTTACCAAGGTCCCTACAAAGTAGTAACCTTGCCTTTACAGTAAAATAACCAATCCCTTTCATGTAATATGTGGTAACATCAAAAATGCTAATCACAGACATAAAAACTCAGTTCTGACTAAAACTACTACCCACATGCCTTCTGGGGTATTAAAGAGTTCCTAATTCCTTAAAATATAGTCCTTGTGAGATGCTTTACAGCTGTTTTTGTTTATGAAAGTCTTACCAGCTTCTGAGACATAAGGACTCTCCACCTAAGGAATCCTGGCAGATACAGTGCGGTTAAAAACTTGAAGGATCTAGGTGAGGTTGCTCAGTGGGGAAGGGTGCTGGCTGTTCTTCCAAAGGTCCTGAGTCAATTCCTAGCAACTACATGATGGCTCACAACCATGTACAACAGGCTCTGATGCCCTCTTCTGGCATGCAGGACTATATGCAGACTCATACATTTTAAAAAATAAATAAAAATTTAAAAGCTTGAAGGCTCATACTCTGTGAGTTCTACTATAAAAGGAAGGGTCTCCCAGCCCTGTTGCTCCCACTATTGTGAATCTCTCTTAAGGGTTCATAGGAAACAAAGTGGCAGACTACTCTGACAGG
This sequence comes from Acomys percivali, assembly GCA_907169655.1. Classification (NCBI taxonomy): domain Eukaryota; kingdom Metazoa; phylum Chordata; class Mammalia; order Rodentia; family Muridae; genus Acomys; species Acomys percivali. The sequence goes on along the minus strand of OU015753.1, from coordinate 61,782,029 downwards.
ACATGCAACCCTAGAGAAACCTCTTCAAAGCCAATTATCAGATAAATAATATGATTAAAGGCTTCTGCCTGGGAGTCCCTCTTGGAGGTTTTCTAGTTCATAGATTTTCTTTACTGATGCTTTTGTTGCAGGTCATGCTAGCCCACTTCATCCTGAACTAACCTCTTTTCAAATCACGCTATCCCAATTCTCCCTAACACACAATGATGAAATAGTAATCCTTACATCCTCCTCGCCTGCTACAGTTTGGGTTTCCCCATAGTCTGAACACTTGGTCTCCAGCCGGTGGCCCTGTGTTGGGAGATTATGAAACCTTTGCGGCATGAGCTTTGTTGCCAGTGGGTCACTGCAGGCAAGCTTTCAAGGTAATCACTGTCTCTGGGTCATGTCTGCTAAGGTGACAGGCACTTCTCTGTCATGTGTTCCGACAGTCCGCAGTGAGCGGAAGCCAATCCTCCCTTACGGTGCTTCTGGCTGGTGTTCTGCCACAGAATGGAAAGAAAGGTAAACAGTACATCACAGAAGCCTTATGGGCCAACATCTGGCCAGCTGCTGGCTTTGCCAGCAGCACCCACATCTAGAAATCTGCCAATTTTTATTTAAATACCTGCACACATAAAAGATGTCTCTTTAGAAAGATTCTTTTGAGCAAAGCTTACCCACCCTAAACCTCCAGTCCCCCTAGCCAGCCAAATAAAAGACTTATTTTTTTTTCCTAATCCAAGTCTGGTCTGGCTTATTGTGACAGAGTTAAGTTTTATCAGCGACCACTTAAATGAAGGAACTCATGCCATGAGAATGGCCCGAGAAGATCCTCCAAACCATCTCCTCAAGTACTCAGGGATGGAATTAATTCTATTTGCTGTTAGAACCAATCCTCTGGAGAAATAAACACTGCAGCCTCCTGTTAAACTGTTCCTCTGTCAAAAGACATTTGTCAGGGCCAACGGGATAGTTTCAGCAGATAAAGACACTTGTCACCAAGTCTGATGACCTGAGTCCCTGGAACCCACATGGTAGAAGAAACTAACCCCCTTTGAGTTATCAGCTGACCTCCATACACACTAAGCAGATTTCTAAAGTGTTTGAAACCATACCAGAGAGGCAAGTAACAAGTGGTCACCAGGCCAAGAAGACAAAGCCCCGAGAAGAATGCTCGCAGGCTGATACCTGGGTGGGGCTTTCTTCCCACCACATCCTTCCTCAAAACCCCGCCTTCAGAACAACCCTAATGTAACCCAGAGAATAGCCTCCTTTGCCTTGGGCCTGGCATGATGCTTCTTGCCCAATACCAGGAGAAGGCTTAGTGTAGGCTATGTGTCCATTGGAATCAGCAGAACCTGCACCTCAAAGAAAATCCTAACTTTCTAACCACGCCTTTCCCCTGAGTGCTACTTTTTCATCCTGACCATCGGTAAATAAATGCCAGAGGAATTCTATTATGAAAGCCGTTATTTTATCTCTAGGATTTGTCTCTGTATTTTTAACCTTGTGTCCTAGTTTCTTTTCTATTGTTATGATAAACACAATGACCAAAAGCAACTTGGGGAGGAAAGGGTTTACTTAGCTCATATTATATATCCAGGTCTCAGTCCATCACTGAGGAAGTTCCTGAAGAACGGAAGCTGGGGCCGTGGAGGATTGCTGCTTATGGATTTGTTGCTCATGGCTTGCTCACCCACCCAGAGGTAGCACTGCCCACATTGGGCTGGGCCCTCCCACACCAGTCATTAAACAAGAAAATGCCACACAGACTTGCCCACAGGCCTGTCTGATGGAGGTGTTTTCTCAGTTGAGACTGACTCTTCCCAGATGACTAGTTTGTGTCAGGTTGACTTAAAAAAACAAACAAACAAACAAACTTGTAAAGTCGGTGCCTTTGGAGGATCAACATTTCCACACTAAAATGACTGCCAAGTTTTTAGTTCATCCCAACTTGAAAACCCCCCGCGATGCTTCTGACTATCCTAGATTAGACATCCAGAGATTCTACTCTCAAAGCAAGCAAAGTCCGCTGCCTTAACCTCAGCAGAAAGAAGTCCCGAGTGCCAGATGTTCACCCTCTACAGCCTTTAAATCTGAAGAGTGGAAGTCTCTGGAGCAGAGGTTCTCAACCTGAGGTCAAACGACCATTTCACAGGAGTTCATGAATATTTACATTATGGTTCATAACAGTAGCAAAATTACAGTTACGTGAAAATAATTTGAAGAACTGTATTAAAGGGTCACAGCATTAGGAAGGTTAAGAACCCACTACTCTGAAATGAGATGAGACACTGAAGATGGCATAATCTAAGCAACTTCAAGATGCCTGAAAGCAATTCAACAGCAGAGCACATTACATCAGGGGTGTCTTGTGACTGCTGAGTGTGGTCAACAGACAAGCTCTAACCGTTCTTTGCTTTGTTATAATGGCATTTCCATATTATTAGCTCTGTGGTTTTGACCATTCCTATCATACATCTGCTGCTATGACACATCTAAAAACCACACATAAGGAACAGAAAGTGGTAGGGAGGCAAAGTCTATCCGAGGAAAATTGCAGCCCATCTGGAAACTCCCCATCCTAGTCCATGAATAGTCCTTCCCTCCATTGTCCATACGATGTATTTGCCAGGAGCTGGAGAGATGGCTCGGTGGCTAAGAGCATTTATTGCTTTTGAAGACAACCTGGATTTGGTTCCCAGTACCCACATGCTCACTCACAGCTGCCTGTAAGTAACATCAGTTCCACAAGCTCCTACACACACGATGCACGTATTAGAGTCAGGCACACACCCATACACACAAAATAAATATTCTAAAATGTATTGTGTAGGGGCAGCAAGATCACTGAGAAGGTAAGGGCACCTGCCACCATGCCTAGCAACATGATTTTGATTACTAGAGTCCACATGGGTGAAAGGAACCAACTCTTTCACGTTGTCTTCTGACCTTGACAATGTGCACACGCTACACCACATAAACACACAGTTTTGTTTTCCGAGACTGGGTTTTTCTGTGTAGCCTTGGCTGTCCTGGACTTGCTTTGTAGACCAGGCTGGCTTCAAACTCACAGAGACATACCTGCCTCTGCCTCCCTGCTGGGATTACAGGTGTGCACCATGGCATCTGGCAACACACACTTTTTTTTCTTTTAATGTACTGTCCTTCCTTACCCCTTGAGAGTATGCATTTAGCTGTTGTTTTGTTTTTTTGTGGCGCTGGAAATTGAACTGAAGACTTCATACAGACTGAGTGGGTTTGTGGTTCATTTTAATGTCGGTGTGATTAAAATATGTGACAGGAGCAACTTCAGGGAGGACAAATACATTTTGACTCCCCATTTTCAGAAAGGTTTCAGTCCATCCGATGGGCTAGGCATGCTGACATGGCTCCTTCCAGTAGCAGTAGGAGAATGTGGGAGCAGCTGTTCGCATGACAGTGAAGCAGAGAGAGAGAACACCCAGAGCCAGGGGCTTAGGTGCAGCTTGGTGGTAGAGCGGTTCTCTAGAGTGCACAGGCTGCTGGGTTTGAGTCTCAGTACCATGAAAAGGAAAGGAACTACTAGAGCTCAGGCCTACTAAAGCAATTTTGTTGTTGTTGTGAGACAGGGTTTCTGTGTAGCCCTGGCCATCCTGAAACTCACTCTAGACCAGGCTGGCCTCAAACCTCCCAAGTACTGGGATTAAAGGTGTGTGCCACTAGCTCCCTACATCTGAAACAAATTTTCTCCCTCCGCCCCCCCCCACCCCGCTTTGGTTTTTTGTTTGTTTGTTTGGTTGGTTGGTTGGTTTGGTTTTTTGAGACAGGGTTTCTCTATGTAGCCTTGGCTGTCCTGGACTCACTTTGTAGACCAGGCTGGCCTTGAACTCACAGCAATCCGCCTGCCTCTGCCTCCTAAGTGCTGGGATTAAAGGCGTGTGCCACCACTGCCTGGCTTGAAACAAATTTTCAAAAGCATGACGTTTTTAGAGTCTACCTCTCCAGATTGAATGTGCATTTGATACGGGGAACTAGGACTTAACCCCTAGTTTTTTGGGCTCCTCCTGGCCTTTCTCATACGCTGCTTTGTATCTATGAAAATGTTCCCTGCTCCCCTTGATATGAGACCTATGTCCTATATTAACAGTTTGGGTACCCAATGTGGGGTCCCAAGTCACCAGAGGAGTCACCCAGATTGGTACTAGCACGAGTCTGTGTGCGCAAGCATCCATGTTACCCTGTCATATGAATGCCCCTCTGAGCTGGTTGTTGACAACCTGGTATTTGCCTCAGAACATTTGTTTACTTCAGTGCATCTTGGCCAGGGCATTTCTTTGATAGCATTGCCTTTTATTTGTTTGGTTTTTGTTTTCCCTTATGCTACACCTGCAATATCTAACGTCATGGTTTTCCTAGGTCCTTTCATGTGTATTGCAAATGCCTTAGTTTAGAAATACAATGAGTGAGAAATCATGACGATGATGATGACAATGACGATGATGATGATGATGATGATGGCTACATGTAGGGTGAAGGTGCAGAGGGAACTCCCTCAGGACAGGAAGTGGCCTTATAGGAAAGCCAAAGGCAACATACACTATTCCTACATTGAAAGAAACCTTGTGTCCTGAACTAGAAAGAGTTGTTTACCCAGTGTCCTGAGCTTTCATATTCCCAGAACAGTTCAGGATAAACCCAAAGTGCAATGGGAGAAACCAACCATGCACTGACACCTATGGGAGTTACATAAGCAGTATATAAATCTGGTCCAAAACATGAGTCTTAGCTAACACAGAAGGCTGCAATTTTCAGGGAAAAAATTTTTTAAACATTAAAATAGGAAACTGAAGTCATTGGAGAAAGAAATGTTTGGAGAACAGCCATTTGGTTTTCCAGATGGCTTTATTTCTGAAAATTATAATTTAACTTGTTTTTTTTCTAAGGAGAACATTCTCAGATAGTGTAAGTGCATGCATGTGTGTGTGTGTGTGTGTGTGTGTGTGTGTGTGTGTGTGTGTGTGT
>OU015753.1:61664685-61777033 GCA_907169655.1 Acomys percivali | reverse complement strand
ATACACATGTGCTTAGACATACATATAGGCAAAACACCTGTCTTAGTTAGGGTTACTATTGCTGTAGTGAAACATCATGACCAAAAGCTAGCTGGGGAGGACAGAGTTAATTTTTATCATACTTCAGGGTAAACAGGTCAATCCCCTGAGGGAAATCAGGCCAGGAACTCAAACAGGGCAGGAACCTGGAGGCAGAAGCTGAAGCAGAGGCATGGAGGGGTGCTGCTGACTGGCTTGCTCCCCGTGGCTTGCTCAGCCTGCTTTCTTATAGAACCCTGGACCACCAGCCCAAGGTGGCTCCATCCACAATAGCCTGAGCCCTCCCCCATCAACTACTGGTTAAGAAAATACCCTACAGGCTTGCCTACAGTTAGATCTTATGGAGGCATTTTCTCAGTTCAAATCTCCTCCTTTCTGATGATGCTAGCTTGTGTCAAGTTGACATAAAACCAGCCAGTACAACACCCATATGTACATAACTAAAATTTAAATTTAAAATTTTTATAAGATTAGCCTGGAGGAAAAGGTGATCCTGATACTGTTTATGCATTTGAGTTATATTATCTTGGTCCATCAGCATGTAAGTTTCTGCAAGCCAAGTTTTTAGATACATTTTATGTAGTATTCTTACATAATGATAATAAAAAATCTTCCCAAAAGTTTCAATTCAAAACGGCTCATATGTAAGAAGTTGTGTAAACTCAGCCCAGATGCCTTTCAATGTGTGGGACTTGTGATGGCTTATATTGTCAACACGGTAGATTCAAGACTCACCTGGGAGGTGAGCCTACTGCCAACTGTAGGTGTCGCCATTGCCCGATTGGGAGAAGGAGCACTGAATGGCAGCATGCTCTCATCCTTCCTGCTCTCTGACTGTGAATGTGATGTGCCAAGATCCTGCAAGCCCCTGCCACCTTCCCTCCCCCGCCATGATGGCCTGTCCCTTGAACTGTGTGCCAGAAAAAGCCCTTGCCCCTTCAGTTATGTTGTCATTGTGACAGGAACAGAAACTAAGACAGGACTTAAATGAATCTAACAAATTAGTTCATTACAATTTATTAGTTAAACAAACAAACAAAAAACCCAAGTGCTTCCAAACCTGGTAACGCATCTGCCTATGTTGACAAAGTTAGATATTTAAGGTAAAACATCCACGTCTTACTTCAAATAGAATCTTCGAGGGGGGGGTATTAAATATAACATTATTTTATTGTCCTAAGAAAATAATTTTTATAAATTCAGAGATTTGTAAGGAAAAATAAGATCATGTATGAAAAAGAGATATGGAAAATTATAGGTATGGAATATTATTTTGGTTTTTTGAAAGGGTTTAAAGGAAAAAGAAAATGCTTTTAGATGAGAAAAGACTTTGTATGCTATAATAAGATTTTGTCCTAGAGTTAAGGATTTTTTTTTTTCCAGAATGGAAAAGGAAAGATTTGGACATAACTAAGAATTTTAAGTATATCATAAGAATGCTTGAGAAAGATAAAACTTAAGATAATAAGTAAACTATTAACTTCATTATAATGAAAAGTTGTTAAAATTACTGTGGTTGGAGAGATGAGTCACTGGTTAAGAGTGTTTCCTGTTCTTCCAAAGGACCTAAGTGTGTTTCCCAGCACATGCTGAGCAGCTCATCACTTCCTGCAGCTCCAGTGCCTACTGTGGCCTCCTAGGGCATCTGAATACTCCCTGCATACACTCACAGAGACACAGCATAAAAAAAAATCTTAAGTATTTCTTTAAAGTTAGCGTTGTCTATTTTTTAAAAATCCTAAGATCAAAATTAAACACAGATATACAGCTAAAATCTAGCTTTCTACTTATAGCAATAAGCCCTTACATTTACAAAAAAAAAAAACTTACATAAAGAATAGGGATTCAGACTTAATGCAGGCAGAGCATTGGATATACAAAATAAGTAAATACATCTTTTTTTCTTTAAAGGGATTTTGTGTTTCAGCTCCTTATTGAGTGGGCCATTTAAAACCTAGCAATTAGATTTTAACCCAGATTCCTCTGGCATGAGGATATAAGTGTGTGTGTGTGTGTGTGTGTGTGTGTGTGTTCTCATTGGGTTGAAGTCTTCCCTTGACCGAACTCCACTGCCTAAGAAGTATGAAAAAATATTAGAAATAATTATTCCTACTTGGGGCATTTCTGCTAAATTACATAAGTATGGAGCTCACTTTACTGGGCAAATGTTTAAATCTTTTTATAAAATGTAGGCTATTGTCCTTGTGTCTATAGTGATCTTCAGTCCTCTGGATTGGTGGCTCAGTGAACATATGGCCACATAAAAATCAGTTGCTCTTGATATGCCATTGCTGGTTGATAACCATGGGAGGCCTGCCTGTTTCTGAAGAGAAACAGAGGAGGAGTAGATGGGGTTGGGGAAAGACTGGAAGAAGATTTTTTTTTAAGGATAAAAAAAAAAGAAAAAATCAGTTGCTAAAATAAATTGAAGCATTCATCTTCCTTTTCCAACCCCCCAAAAAAACAAACAAACAAACAAACAAAGACCACAAAACTTCTCATTAATTCTAAATCTAATATTTACTTACTTCTTTTGGAAAACATCACTTATCTCCTTGTAAAATAGCTAATGGGTGTAGTGGTTATTTTTTATTGTCAGCTTGACAAGAGCTAAAAACACCTGAAAGAGGGAACCTCAAATGAAGAACTGCATGCATCAGAATGGCCTGGGCATAGGTCTATGGGATATATATATATTGTTAATGGATGTAGGAGGGCCTAGGCCACCATCCCTTGGCAGGTGGTTCTGACAAGTATAAGGGCTGGAGAGATGGCTCAGAGGTTAAGAACATTGACTGATCTTCCAGAGGTCCTGAGTTCAATTCCTAACAACTACATAGTGGCTCACAACCATCTATAATGTAGTCTGATGTCCTCTTGTGGCCTGTAGATGTACATGTAGACCACTGATAATAAATACAACTTTTTTTAAAAAAGAAAAAAGAAAGAAAACTAGTATAAGCAGACACTAGAGCGCCAGCCAGCAAGCATCATTCCTCTGTGGAATTCTTCTGCTTCAGTATCCACTCTGACCTCCCTGGTTCTAAGCTAAAAGCGTAAGATGAAATAGACCCTTTCCTACTTGAAGTTGCTTTTGGTTATGGTGTTTATCAAAGAAACAGAAAACACAATAGGGCAGAGGACTGAACCATTGCCCAAAGGGAAATGTTGCACTCTATTAGAAGAGACTTTTAAAATAATACCTATGGGATGGAGAGATGGCTCAACAGTTAAGAGTGCTGGCTGCTCTTTCAGAGGTCCAGATTCCCATCAACCACATAGTGGTTGATAACCAACTGTAATGGGATTCAATGTCCTCCTCTGGCATGTGTATGTGTGTATATATGTATATATATATATATTAATATATATACATATAGATTACTCATATACATAAATAACCTTTAAAACAATACCTACAATTCAAAATTGACTGTAGAGTCTTTCCACAGTGAGCTCCCAGTAGGTGACCAACTAAAGGAAGGAGAGCTATAGCCAGATGATGTTGTCAGTTTGAAAAGACAGCACATGCAAGAGGAAAGACCCTGCTGGGGGCTTCTCACAATCCCTAAACTTCAGGATTTGTGTATCTTACTTTAATTTGTGCCAACCTCTTCGAAGGACACATCCAGGTGGACTTGAGAACAGCTAGCCTATCTTCAACTCCCTTAGCAATTAAGAACCCCAAAATAACTTAATTCAAAAGTTCCCCCAACAGCTCTACCAAGCCTCCTTTTAATAACATATTTAAGTACTTACTCATTTAGATTTAAAAGATGTTTTTCCTGTTTTTTTGTTTTGTTTTGTTTTGTTTTTTCCCGAGACAAGGTTTCTTTGTTGGCTGCCTTGGTTGTCCTGCAACTAGTGTGCCTGCAGTGCCCTTGAAGGCCACAGGGTGTTGGATCCCCTGGAACTGGAGTCAGAGGCAGTTGTGAGCCATGATGTGGGTGCTGGAGATGGAACCCAGGTCCTCTGGAAGAGCACTTAACTACTCTTAGCTACTGAGCCATCTCTTCAGCTTCCCAGAGTGCCTCTATTTTAGATGCAAACTCCTGGAGACAGAACAATAAACTTCTTTCTCCACACCCCCAAACCAAGGCAACAAAACAAACAAACAAACCCTACAAACAGAAAAAGAATATTAGCAGATCTAATCAATCAGTTGGATAGCTATGCTGTTATTGATATGGGAAATGTTGAGATCTAGTGAATTCTTATTGGTCAGTGTGCTATAGCTGCCTGTATTTCCTGTCACAGCATAATCTATTCTGATTACCATCGGCATTGTAAATGTGGCTACCCACCCAATAGTATGGGTCTTAACCTTACCTGTCAATCACACAAACTCTAAATTCATAAGAGTGACTTGGTGAACTCAAAGTCTAGATGCTATACACACCACCATCAGGCCTGGAAGGTTCTGGAAGTCCTCTCGCATACTAAGACTTTTGGTTGGTTAGGATGCCTGTTTCCTTCATCTGCGACCTTTACTTCCTTAGGATATAGAATATTCTCGATTATTTTAACTTTAGGTATGATAACGGAGAATAAACTGCCCTGGACTCCCTTTGCCGTGGTGGCTGTGTTTTACGTTGGCACTGTATTCAGAATTGAGCCAGCACTCTCTCTCTCTCTCTCTCTGGAAGTGCAGCGGTTTTTGTCACCTGTTGCAACTGTCCTTAATGTTTTCCTATAGTTGCTGTAACATGTGTAACTAGTGGTAACATGTTTTTCATCAACAAGGTTGAGTTAGAGGCATCCAAACAAGACATCCCCAGATTCTTGACTAATAGAATCTCTGAGGTAATGCTTGTTGTTTGAAACGCTTAAGTATAAGGGTATCTGGTGTCTTCTGCCAGCCACTGGGTGACGCACAGAGCACATTGGACGGTGGACACATGGCCAAGCGCCCCTGCAGCACGGCCGTTGCTCTCCTGCTGCCTTGAGTATCTTGCTGTCTTTTCCAGTTACCACTTCTAGTGAAGGAGCTACCTGTCCCCTCCTCCAAGGATTTCTACCAAGGATTAGTTTATGCAGAAGTATAAAGGTCCCCACGTAGCTTCTGGTGTGGACAGATCTGACGGTCATTCCATTACGACTGTGTCATGGTTTGGCACATCTGTTCTCCACCACTGTGTCTTTCTCACCTCCCTAGACACGACCACCAAGGACACTGTGTGGCCGTGAGCAAATAATCCGTGTCTTCGTTTCTTCCATCTGCAAAGGGAGAAACGCCAGTGCCCAGCTCATCACTTGGTTGTGCGGAACTGAGTGAGGTTAGGTCCTTGATGGTGTGCCTGCCCTGCTGACAGCTCACATCACTATTTGCCATTGTTATTGATGATATCTACAGAAATGGCAAGTCAAACCTCCATGGACAGCGGCCCCTGCAAGACAGCATGTGGGACCCGGGAAGCATGGCCATGGGGCCTCAGGGAGCACATGGAGAGATGCAGCTAGGTTTGGGTTTAAGAAAAATAGGGTTTGGGCAACATTATTTAGTAAACTAAGGACAAGAACGTTTGGGATGGGAGATAGAACCCTGTTAGTAACAAACCCACATTTAAACTATCCATGACATCTGGGAGACCGAGTCAGCCGTTGGATGTGTATGTGGGTCCTCTTGACTACCTCATGTTGCATGGATAAAGCAGAGAGGCTTTGACTAACCTGACCCAGGTTAGGGAGGGAGCTGAGTTGGTCCAGTGCTTACTAAGCATGCAAGAAGCACTGGCTCAACTCCCAGGACTGCATAAAACAGGCATGGTGGTGCATGCCTGTAATCCCAGCACTTGTGGAGTAGAGGCAGGGAGGTCAAAAGTTCAAAATCATCCTCAGACACATAGCAAGTTTATCTAGTTAGAAAATTATTTCTCTATTATTCTTCTCATAGCTACTAATGGAAAGAATCGTATGTGCCATCATAAGAGCACAGAACCAGAGCCATGGCTGCTCCATGACTCATGGTTTGCTGTAGGCCCTCAACTTTTTCAAACCTACTTAATTTGGGGTTCTTTAATGCTTACACCTCCCTTCCAGCCCACCTACCCTACCTAGGAGAGAAAAGAGGCTGATAGGAACAGAAGAGAGAGACTTTTTTTATACTCGGTTCATTGGAGCAATTTCACTGGCGTAGTCTGCCGAATTCCAATAGACCAGTTAAACAGTAAACCAGCAATTCAGCGAAGGTGACTGCAACCACAGCAGCTGGAGCCCAGAGCCTCGAAGCCTTTGTTGGAGCTGTTCCCTCTAGGAGCGTGTTGAAGTGGGAGTGATGAACAGCCAAGACCAAAAGAGCCCAGCCTCTCAGAATCCATAGTAGCATGTGTATCAGTTGGCAAAGACCATGCCCCGGCAAGAGGCAGTTCCTCTTCCAGTGGACAAACATCACCTGCTCTCTGACAAGTCTGTTTTCGGCGGAAAAATACCGCACACCCTCACACAAGCCTGTTTCAGATCCCATACTTTGGGATCAAAACAAAAACATGTTTACATCCACTACAGTTTGCACTGAGCATTTCAGTGAGGAGGAACACCTCAGCCAGGGCATGGGATGGAAGTTGCCAGAAACAAGCTCACTCCATCTTGCAGCATGTACTTAGGCAGCAGCGGCTTCGAAGCATGTTGCTCAGCACTTGACACCCCACACATACATACATACATACATACATACATACATACATACGTAACCCAGGCCGGGTCCTTCTACAGAGCCCAAGGTGGACAACCACCAGACTTGTACAGCTTCCATGATGCTATGAAGGTTCAGCTATGAACTGGGAAAGCTTCCCACCTCAGGCATTCCTTCTTCGTAACAATAATTGCTCTCCCACTTTTTAAAAAAAGTCTGCTATTTTCAGAATGATTTCATAGCTCTGTCTGATTTGATGTATAGCTTCAGAAGGTGCGCATGGTTGTCCTCATTTTTCAGACCTGGCAAAAAGAGAAATAACTACCTGAAGACACTTCTGCAGCTCCCAGCCTCTGCTAGGTTGTACTTCCCTGGACATTTCCTTACAAATTTGTGACATGAGCTCTGCAGTTGTCCTGTAATTCTTTTGTGTTTGGAATTCTTCACCCATTTGTATTAGTCTGTTTTCTGATGCTAAAGGCTAAGCACCGCTGGCTAAGTTATAAAATGGGTGATTTTTGTCTCACAGTTCTTTCTTGCTGGGTATGACACAGCGAGAAAAGTGTTACTAAAGCACCATTCTAGAGCTGAGCCTCCCTATAATCCTAATGCTTGGGAGGCTGAGGCAGGAGGATTACCATTGTCATGGTGCATGCCTATAATCCTAGCACTTGGGAAGTTAAGGCAAAAGGATCACCACATGTTCAAGACCAGCCTGGCCTATGTGATTAGTTCTGGGCCAACCTGCCCTATGGAATAAGAGCCTGTTTAAAACAAACAAGCATCCACATTAATATTAAATGCAAACACTAGTAGCTTCTGTTTGTTCTAGCTTGCAAATGTCCCACCTAGCTACTTCCTTTCTATCTTCCTTTCTATCTCTCAAATTACGTATGTCTTTACTTTATAGCATGGCGAATACCCTGCCTGGAACACGTCATGCACGTACATGTCAAAGTCTCTGCCTGTTTCCTCAGGTTCTCTAATGTTACTGGGAAAGCACTAAGATCTAGCATATGATAGTAGGGTCCTGTAGTAGATTCAGAATCTGCTAGACTGGCTGCTAACTGGGACCGTCAAGCATGTCTCAAGGTTTAAAATGTTTTTCCCGATTGATAGAATTTCTAGGAGCTCAGTCTTAGAACCTGACCAAGGTAAGGCCACTAAAATGATGTCATTTGTGTGTTGGAGCCTGTGTGACTTGCTGCTTTGTGTGTATGTGTGAGTGTGAGTGTGAGTGTGTGTGTGTGTGTGTGTGTGTGTGTGTGTGTGTGTGAGAATCCTCTAAATCAGTGGTTCTCAACCTTCCTTCAGCTGCAACCCTTTAATACAGTTCCTCATGTTGAATGACCCCGCAGTTACAAAATTATTTCATTGCTACTTCATAACTTAAGTTTTGTTACTGTTCTGAATCGAATTAGAAACATCTGATCTATAGGATACCTGATATGCAACACCTCCCAAGGCGGTTGCCACCACAGGTTGAGAACCACTGCCCTGCAGTGGTTATATATGCTCTTCAAACACCTCAGTTTATGCTGTCTCTTGGCCTAACCTAGCATGGGTACAATTTTAATTTAGAGAACGTATTCATTGGGCATGAGGGGATAGTGACAAAGCACAGGATGGCAGGAAGGAGAAAGTAGCAAATGGTGGCTTGGGATTTACTCATTAATTTACAGCAGCAGAGACTTAAACTACCTAGTAGATGGAAAATCTCACAAGAGTTACCCAGTCACAGCTGGGTTGGGGGCACGGGCCTGTAATCCCAGCACTTGGGGAGGCGGAGTTTAAAAGACTTCAGCCTCGGGTGTGGTACAGCAGAGATGTAGCACTGGAGAGGCAAAGATGGATAAGATGCCTGTGAGGATTTTACTGCGTAGCAACAGGTAGTAGCAGCTGATAGTTATTAGCCAGTTCCTCTAGCCATATCATGGCCACCTCAGTGTGATGCATCCCAAACAGACGTCCAGACCCTCCCCTTGAACCTCTTCTTTCTCTCTTTTGCCTTCCTTGTTTGTTAAAGTGATACCACCATCTACCCAGTTGCTCCAACCAGATACCTCAGGTACCTAGGAGTTCTCATTCCATTGGCACATCTGGCCAACTCTGGTGTCCTAGCTTAGTTTCCGTTGCTGTGATAAATACCCCAGCAAAGGCACCTTTCAGGGAGAAAGAGTTTATTTGGCTCACACCTCCACATTAATTTTGAGGAAGTCAAGGAAGGAATGTGAAACACTAGCCCACACCACAGCAAAGAGCAGAGAAAGAACGAATGCGTGCATGCCTAGCGCTCAGCTCCCGCGCATGTCTAGTGCTCAGCTCCCTTTCAACTCTTACACAATTCATGACTCAGACCTGGGGAATGGTGTCAACTGTTTTAAGTCAGGTCAGTCCCCACAGACCTGCCCCACAGGCCAATTTTGGTCTAGACAATTCCTAGTTGAGAATCTCTTCCCAGGGTGATTCTGGATGATGTCAAGTTGACAATTAAAGCTGATCATTGCATTGCCTACACAAGCTAGAAATGCCATTTCCAGCCAATGTTCCACTCTGGTGCAAATGCTGCCACCTCCGCCTCCAGAGTCTCCTACCCTCACCCATTCTTGCAATGCCTCTAGTTCTGTTTTTCCAAAGCAGCTAGACTGCGGTTGTAAGGATCAGACCATGATGTCTGGTTAGTTAACACTTAGAATTAAATAGGAGGCCAGTCCTTCAAGGCCATGTGTCTTATAGTCCCTATATTCTCTGAGTCCCATGATAACCTTAGGGCGACTGCTCTTAGCTGGTCCCTCTACCCGTGTTCCCTTCCTAGAGCTTGGCAGAGCTCTCCTATAGCGTTGCAAAATGCATCAGAAACCTCGTGCTCAGATCTGCCTTCCCTGGTCGGCCTACCCTGATCCATAGCCACACACTTATTTCACACTTATTTCTTCTGGAAAAAACCTCTCTTTTTTGAGCAAAGTGTTGTTCTGTGTGATGGGGAATCTCGGTTGTCAACTTGACTACATCTGAAATCAACTAAAACCAAGCAGCTGGGCGCACCTGTGAGAAGTTTTTCTTAATTACTTTCTAGTTTTGTTTTGTTTTGAGAAAGGGTCTCCAGGTCTAGGCTGTCCTGGAGCTTGTCTTCCACCTCACAGACATCCCTCCGCCTTTGCCTCCTGAGTGCTGGGACTGAAGGAGTTTGCCACCATGCCTCATTTCGACTGGCTCTGGCTCGTTTGAGGTGATAAGACCCACCCTAAATCTGGGCTTTCTGGCGCAGCCCGCATAAAAGGACAGAGAGGAAGGAAAGTCTTGCTTTCTGCCTGCTTGCCCTCGTTCCTGGCGGCAAGCTCATCTATCCTGCTCCTGGGGCACTCATCCGATGATGTTAGAACTACTTCCTTGGGATTCCAACAAAGGCTGATGACTGGCATATCTCTAGGATTTCCCTGGGACCCCAGGACCAAACTGGGATGCTGAAGTATCTGGTCTCACAGACTGAACAATGACCGGATCCTTGGCCTTCCCATCAGTTCACAGCCATCGATGGCCTACTTGGACCACAGCCTTATGCCCCCCCTAATAGACATAGATAGATATAGTCATTCTATCCATCTGTTCCTTTAAAGAACCCTGACTGACGATGTAGTCAGGCCCCTCCAAGTCCTCTGCTGGACGGAGCCCAGAAGTGAGCCTTTCTTTTTCTCCTTCTGTCCAATTTGAGTGGCCTGCCAAGTGTTTCGGGGGAGTTTTGGTTTGTATTTTTCAGGATTTTGAAGTTCATGTTTGTTTGTTTGTTTGTTTTTTATTATACAGGGCCAAAATTTTTCAGTCAGGGGCTGTTACTATAAGCAAGCACTCTGCAGTTAGATTACCAGTCGTATCCAAAGGGCAGACACCAGGAGATGGTTCTGTAGGACGCATGGTGCTAGGAAAGGTAGCATTCAAAGGCAGTAGACATATTAAGAGAAGAGCTGCTACGAGACAGATGTGCAATCTGATTAAGGTGATGAGGGCACTGTCCGTGCACACTTCATTTGGAATAATAATGCACACAGAAGGCTTTACTAGCCAGGCATGGTGGGGCACGCCTTTAATGCTGGGGGTTCAAATTCAGGACCTCAAGCTTGCCCACAGGCACTTTATGCCCGAATCACCTCCTCATTCTTTCTTCTTTTTTATATAGTTTTGTGTAGCTCAAGGTGGCTAATAAGCTCTGTAGCAGAGGGTGAACTTTAACTCTTGTCTCTCCTGCTTCTATACCGAGTGTCAACATACCCAGTTTATTGTAGTCTTTCAATGTATGCTGCTTATAATAGAATCCTAAAGATAAGGAATGCCTTGCTGGGCACTGTGGCCTGGACATGTGACCCTAGCAATCTGGACATAGAAACAGGTGGGTGAGAAGTTCAAGCACAGCCTCAGCTGCGTATCAAGTTCAAGACCGGTTCACCTGTATGAGAGCCTGTTTCAAAAAAAAAAAAAAAAAATGTATGCAGTTAGCCATAATACAGAAATAACTGCCAAATGCTAGGTGCCATGGTATGGGGCCACAGTACTATGGAACTAGGAGGAGCTGGTCTGAAGCAGGAGTCAGGTTGAATTGTGTCCAACTCCATGTCCCCTGCCTGGGCCTGCATGTTAAGGCCCATATAGCCTTTTGGTCCCAACCTCTGCCACTCTTGAGGTGGTCACGTAGTCTGGTGGCCATGTTACAGGTTAAACTTCCTCTCTCTTTATAAGGTCATGTCCAGCAAGTACCTGGAATTCCTCTTTATGCAAATAAGGCATTCCCAACACCCTAGTCCCAGCCAATGATGTACACTCACTCCCCAAAAGCCTCTACTCACCCCTAAAAGCTTTAAATAGCCTTTGTTCCCCCAGTTAAATAAGCTTCTCAAAGAAGCCTGACTCCTGAGAAGTCTATTTCTCACCTGATGTCTCCAACACCCCCAGCTGTTCCTGCCTCACTTTCCCTCTCAAGCTACTGGTATGATCTTGAGTGATCACACAGTTAAGAGAAGTGAAACAGAGTGGGAAAAACACCATAGGTGTATAAAGACAGTATTGAGAGAAATTTAGTCCACCATTGAAAATATAGTGTGCCTCTGGTTCTCACAAAAACAGTTTCTTTTGCTAAGAATGGCATATCCTTATGAGCCTATGTGGTTTTACTTATCAGTAATGATAACTTTTATGGTTATAGACAATTGCAGTACTATTGTTGGAAATAAATTTTACTACCATGATTTTTAAATAAAAAATAAATCCAGCCAGGTGTGGTGGCTCATGCCTTTAATCCCAGGACTTGGGAGGCAAAGGCAAGTGGATCGCTGTGAGTTTGAGGCCAGCTTGGTCTACAAAGTGAGTCCAGGACAGCCAAGGCTACACAGAGAAACCCTGTCTTGAAAAACCAAAACAAAAAAGAAAAACAACAACAAAAAAAAGAAAAGCAACAAAACATTAGTAATTGAAGGTTGAATCAATACTGTTAATAAAGTTTACTGCTTTGTGTCTTGGAAAAAATTAAAAATTTCAGCAGTTCTACTGGGAGTATGTTATTGCTCCAACAAAAAAAAATTAGTCAAAATAATGACCCTTAATAACATTAAGAAAACCCTGGCTTCCAGACCAATGACTCATTGCAATGAACATTTGCAAGCAGAGAAGTATGGACAAAGAGTATTCTGTGGGGCACACTGTGACACCCTGCAAATTCCACAAGGAGATTTTCTTTTCTTTTCTTTTCTTTTCTTTTTTTTTTTTTGATATTTTTTTTTCTTTTGGTGGGGAGGTTGCAAAGGTGGAGGGTGGGTATGAGGGGATGGGAAGATGAATGTGGAATTGGGGTGCATGATGTGAAATTCACAAAGAATCAAGAAAAAGTTATTTTTTAAAAACAGAAGGGAAGAAAGCAAGCAAGAAAGCCCTGATTTCTATGCACCTGAAAAAGTGGAGCCAGCTATGGTAGCACATACCTGTCCGCCCAGCACTTTGGAGGCTGAAGCAGCAGGTTTCTGTGAGTTTGAGGTTAGGTGGGCTACAACAAACTAACAAAAACAAAGAAACACTTTATTTTTAAAAAGAAGTTGTCTGTGGTACCCTCTCCTTAAAAAACAAAAAGACTTATAATAGAGTGCTGCTTAGTTAGCTTAAAACAAATAAGCTCTTATGTAATTAAGTATTTCTAAAACTCTCAGGAGCTGACTCCAAAACTTAAGATTTTGAATAACCTTTCTTAAATAAAAACAGTGTGACATTAGGGGAGAGATTTTGCAGTTAGGTGTGATAGAGCATACCTGGCCCTAGCTCTCTGGAGGCTAAAATGAGAGGATCACAAGGCCTGGATCACATAGTGTGTTCCAAGCCAGCCTGAGCTACCTACCATGACCTTATCTCAAAAACTAAACAAACAAAAACCCAGGAAAATAGAAACAATAAAAAGAAGAAAGGATTCCCTCTCAGAGTTGTCAACATTAAATATAATCCAGACATATGACTTTGACCTCGTGTAGGGTCACTTGGGTAAATTCATGTCATCCTTCTCACAGACTTCATTAGAATAAGATGATACTTAAGTGATTAATATCTCATGGGATTCTTATTAGCAGACCGACCAAAATTGTTACAAACAAGTGAATTATTAGACAAAAGTGCACAAATAAATTGTTCGCCTACGGTTGTTTTATAATATGTCTAGATATTGATAATTTCCTAAGCGGGTGTAGTGGTTCACACTATGGGCTGTTTCCTAAAGAAAATGGTGGTTCCTCACTTACCTTCTATGGGAAGAGTTGCAGCACAGAATACTTAAAAGTGAGCACACGTGTGGGTAGCTGCTCGAAGGACACAGACTAAAAACCAAGACAACAAAACCTAAAATGATGTAGGAATTTGTATAGAGAAAAAAGAGAAGTCAAACTAAGCCTAACTGCATTTATTATACATGTTTTCAAATAATATTATAAAACACATTGATACAAAAGTAGAATTTGCTCTCATTTCTGTTATGATGTCAAAGTTTTCTTGGCGATTTAAGGAACCAAGATTGAGTAATACTGCCCCTTGGCCTGTCATCTCACTTTAAAATGTTCCCGGCCTTACAGGTAAGTTAAAACACCACTTTCTGGCACCCTTAAAACTAATGGATATTTAGGAGATCCCCAAAGCAGAAGAATTCAGCCAAATCAAAGTCTGGTTGAGATGGACTTGTCTTCCTATCCTTGAGGGGCTTTAAAAGTTCAGTCTGTTGACTTGAGAGGTTGCTCAGTTAACAGACTTTGTCTTGTCAGAGGCCCTGGATTAAACACACACACACACACACACACACACACATACACACACACCCCACTCCTGGGCTCCTCATCTCACCTTCCACAGGAAGAGTCGCAGCACACAGTGAGCCCATGTGCGGGTCGTTGTGCTTACTGAGCTTCTGTAAATAACTGGGCCACATTTAGTGGCCCTAATTATCTTTAGAAGTGGGGATGGCTGTAGAGAGAAAACTTGTGCTTTATTAGGAAACTAGAGCTCAACCACTATGAGACTGTAGCCCTTTTGTTATCCCCAGGCCTTTGTTAACCGCCCATAGCCTAGTTGACACCTGACTTCTTTGAGCTTCCTCCGACATCTGGCTGTATACATCTCCAAGCCAGTGTTTCCAATGTTGCTGTCACCCTCCTGACTTTATATCCCTGGAAACTAAATTTTCTTGCTTCTGATGCCTTAAAAACTGAAGCTAAGACTTGATATAATCTTTTAAAAACTCACCATCATAGGTCAAACATGAACCACCTCATGGCACCGCTGTGTGAGCTATTTAGAAAGCTCATACGTGGGACATGCACAGTGCAAACCAGGAAAATCATTAGACTGCAAATGCCAGCCTCATCCAGCTAATTAAGATGCTTAGTGCTCAGTCTAGAAATCTTGACTAGTTGTATTCTCGGTCCCAAGACTTCTAAACATTAAGCTTTCTTTTTTTTTTTTTTTATTTTCACAGAAACTGCCCTCATCAAATACCTGGCTACTTCTACAATCAAGAAAATACCCACTTTTTTTTTTTTTTTTTTTTACCAGATCGTAGCCCTTAAGGAACAGCACACATTGTTTAAAGGACAGAAGAGTGTCTCTTCCTTCAGAGCCTAAGAGCAAACTGCTAAAAGCTCAGCTTAGCTTTCCTTTGGTAAGGTTCCTTTCAGTTTCCTCTTTGACCAGGTTCAGCCATGGTCCTCTTTCTCCGTCTTCATTGAATCTGATTTGAGCAAGAGTCCTGATGAATCCAGGCATAATAACTCATGTCCCTTATCCTGTCTTGGGAAGCTGAGACAGGAGGATTGCTACAAGAATGGAACCAGCCTTGACTACATTGTAAGCTCTAGGCCTTTTGTCTCTGGTGCCCCTCCCCAGTTATGGGTACCCTGGATTACAAACAGTTCTGACTTCAGTGTCACAGATTAGCAATTTTCCATCCACAGCCCCCACCCTACTACTGTGGTCGACACTCCCTTACTCTCCACCCCACCTTGTTGAAAAAGAGTCAGGTCCAGTCTCTCTTCTACAACAGACCTGGTTGGAATAGTTTGTTTGTTTGTTTTCCAGACAGGGTTTCTCTGTTACATAGAGCCCTAGCTGTCCTGGACTCTCTTTGTAGACCAGGCTAGCCTTGAACTTACAGAGATCTGCCTGCCTCCCGAGTGCTGGGATTAAAGGCGTGCACCAACGTGCCCAGCTGGGATAGTTCTTATACCCGTTGCCATGGTGCCTTTTGAATAAAGCCTGCCTCACCATCTTCAATGAGTATCATTACAAGATCAATTTTTTTTCTTTAATGCTTCTGAGTATGTATTAACATTTTACATAACAAATGCATTTTAAATTATTGCTTACTTGTACATACTTACAGTGTGGCATTTCAACAAATGTGTGCTTTGCTTTGTGTGATGAATCAAAGTAACTTGCTTAGCTATCAGTTCAGATGTTTATCATTTATTTGCATTGAGAACATTCAAAATCTTTTATAGTGTTGTCAACCATAGTTATCCTACTGTGTTAAAGAAAGCAATATAAGGCGTAGTGGCGCTTACCTTTAATCCCAGCACTGGGGAGGCAGAGGCAGGCAGATCTTTATGAGTTTGAGGCCAAGCTGGTCTACACAGCAAGTCCAGAATAGCCAAGGCTACACAGAGAAACCCTGTCTTGAACCAAAAACAAACAAACAACCAAACACACACACACACACACACACACACACACAGAGAGAGAGAGAGAGAGAGAGAGAGAGAGAGAGAGAGAGAGAGAGACAGAGACAGAGAGAGAGACAGAGAGAACACTAGAAGTTACTCTATTCATTCTAAAGATAATGCTTAATGGCAGAGCCTTTGCCAAGCATGCACAGGCCCTGGATTCAATTTCAATTCCAGCAACACACACACAAAGTTATTCCATCAAACGACACTGTAATGGAGGTTTTAGGGCAAAGGTGGTGGCATTTGTAGCTCCACTAGTTCAGGCTCCATCACCTGTCCCAATATATATAATAAAGAGACAATGATGGGGACAGAGAGAGAGAGAGACAGAGAGAGAGAGAGAGAGAGAGAGAGAGAGAGAGAGAGAGAGAGAGAGAGAGAGATTTTATTGGAAAGGAAAAAAAGACAAGGGATCTACTGACTCCAAGTCTTTGGAAACTTACAAGAGCTTTAGATTTAATTAAAGGAAGAATTAGGTTGTGGGGCAAGAAGTAGACACAACCAAGCAGGCCTGGTCAAGTGTGGTCTGGTTGATCATAGTCTCAGTGTTGGTAGAATCTGTTTTGCTTGGGGGGGACAAGCTAGTTCTCAGGATTCTTTCTCCTCCAGGTGCACCCTTGCCGTTCTAGAAAGAGCCACCATCTGGGGATGCTCTGCCCTGTGAGCTTTGTGATTCCTGATACTGAAAAGGTTGAGGCCACTAACCAGAGACTCTTAGGTGCCTCTTGGGTAGAAAGGATTCTGGAAGAGGACACTGAAAAAAATGTGAAAGTAAACAGTCTTGGTTACTTTTATGTGTTTGGCATTAGGACCTGAATGAGAATGAGGTGAGATGCCTCAGGTTTTGAGTCAGTACAGAAGTGAGCAGTGACCCATAGTAACAGAGACTGTTAAAAAAAGGAGGCAGAGATGCCAGGGTTTTCTGCTTTTGGTTACCTTAGGGCCCAAGTAAGGAATTAATCCTTTTTAGCAAGAACAGTTTCTAAGTGCCTGTTACACATGTTCTCTCCTTTTCTCATGATTTTGCTAATATAGACATATAAGATATATATATATATACACACTTTGTTTAATTTACTCATGTGTTTATCTCCCCCATGTGAATGTAAACTCCATGAAGACTGGAATTCTATCTATTTTCTTCATTATTATAACCTTAAAGTCTTCGCCAGTGATTTGGGGAACAGAGGCACAGCTCCACACTGTCACCCTCAGAAGCACAAGAAGTTCCCTAATATTTCAGGGACACCAACTCAGGCCAAACCAGAATTTCAAATCTTTTTCTGTGTACGGGTTTTTTGTTTTTGTTTCTTTTTTGCCGGAATGTATGTATGTCTTTGTACCACATGCATGCCTCAAACCAGAATTTGTGTTTTCAATGCAGAAAAGAATTTCAAAATTATCCATTACGAATCAGAGTTGGGGCTTTTAGAAAAGATAATCTAATACAGAATTTAGTTAGGCATGAGGGTTAGGAGAAAGAAAAATGCTTCAAAAAAAAGGAAGTAATAAGACACACCCAAGTGTGGGTATGGCCTCCTCAAGGGAGCATTTTCAGTAAGTGTCTTAGTCTTAACCATACATCCCTTTTTGGTGACTTTCAAGTTACAAGGCTAAGAAATCTTCCATTTCACCCCCATGTGTTTTTTCTCTTTTAATAAGTGAGATTATAGCCGGGCGTGGTGGTGCACGCCTTTAATCCCCCGCACTCGGTAGGCAGAGGCAGGAGTTTCTCTGTGAGTTCGAGGCCAGCCTGCTCTAGGACTGCCAAGGTTACACAGAGAAACCGTGTCTTGAACAAACAAACAAACAAACAAACAAACAATGAGATTATAACCTAGCTCCAGAGATGCCTTGGGTGGAATTGTAATCAGATTAAATCAGGAGTCCCTAGGGTTGCACAAGAGGTTTCATGTAATGTCCTACAAACTTAAAGATTTTGGGCTGGGGTGGGGGTGGGGGCGTGGTGGAAGGAAAAAAGTCATAACCAGTTGTTAATTGTACAGAAATTCTTCGCTAGTAAGACGCTTCAACTATACGCACGGCTAAGGGATTCCTTTCGGTACTGAAGACTCCCTAATTTTCCCTTTCATCCTGCCTCACCTTCAACAGGGCGGTGACGCCAGGCAAAGCGATGTCAGAGAAAGGGACAACTAAACCCACCGAAGGTGTTACGTCTCACAGATTTAAAAAAAAAAAAAAAAGACACCTAAAGGGATTCCTGCGAGCCCAACGTCTCTTAGTTCCACTGGAAGGAGGGAGAAACTAAAAGACCTTGAGAAGTGATTGGCAGTCGCACCTTTCAATTTACGCCGCCACACTGACTGTGGCGATTGGGGAAATTTCCTGGAGGAAATCACGCGAGAGTTGCCTGACGGCAGGCCGTCCGCGAATTGAGCCGGGGGTGTGGAGCAGCCAAGATGGAGCCGGCAGCCGCCGGTCAGGGCCCTCTGATTGTGAATAACAAGCAACCCCAGCCGCCACCTCCTCCGCCTCCTGCCACTGCACAGCCTGCTCCTGGGGCGCCGAGGGCCGCCGGAGGCCTCCTGCCGGGGGGCAAAGCCCGCGAGTTCAACCGTAACCAGCGCAAAGACTCGGAGGTCAGAGCTGCAGGGGGGCGAGGCTGGCACTGGGTGGGTGGCAGAGGGGGTCCCGGGGCCCGGGTGGCTTCCGGGCCCAGCCGGGCTTCCCCGATGGCTTGACAGGCGCACTGGGAGCTACTTTACCGAGAACCGTGCAGCTAGCGAGGCTGGCAGCTCCCGGGGAGGGAAGCCCGGAACCCTGCCGCAAACTCTGCTGCGGCCGGCGAGAAGGTCCTGGAACCCGGGACAGCCCATCTGCTACCGGGGGCGTGGCCTGAGGCACAGCCCTGGGGTGAAGAGTCGGTGGTCTATGTGTGTTCTTAGCCCCTCATTGTTTCCAGCCTCGAACCTGGGCGGATGGTGGGCGACGTCAGTTGGCAGCAAAGGGACCCAGGAGAGTTTTAATGGGTGCTTAGAACAGAGCTTATATCTCTAGTGCTGCTTGGCTCCAGGGTGTGACAGTAGCAGAAACGGCATACTGGGTTCCCTCCGAATTTTAGTCAGTGCAGGATCAAGCCATGGGCAGACACTGCAAAGTATTTCTGTATGCCCAGTGTGCCCAAGCGCTGAACTGTTAAAGATCAGAAGTACACAAAAGGGCGCAGGAGTCTCCTTGCTGGTGAGCTGTGATTCCCTTTGCCAGCGCAGTCTGGAGCTATTCACCTCGCCCCAAGTTAAAATTCCTCCCACTGCTTCCGTTTGCAGAATTCATGAATGAATACACACCCGTCGCAGCATTTTAGGGCTTCTTAATCAGCACATTCATTCCCAGAGTACTTACTATGCAATCTTCTCCACCTGAGACAACTCCCAGTGTGATGAGCAGTCAGGCACTTACTGAGAGGGAATTCCTCATGATTTAAACTTGATGCTCCAGCGTGTACCAAAGACTAATGATTCTGTCTATAGACCTCTGAAAGCAGTTCCTTTCAAACGTTTTTGTTGCAGGCCCAAACCTTGATAAAATGTATCACAAATGAACAAGCCCAGAGGAGAGAGATTGAGCTTAGAATGGCTTTTTGAAGAAGCCAAAGATAGACCTTTAAAGAACTTTTTATTGTAGACCAAGAGGTCATCAGTGGCTACCTCTCAGTGATCTCTCAAGTATGGAGGAGGATGAAAGTTTTAAAATGTTTTAGTGGGCTGGAGAGATGGTTCAGTGGTTAAGAGCACTTGCTGCTCTCTCCAAGGACCTGAGTTTGGATCTCAGCACCCATATTGGGTGCTGGCACCTGACTATAACTCCAGCTCTTAGCAAATGAGAACCCTACCTCTGACTTCCATGGGCACTTCCATGCACACATGTCTTACACACACATAAATAAACCTTTATTTAAAATGTTATAAGGCTGGCAGGATGGCTCAGCAGGTAAAGACGGTTTAAATTTTCCTAAGGAGTCACAAAGTAGTCGGATAAATACTTTTTTTTTTTTTTTTTTTTTTTGAGTCAGGGTTTCTCTCTGTAGCCCTGGCAGTCCTGGACTTTCTCTGTAGACCAGGCTGGCCTCAAACTCACAGAGATCCACCTGCCTCTGCCTCCTGAGTGCTGGATTAAAGGCGTGCACCAGCACCAGCACCTATCCTCATTATTTTGGTGCTGAGAATCAATTTCAGAGCCTTGTGCAAGGTAAGCAAACACTGCTGCTGAGCTGCATCATCAGCCTCTATTGTGATTTCAATTTCACCAGCGTCAACATCTGGCAGGCACATCAAGTAGCTCTGTCTCCTGCATTAGAGGTTCTGATGCTGCGCGCTACCTCTGGCGACAGCTGAAGTCAGGAGTTTGAGAATCTGACCAGTGCCTAGAGGACAAGGAGGCTGACACTGGAGCAGAGCTAGCTCAATGTGTGCTTTGTAAATTTCATCGGTCCTCAAAAATAGCCAAGGCAGCCAAGTATGCTTCTCGGCTCAACATGCAGGGAGCTGAGGAAGGAGGGTCAGAGTTCAAGGCCAGCCTGGCCTTCACAGTAAAACCTTGTCTCTACATAAATACATTGGGAGCGGATAAGAAAAGGTCATGGACTTGGTGGTGAATGTGATCACTGTACATTGTTTAATTGGTATGAAACTGTCAAGAACAACACCACCACCAAAGTCTTAAGAAAAGTTCCAAGCAGATTTTTGTCATTCCCACCTCTCTAAATGATAAACTCAACCTCAGTAATGTGTGCTACTGTTTACCTTGCTGGTGTTTTGGTGGTACTGGGACCTGATCCCAGGACCCTGCACAGGTTAGGTAACCATCCTACCACTGAACTGTATCCCTAGCCTAGAAGATGAGCAGCTTATGAAAGTGTCCATGAGTAAGGAGTAGAGTTATTGCTTGTGGGTATATTATGTCATTTTGTTAGTGGTCCTTATCTATTATAAGGCTCTCCCTGGCCCCACCCTCCATCTCACTTACTTGCCTCCCTCCCCCAACCCCCAGTGCTGAAGATTAAGCCCAGGGTCCACATACTAGACAGGGTGCCCTATGCTGAACTGTACCCTCTGGTCTTCCAAGTACATCTTATTCAAGACCGGGTTATCTCTTTTTCTTGATGCTTCTCTCTTCCCAGTTCAAGGCTTCCAAGGGCATGTTCTCAGGGATCACCTATCCCGAACAGATTCTCATCGCTTCCTCTCCTGTATGTGGGAGGGTGGCCAGTCTGCTCCACTTCTCTGGGGGCAGGGTGGCTGAGGGTTTCAGTGCTCATTTTCTCCTCAGCTGTTTATAGTCCGCAGTTCAGAGAGAAGGGACACTTCTGGATATCCAGTACTTATGGAATGGTCAGTTACTGCACAGAATAGATAGAAATGTTGTGTTTATAGCTGAATAGCTATGTAATGAATATTTGGTCAGTAAAACAGACTTCTTGTCTCATAGAGAAAAGGATGAAAAAATAAATAAAAAAGAAGTCCAGTGAATAAGTATAGTATAGTGGGTGCTCTGAAGGTGGAATACAGGGTGCTGGGAAGGGCTTAAAGGGGGCTTCAGTTAGTACAGGAGACAAAACATTATGATGAAACATCACAAGTGGAGGCAGTGTGGTCACGTAGTACATGGTGTCTCTGAGGCATTTGTGTTTATCCCTTTGTAAAACACTCAGGAGGATCTTTTATGTGAAGTTCTTTCCACTCACCAGGGCTATTCTGAGTCTCCAGACCTGGAATTTGAGTATGCTGACACAGACAAGTGGGCTGCAGAGCTCGCAGGTAAAGTCCAATAGACTTTGGTGTTATTTGACAGGAGTTTTGACCGGGTTTTAAGAAAACTAAGAGTGGGTATTCATTTTTCCCTAGTTATTCCTATTGGTGATACATAAAACATAGGTTAGCTATTTAACTTGGACCATGTATCTCAACATTTTGGGTTGTCCTTTATTTCCATGAAGGATCTTGTCTGGAGTCAGCTGACTTCAGTGAGTGCCCCATCCCAATGTAAGGCAGTTAGTGGCACTCTTGCCATACACCGACTGGATCTCACACAGCAGTGAGTCACAGGAATGCTAGCAGCTGTACACATCTTTGCACATCTGTTGCTGCTTCTGTTGCTGTTTAATGTGCGATCAGCATGAGCTGCTTCTCTAGCTTTATTCAGGACGTGACATTAAAGACATATATGCAGGGTGATGGTCAGCTGCTGCCATGCCCACCTTTATGCTCCACTGACATTGCAGCTATAGGGTCAAAGTGGCCAGTGTTGTCTCTGTGAGCAGATCAGAACACTAAGGCCTTCCCTGCTAGTAATTAGAAAAAGTAGTCTGAGACTCACTGTCACTTAGGCAGGAATAGAGTTGGGGCTGGAAACAAATGCCTTACTTTTTCTGCTGCATGTGGAGTGCGGTGATAGTGAGGAGACATTGTCCTTTGACAGAGCTTTACAGCTATACAGAAGGACCAGAATTCCTGATGAATCGAAAATGCTTTGAGGAAGACTTCCGGATCCATGGTGAGATCATTTCCCTCATTTCTCCCTTCACACTGCATCAGGGCAGTAATGGCTTCCCTTCATCGTCTAACTGATCTGAGCCATCCAGGAATATGAAGAACTTGTACTAGCTGTTCAAGGCCAGATGTGACATGGAAAGTGGGCCTTCTGGGCCTTCTGATGTGAATTCCTATTCGCAGAACAGCTGTTGGCCTTATCCCGTATAAAGGAGTAACTTGTCTTTCTGGTCCTGTGACTGTCCTGATTTAAAAGATTAACACAGTCCGTTCCATTGTGAGGAATTGTGTGGGCTCAGTTATAAGTGTCTCTTGCCCTGCAGTGACAGACAAGAAGTGGACTGAGCTGGATACCAACCAGCACCGTACCCATGCCATGAGGCTTCTGGACGGCTTGGAAGTCACTGCCCGTGAGAAAAGACTTAAGGTGGCCCGAGCAATTCTCTATGTTGCCCAAGGTACTGTAAGGATGTTCTCAGGGACCCTTGGCACCTCTGCCAGTGAGAGTGCCTCGCTGTGCGTGGAGGGACCGGTAAGCTCTGCCCTGTGTTGACAGGCACCTTTGGAGAATGCAGCTCAGAGGCAGAAGTGCAGTTCTGGATGCGCTACAACATCTTTCTGCTCCTGGAGGTGGGCACGTTCAATGCCTTGGTGGAGCTTCTGAACATGGAAATAGAGTGAGCACTTCTGCTGAGGGGCTGTGTGAGGAAGGGAGGGGCGGAGTGGGAAGCCGTCTAGAGCTTACAGAACTAGCAACATTTGAGACAGGCAAATCAGCCACTTAAGATGAGGGGTCTGTTCTCAGGTGGTTAGCACACATACAGGGTTGAATAATGGAGACGTTGCTTAACAATTCCTTGGAAATTAATATGATAGAGATTAAAAAATAAAATAATAGGAGTGAGAGGTTCCCAGGTTGACGGAAAGTAATGATGGATTCCTGTGCTGGGCCCACATGCTCTGTAATGCTGGAGCGTTGGTACTTGGGCAGGTCCTACCGGGGCCCAAAATACCCCAGAAGGAAACTTCCCTTCTTGAACTCTTTGCTCCTGTGGACTCCCCTCTATATTTTCCCTTCAGCAGGATACTAAACCCAAATCTAGCCTGTAGGCACAACAGAGCTTGTCACCTCTGGGCCTTGTCTCATGGGCAGGTCAGCCACTGCTTCTTTAAGGATAACAGCCATCATAAATAAGAAAGATTGCTACAAGTGGGAGGCCAGCCTGATCTACATAGTGAATTCCAGCATAGCCTGAGCTACTTAGTGAGACCATATCCCAAAACAAGCAACAACAAAATGAAAATAAATCTAGTAGTAACTATACCTTCAGGTACTATTCTTGGGATATTATGTATGCTCGTTAGTGTTAATGATACAAGTGCTATTATCACTCTGATTTGTAGATGAGGCAGCTAGACACAGGGATGTTGACTCTACCTTGCCCACATATACATAACTAGTAAATGTTAGAGCCAGGATTCACACTTTGAGACTTGACAGTCTGATCCAGAGCTTAAGTTCTTAACTGGTGTGGTGTCCTGGGTCTAGTGTAGCGCCTAAACACATTTGCATCGTGTTGCTTGATGGGACAGGACTTGTCAAGGGCATCACTTACCTCCCTTGCCCTGTCAGGCTCATTCAGATCTCTCCTGCAGTAATAGTGCCGCATGCAGCAGTGCAGTGAGGAAGCCTGCCATCTCCCTGGCTGACAGCACGGACCTGAGGTGAGATGAACTACAAGCCTGGTACCCTGAGCCAGAGAGTGGGCTCAGAGCAAGGCTGAAGGTTTCTTAGCTGCGTCTGCATTCCTTTCGCACAATCTGCTGGAGTGATAGGCTCACTGGGAGTCGAGAGTAGGCCTTGATGAAAACTCTGAGGAAGTCTAGGGTCAGGCCACTTATAGTAGAGCTGCTATCTTACATGTGGACAAAACCCAGGATACTGCTCTTGAGCTCCCACCACCCACCGTGCACAATTTGACCCCATAGATACTGCGTTATCCTGACATGCTTCACAGCTGCACAGGAACAGCAGCTGCTACACAGTGCGGTCATCTTTCCATGGTTTTGGCTGTTTCTCACTGCAGTCAGGGTCTCTGCATTTCACCACCTGTGTTCCACTCCATCATGGTAAACTCTGCCCTCCTTCCTGTACTCCTACCTGCTTTGACCTTAGTAGCGGACTCTAATCGGTTTTGTTTTATCTTTCTTTCCAGGAGGCTTAGGGCAGTGAGTTCTTCCTCCCACCACACCAGACAGGCTTTCTCTGTGTAACCTTGGCTGTCCTGGAACTCACTCTTTAGACCAGGCTGGCCTTGAACTCAGAGATCACCTGCCTCTGCCTCCTGAGTGCTGGGGCAGTGAGTTCTTTAGGTCATTCTTGTTCATGTATGTCAGCTTTGAGCCAGTTCCTTTTAGACACTGGAGATAGAGTGAGCTACAGTCTCAGCCTGAGCAATTGCAACAGCAAGAAGTCAGTCCTAGGAGGAAAGATTTAAACAGCCTTTTCTTTGCAGGGGTCTCAGGTTTTATCTCTCTCCTAGGGATGTCTCTGTATTACAGCCCTCCCCCACCATACACTCAGAGGTTTGCATCTTAGTCAGGGAGTCAAAGCCTAAGGGCTCCTCCCTCACATTTTTGTTTGTTTGACACTATCTCCATGCATGACCTAGGCCACCCTAGAGCTCACTGTGTAGCCCAGGCTACCTGAAACTTGACACACTCCTGCCTCAGCTTTCCAAGAACTGATATTAACAAGCATGCACTACCACTCCTCAGCTGAAAGTGCCCCTTGGTCCCGTGTGTTACTCTCTTATGAGCTGGTTCTTGTGCTCAGGGTCCTGCTCAACATCATGTACCTGATTGTGGAGACTGTTCACCAGGATTGTGACAGTGACAAGGCTGAATGGAGAACAATGCGACAGACCTTCAGAGCTGAACTGGGTAGGGCCCTGGATCCTCTCTTAAGGCTTTGCCTGGGAGCTGAGAGGGCTTTGGGTGGGTCCTCTGCTGCCTGGGGTCCTGATGTCCTTGAGTCATTTCCAGGCTCCCCTCTGTACAACAACGAGCCGTTTGCCATCATGTTATTTGGGATGGTGACCAAGTTTTGCAGTGGCCATGCCCCCCACTTCCCCATGAAGAAAGTTCTCTTGCTGCTCTGGAAGACTGTATTGGTAAGCACCTTCTTGGGGGCACTCATATGCTAGGAGATGGGGTCGCAAAGAGACATCTCTGTGTAGTTGGCCTCTGTGCCTGTGGATTTCACAGCCATATATGCATCCAAACGCAGGTCACAGTATAGTCTGTACTGACTGTAAGGGCTTTGTTGTGTTGTTATTCCCTAACTAGTATAGCAATAATTTATGTAGCATTAGGTATTACAAATAATTTAGGGATGATTTCAAGCTTGCAGAAGGTTGTACTTAGGTTATATGCAAGTACCATCCCATCTCATGAGGGATGTGGTATCTTCCTGTGGGAAAGGGTGAGAGGAAATTCCTGGAGCAGGTCTCCCATGGATAATGATGAATAACTACATTTCTGTTTGAATACTGAATTATGTGAACATGTAGCTACTTGGGCAGGAGAAAAATATTTGTTTAGTGGTATTATAGATTGAACCTAGGGCCTTGTATGTGCTATGCAAACAAACTCCACTAAGCTACATCACTGGCACTCTTTTTTTTTTTAATGATTTATTTATTTTTTATTTTATGTACATTGGTGTTTTGCCTGCATGTATGTCTGTGTGAGGGTGCCACATCCCCTGGAGCTGGAGTTACAGACAGCTGTGAGCTGGCATGTAAATGCTGAAAATTGAACCCAGGACCTTTGGAAGAGCAGCCAGTGCTCTTAACTACTGAGCCATCTCTCCAGCCCCCATACTGATGTTCTTTTTACTTTTTATTTATTTGCTTATTTCCTGTGCATGTGGGTATGCATCTGGTATGTGTGTGGTATATGCATACACATGTACAACTGGACACACCTATGTGCAGAGATGAGAGGAGACACCATGTTTCCTGCTCTGTCATGCCGGGCTGCATTCCCTTATGATGGTCTCTAACTGAACCTAGTTCTAGGCTAGCATCCAGAACCCCGTCCCACCAAGTCCTACTGTTTAACCAACTCTGTTGGGGTTACAGGCTGATGTGTGACTTGTCTAGCTTTTTACACAGGTACTAGGGATTGAAATTCAGACCTTATCTTTTTAAAACAAGTGTTCAAATCCACTGAGCCATTTTCTCAACTGGTTACTTTATATTTTGACACAAGGCTTGGCCTTAAACTTGAAATATTCCTGCCTCAGCCTCATCTACCAGGCTCAGTTTTTGGTTTTTGTTGTTTTTTCTTACGTTCCAGAAAAGAGATGAAAAAGAAACAGGGCATGGTGGTGCATGCCTTCAATCTCAGCTCTCCAGAGGCAGAGGCATGCAGATCTCTGTGAGTTTGAGGCCAGCCTGATCTACATAGTGAGTTCTAGGCTAGTAAGGGCTACATTGTAATAAGACCTGTCAAAAAGGTCAGGGTGGGGGAGGGAGGTCTTCAGGTCATGCGAGATTGGCTCCCTGGCTTTTGTTAAGGCCGTGTTCTCAGTCATTCAGCTTTACCTTCAGACAAGATGCCTCTTTGGAGGCCACTCCCAGACCTGTGCTTGTGAAGTGCTTCGAGGCAAAGAGAGCTGATACAGTCTTAGTCCATGGGCAGATGATTTCGGTTACTTGGGTTATGAACTTAGCCTTGAACATCGGAGCCCTCTCTCCAACCCAGTAAGCTGCCTTTTAAGGGAAGCAAGAGTGAGCCTCTGGCTGCTCCATTTCCTGAAGGTGTGTTGTGAAATGGGCTCTGTTTCCACCTGGGGAGGGACTGGCCATCACCCTAAGGATGGGGCATTGTCAGATACCAAGCCCGGCCCCCTCCCCAGGAAGAGCACTGTGCTCTGCAGCCAGAGCTCAGTGAGTTTAGAGTCTCATGCAGCCTGTGCAAGCTTTATCTTGACCAGCCCTGCTGGTTCCTCAGGAAGCCTCATTCAGGCTGAGAGGAAAGCTGAGTTATTCAGAGTCAGTGACACTGAGCAACCGCAGAGACCAAAGGCTAGAGCTTGGGCTTCTAGTGGGGACTCAAGATAGCTTTTATTTCATTTTAATATATTGTTTTATTTGAGTAACACATTTGGAAGACTGACGTGTGTAGTTTTGAAGTTTTAGTTGCTGACATTTGTAAGAACTGGTTCTACTCTACTTTTTGTTTGTTTGGTTGGTTTAGAGACATAGTCTCTATGTAGCCTTGGCTAGCCTGGAACTTGCTGTGTACACCAGGCTGGACTTAAAAGTATGGTGATTCTCCTGCTTCTTCCTCAGAAGAAGAGTTGTGTGCCTCCTGTGCCAGTGCCCGTAAGCTGGCATTTCATTCTGCCTTCCTCTTTCTCCTGTTCCTTGTAGAGGGCACTGAATTCTCCCTGGATGGCTTTAGTTTGTTTTTATCCAAGAGTCTCTGTGGATCTTCATAAAGGCTTGGGCTCTGATGGTGTCATGCCTGCTTTTGAGCATCATGATATCAAAAGGGACATGGAGACCTAGGCTCTGCACCCCCATTTTACACAGTGCACATTGGGTGGCTTTGAGGAGCTGCAGAGCATGAAGGCTGAGAAGCGCACTCTCCTTGGCCTTCCCCCGCTGCCTGAGGACAGCATCAAGGTGATTCGAAACATGAGGGCTGCCTCCCCACCAGCCTCTGCCTCAGACCTGATTGAGCAGCAGCAGAAACGGGGCCGACGGGAGCACAAGGTGAGGAAGCAGAGGGCCCCAGGACTCCTGGGAGATCTCAGAGTACATACTCAGGGGGTGGAGTGGAGGCACATGGTCCCTGGGGCCAGCAGGTTATTAGAAATTAGCTCCAACCAAGCTGACCAGGAGCAGTGCCTCCACAGCAGGGTCACTGTCCCCAGCCCCGGGCTCAGTGTACAGTGGATACTTAGATCATGGCAGCTTCTGAGGTGCTGGAGCAAGAAGTGACTTGTCACTTCAGTCCCATCTCCTCTGTTTGCTCCAGTGTCTCAGCTCCTATCTAATACTTTCTGTTCTGTTTGAACTGTTTCCCTTGGCCATTCAGGCTCTGATAAAGCAGGACAATTTAGATGCCTTCAATGAGCGGGATCCCTATAAGGCTGACGACTCTCGAGACGAGGAAGAGGAGACTGATGATGACAACAGCCTGGAGGGGGAGACTTTCCCCCTCGAGCGAGATGAAGTGATGCCTCCCCCACTACAGCACCCTCAGACCGACAGACTCACCTGCCCAAAAGGACTCCCTTGGGCTCCCAAGGTCAGGTGAGTCTCAGAGTTCTACAGTATTTCTGAAGGGCGAACCCTCATATCTTTAGGCCCCCATCTGTCTTCTGCAAGTCTAAGATGACGTTAAATTACCCTGGGCTGTCCTGGGCACTTCTGCAAGGTTCCCCTTGCTGATGTCACACAAAATAACCCTTGTGTGGTTCCTGTGTCAGTAATTTGAACTGATCAAACTTGACAGTGAAGAAAGGTAGGGGAAAACGAGTATCTAGGCAGCCTTGTCCTCACTCATCTTGGAGTTTGATATAAAAATAATAGATGAAGAGTTTTTAAAAAACACTTAAGGGCTGGGCGTGGTGGTGCATGCCTTTAATCCCAGCACTCGGGAGGCAGAGGCAGGCGGATCGCTGTGAGTTCGAGGCCAGCCTGGTCTACAAAGTGCGTCCAGGACAGCCAAGGCTACACAGAGAAACCCTGTCTCGAAAAACAAAAAAACCAAAACAAAACAAAAACCACTTAATATATTAAGCAATCTATTTGGGTGATTTAATAGATGAGAAGGTAGCTAGAGATGTAAAAGTGGTATATCTTTGATAGGCAGCGGCCTAATGAATAGATGTGTCTATGAGCAGATATAAAAGAGGGTATGTCCTCAGCTTTTCATGCTGTGTGAGAAGCCAGGCCAAAAGCCAAGGTGTTCTGTTGAGATAAGAAAATGACTCATTTGAAGTCAGTAACTTATATCTCCTACACTTCTTAGTGTTTGAAGTGTTAAATATTACTATTATTTGAATAAACGTGCTTTTCTGTTTTATATACCTCCCTGATTTTGAGTCAGTGGGGCATTCATATTATAGAAATTTAAATATACTTCAAGTTATGAACTCACCAAAATATGTAAAAATCAAAGTAGCCAAACCTGTCTTGGCGTCAGCATTTGGAGATGCCCAGCCTGGTAGAACGCAGGCCTGTGGCTGTGGTGCACCTTGAAGCAGTACTTGATAAAATCTGCCCCTCTTCCTTCGGTAGAGAGAAAGACATTGAGATGTTCCTTGAATCCAGCCGCAGCAAGTTCATAGGCTATACTCTAGGAAGGTGAGTGTGACCTGAGGTCTTTACAAGTTCACTCACCTGGGCTTGGGGTGGCGGGCAGGTGGTGGATGGCTGGGCTTAGCATAAGGCCTTCTTTATTCTCCAGTGACACCAACACAGTGGTGGGGCTGCCAAGGCCAATCCACGAAAGCATCAAGACACTGAAACAAGTAAGTGGCTCTTAGTGAACTTTTGGCTTCATTTGGTCCCAGGGGAATAAAGTGAGCCTGAGCCAAGGGAGAAGCCTTTCAGGGCTATTGTCTGCCAACAAGAGCCTGAGAAGCACCTCTTCATAAGTGTGGCATGGTTTAGAGATGCGCTACGTGCCACCTTTAGAGTTCGGGGAGCCCAGGAGTAGGCTTCCCTTTTCCTTAGCCAAGTCCTAAGGCAGTTGAGAGGAGCCAGCAGATGGAGATGAGTTGTCAGCTTCAGTGTTCATGGAATGCCTAGGGAGCAAGGCTTAAGGGCACCATTGTGGCTGTGCTACTAGCCTACTTAGAAACAACAGGCTCAGCTACCCAGTCCCAGACAGAGCAGGAGAGCAGACAGGACGCAGGCTCTCAGGGCAGACAGGCGGAGTCTAAAGATTGGGTTGCGGGTGAGACCATCTTGTTTTCCTCCCCTGCTCACTGCTGGGAAGAAGTTGAGGGAGCTGTGGGTGTAAGGGTTAGCAGGGCCTGAGGGGTACTTCCAATGTATCTGGACTGTAACGTCTCTAAGTCCAGTCTTGAAATTAGTAGTACCACGTGGTCTCTGCAGCTAGGCTTTTTGGGTATACAGTTTTGCCTTTTAGGTCTTTTCTCCTGTCATTTTTGCTTCAGAAAGCCCTTTCTCCCACTTTCCTTTGTTTTTTGCTAATCTACTATAGGCTTTTCACACAGGCTGTCAGAAGTAGATGTCTACTTAGGAAACCATTATAGGTTTGCAGTTTTAATTAGGGATCTTTGTTGTGACTCCACCCTCTCAGAAGCCTGAAATTAAACTTGGTTTGCCAGGGTGAGGTGGCCGGAGAGGGAGGGTGTTTTTCTCAGCACCTTCTTTCCTGTTCCTCTCTTAAGCACAAGTACACGTCGATTGCAGAGGTCCAGGCACAGATGGAGGAGGAATACCTTCGCTCTCCTCTGTCAGGGGTGAGTTAAGAGGTGCTCCGCCACAGAGCCCCACCTGCTCTGTCTCTGAGCTGGGCCTGGCCCACAGCACTGCCCCAGGGCTCCGCCTCTCCTTGAAGAGATTCCTGTCCACGTCCAGCTCTTCAGTCCAGGAATGGAACTTGAGCACCGAGTTCGGTCTCTGTGCTTTGTCCCCTACCTGTAAAAGAACAGTGTTAGACCAGTGCCTTCTCTCTTTGTTGTTTACCTGTTTGTGTGTCTGTAACTCGGGCTGGCTGCAAACACCTCTCTCAGCCTTACAGGCATAGGGTTACAGGTGTTTGCTAACATACACAGCTGTGGGACCCTATGAAGAATTAACTAAACTATTCCAAGTGCGGGTCCTGGTATGCTGTGTGTTTCAAAGCCACCTGTCATTACCATCAGTATCACTCTGCACTTTGATACTGGAGATCCTACTCCAGCCGGCTACTAAGCTGGCTCAGGAGTCAGTAGCCTGGACATAGGTTTTTGTGTTTGTGACTTTTGCATCAAAGGGAGAAGAGGAAGTTGAGCAAGTTCCTGCAGAAACCCTCTACCAAGGCTTGCTTCCCAGCCTGCCTCAGTATATGGTGAGTGCTCTGTGTCTGGGACTTCTCTTGGGGCGTGAGATACCCCATGGGCTGGTCTCCTTCACCCCTGCAAGGCTCCTGCTGCCTGAGCACCTGCAGGGGCTCCCCTCCCAGGCTTCATTCTGCTGTGTGCTCTGCTGCCCATCTGAGTGCTCTGCTTTCCCCAGATTGCCCTCCTGAAGATCCTGCTGGCTGCAGCTCCCACATCAAAAGCCAAAACAGACTCAATCAACATCCTGGCAGATGTTCTGCCTGAGGAGATGCCGTGAGTATCCATGCTGTGAATGGAGCCGGTTGCTGCCAGGGTAGAAGGAAGGGAGCTAGTGCTCTTGGTGTCTTCCGTTGGCCCAGCTTTGGTGCAGGTGAAGTTTAGGGTATTTTTTAATTTGATTCAGATAAGGGACACTACTGGAGAAATTCTACTGGCTAGGGAGATGGCTTCACCTGAATGCCAGCACAGGCTGTCACTGGGTGAACTTCTAGGTGAATTAGGAATGCCAGTTTTCCTTTGTAAAATAATGAGCAGTGGACTTTCTCAGAGCCCCCTCCTAGAGCCATGTGGTTGGTACATCCTGCCCGGGAGGGGTAAGTTCTGGTCAGTTTGCAAGCCACCACAGAGCCTGGGCTGGTGTGGAGTCTCCTACTGGCCCATGAACTGGCAGGCAGAACCCGGCAAATGTCTCAGAGAAGAGAGTGAAACTCTTAGGGATTCTTCCCTGGCTGACAGGACTTTCCTGCGAGAGAACAGCCTGAGGTCATATTCTCCACTGAGAACCGACCCAGGCCCACAGCTGATCTTCTGCTTGCCTGGGCTGCCTTGTTCTGAGCTGATCCCTAGGTCTGTTGTGATAGCCAGGTGAGGGAGGAGGCAGGGATTGGCTCTTACGAGAGGGAGGGTCACAGAACAGTCGGCCATCTTGATGATCCTAGGAAATGTGATCAAATACTGCATTTCATCTTCTGAGGATTTGCAGTGAGAAGAAACAGATAGGACTCAATGCTTCCTAAACGTGTCTGACTTCAGCATCCCAACCCCACACTGTAGAGCGAAACTTGCCCACATACTGCGGTGCCACAGAATGTACTTGGCAATCTCAGGTTAATAGGATGGCCAAAGCTTAGGGAGAGTTGGGAAAAGAAGTTCCTCTTTGGAGGAAAAGCAAAGGAAAGAGTGAGGATATATTGGGCGGCATCACGGGGAATGGTCCCAAGCTGTATCACTTGGGAGGAGGATGGATGGATCCCTAAGGCTGACCCCTGAAATGTTTGTGGGGTGTGGGCCTTTGCCAGATAGTTCTGGAATCCATCCCCTCTGGACACCTAGGAAGGAGGTGCTGTGCTCGGTGACTCACCGGGCACTGGTGTTTCTAGCACCACAGTGCTGCAGAGCATGAAGCTGGGGGTGGATGTGAACCGCCACAAAGAGGTCATCGTGAAGGCCATTTCTGCTGTACTGCTGCTACTGCTCAAGCACTTTAAGTTGAACCACGTCTACCAGGTACTAATAGGTTCTGTCTGCCTTCCTGTGCGCTGGCCATGGCCCCAAGGCAGTGCTGCTCCCCGAGCCCCAAGGAGTAGGACTTGGCTTTTGACCCTGCTTGAGCTCTGCATGAGCGTTCTCCAGCCAAGGCTTTTTATCTCCAGAAAAACAGAGAGTAAGGTCCCAAGAGGCATGCTTATTTTTCTTCTGTTGGTTTCAGTTTGAATACATGGCCCAGCACCTGGTATTTGCCAACTGTATCCCTTTGATCCTGAAGTTCTTCAATCAAAACATCATGTCCTACATCACTGCCAAGAACAGGTGATGAGGACCAGGGACCAAGAAAGGGTGGTATAGACAGATGGCAGGACTTCCAGCTGGGCTCTCCACTGAGACTATTCAGACCTTTTTAAAGCGTCTGTGAGTCAACACTTTGCCAACCTCAGGAGAGAAAGCGAATGACAGTGTGCCAGATATGAGGTTAGCTAGACCAGTGACTTTGTGTTTGACCAGGAGGCTCTCGTCCCACTTCTGTCCTTCCTCCCTTTCTCCTTCCAGTTCTCCGAAAGGCGCTTGGCCTTGCACACTGTAAAGCGTTGTCTGATGACTCTTGTATACTCTAACACCCACCTGGGCCCCGCTGTACGCAGCAGTACCTGCTGCTCAGTGTGAGTCTCACAATGGAAGTGTCTGGCCTGCTGTGGCCTCTAAGAGGGCTTGGCATAAAACCGTTGTCTGGAGCCCCACCTCCCAGATTCATGTTATGGGGAAAGCTGCAATAGTGTCTCTGCCCCTTTCTGCTACTAATTAGAACTGGTTCCGACACAGGGGAACTGTACACACTGCCTTGTAGCGGGTATTTCCTCATCCTCTAGTTAGAGCAAGCGAGGTAGGTTGCTGGTTCTGCTTCAGCCCAATCGCAGCTCCTCTGGCAGACTGAGCCTTTGCTCACAGTCAACACCTGGGTCTTCTTGCATTCTGCAGCATTTCTGTCCTGGATTACCCTCACTGCGTGGTGAACGAGCTTCCAGAGCTAACTGCAGAGAGTCTGGTGAGTGGCTCGGCATCTCCTTAGCTATCCCTTTGTGTGAGGGTTGCCTCTCCCAACACAAAGATAGAGGTGTCTTCCAGAAGAGATCACTTTTGGCTTTTAATGTACCAGAAGTGACCACAGAGTCAGGGAGAGGATGTCGTGGAGCAGAAGGTTTGGCGATTGGGCATAAGGTTAGTCAGGGCAGGCATGTTCTGCAGGAGACCTAGAACTTGCCCACTCGAGCCACCTACATCTTCCCACTGAAGTGTAGAGGCACACTCCCTATTTTTATGGCCCATGTTTCCTGCAGGAAAAGTCTCCTGCGTCCTAATGCTCTATCAGCTTGTAGGGTGGAGTCCCTTTGATGGGTGGGAAATGGGGACTCTGTGATAGAAGCATAGAAACTGGGTTGCCTTGGTGTATTTGTCAAGGACTTTGGACAGTACTGAGCAGCCTGCAGCTGTGACGGTTAGTTGTTTTGTCTCTGGCTTTTCCCTGCAGGAAGCTGGTGACAACAACCAGTTCTGCTGGAGGAACCTCTTTTCTTGCATCAATCTGCTTCGCATCTTGAACAAGCTAACAAAGTGGAAACATTCAAGGACCATGGTGAGTCAGTGCTGCAGCAAGCCGGGACCTGGGAAGTCACGGAAGAGTGCCACATGCTAGCCTCCTCCTCACCTGGGACGGGGACTTCTCAGGGTGGGGCTTGTGAGGCAACATGGCCTGCACTCAGTTCTACAGACTTCGGATTCTTTGATGAGTGGAACTAGAGGCTGGAAGAAACTCTCAGTCTCACCCTGAAACAAACCCACACTCAGAGAAGGTTTGTTTTTTTTTTTTTTTTTTTTTTTTTTTTTGTATTCTCTTGATCCTGGTTGGGAAATGATAGTCAGGAATCCAGGAGACACCTTAACTCTAGGATGCCTTTGGGACAGGGAAAGTCCATAAATTCTCAGAAATTGGATTAGAGAGTGACCCATAATTAAAGTGGCCAGCCTTTGCTGTTTGTCTGTAGCTCTGCTAGCTTTAGTGCTTAAAGCTCCATGCAGCAGCAGACCAGTAAGTTCAAGAGAAAATTAAGAGACTATGCAGTGACATACACACTTACTCTTTTCCTCGCCACGCCTGTCGCTGCCCAGATGCTGGTGGTGTTCAAGTCGGCGCCCATCCTGAAGCGGGCCCTGAAGGTGAAACAGGCCATGATGCAGCTCTATGTGCTGAAGCTGCTCAAAGTGCAGACCAAGTACCTGGGACGGCAGTGGCGCAAGAGCAACATGAAGACCATGTCCGCCATCTACCAGAAGGTGCGACACCGGCTCAACGATGACTGGGCATATGGCAACGGTGAGGCTGCCTGTGAGACAGGCTGGGAGAGGGTGGGCGCCTTTGACCCCTTGCCTGCGCTGGCTTACTTCTCTCTGCCCTGAGGCTCAGGAGAGGCCCCGATCTAGGTTCTGTGGCACCAGGAAGGGAGCTCTAGGCAAGACTTTAGGAAGCTGCTCAGTGCCTGCGCTCCTCTGTTCCTCTGTCCCTCCACTCCAAATCATGTCTTTTCTAGAAATTGTGGAAAGACTCCACTCCTCTTCATCCCTACTGCACCGGCCTAAATCCAACAGCTCCTGACCGGCTCTGCCTCTAGTTTCTTTCCCTCTGTCTCCCTCAGATTTGCCTCCTGAGTAAAATTCCTGATTAGCCTATTAGTTCCCTTAGGAATGAAGTCAAACTCTTAAGACAGGGAGAGGGCACTTATCATGTCCCTGGCCCCATAGCCTGCAGCTTTCTTTTCAAGCCCATTGTTTGCTGGTAGCCAGTCTTTGTCACACCCAGGACTCTGAATGATCCCTCAGTGCCTGCTAACCTCTGCAGGTGCCAGCGTCCACAGGTGCCATGCTCTTCTGTGTGCCTTCTGTGGCAGGTATAGAGAGGGCCACCACACTTAGT
The DNA here is from genome assembly GCA_907169655.1 of Acomys percivali. Lineage (NCBI taxonomy): Eukaryota > Metazoa > Chordata > Mammalia > Rodentia > Muridae > Acomys > Acomys percivali. The sequence goes on along the minus strand of OU015753.1, from coordinate 61,741,062 downwards.
CCCTGAGCTATGTCACTTCCTGCATTTTGAGGGAACAAGCCTCTTTCTCAGTGATAAGGATTTTCTCCTTGTTTTTGACTGTTTGACTATTTCTGGGAAAGAATTGTTCATCATGCTGAGGGTGGACTTGGAGTTGATCTCCTGGTTAAATATTATACTCTTCCTCGTGGGGGGCTGCCATAGGGTGAGGCTCCTAACTGAGTTTTCCTGCTTTGTCCCAGATCTTGATGCCCGGCCTTGGGACTTCCAGGCAGAGGAGTGTGCCCTCCGTGCTAACATTGAACGCTTCAATGCCCGGCGCTATGACCGGACCCACAGCAACCCTGACTTCTTGCCAGTGGACAATTGCCTGCAGAGCGTCTTGGGCCAGCGGGTAGATCTACCTGAGGACTTCCAGATGAACTATGACCTATGGCTAGAAAGGGAAGTCTTCTCTAAGCCCATTTCCTGGGAAGAGCTGCTGCAGTGAGGATGGAAACCACGATATCTCATCATGCCTGAGGGACAGTCCTCAGTGCTGCAGTGCTCCTGTTTCCCTCCAGGTGGCAGCATAGCTCCATTGACTCCTCCACAGCCAGCCCTGGGCCTGTGAGTGAGCCTAGGTTGGCGGCCCCTGGCTGATTCCCAGCATCCTACTCAGGAGCAGTCCATCTCCAACCTGGGATCTACTCTTCCTCCACTTGCCAGTTTCTACCCTTCTCTCTTGGATATGATTGACTGAAGCTCATTTTACAGTTAGCCCTAGGCTGGGAAGAGTCGAGGGGGTCTTGCATCCCTTCTCGTCAGTAGCTGTCTCTTGAGGTCATACTGACTCCTGGAGCAGCTTTGGTGTGTCAGATGGTCAAGAGGGATGGCTTGGTGTGAGGGCCAAGGACAGAAAGCCAGCTCTTTGGTTGGGCTCTGTGGGTGTCTCATGCCACCCCAGCACCCTGCTGAGTTTTGTCCAGAAGTATTAGGTGCCACAGCCTCTACACTCTGGTTTGGATGTGGTCAAAGGTAGAGAGAAGCTTCCCGAAGCCAGAGGTGCCAGTTTCGTCTTGATTGCCATGGCCTGTAAATATATAAAACTCTGTTCTCTTGTGTCATGGTGGGGTTTTTAATGTGTTTGTGTATTCTGTTTACATTAAAAGAAAGCAAAACTGTCCCTGTTGCCTTGTCTGCAGATACAAGCTCTGGGCACTGTGGATGTAGCGCAGATGGTAGAATGCTTACTTAGCAGGTAAGAAGCCCTGGGTTAGATCCGCAGCACCGCATGCTGTGTGCATGGGGCTCTCTCTGTCATCTCAGCACTTGAGAGGTAGAAGCAGGAGAATCAGATGTTCTAGGTCATCCTCGGCTACGTAGTTCAAGGCCTGCCTAGGCTATGTGATTCTCTCTCAGAAGTATGGTCTGAAATTCTCTAAAGTATTTCTTACTGCCCCCTCACCCCCCACCCCCAACTCTCCCCCCTGCCAGCATGGTAGGCCACCTACTTACTCTCTGCCTGCCTGTCTTCCCTCCTTTCCCATCTATTGTAGAGGGAAGAAGGAATTGGTACCTTGGTTATCTGCCTACATGAACCTGGGATTGCTTTAGGATTTTGAGTTGTTGGGGTCGAGTGGTCTTGAATTATTGGCTTTGCTGTAGTTTCAGTACAAACTTCAAGTTTCTCAGGATAATATTCCCTGAGCTGTCCTCAGTCAAAACAGTTAGTACGAGGTTTAAGTGGAGTCAGTTGACTGAGTCTTAATTGGGACAGAAGTGTTTGGGACAAAAAGGAAAGTTGGTGCTCAGAGCTCTCAGAAATCAATTTCATGATGAAGAGCTCAGGGATCTCCTGTGGCTAAGGAAGAAACAAGGGAGATGTGCCCCTTTGGGTCCTTCTAGAACCTCACTTGCCTCAGATAACCACTTCATGTTTCAACCTCTTTTCCTTGAGGCTTGGCCTCCTTGTGGCTTTAGTGACAGGGCTGTTCTTTTTCATAATTCCTAGAAGCTGCCTGTAGGCACCGTGCGTGAGGTCTTGAATCTCTAAGGGGGAGGGTCTTGACTGATAGAGGAAATGTCCCAGGGTAGATCCAGTGCCTGCTGTGCCTGTGACCTGCTGAGCCCAGGATGCGCTTTCATGTGGCAGCATGGTTAATAATAGCCAGGTGGAAGAGTCTGACCGTGAGAGTCACATAGCCTTATGGGATGGGAAGTCCCTGGGACTGGCCTTTTCCCCCAAAGGAACTTGCACAGGGCAAAGAAGTCCCACCATCCTTGTCTGCACGGTGAGTTCACTGCTGCTGGCCAGAACTCATAGGGAGTAGAGATGCTGAGCTTTCTATGGGAAAGGTGGGTTTCACATTCTCTCCAAAGTAGCTGAGCCAGAGGCTGGCTTCCCCCTGCTCCTCCTTGTAGACTTCACCAGACGTTTGCAGAAAACAAACAAAAAATATCAGGCCATTAAACCTGGGCAGATGAAGCCCTTTTCCCCCCCAGATTTAGGTACTGGCCCCAAGGAAGGGAGCAAACCAGCTTCTCCAACTGTGGTGTGTTACTGTCATGTTGCCCAAAGGATCCGGGTCCTTGTATGTAAATGCCTCGGGGGCACCAGATTTCTATCTTTCTCACCTGGGTGGTGAGATGCACATGAGGGCTGTCTGAGAATGGTTGAGTTAACATGGAAGGGTCCAGCGCTCCTTAATGTAGCGCAGGATGGATTACCCCAGGGTTTGTGTCAGCTCAGAGATTCACAGGGGCCAGACACGCTATTAGGTATCTCTTAGTTTTCTACATATCAGTTAGCAACTCAGAGGACATCTGCGTAGTAGCCCTGTGTGATGGCTTGTCACTGTCCACTTGGCTGGATGTGGAATCACCTAAGAAATACACCTCCTGCTGCATCTATGGGGACATTTCCATAGAGCTTTGACTGAGGAGGGAGGACTTAGCCTAAATGTGAATGGCACCACCGTGTAGACTGAAAAAGGGAGAAAGTGGACTGAGCATAGGCATTCATCTGACTGCTATGAACAGACAAAATGTGACCAGCCACCTGACTCTCCTCCACGAATGGCTGTATCCCCTAAAACTATGAGCCAGACAACCCCTTCTTTAAGTTGCTTTTCCCCCGGGTATGTTGCCACAGCAACAAGAGAGGTAGCTACCGCACCACGAAGGGTAAATGTCACCGCAGTCCCCGTTTTACAGATGTGCAAACTGGCATAGAAGGGCTAAAGAACTTGCCCAAGGGCATACAAAAAAGTAAAGGATTCAGATGCGGTCTGCGTGTGCTCCCCGCCCCCACCCCTCGTAATCATTGCCATCCCTTGGAAATCCCTGCCACTGCTCTCAGTTGTTCATTTGTTTACCATGCTTACTTGGTATTGGCTCTGACATGGTCCCTAGCACAGAAGATTCATGGCAAATGTCCCTTGCTTTAGGCTCTACTGGGCCACCCAGGCTTAGTCTTGTCTTCGCCATTGGCTTATCCTGAGTGTACCCTCAAAAGTAACTTGAACGACTGCTGTGTTTTTATATTTTGGTTTTGTTTTGTTTGACACATTAGGGGTTGAGGCCAGAGCTTTATACACACTAGGCAAGCACTCTACCACTGAGATACACCCGCAGCGCAGCACTCTCCACTTTTTATTTTGGGGCAAGGTCTCGGTATGTCTACCCAGTCTGGCCTTGAACTGACTTGTAACCCAGGAAGGCCTTGACCTTGTAATCCTCCTGCCTCAGCCTTCCAAATAACTGGGATTGCAGGTCTGTGCCATTTGCTTCAACCTTGAGCCTCTATTTCTCTCCTGGTCTCAGAGGACTCCTGTGCTAGCTATCCCTGCTGCGCCTGTTGGGTTTATCTCTCTGGAGGCTGCTTTCCTGTCTGTAAGAAGCTGACTACTTCCTGGCACAGTAGCTCTCCTCACCTGATACTTGGGACAGTCAGCCTTAGTCTGTCACTCCCTTGGGAATCAGACAGCTCTGACCCTCCCCACTTCTGAGACAGAGTCTCACTGTGTGGTCCTGGGGGCCTGGAACTAACATCACAGCTTGACTCTGCCTCTCAAGGGCTGGGTGCAAAGTGTGTGCTAGCACACCCAGCTAGACCTGACTTTAATCCAAGCCTTGACCTTTGCACACTGAATATCCTTGACCTAAAAGGACTCCAAGCCTCAGCTTATCTGTAACTTCTGCCTTAATGATATCCCTGTTTCAAAGGCTGGATAAGGTAACCAGGGATGGTATCTTATATCTGGCAGGCAAGTCACAACTATAAAAAGGTAACCATTAGCGTTGCCGATGCCCTTCTAATTCTGGCCTGTGAATTTGCATATACTCCCTGTGTCTCCTAGAACACAAATCCTTGAAGGACAGAACTCCCTTCCACCCTCTGCTCTGGGCCAGGTGCTGGGCTAGGGGTCTCGAAGGTCTAAGCGATATCACAGTCCACCACTTTCATCCACTGGGCCCACCGTGGGCTCCAGAGTCCCGGTCCATGCCTTCCCCCTGGACTAGAGACTAGGGCAGAGGAGCCTACAGTTGTGGCGTGGGAGCCAAGGGAGCTGGGGTGAGGGTAAGGCATCTGCGGGGGGGGGGGGAGGGGGGGCAGGGAATGTCTGCTCAGGTCCTGCCTCCGCTGGGCTCTGTTCCTGCCTGGGAGCTGCAGAGAGTCTGTACTTAGGGTCGTAATTCAAGCTGATGTGTCGAAGGCTGAGGAAGGTGGAGAAGGAGCACTCAATGCCTCTGATGGGAAACAGTCTCTCTTGCTGAGATAGAAACATGGCCTAATGGGTCACCCTGGCCAGGGCCCTGCAATTCTTCTCTGGAGTCAATGAGCCTGCCACAACTGAGATTTAAATAGAGGATCTGAGCCTTTCCTACCTGTGTCTCTTCAACATACCCTGCCGGTGTGCTGGCATAAGGCTTGAATCTGTGGGTGGCTCTCAGTGAGTGGGACCTAGCCAGGCCTCAGCAAAGACGGACTGTGTGCCACAACTCTCACAACTCTCCCGAAGTTGGAGTTCCAACAGGAACCACTTCTGTTTCCCTGCCCCAGGAGTGAGCAGAACTCCAGCCTGACCTTGGTAGGCTACAGACAGGATCTAGCTGAGAGACTCCATCACCTCTAGAGTGAGCTTGAAGGTAGGGTATCTGGAGACCGGGGTGGGGGGGGGGGGGGGGGGGGGGGGGGCTGTGTCTTAAAGGCACGGAGGAGGAGGAGGGGAGCATGGCTAATGGGAAGCAGGTGAGGGGGCTGTCAGTGGCCCAGCCAGGGGACAGGCTGGCTGGGATGACCCCGTCTATGGGAGGGCCTGTCAGTTCACAGATAATCCCGTGAGACAGGCTCCCGGGGTGCCCATTCATATTCATTATGTGTGAAGTGGGCAGTTGTAAAGTTAGCTTTCTCTTCATTTAGTTGTCACTGGGCAGAAAAATATGAGCTGTGGGCCGATACACCTGGATGGGAGCCAGTAGCCAGCGTCCACCCGGCCTCACTGTGCCCTCCCCACATGCCCTCTTCAGCCAATGCCATGGCCTCTGTGGAATCGGCCACTCTTGCTGACTTGATCTTGGACTCAGTGTTATTTTCTTCTGTCTGGTCCTGTCCATACTTTACTTTCCTTTGCTTGGGCTTCGCAGAGTCTCTCTACCTCCCTCCTTTCATCTCTCTCTCTCTCTCTCTCTCTCTCTCTCTCTCTCTCTCTCTCTCTCTCCCCCCGCCTCTCTCTCTCTCTCTTTCTCACAGAGGACAGTTTAGTTATATTTGTGGCACTCCATCCTAATCCTTATTCATTACTTTCAAATTGCAAATTCTATTATTCGAAAATATGTTCCTTTTTCCCATTAATTTATTTACTTAACCACCTTCCAGCCTGATCACAACCCCCCTCCCTCCTCTCCACTCAGTCACATCCTCATGCCCCCTTCTCCTCAGAGAAGGGGAGCCCTCCCCCACCATGGGTAACAACCCACCCTGGCACATCAAGTCACAATGGGAGGGAGGCACAGGGGTCAAGGCCACCACAGGAAGGACCTACAGAGTAAACTAACCTGAGCCCATAGGGCTCACAGAGACTGAACCAACAACCAAAGAGCTTGCATGGGCTGGACCTAGATCCCCTACACATATATAACAGATGTGCAGCTTGTTCTTAGTGTGGGTCCCCTACCAATTGGAGTAGCGGGCTGTCTCTGACTCCATTGCCTGCCTCTGGATCCCTTTCCCCCAGCTGGCCTGCCTTGTCTGGCCTCAGTGGGAGAGGATGTGCTTAGTCCTGCTGTGACTTTCTAAACTAGGAGAAAAGAAATTGTGTGTTTCCTGACTGTTGCTGTCTCTGGCATAGCACAGTGCCCAGTGCAGGCTAGGACTTCAACACATGTTCCTAAAACAAACCAACCTTTTTCTGCATCCCACAGGCTGGAGTCCCAGCCTGGAAATAAAGAAAGCTGAGCAGCGGCATTCGTAGGCACTTCCTGGCTGTGAACACAACGTGACTGACCAGCAGCCTCACATTCCGGCTGCCATGCTTCTCCGAGCACGGCGCATGGTGCCCTCAAAAACTTGCCAGAATAAACTCTTCCTTAGCATGCTTTGTTGGATATTCTGTCACAGCAAAAGGACCAACAGATACAAGTAGCTTTCTGGCTTTTGAAGGGCATAAGGGCCAATACTTCACAGACCATTCATTAGGTGAAGAAATTTCTAGTGAACAGGTATGTACCCTAGAATTAGAGATGGTGACTTGGGCCCTGATCCCCTTACTGACCAGTGGGTAAGTGTCTAGGTGGCTTGTCAGTGGTAGCTCTAGACAGTCCTCTCTTTCTGCCGGTGTCAGGATAGAGAAGAAAGAAGTTGCCAGAGGCTTTTTCTTTGCTGTTTCGGGAAAGGAGGAATAAGGAAGATGCTCACGTCTATCAGGATGCATGATCCTCTCGCGGTACCTTGCCTTGGCTAGGACATTCACCCTGATGAGGAACTTACCCCCTGCTTGGGAACAAGCTCAGCACCCATGTGTCTCTGCATGCTTGGGTTTCTCTGTGCCTGAAAGATGAGGCGTTGGGTGGGGGATGGCTAGGCTGACTGGAGTGGAATTCTTCTGAGCAATGTGGTTGTGTTTACTGGGAGGGTGGGAGAGCCAGGCCTGCTTTTTTCCTGCCTTCCAGGCTCCAGAGATAAGGCAGAAAGTGGGGATGAGGAATAGAATGGGTAACACTGTAAAACCACAAGAAAGAGTTCTGGCTTTCGTCTCTGCCCCACAGCTCAGACGTGCTCGCTGGGGCATCTGGGAGAAGACAGCTGCTCCACCCCCTCCGCACTTGGGGTCCCAGCTCACAGGCACTCAAGACCTCCATAAGATCCCTGTCCTTCCACTCTCTCCGTGGTCACTTCGACGACGTCAAGCTTTTCTCAACTTTCTTACTCTCCTTCCCACTCCCCTAAGTTCCCTGTCGAATGAGCCGCGTACTAGAGCCTCTCAGGGTTTGCCAAAGCCACCGAGCTTATGCAGGTGACCGAGCCAGGCATGGCACACATTGACCTTGAGGGTTCTGCCACTGACACTACACTGTTTATTATATGCCCTTGGATTCTTGATGTTCCCATAAGAGAGCTTGGCCCAGTTTAGATCCCACATACAAGTCAACTGAGGACCACAGCCTGGGGATAGACAACCACCTAGACTGAAAAACACCACTGTGTTTATTACTATGCTGAGCAGCACACTAAAACAAAACAAAGGCATCTTTACAAAAATTGGGATCTGGGTCTCAGGGCCTCAGAGACTGGAGGAAAAAAAAAAATCTGTTTTATTTTGATCAACATCCAATATGGTTTCCATGGCCTAGCCCTGGCCTGGTCCCATGCAAGCAAATCCAAATATTTAATGTTTGGTGTAATTTCTTGCCCCACTTGGAGAAAATGACTTTGTAGTATGTTAGTAGATGGGGCCCAGGGCAGAAATGAGGGATGTATGGAGCAGAGGAGACCTATTATTAAACCGGCCCTCACCTTCTGGGCTCATGGTGGCCCCAGGCACTGAGCGTACGCCCCCTGGTGGTAAGAAGGCAGAAGTGAGGCCAACCCTAAGAACCGCAGAGAGCTGCTCTCTATTCAGTCTGTATCCTTCTCCCATTTTCCTGGGCTCCCTGGACTTTAGGAAACGGGACATCTGTCACCTTTTCCCTGGCCCAATTTAAATGAGGGGACCCAGTTTATAAGGAAGAGTCCTGCCTGCTTTGAAGTCCCTTTCTCCGAGGCAGCTCTACCTGTTTTAAGAGATAAGACCCTGTAGCCTGTTTCCTGCAGTAAGCTGAGGGTCCCAGCTCCTCTCCCAAGCTCCGGGAACCACCTAGGATACGGAGACAGAAGGGTTGGCTGTCTGGTGTCCAGGTAGGGATGGGCTAGGAGCAGGCGAGAGCAGGAAGAGGAGTGGGACACAGCTCAGTCTGTGTCCATGAGACCCATCACGTGGTCCAGTTCAGCAGGCTGGGAGGCTCTTTGGGCTTCATCCTGAGCGAGACGAGGCTTGGGGACTTGTAGTCGCCATCTGGAGAAGGCTCAAAGCTATGCCCTCCCAGGGCGGGAGGAAAACCATGGATGGAATAGATGCCAGGGTGGGCTGCAGGGGAGGTCGGCATGCCCATGAAGCCAGCCACATTGCCATGGGAGTGGGAGTATGGAGACATGCATGGAGAAGGAATGCCCTCGGGGGGCGACACCAGGCAGGGACCCCCTGGGCTTCCAGAACCTGGGCTGGGCCACAGGGAGTTCTGCAGCTGAAAAGAGAAGAGAAAAGAAGGGCCATGAGCTACTTGGCCCCAAAGCTGTTTGCCTTATCCTGGTGGCTCTCTCATTGTCCTTGAAGCCTCGAGAGCTTTCTAGAAATCTCCGCTATGTCCAGAGCCATCCCCTCTACCACCCACACTGGCATCCTGGATGTCTCCGCCATGGCTGCTCTTCAGAACTATATCTTCTTCTTTGATTCCTCTATGTTCTGTACTGATTAGCCCTGCTCTGCAGAGGAAGAAGTTGACATGCTTTGCCAGCATCACACAGGACCCAGATGCCACAGCTTCCCCGCCACCCCCCATTCCACATGAAGGGCAGGATTAAAGGTCTCACCTGAGGATGGCTGTCAGTTCGAGGAAGCACAGAGATGTCATAGGCAGTGGTGAAGGGGTTCCGTCCCTCCTGCATCTTCCCATAACGCTCACGCTTCCTCCACTTGGCTCTACGGTTCTGGAACCAGACCTGGGGACCATTGGGAAGGGTTATGGGGGAGTCAGAGCCACCCTGAGGACTGGAGCCTAATCAGTGAGGGTATTCACGGAGTCCCCTTCCTGGCTTCTAGATTCAAGCTGGAAAATCCCAAGTGGCAGGAGCGTAGAAAGCCACACTATTCCCAGGGCCAAGGGAGCCTGGGAAGGGTGCCTGGGAGGGGCCCAAACCCAGAGCAGTATTACTGGCCCCCAGGGGCCCTCAGCAACCATTCTGTATGCTGACTCACTCTCTTCATCTCAGCCTCACAGTGCTTCAGAGGAAGGGGGCTTCTGGGCCTCTGGACCCAGGATACCTCCTAGGCGTACCAGTTTTGGGGTGTTAGAGTCCTGTCCTCTTGGCTTTTCTTGTAGCATCTAATGAATTGTTAAGGCATTCCTATTCAGGTCATGGTCCTATTTAATCCTTCAATGGCTCCCTGGAGCCCCTGGCCTGGAGCCCAGTTCCTAGCAAGTCTGCTTAGGTCTGGCCCCGCCCTCGCCCTTGCCACAGTCTTATGTCCAGCCAGACAACAGCACTTGGCGCTTCCCAGATGCCACCTCTGCTGTGTCGCTTCTTCCTGCCTATGTGTAAATTTGTCCATCCTGGGTTACCTACCTCTCCAACATGCCATCCAGGCTAGGTTCTTCCTCTGGACCTCTGTAGTGGCCTGATCTTTCTCCATGGACTCATCACATTCTATGCCCATGATGTCTTTGGGAGCCTACTTCTCAATCATTTCTGAGTTCTTGGTAGGTGGGGGAGTGATGTATTCTATATAATATCTGAGCATTTATGTGATGGTTTTGGCATTTATTCTATCCTTTCATTTATTTGTATTGGTGCATATGGTTTTCTTTCATTTAACAAAGATTGTATCAGATATTGGCAATATCAAAACCAAACCAAGGTGGGTGTACTACTGCACATCTGTAGCCCCAGAACTTGGCTAGAAGATTAAGTGTTCAAGGCCAGCTTTGGCCACATTTTGAGTTTTGAAGCCATGGACCCTGCCAAAATCCAAAACCAATCTATATCAATCACATACAGACCAGCCACTGTTTTCTAGGCATCCAGCTAGAAATAAGATTAGAAAAAGCTGTGTGTGTATGTATATGTGTGCAAAACCTCACTGCCCAGTTTGAGAGGAGAACATCCCCAGCCCTCAGTATATTCCTTTCTCCATGGTCACCTCTACTCACATAGGCCAGGAACGGGGAGCTAAGAGGCTCTGATCTCCCCTAGTCTCCCAGCTTCCAGGCTGATGGTATACCAAGGCAGGCCTGGCCAAGGTCAAGAAAGTCCACCATGAATGCCTGCATGTCTTCTTTTTCCTCTCCCTCCTCTTCAGGCAGTTAGGCCTTTATTGGGAGTTACTTTCCTGTTACCACGGACTTCCCCTGGAGCCTCTCTCTACTGTGTGCCTCTGCCTGCTTGGGCTTTGCCCACTCCATTGTCCCATGTGTGGTCTTAATTAGGCCTCTTCATGGGGTGGGGTTTATGGTGAGTGCCATGCCCCTGGGGAAGGTTCTGGATTGCCAATGGGAATCCCATGACTACTTCTGGGTTCTTCCCGGGTTGAAAAGGCCTAGGAGCTGGGCCTGGTGGCTCATGCCTTAGAGCGCATGTTTATGCCTGCACTCAGGAGGCTGAGGTAGGAGAATCATTAGTTTGAGGCCAGCCCTGGGCTGTCAAATGAATCCTGCAGCAGGCTAGCTTCTCAAAAGAATGAGATCCTGTTTCAAAAATACCCCCCCCAATTAAAATAAAATAAAAATAAAAGGAGGGGGGAGAAAGGGAGGGCTTAGGAGAGGAGTGAGGGAAGTGTGTCCCCACCCCCACCCCTCAACCACCGCACCATGCATTCCACAGGGAAAAGCAAGTCAGACACCACCCTAACATATCATCCCAGAGACTCCCTATGTGGGATTCCCTTGGCTTATAAAATCTGGGGTTGTTCCCATAGCATGGAGAACCTTGCTGGACAGTCACAGAAGATAACTGTCTGCCACCTAAATGGGGCAGGAAAACAGACAAGACACAGCAGAGAAGAGGAAACACCCTGAGCTCCTCTGGTGTTATTTTGGGTCTGGCTGTCAGGCCTGCATTGATGATGGATGGTGCTGGCTTCTGTAGACTGGCCAGTGGGGCCCCATCATCTGCTAGAGCTGTACCCCCACCCTAGTTTCTGGAAGAGCCCCATCAGGGAGTGACTGACAGGGGCTTCGCCACACCTCTTCCCTCCTGGTAGGAGCTGCAGACTCCTCTGCCAGGGTAGCGGGCCTCATCTTTCTCTAGAACCCCAGACACCCCTTCCGGTGATTTGTCCTCTGCCCGTGGGCAGCCTGTTCTGACTAGATTCTGGATCAAAGCAAGGCCACAAGTGATCAATCTTTCTCTTGAGGCAGAGTCTTACTGCGGATCCTCTCCATGCCAGTCCTGCTTGCTACCTTCATGGTTGGGTAGCGCTTTCCTCCTCTCTTTCCCAGCACCCCCTCCCCCTTCCCTTCCCCACTGCCTGGGTTTCCCACTATGTGAAGCAATGGCTGCAGCCAAAGGCCCTGAAGGCTGGTCTCTGTACAGAAGGGCCTGTTGGAGTAGGGGAGGGCTCCTGGTCAAGTTCTCCTAAGTAGGAGCTGATTGTTGGCCCATGATGAGCCCCACATGCCCTTCAGCAACACCCCTCCCTTTTCTGGCCAGCCACCTCAGAAGTAGCATGTTCAGCCTTCACTTCTTCAAAATGCTGCCCAGCTGGTGACCTTCAAAGATTCTCTGTCTTGCTACTGGTGCTCCTTTTCCAAAAGGAGGGAGACAGAAAACACATTGAGTGACAAAGACCAGTCTCCTGGCTAGCTAGTAAACGGCAGAGGACTCCCATACACCTAGCTGGACTCCAAGAGGCCATTACTTGCAAGCCTGTGTCTAAGCCTTGACCCCAATGGTGTATTCTGTTAGAAATACAGAAACATCTGTGGCCACACGGCAGAGCTGTACATGCAGGTTGCGTTCCAAAGAGTCCAGGCTCCCGCAGGACCCGGGCAAGGTAGCTCCACGAGACACTAGTGCCCACCTCTCCTAGCTGTTTGTTGATCTGGTCCATGGCCAGAGAGTCTGGTGCCCATGATGCCCTCACCTGTACCCTGGCCTCAGTCAGGTCCGTTCGCAAGGCCAGCTGCTCCCGGGCATATACGTCAGGGTAGTGGGTTTTCTGGAAGACTTTCTCCAGTTCTTCCAGCTGGAATGTGCTGAAGGTTGTCCGGTTCCGGCGCTTCTTGCTTTTGCTCTTGGCCAACTCCATGGAGTCAGGGAGGCCCGGGGAAAGAGGGACCCGCAGGTTGGCTAGGCAGGGCCCTGGGGAACCTTGCACATTAGAGGGCCCGTCTCTGGGACCCCCTCGGCAGTCCACCGGCAGCTGGGGGAAGCTGGCAGCTTTGGAGGCCTTCTCCTCAGCTGCAATGGAAAACACAGAAAGGAGGATGGAAAAACCTAACGGGTTTTTGTGGGTGAGATGAGGGAGGGAAAGAGCATTCCCCCCCACCCCAAGCTCCAGTCTCCGCCTCCTCCTTCTTCCCTTCCCTCCTGGCAGCCAACCTCCCTGGGAGCCTGGCATTCAGAAGGCTGACTGCTGAGCCTCCAGCTGGGGAGGGGGCCCTAGGGAACCATGTGCTCTGTGGTCTGGGCAGATCTGTTGGGGCCAGAGTGGGAGCAGGGGGTGGGGTGGGGTGGGGTGGGGGGGTTCATTTCGGGGAAATGCTCTGTGGTGGTGTGTCCCACAAAGTGTAGAGGTGCCAGGATTGGCGTCACAGCAAGTAAGAACAGCCACCCTGGCAGGGCCAAGAGTGGGGGCAGGGGTTAAGGATGGCGTGGTTGACATCTCCCGGCCCTTCTAGAGTGTTCCCTTGTTCTGGCTGTGCTGGCCTTGGTTCCCAGGCCCTTGGGCTCATGCCTCTGTTACCAGACGCAGGCAGGCATGGCCAGAGATGCATAGACCACCTTTATTGGAGTTCCCCCCCCCACCCCGTACCCTGCTCTTTTCAATCCAAGTCTCACATTAATATTAACTTTCCCAACTCTGAGGCATGAAGAGCAAGCCAGGACAATGGTGATTTCCATAAGGAATCACCTGTCTTCATTCATCCTAAAGTTGTGCCATCTGGGCAAGAGTTCCAACCCCAGCATAAAAGATGGAAGCCGGCAGGCTGTGCTTTGGAGGACAGGAACTCCCTTTCCCCACTATCCTCAGCATCGTCTGACCCTTCCACCTCAGGAGTTTGCTCATCACCGCCATGGCAGGCTGGGAACAGTTCCCAGCAGCCTTGCTCTGAAGTGCTGTCTCTCAGGAGCACCATATGTCTGACCTGGTATGGTAAAAAATAGGTCATCATGATCACCCCCCCCACACACACACACCCTTTCCCTCTGGAAAGAACCCCCAGCAGTGTCCCCATAAAGTTCCTCCTCTGCTGGGATAGAAGCCACTAGGACACAAAGACGCCTGCTGACTCAGAGGGCCCCTTCCTTGGCCCCAGGCCCATCTCCAGTGGGGGCCTGGTCCTTAGGGGGGAGCCTAGCTAGTTGGTATTGAGAAGCAGTTTTCTTCCTGGGGACTTAGTGTCACCACCACAGCTGTGTGTATGAGGATGGGTACACCCAGAGTCAGATCAGTCCCTTGTCCGGAGAGCAAGTTGGTAGCCCTTTTTCAGCTGCAAAGTGGTCAGCGACCTCTCTGGGCCACCCAGGCTGTGAAGTAAGCTTCCCATGCGTGGGTCCTGAAGACCTAGGGCAAATCCAACAAGGCCTGATTTCTAGCTACACCCAGCCTGTGGCAACAGTCTCCTTCGTGACCCACCGGGGATCTCACTGCAGTGCTTACATTCTGTTCTCCACCATCACATTTGGGTTGGAGAGGTGGTAGTACTGTGTGCTGGGACAGAGGAATCAAAGAAGTCAAACCAAGTCATAAAATAAATAAATAAGCCGGGCAGTAGTGGCGCACGCCTTTAATCCCAGCACTTGGAAGGCAGAGGCAAGTGGATCACTGTGAGTTCGAGGCCAGACTGGTCTACAAATCAAGTCCAGGCTAGTCAAGGCTACACAGAGAAACCCTGTCTCAAAAATCAACAACAACAACAAAACAAAAACAAAATAAATAAATAAATAAGTATTGAGAGAGAGAGAGAGAGAGAGAGAGAGAGAGAGAGAGAGAGAGAGAGAGAGAGAGAGAGCAGGGAGCCTGGAATGAGTCACCCTAGAGATATCAGGCCCTCAAAATGGCCTGACAGGGAAGAGCCTTGGTGTCTTGGGTTCTCAGGGAGATGAAGATGGACTTTAGGAAGACAAGGGATGAGAGGAACTCAGAGCAGGGCTCTTGGGGGGGCCGGTTCTAACCCTACTACAGAGGCCTTATCTTCCGCATCATTACCCTTAGTTCCCACAAGAACTAGCTCAGAGGAAATACAAAGATCTAGGGCCTAGTCACTTGCTTTTCCTGACCTTGAGTCCAGAAGCTGAGGTCAAAACACCACACAGCCGCTTTCCCACCCAAAGCAGCTAAGCCTGCTGGCTTCTGCACCTCTCTATACTCCTCTCCAAAGAACAGCCGGCTGCGTTTTTCCTCCATTACGGTTTCCTTAAAACCTCCCTGGTCTAGCTGGAGGACTCCAGGGACAGGGCCATTTTTCAGAGGCACCCAAGCGGCCTGCTGAGTAGTCAGCAGACTTGAAGGAAGGGAGTCCGAAATGGAAGCCAGCAAGCTAAGTCGGGGGAAGGTTGCTCTGTTAAAGACAGCTCCTCCGTTTGAGGTTTGAACTAGTGTCAGTAACTACACCACACTTGGGGGGTGGTCTAGAGAGAGTACTCAGGTTGGTTGTTGGTCTCTGGGAGGATGTCCTGAGCCTTTCCAGCCTTAGGAAGGCAACAGCACCCAGTAGGAGTGAAAACCAGGTGCAAGGTCTAGGACCTTAATGTGCTAACAGGGCTCAGGGATTCTTTTATCTCCCACCTGGCCTTCAAACCTGGGCATCCCTGACCAGCGGTAAGTGCGCCACAGAGCTGCCTGGAGCTTGGTTGGTAAGTAGTAGCACTGCCCCGCTCTGCTCCTTGTTTCTCCAAAGTTCAGATCCTAGGCATCCACTGTTGTCTCAGAATCAGCCTCGCTCTAAGGTGCGCTGTTGTCTCACGTGCTGGAGTCGCTAAATGAGTCAGCAGTCTCTGAAGCCTGGAAGTCTTAGGCTTTGACCTTGGCTTTAGCGGAAGTCCTTTAAGTCCATGTGTGCCAAGGCTAGCGAGGAGATGGTGTGCTCCTTAGAGGTGCTTAGTCAAGGACTTAAGTTCTTCTGGTCAGACGGGCCTTAGAGCCATGGATCTCAATTGAGGCAGGTGGGTAGAACTCTATCTGGAGTTTTTTCATTCCCTGATCAGAGAGCCAGTTTAGGGACAAATCGGCAGCCTTGGAGAAGTCGGAAAAAACTATCCTTGCACACATAGTTACTACTCAGGCAGGGTGCATGGATGACTGGAAAGAACGAAACAAGGCCCGCTTTGGGAGAAGGGCAAAGCGCTCTCTGCAGTGTGCCAGAGGCAGCAGCGGAGTGCGAGAGAGAAGCGACCACAGGCGCTAAGCTCCATGCAACACCCGGGTCTCAGCAAAGAACAGCAAACGTTCTGAGACCGATACTTTAAAGGCAGAGACGTCGGAATGTGTGTGGGGGGTGGGTGGGTGGGGGTGTTGGAGTGTTACCTTTACTAAGACTCCCTCCTGCAACAAGACGAGGATAGAGGAGCTCCAAAGGGGGTGTCGAGAGGGAGCAACAACCAGAATCCTAGCCCAGGCTCGAGCTCGCTGCCTTGAGCCTCCTTTGCATTTGACCTGTCGCCGCACAACCCGAATCGTTAATTTTCGTATCCCACTTGTTCATATTTTGGTGCGGTCTATCTCGTTAGGAAATACCCTCTTCCTTCGTTTGCGCTCTCTCTCTCTCTCTCTCTCTCTCTCTCTCTCTCTCTCTCTCTCTCTCACACACACACACACACACATCTTTTTCTTTCTCGTTTACCCGCTTCGTTCGATCTGCTGTTTGCTTTTTTCACTCGTTCCTTTCGTTCCTCTGCCCACCTAACCGACGGACTTCGCCCGCCTGCTACTTTTGTTCTTCAGACTCTAATCCGTCGTTTTGTTGAATTTCTTCCTCTCCCTTTGGCTTATTGCTTGCAGCGGTTGACTTTCTTTTACCTCGTTTCGTTGCTTCGTTGCGAGATCAGACTCGCTGCCCATTCCACCTCGCTGCTTGTAGTGCACCCACATCCATGCCTGTCCAAGAACCTGATCAGTAGATGCAGCACGGTGCTGCGCAGCGGCGGGGACATCGGACTGTGGGGTGGGCGCTGCCGGCACCGACCCAGGCGGGTACCTGTCCCTGGTGGTGCTCTGGGCGCAGCGCGGCTGCCGCCGTCTGGCAGGGATCAGAGGAGCCAGGCCAACTGCTTCTCATTAAATCCCAACTGTGGTTTTTATCAGGAGAGCTTCTTTCAAAGGGCATTAGACGCGAAGCTCCGCGGACTTGCTCATTTCCTCCGATGACCCCAACACACCTCCCTGGCCTCCCTTGCACACTCCCACCACCCGGACCGGACGAAGGCCGGAGTTGCTAGCTGCCCAGTCACTCCAAGGAGGCCCTCGAGGAGCAGGCGATTGCCGCGTGGGCGGACTTCCCGGAATCCAGTTTTGGGTCTAGGCTGCGGGCTGTGGCAGCATACAAGGGGTGGGCGTGGGCGCTGAGACTCTCGTGGGTCAGCGGGTACAGTGGGCGCCAAAGCCCACTTGCCAGGCCCTGCCATTCAGGCGTATTCTCAGATAAGGGCACTGTCCGAGCACGCAGTGTACTGTCCCCGGAGCAGGAGGCGCCCTGGGATTTAGGACTGTCCAGGGCCGCTTCCGACGGCTCAGCGGTGACTATTCAGTGCCGGAATGCCAACTGCAAAGAGGGCAGCCATCCCCCCCGTGACGGGAAGGCTAAGTTAGTCTGAGAAACAAGAAACATAATTATTCGATCTTGACGTCGGCCCCAGTACTGAGGGGGACTACCAACCGCCTCTCTGTGGAGCGTCTAACGGCACCAGAAACAACCTTTCCTTCAGAGGCTGGGCCCGACGAGGAGAGCTGGGTAAGTCCAGGCCGGAAGCCCTTCGCTGAGTCCAGCTTGGCCGCTAAGTCGAGGCCCAGCCTCTGCGCCCTCAAAGGGCGCCAGACACAAAAGCCGAGCACTTCCAGCATTAGGGCCCACTTAGGCTCCCAAGCCCTCGACTCAGTCCCTGCTTCTGGGTCGGTGGCAGCAGAGGCCCGGCTCCAGATGTGCATGGTCTCTCCTTCCAGGTTCAGACACCTTCGGGGCCGGAATGGGCCCAAGATCGTCGCTATTCCACCCTCCTTTGACCTCCCTCCTCCCGTTGCCTCCGCCACCGGGGACGCGGGCAATTCTGCCGTCCCCAATGCATTGGCCTTGTCTGCCTAGGCCAGCAGTGATCTAGCGAGGGAACCGTGGGAAATGCGAGACGGGGTTCAAGGTTGAGAAGCAGGAAATCGGGAGAGGGAGTCGGGAAGACCAAGAGGAACCGGGGGCGGGGGGAGGGAACGACATCGGGTTCCGCTGCGCTTTACCTTCCACGGGGCCCTCGTAGAAGTGGCCGCCGTTGAGCACCGGGCTGGGCCCGAGGTCCTGCAGGTACTTGGCAGGCGGCTTGGCGGGCTCTGGGAGGTAGGGTTCCAGGGGCCCGCAGGCCGGGAAGCGGTTCAGCCGCTGGCCGCGGGACGGTGCCGGGTGCAGGTGAGGTGCGGCGTCGGGGGTCCCCTGGGGGCCTGGAGGCTCGTCCCCCGCAGCCCCGTAGGGACCAGCTGCCTGCCCCACGGTGAAAGGCACGCAGCGCTCAGGGTCCATGCCGGCTCCGGGCGCACAGGCCGCCGGGGCTCCGGGGCTCCCGCTACCCGCGCGGCCTGTGAGCTCCTGCCAAGGGGGAGGGACCTGGGCTCGGGGCCGCGGAGCCCCCGGGAGCGGCGCGCGCCGCGGGGGGTTGGGGGCAGGAGAGGGGGCCGCGCCTCTGACTTAATGCTGGAACTATCCACGTCACGTGCGGCCCCGCGCGGTTTAACCCCTCGGAGCCCAGGAACCCCCTGGTTCACCCCGAGCCCGATAGATATCACAAGCAGTTGGAAGAGAAGAGAGGAAAGCTGCTTCCTTTCGAGGGCAAGATCCCCTTTGTCTACCAGTCCTGGTGAGTCCTTGGCTCTGAGCTGCACCCCTGAGTCCCGACGTCCATCTTAGTGGCTCCCGTCCCTGGAGAGGTGAGGCAGAGCGAGCAGACCCCCTCCTCCAACATCCTCATTGAGGCTTGATCAGATATCAGTCTGAGAGGAGAGGCCCCGACAGTGGTCGAGTCACTCCTTTACCTGGCTCTTTTTGCTGGTAGATGGGGGAAAAGCAAGCACTTGCTTTTCCTTAGACACTTAGACACTTTTCCCTTAGACACTTGCTTTGCATAGGCATACGAACGACTGGACACTGTGCAAACAGCTCTAAGCTCCTAGTGGGGGCTTGGGGAGCTTGGGCCTGAATACTAGCATTACTTTGCTGTGGTGCCCCCCCACCCCACCCCCGCCCCCAACTCATCACTTCATCTGACTGTGGCCGTCCTTCTAGATATTAGTGGTAAGTTACAAAGCCCACCGCAGGCCAGAGCAGACAGAGGGTCCCAGGGCTTCACAGTGGTCCGCCTTTTGGGGCAGGAGTAGAAGTAGAAGGATCATTGTCCCTATATTTGAGCAGCGTGAAATGCATGCCTTTCAGAGCATCCAGGGATCCCCTGCAAAGAGACTGCTTCAGCCCTGCTATTTTGGACTTAGTGAGGGTACGATCTCCCAAGAGGTGAGTCTCCCTAGGGTGTCTTTCTGAGATAGAGCAATCCTCACCAGTACCTAAGATCTGGGAAGAACTACCATAGGTCCTTTGAACCCCGGTTTAAAGATCTCTTAGGTCTGGGTTAAACCATCTATATTTTTAGTACCCCTGGAGATTAGCGAGAGGGGTGGGGAGTCAAACCTCATTTGTATTTCATTTGAATTCTCAATTTTTAAAGGAATCCAAAAGGCCTGGTGTGAACACCTCCCTCTTCCGTTGGAGGCTTAGAGGGGGTTTCTTGGCTGTCCTCAGCCAGAGTTGGGTTGTAAATCAAGGCCAAACAGGAACCAGAAGCCTTGCATCTCACAAGGAGTCATTAAGCCATTATTAAACATACCATAACTTCTCTGAAGCATTATTGGCTTAAACACCACATCGGAGGCATTATGGCCACTTGGGCCCCTAATCACAGACTGCAGGCTGGCCAGCAATGGGAGCACCTGGGGCTGGTATTTCCAACTAGAGACGCTTCGCTTAAAATGAGATTTTTCCCTCCCCCTGTACCAGAGGGGAGTGGACACCACTGAATGAATTATTAATAAAAGTTTCTAATAATTGCCAATTGAATATTGTTGACTGTCTAGAGGAGGTATCATTTCAGGACATCTAATCAACAAAATTGCCAAGCAGCTTAATTTGAAATGATGGAAGTATGACACAAGAAAAATGTCACCAACAAATTAAACAGTGCGGCCTGGATTAAACACTGAGCCTTTTGCCTTGGGTGCCTCAGTTTTCTTGACATAATTAATTACAAGTTAATGACAATTATGAGTTCTCAAGAAAATAGGAACCCAGATTTAAGGGCCCTATCAGTGCATTGGTGGAAGTCTCCCAACTCTAGATTGAAAGGCTCTGAGACTAGAGAACTGAGCAAAGACTTCCATTGCTCCCACAGACCCCCTTCTGCCCAACCCTAGACACCCCTGCTCTGAACAGAGGCAATCTCTGTGCTGTGATGGGGTTGCTACTGAACCCAGAAAGCAGTGGGGCAGGGTGACACTTGAATTTTGGCAGAGTTGTCTCTTCTGAAGGTTTTTTGTTTTGCTTTTGTTTTTGTTTTGTTTTTTCTGTTCCACAACTGTGGGGAACAAGAAGTCCAGAAGGGACTCTGCTGTCTCCTTTAAGTCACCGATCCAGTGCAGGCTGTTGTCTGGTTGAGCAGGTGCCTAGGCAGCACAGGAGAACTTCCAAGGAACTTCTTTTCCTCTTTGGGTGGGCTCAGAACTGCGGGAGCATCAGAAGACCCAGCCCAGAAACTGTCATTTCACAGCTACGGGCTGTGGTAACTAACGGTCTGATGGACTCAGCTTATGTAGCCACCATGCACCATGGGTTCTCTCCTCGGTGGCACCACAGTCCACAATTAGTAGGCCACCTTTACAGATTAAGAGAGCTGTTTGTTCAAGATGGACATAACTAGCTAGTATCAGAACCAGAACCTGCTCTCAGATCCATTCTTCCTACTCCACAGGACTCTCTGTTCTTCAGCTAACAAAACAAGGTAGAAACCATTTTGTTTACATCCATTTTCCCTAAAGGGGACCTGATAGGGTTGGGGACAGACAGAGTAGGCTTGAGATGAGCTGCACCAGGAGTAGCTTCAGCTGTGGTGGCCAGAAAAGGGGAGGGGACAGGGAGGAGTGATTTTTGCTAAACTTAGACCAAATGAAACAGTGTCTAACACCCGAGTGGTTTTACGATTAGTTTGGATGTGAGGCAGACTTGTAAGAGAATTTACGAATTCACTGTTCATGCTGTTTGATAACCATTACATTAATAGCATTTGTCACTGATTCATTCTCAACAGAATAAGAGATGAGCCTATAAGTGATTCAGAGAATTCTAGGTCCAGTAATAATAATTATATACATATATACATATATATACACATATACATATATATTCCTCTGTTTGCTAAGTAAAGCAAGTCCTAAAATGGAAGTGATATTTTCATTGATGAATGTTAAATTCATTCATCTCCCAGAAGGGTCTGCTGGTGACAGCTGGTACCAGCATATAAGACATATCCTTGCCTGAATGGCACTTGTGCCTTGTTGGATGAAGAAGGTCACTGAGATTGAAGCAACCCATCACTTGGATATGAATTAATGTGACCCAATCCTGGCTCCTAGCCCAAGTTTAAGGCCAGTGCTTTGATTAAGGAAACACCAGTTCCAAGTGTTTTTATTTCCTTTTATTTTCTGCATCCATCTGCCTCTACCACATGAAGGTGAACATCCTTCTGCGGATACTCAAAAGGAGCCAGAACAATGGCATAAATGTAACCTTTTATTTGAGATTTTCTTAATATATACAAAACTGTCTCCCAATTGCTTGGCTCCCCTTGGAGGGGAAGATAGCATTGCCCTTGTTCTGTTTAGACACTGAAATCCTAAATCGATCCTTATGAAAATTCCGGGATTGTTTCTCATTAGCTACATTCTTCCTGGAAGGTCAGGCTAAGGAACTGTAAATAAACCTTAAGATCCGGTGTTCCTCGCCCATGAGTGATATTTTAAAGGAAGGGTTGTATTGTGGAAACCAGGATCTTTGACTAAGTTCTAGCACTACAGGCTAAATCCTGTGATTCTGGGAAGCTTAAGGAGTATTATTTCCTTCTTTATCAGTTTGATGGATGTGATTGAAAAGCTGCTTAACCTCTCCATACCTAAATTTTTATACTGGAAAATTGTGAGGAATGACTCTGTAGTTAGCTTTACTGAACTGAGTGAGCTAGTTTCTTAAGCCTAGATCCACCTTTGAACACACATACTAGACAATATTTTATATTAAATTATAATATCTAATTATTTAAATTATATATAATATATAATAAGTTATAATATATTCAACATTGCTCTTGCTCTATTTGGCCATTGAAATCCTAAATTGAGCCTTATGAGGAGTCTTATGAACTCATTCTTGGCATAAAGCAGAAATGGGTATTATTAGACTTTGGAGGAGGTTCTAACACCTTGATTAATCATACGCAATGATGTATAGTCATCAAACATTTGTTGAAAGACTGCCACATGGCAGAGAGAGGGACCACACTGAGGACAGGGCCAGAAACAGTGCCACTTACATCCAGGGGCCTTTCCAAACGACTAAGAGAAGGATGCAAAGTGACAGGCTCTTATCTCCCAGTGTGATTGTGCTCAGGAAGCTGTAAGGGACTCGCAAGACAGGTGCCAACTCAGTGATGGGGACAGCAGGTGGCCATGCGGTACTCTAATGCTAAATCCAGAAAGTAGAGTAGAGGTCACCCAAGTACAGGTGAATGGGGGAGCAGGAAGAGAGGGCATCCCAGAAGCAGTACCTCCTACATGAGAGAGGTAGCCACTTAGGGGCAACTCAGGTGTAGTAAGTATTGCTGGGCCTAGGTCAGGGTAGGAGGAGACGGAACCTAGAGACATTCTAGAGAGCAGAAGGTTGGTTCCAGGGCCATCAGTCTGGTCTCTAGTATCTGCCAAATAGAGCTTCAAGCACTGCCTTCACCAGAGGAAGGGAAGAGAAGAAAGCCCCAGTGCCTGGGATGAGGAGGGGCACCCAAGACCAACACCCAGCAGGCACACATTCAGTCGGCAGAGAAATAACACAGATAAGACCAGTGAGAACAGAGAGCCGGCAAACCCAGTCCCAATGGAAGCCTTGAAGTGGAGAGAGGAGTAGAAAGGCAGAGTGTGTGATGTGGGCTAGGCAGGGCCTTCTGTGCAGCCCTTCTGCAGCGGGATTTTGGCTCTTACAGAGAGTGCTGGCTAGGGCACCTCTTGAACTCATTTCAGCAGGAAATCCATTGGTTCCAGAGTGCGGCTTCCAGATTTGTTATTTTACAGGGCTAATAAGTATGTAATTATCACATTTGGGGCCCTTGGAAAGAAATGCAAACACACACCCCCAACACCCTGAGAAATGTGAGTGGACCTACCCATGAGTTCTTGAAGGGATTTGTCACCATGTTTCAGGTGCACCCAGTCCAGGCCAGGGTCTGCCAGGAATGGAGGGAGAGAGAGAGCTGGGGCTGGGCCTGAACTTTAAAAGGAAAGGGGGTGGAGGGGTATGGGAGGGGGAGTGTAGGGGAGCAAGTAGAAAAGGCTCTGCCCAGCTGCTTGCTTAGTGCCTCTGGAAGGTTTGGCAAGGAGAGGAAGTGAATGGTGATACTATCCATATCCACTGTTTACAGAATACCTGCCATGTGTCAGTTAAGGGTAATCTTTACGACGCCGTAAACTTGGTGCTCGCATCCTCATCTCACCAATGGAGAAAATGATTTAGAGCTGTGTCTCATCAGTTATCTATTGCAGCATAGCAAAGCATCGCAAAGCGTACCGACCGTGAGTCAGTTCCTGGGGGGGTGGGGGGAGCTGTGGGCACTGTGGGATCCATGAATGGTTTGAATGGTTGTGGTTCTGGTTGGGGATCGCTCAGGACCCAAACTCAGATCAAGTTTGACTGGGGCTAGGAGATTTGTTTCCAAGTGGCTTGTCACATGGCTGATAATTGGTATTGGCTCACCCTGTGGCTGGTTGAATGTCTCCCCAAGCACAACCAGGTGGCTGACTCTGACTGAGAGACCATTGTGGTAGCTGCAGTGCAATTTATGACCTGGGAATTATCTTATAAGTACTGATTTTCTCGTCTTTTTTTTGGGGGGGGAAGGGCGGTGTGCATTTGTGTGTGTGTGCGCATGTGTATTTTGAGACAAGGTTTCCTGTAGCCAAAACTGACTCTTTATTCTCCTACATCTACCTCACAACTGCTGGGCTGGGCATGCACCGCCATCCACAGCTCAACAGACCACTGCTTCTCCTGCAGTCTACTGGCTACCTGGACCAGTCCCAACCCAGTATAAAGAAGGATTCCCTGAGGCAATGCTCCTTGGAAGTCACTTTAGAGGCTGGTTACAATTCAGAACACTGCTCGTATCCTACCACCGCTCCATGCCACACGGATACCCTCAGGTCAGGTGCTGGCCCTGTGTGTCGAGTCAGAGGAGTGGCTGTATTGATGTGTTAAGACGGCTGGACAGAACATAAGGATGCTTGGCAGGCGAGTGTCAGAGTCCACCGGATGATAACTGTCTGTCTCTGAGAAAGCCTAAGAAGTTCCAACAATGGGCCGGGGGGGGTGCGGGGGGAGTATGTTCTGGTTTTCTCTCTGTACTTGTGTCCGTTGTCATGGCAAGCAAGCACTCTGGCTTCAAACTAGATAGAGATTGGTAGTCTTTAGTACTGGGAATATAGGAGTGCCACCCTCTGCCCAAGCTCCCCCTGGGTCTCTTAGTCCATGAACACAGAGGAACATGCTCAGCTCTGTGCTTTACAGGGGAGATGAATGAGCAGCACGCTGGGGTTCACACGTGCACTACAGTAAACTGGGGGAGGCAGGCCAAAGCCGTGGCAGTAAGCTCGCACTGTCCCCAGCATCCAGTGAGGTCAGAATCACAGTCAGCTCATAGGCACAGGGCCTACTTTCTCTTTGTAGCCATTCATCTGGGGATTCAGCGCAACAGACTCTGTGTCCGACAGAATGATGGGACTAAAAATACTCCCTCGTGCCACAGCCTGGCTTAATCCTTCTTAGTAGGAGTTTTTGTTGTTGTTGTTGTTTTTCTGGATAGACAAGATACACACTTATGAATGATTCCCTAGAAACATAAGAGTTGTCTAAATGTAAACATTTGCCCTTGATGAGAAGCAGATAGAGTCAGGAGGGGACTGTGATATGCCCAGGTGACTTACTAGGTGGTTGAGAGATGTCCCTGGACTCCCAGATGAGTGACTAAGGCAAGGGAGCCCCCCCCCCCCACAGGGTCACACAGAGAATCCTCACTCCAGAGAATCCTCGGAGGTTTTGGTGTTTCAGCCTGAGAAAACATGAAGGGCTTTTTTTCCCCTTCTTCTTCAAGAAACCACACAAGAGGGCTGGAGAGATGGCTCAGAGGTTAAGAGCACTGACTGCTCTTCCAGAGGTCATGAGTTCAATTCCCAGCAACCACATGGTGGCTCACAACCATCTATAATGAGATCCGGTGCCCTCTTCTGGAGTTCAGGTGTACGCGCAGGCAGAATACTGAATACATAATTAATTAATTAATTAATTAATTAATTAATAAACCACACAGAGTGGTTTCTGATATCACATGTGAAAGGACATGCAGGGTGCACAGGGAACTGCTTGCTACCTCTCACAGAAGGTTTGCCAAAGGAGGAGAAGAGATGGCAGTTAGGATGGGCAGCACAAGAAGAAAACCTGTTCTGTTTTAGGCAGTAGGGAACCACTGCAGGGTACTGAGATGCAATGGGCCTGGTCCCCTGTTAGCATTTGGTAGGCTTATTACTTCTATTCTTGTTCGTTAGTACGTAGATGAGATATGTGCCTTGGGAAGATGATTTTGGAAACTTGTCCAGAATAATGAGTATAAACAGGAGACCTACTGCTTACTGAACGTGACTTAAGCGCGTGATCCCTTTTGCGCTTTACTTTTATTTAATTCCCGCCTCCTCGTGACGTAGTTCTCATTTGACAAAACAAGGCACAGAGAACATAACTTTCCCAAGGGCATAAGCAACGTGAGCAACACTCAGCAGGCAAAAGATCCGTCTAGGAAGGCGATGAAGCAGGCCTGCACTGGGATATGGCTGAGGAAATGGACAGAGATGACTAGAAAAAAAGAGCTATTCATTGGAAGAAACGACAAGGTTCATTTCCAGTTTGGAATAAGGTAGGGGTGTGTGTGTGTGTGTGTGTGTGTGTGTGTGTGTGTGTGTGTGTTAGGGAGGTGTATATTTGATCCAAAGCCCAGAGAATAGGACCATGGAGTCCCTCCGGCATTAAAGGAGGGATAGTGGGTTTTCTAGGATAGACCATAGGACTGACTGGGTCTTTAGGGGATATTTTGAACTTCGGGTCCAGATTCACGCAGGACTCCTGTCCCCAGCATGCACTGAAAACATCAAAGCCAAGGTGTTTCTAAGGGCTGGGAGTGACTGTCTGAACTTTAGAGGTTCCCTTAAGGGGGAAGAGGACAGCTTAGAGTAGTCTTACCAGGCTTACGCTCAGTGCCACACAGCTACTGATGGGTTTAGCCCCTGGGGTAGACATGATTTCCTCAATACAAGCAGGATGGTAAAGGAGGAGGCCAAGGTCTGGGAGAAGCCAGGCCTGTGGCTGTTTTTAGTTTCTTGGTGGTGACTATGAAACACACATTCCCTTTAAAGGGGTGCAGAAAGCCCAAGTCTCACCCACATGGGATGGGGCTCTCTCCACAGAGATGCCCACATTTTAGACTGAGGTGGTAGTGATGATTTTAGGAGCAGCTCCTGCTATTGGGATGGGCGCTGTGCCAGGCTCATTTTGATGTGGGGGTATACAGGGAGGCCAGTCTGCCATGGTGCATGGGCTCTCTAGTGGGTGAGAACATAGTGTGTGCATGTGTGGCATATGTGTCTGTGTGACCCTATTCAGGAGAGGTCTTGAAGCCCTGCATCTGCTTTGGGGCTCCTTAGCAGCAAGAAACGTGCAAACCCTGGATTTTGCAGGCTGCTCACAGGGAAGGGATCCTTGCACAGACCCCAGGACGTCTGGGGGGGAGGAAGTGGATCTGTAGGCACATTCACACCAGATCTATAGGACAAAGAGACCGGATATTTTGCCCGTTTGATAAACTTCATAAAACAGTGGAGCTGAGTGGTTTTGCTGCTGTCTGAATGGAAGTATCCTAAGAACCCATGCCAAGAAGATAAATAAGGCTGGGGCTCCAGGAGAGGAGCTGAAACAAATGTGCAGTGAGAGGTACATCAAAGTAAAACTAGTTCTCTTGACTAGGGCTCCGTGTGTGGTGAAGTGTGTGTGTATGTGAGCATGTGCGCATACAGGCTTATGTGTGTGTGTGTGTGTGTGTGTGTGTGTGTGTGTGCACGTTGGGGTGTGTTTGGCAGATACTAGGCCACATTGAGGGGCCCAGAGATGTATCCTGGGCTGTTGCCAAGCCATCTGAGGCCCTCTGTCTACACACTAAGCCTGCCTGGAACTGAGCTAGGACTTGGCCCAGTTCTGCAATGGCACAAAGGCA
The DNA here is from genome assembly GCA_907169655.1 of Acomys percivali. Lineage (NCBI taxonomy): Eukaryota > Metazoa > Chordata > Mammalia > Rodentia > Muridae > Acomys > Acomys percivali. The sequence goes on along the minus strand of OU015753.1, from coordinate 61,713,812 downwards.
AGCCAGCATTGGCCACTCGTTGTTGGAGCTGAGAAGCAATTCACCTGGAGAGTCTGCACTCCATGACCAGGAATCCCTTAGTGGGCAGGGCAGTCAGCTCCTGTTGTTTTGCTTAGAACTTCCTTTTGCCTGGATGACAGAACCCCAAGCCTGGGTGTGAGACATCAGTCAGTCTGCCTATGAAGTTCTCCAGGGACTTTTTAGAGAAATACAGGGACACAGGGGAGAACAGAATGTGAGGCCTGGATATGTCTCTGATGCCATCTGACACAAAGGTTCTCAAAATATAGTCCTCAAGGCAGCAAAAACAGCACCAGGGACCCTGCATGTTAGAAATAAGGTGATCCCTCAGGCCTTACCCTAGACTATGTCAAAATTCCTTGCTGTAGCATATTCTCAGGCCCCTGCTCCGCAGGTGATTCTGTTGCCTTCTGCAGTTCTGAGAGCCATGGATCTCAGATCTCCTCTGTCCTCTGCACTTAGAAACTCAGCAGTTGGAGGCCAAGAAGGGAGACTTTGGCCAACAGAACATAGCTAATTAGATCGCTGACACTCCCTCCCTCTCCCACCCCTTATGGTCTCAGCTTTTTATTTTTCAAATTATGTGAGGAGGGATATTTTTTGGGTTTTGGTTTGTTTGCTTGTTTGTTTTTTCCTTAGAAGTAGTTGTGTGTTTATGTTTTCCATTTCTTAATAAGCTATTAGGTCAGTTGAATCATTGGTGCCCAAACTGTGTGCTCCCCCACCTCATGGTGCTGGGAACACAGTTCAGGGCCTCGCATGGGTAAGGCCAGCACTCCAATGCAGAGCTACACATCCAGCTAGAGTTCAGGCTTTCCCTAGCTAGTCCCTAAGGCATCAATACAGTTCTCTTATCGTCTACTGGCCAGATACCCTCTATAACTAGTCCACAAGCCCCAAGGCCACACACTGCAGATGTTTTGGGGAATAGTTCCCTCCCTCAGTCTCTCTGGCCAAAGCAAGGGCAAGGGCTGGTGGGGACTTAGTTTCACCCACTGGCCCCTGCTGCCTTCCTGAGGAGAACAGCTTCTGTTTCCGGCTCTCACAAGTGGGCCCAGTATGTTTCCAATATCACACCAGTGTTTTCTTCAACAGAGTAACTCTGTAACGCAGCAGATTTGTTCTCTGTGTGGAAACATGTGGGTTCTTGTCAGAGGCCGTGAGAATGAGTAAAGTGAGCATGAGTGGGTTGCCCTTCACATCTGGCTTCCCTAGCTGAGCTCAGAAGGGCAGTTTTCTAGAGCCTGCACTGTAAGGCCTCCATGAGGGGCCCTCCGAGACTTTTTGGGTGAGCAACTCCTTTCAAAGGGTAGAACCACCATAGACAGTTTTTTTTTTTTTTTTTAAATCCACTCAGATTCTTAGAGAAGCCATATAAAAATTCTCTTTATCTTGAATTTCCCAGCAAACCGGGAAGGAACCGGTTTGCTTTGTTCAGTAAACTGTATCTTGCTGGAGGATTTTTAAATGCTCTTAAAAAGATAGGAACTCGGGTCTTTCCTTCTCCAAAAGTTTAAATGGAGATGCATGGCATGGGAGTGAGAGGAGGGGACCCAGTGTGGAACAGAGTTCCCAGCCTCCTTGTCAGGGTTCGCCCTCCTGGGCATTTTTGTTTGTTTGTTTTTTGCACCCTCCCCCTGCCACCGCCAAATCCAGGGCTTTCTAAGAAAGGCATTCTCACCTTAGGAAGCTGTAATGCCGAGGGGGGCTCACCAACCTCCAAAGTATGTATTTTGTAGCTAAGTAATTACTATCGATTCAAGTTTCATTTTTGTGGGTTTCACAAAGCCCTAGAGATCAGCAGGATCTCCCTGGAACGTTGCAAAAGCAGGTTTGGAAATCTCAGAGGAAGAGGACTCCGGCCAGGGGATGACAGACAAAGGACACAGAGGACACGAAGGAGGAACACGGCCTTTAGTTTACATCTCCGGGACTGGATTCCCAAGTCTCTGGTTGGTGATGAAACAAGCATTGGTTTCTCTTCATCAGAAGGGAGATTGCAAAGAGACAAAAGTCTGCAACCAGACAGCGCACAAAGTCTCTCTGGGCCTCCTAACTCAGACAAGGACAGGCTTATGTCTCCAAGAAGATACACTCTTCCCCAAACTTGCTTCTTTCCAAGTGTACTGGGCTCCAGGGAAGGCCCTGTTTATGATTTCAAAGTCGGCTGTTTTGATTCTGGCCCCTAAAACCTTGCCTCCTGCCCCGGAAGATTTATTTTATTAAGTGGTCAACACCTGAAAGTAATTGAGTCTTGGCGTGGGTGCGGGGGCGGGGGGGGGGGGCTGCAGAGTGAAGGTTGCGCAGAGGCAGCTCATAGCATTTGGGGACCCTCCCGGTGCCCAAGTCTCTCCACTGCACCTCAACCTTGTGCCGCCCCGGACCTGATATTGAGGAGGAGGCAACGGCAGTATGTGGGGGAAGGAGATGTATGTGGGAAAAGTGGGAGCTCAGTGTGGATGTGGCGAGCAGGCTGCTCCCCCCCCCCGCGTAGCCGCTCGCGCACACTGCGGGAAGGTCCGGTTGCCCGGTTCCGTTTCTTGTATCCCAGCGGGCCAGCAAGGGTGGATTCGCACCGGCACAGCTCACCTCCAGAGTGGGAATAAGCGAGAGATTGAAATAGATAAAAAAGCATTTAAAGTTTAATGTCAACTTTAAGTCTCTATAAAAATCAGATCAAAGGGAACACGCGCTTGGCTTTCTCCACGATCGCCAGGGGCCTCCGGAGCGCTCCCCGAGTCCAGCCCGCGCGCGCGTGCCGGGCGCGCTCTTCTTTCCAGCCGGGGTGAGGACTCCAACGAGGGCCTCGGCCTGGGGCCTGAGTCAGGCGACTGCGACCGGGAGCGGCGCAGGATGCCCTCGGACCTCTGGGCGAGTGGCCTGAAGTTGAGGCGGAGGTGAAACGCACGAGCCGGGAGCACGGCAAGCAAGAGTCCTCCACTAACCCGGGATCCGAAAGACCCTCGAGAGGCGGGTGCGTGACTCCTGCACCGGGTCCCCTCTGTCACGTAGCGCAATCCGCTCTCGTTCTGGTCATGGTCGGCAGTAGGGCTCCGGCAGCCGGCAGTGAAGCTCTCGGTTCCGTCGGTTGTCCGTGCTGGCAACGTGGGCTCCGGTGCCTTCCAGGGACTTTTGGGGCCCAGGCTGTATGTGCGCTTTCGGTTTTTCTCTTCTCTCCTAATTATATTCTTCGATAAACGTGTGTGTGTGTGTGTGTGTGTGTGTATGTGTGTGTGTGTGTGTGTGTGTGTGTGTGTGTGTGTGTGTCCCTTCCCCTTTGTCTTTTGGAACCTCTTCTGAAAGTTTCTAAGGTGATGACAAGATGGAGTTGATGTGAGCGGTCGTAGGGAAACTAGGCTCCTTACAAACAGACAAGCAAAAAACCGTGAAAGGAGCCTTCAAGGTTATAGTGAGGAGAACCGTGAACGGAGAGATGCATATTTTGGGAATAAATATGGAGAATTTTATTAGTAGTAAAAATTATAGTCTCTTACTCTCGCCTCACATAAAAAAGAATTATAAATCGTGGACTTCTTTGCCTGTATCGGATTTATGCACTGTAGCATTCCACCCCCCACCCCACCCCCCCTACATAAAATTCCATGCCTGCAAAGCTTTGCTTATAGGTGAAACCACATGTGTTTTGTGTGTGCCTGTGTGTGCTGGCACAGTAAACTAGTGGTAGCGGACAGCTCTTTGCCCACTGGGAGAAGTGTCCTTACCGTGCACACAGAGGAGGGTCATGTGTATTTGGACAACTATAGAAAGTACCCTGGACTCACAGCAGTAAATAAACCAGCTCAAAGACCTTCACCTCTAGCCAGAAGCTACAGGAAATCCATGAGCAGAAAAGGGGGCTAAAAAAAAAAAAATTAAAAAATAAAAATAAAAGCAAGGCTAAGGAGAAAAGGTTATGAGGGGGGAGGTCATTGAGGAAGAAAGAAAGAACATTGAAAGACACAAAAGGAACGGAAGGTCACACACAAAGATCCTGAAGGGGAAAAGGAAATGGAATCTTTAGAAAAAGAAGCAGGGATGGAAGGAGAAGAGATCAGTGGGAAGAAAAAGAGAAGGCACAAGTGCAGATGAAATACATCGGGAGGTTTGCAAAGACAAAAGGCCTTTGCTTGAACTGGGGCTATGGTGGGGTGGGGAGAAGACAGAAGCCTGGGTAGCCCGCGAGCCTCCCCAGGGCCAGCCACTTCTCAGGTTTCCCCAGTGTAAGGGAAGCCCCGGGAAGACTTTGTGGGCACAGTCTGCTTTATACCCGGATCTGATGATGCCGTTCATTTGGTTTTTAAACAGTAGGTTTGCAGTCTCCTGGGCTGAGACAGGGGTCTGCTAGCCATCCTCAGAACCTGCAGATTGGATTGAATTTCGGCCACTTTGATGGTTCTGTAATCGGCTCCCAGTTTTCCAATTTCCAGTCCCCTCCGCCGGGGCTTGGGCTTGAAAGGGACTTTAAAGACTTTCCTTTGATAATGGCTCACGGTTACATATTTCCATAACAATTTTCTCTACCAGATCTGAATGTCTGATGTAGTCCCAGATGTTCTGTGGGTGGGGTGGGGGGATACGAAGGGGGGGGGGACGACGGGAGGGAAGCAGTCCCCTCTGTCCCAGACTGCCAGACACTTGAAACAGGGTGAACAGGGCTGAGGCAAACTCAGTGCTACTTGGCCCCTCCCTCCAGCACGTCCTCAGCCAAGCTTATTGGCATGTCTAAGGACACTTCCTCTGCTTGTGGCTCTGGCACCACTAGGTCCAAGATAGTAGTTTTCCACCAAAACTCACCTATCCTGAATCCTCATCCATGCTCTTTGCTTGGTGACAGTTGTGGAGCCGATCAACTTAATGTCATAGGAGGTCAAATTGGTTCCAGGTGTCACTCCTGGAACATAGGGCCAGGCCCTTCTGTAGATCTTGCATTTTTTGGGAACATCGGAGACTTTTTCTTTCTTCTCCAGCAGTTATTGACTGGCATTGTGGAAAGCATTGAGAGGCTAGCAAAGTCCGCCAACCTCCGCTCTTGATACTGGCGGCACCTACACTCTTGGGGGGGGGGGAGCAGGGGAAGTGAGGCAAGTATGCAAGTATGCAAACAGGGCTGAGGGAGCACGGAGAATGCCGGAGAGAGGTGTCATAATGTGGATTCAGCATTCAAAGGCAGCATCTGGGAAAGCTTCACGGGGCACATAGCATTTGTTCTGGGACCAGGAGGACATTCAGGGCCAGACTCTGAGCTAATGGGGGGATCTTCAGGCACAGTGTTACCACTGTCGAAATGGGGGTGGAGATATCTTGGGGCCACAGAGACATTGTGTGTGCGTCTTAGTTTCACAGCAGATCTGGTGGCACTGGAACAAGTTCTTCTCATTGGTTCCATTTCACCCAACATTTGTGTTTAACATAGCCTAGACCAGACCTGTGTTGTACACAGAGAGGACAGATTCCTGCTGCTTGAACACTGTGGGCATTGGGGCATATACTGAATAATTCCAGAAGCTCTTTGGGGTTGCTTAGGCAGACAGAGGACAAGCCGACAGCCTTCTACCCCTGTCTCAGCCACACCCATCCCATTGTGTGTACTGTTGGACCATGTGGAGCTTCGTTTGGAAGAAGGCTGGCTGGGAGGCTCGGCTCAAAAATGAAGACAGAACTTCCCTAGTTCATAGGAGGTTTAGTGCTGTGCGAAACAGCTAAGGAACTAATTGGCTAAATGCAAGAGTGAAATGTATCAGGAACCAAAGGCTATGAGTAAGCTATCACCCAGTTTTGGACACCTGAACTTCATTGAAAAACAAAACAAAACTCGAGTGCTGAAGTTAGAGAAATGCTTGCCTCAGTGGTTAAGAGCATTTGTTGCTCTTGCAGAGGACCTCGGTTTGATTCCAAGAACTCGCAACCACCTTTAACTCCACTTCTGGGGGATCTAATACCCGCTAGTGGCCTCTGTGGGCACCAGGCACACGTGTAGTGCACAGACATATGAGCAGGCAAAGCCCTCGTAAACATAAAATAAGTACATCTAAGACAAAAACAAAGCAAATATCCTTTAGTGTCCCTTCTCTGCTTTCCCTGTCTACTTGGTTTGTAGATAGAGCATGCACTGGGCTCCATCCTGCCAGGATCTATAGCCCAGCTCCCCACATCCTGCTTTCTTCCAGTCCTTAGCTGGTTGGGAATGACTGGGTTACAGCTGTTCCTAGAATACTCAGGAGCTCCCATCCTAATGATACTTGAAGACCAGGCCTTAAAGATGGAGGTGACCAGTCACCTGAGCTCAGAGAATGCTCACTTATTTGCCTGCTCTCCCTAAATACCATAGGTTGCAATGTAAAACAAACAAACAAACAAACAAACAAAAAACCAACTGCCACCAGGGGGCAGAACACAAATGTAGGGACCTCTTCTCTATGCTTTTTGGTCTTGGTTATTGTGGTGGAAAAAACAGAACAAAACAAACAAACAAACAAAAAAAAAAAAACAAAAAACAACATATGCCTAGAGCAGCGGTTCTCAACCTGTGGGTCTCGACCCCCAAAGACCATTGGAAAACAGATATTTACATTATGATTAATAACAGTAACAAAATCACAGTTATGAAGTAGCAACAACAATAACTTTGGTGGGGGTGGGAGGTGGGGGTGGGGGGGTTGGTGGTGGGGGTGGGGTGGGGTTGGTGATAGCTCAGCACAACATGAGGAACTATATTAAAGGGTCCCAACATTAGGAAGATTGGGAACCACTGGCCTAGAGCCTATCCTCCACACTTTCCATGAACTATATCAAGAGGAGAAAGCAGAGCTCCGGCTTTCAGGAAGCTTATGGTCCACTGGTGGCTTTGGTGCTGCAGATCTTAGGCGGGCAGAGGTGTTGCAGCTGTGCGCAGTTCTCCCAGCCTCTCCCCTCCCCTTACCCCACCAGTAGGTTTTGGCATACTATAGCTACTTAGCTTCTCCTTACAGTCCCACTGGCTTCTTCAGGTGCAGGATCCTAAGCTGGGGTCCGTCTTCCCCAAAATGCCATCACGTACACTGGCAGGGATGTTTTGAGCTCTTTGCAGATGGGACTCTTGCGGGACCAGGATGCTGGTGTCCAGGGCCTGCCAAGGTCTCCCAGGTAGGAGAAGCCAAGCAATTTCCTATCTCCCCACAAACCACCTATCCCAGATGCTGCTACCTTTTCCTTGACTAAGGCTGGGGTCTGCTCACAGGTCTGCATCTGTCCCCCCCTGCTCCCCAGCTTGAGATTTGGGGGGTGCTGCTTAAGGGTATATTAGCTCCTCTCTTCTGAGGTGAGGAGAATGCCACCTGAAGACTAAAGGTGCCTGTGTGCTGGTGAGTATGGGGTAAGAGGCAGGGGAGCACTGACAGATTGCTGAGGCATCCCCTCCCCCTCCTGCCCTCGGTACCCAGGCCCTATGCCAAGACAAGTATCAAGCTCGTCCTTGTGCAGCTGTGAGGTCCTTGTTCTAGGTGGGCTGAGGAGTAAGGATTCCGCTTGGGCTTTGAAGACTACTATATCATCGCCAAGTTCAGAGACAGGCAAGGATACGCCTATCATTTTCCTGGAGACCCTAAGTGCCTGGAAGCGAGCCTGGCACACAGTAGGCATTACATGAATTCTACGGAATGCATACAGTGGAGGAGCAGAACAGAAGGAAGAAGGCATTTGAACAAAGGGGATGAGGGATAGCCAGGCAGTCCTGTAGCCCCTTAGCCAGGCTGTGCCTCAGGTGACTGACTGTCCCATATTTTGAACCTGAGAGTCCTGGTCTGGGAAGTCTCTCTGAGTCTGAGTAAACCAAGATAGTTTGTTACTCTTAACTGTCCTTCCCCCTTGGGAACAGGCTGTCCCTCCAGGACCTCCCCCCCCCCCCACCCCCACGCTACCCCATTCTCTTTCTTCTCTGCCAAGAAGGGTCTCCTCCAAGGTCCGCTGGGCTAAGCCTTGCCCCAGCCATGACCCCCCCTAGTCATGACCCCCCAGCCTGACCTTCAGGGCTGCCCACTTCCCTTTCACTCAGCCTCTCCTGATAAGAAGACTAGAAACAGGTTTGCCCTCTCACCTCTGCATATCTCTCCGAGGAGCCTGCAGGTCCCCACATCCTGGGTCATATCCTGAGAGGCCCTGTGCCTCCCCCAGGTTGTGAGGCAGAAGCTCTGGGGACTCAGGGTGTTGGGGGCGGAGCAGAGACTACAGCCCTCAGGAGACAGACAGCTCCTTATCTTGGCTTGAGAGGGCCCTAGTGCTTGCTCTGAAGACACAAGAGCTGGCTAGACAGAATAGCAAGCAGGCTGATCCCTCCTCAGGTCTTTGACTGACATTCTTGATGGAATTGGCCGGATGTTTCTCCTTCTTAAGAGACACAGCCTCCGGCAATACAGCTGTGCCTTCCTCTGCCTGGTTGCAGCTGGAGGTACTGAGAGCCCAGAACCCACACTTCCTACTTTTGGGATAACATCACAGGGGCCAAAGGTCTCCAGAGAAGGGATGTGGGGCCTTCTATGAGGTCCCAAGAGGGTCAGTATGACTCATATCTGATTACCTTCTGTGATGGTCCTCTGGAGTTCCGTTCATTGGGGTCTGAGGACACGACACTGGTGTGCTCATCTGACTGACTGGCAATGCTGGGTGGACCACCTAGATCTCAGAGCTCCCTTGGGGTCTGGCTGTCTGAAGACACTGTCCTCTAGAGTTAGAAGTGTGATCGGGTGTCACTTTTACTCCTGGGGTCCAGTGCAATCTTTGCTGATGTTCAGGGTCTCTCTCAATTTTGTATCAAGTAGGAAGACATCAGGAAGCTTTTGAATTTGTAGTCTTGAGGTGATAATAGAACAGAGAATTTTCCTGCTTTGGTGAACTCCCACTACATGGGTTAATTGGCACCTAAAAGGGGGCATTATCCACTTGTGGTCTGCAGGAAATAGGGAAGGGACAAAATGAGGTGATGATTCCTCCAAGACCCTGGAGAGGCTTGGCCTATTGTGAGCAAAGATGAGCCTAGGGGTGTTTTGTTTCTGTGTCTTTTAGGGTCATGTTTTTCAGACTTTAATCACTTGAGAAGAACCTCTGTGGTTTTGGTTGCATCTGAGTGTGCTTGTACTACTAACATTTTCCTTTAACCTACTGTATGCATACATACACACGCATACGCAAATACACACAAATATCTCTGAGAGGAAATTTCATGTCCTTACTATAAATGGAGCAGGAGTAGCACTTGCCATAAACAGAACAGCTATAAAAATAAACAGGATGACAACATAGCAGTGTTACCATGCGGTGGCTAAAGTTGCTTGTACAGGGCTTTGAGTCTCAGGTTTGCTTTCTTTTCTTAACAGGAATGTTGGTGAGTGTTAGGGGTCCCAACCTCTATTTGCCACATTGTTGGGGACCCGATGCAGCTGTTGGTTGCATGGACCGAGAAATGGAGGGATGTGTTCTCAAGGTGCCCTTTAAGACTATCTCAAGTCCCTCCTGAGAACTGGGTGGCCCCTGGCTGTGTCCAGTTGTCCTCCCGTGGCCACTGTCCCTCTCAGCTAACTCTGGGACATGTCTGCTTTGCTGTCAGCTCCTTCTTCACTGCAGCTGTAGCCTTTATCATGTGAGGAAGACTGAGGGAGCCACTAGAAACAAAGTGCACTGTTTCAACCTTGTTGGGGCAATAGTACACTGGCCTTAGTGGAGCTGTGTGGAGTTTTCCCTGAGGATTCCAAGACAGCCGAAAGCTTTAGCACAGTCCTGTGTCCCAGCTGCTGTCTCTGCCCCCTGACGACTCCCAAATGATATTCTTTCATTTTCCCAGAGTCCTGGGCCTACATTCCTAAAAGTCTGGTGAGAGACCCAACAGACACCTCAAATACCACATACTCAAATAAGCAAAGTCTCGACTCTATCCTGCCCCAGCCTGTTACTGTCCCAACTCCTCACAACAGTTGTCACAAAAGCTCTCTTCCATTTCCTCACACTCCAGGTCCAATACACTTGATGGCAGCTTCTGGATATAGCCAGGAGCTGGGCTGCTGCAATGCTCTCTTCTTCTCCTCCACAAACTAATGCCAGAGTGACTGTTCACAGCTTCTCATGACACTCAGAGCACATCAAAGCTCCTCATGCCACCCAAGCCTCTAGTTTACCAGCTTCTCCTACACCCTCTGCCCAAGGCCGTGTGTGCTGGCACCATGTGGGCCTCTCTATTGCTCTCACACCCTCTCTGGATTCAGGGCCTTTGGCTCTGCTGTCCCATCTGCCCAGAGCACCCTCTGCCCTCTCCCTCACACGGCTCATGTGCCACTCTTTCGCTTTGTTCAGGCAGCTTCTTAGGGAGGGTTCCTGGACCACTCCATGACAGCCCTCCCCACTGTGTGCTGACCCCCCACCCCTGTTTTATTTTGCCTCACAGATCTTATTGCTGTTGACATTGTTTGTCCGAGAGTCATTATTTCCCGTATTTGAAGGGTAATTTCACCAGATACAGAATTCTAGGTATCTCGTGTCAATGCTCAGACACTCACTGTCCTCTGAAATGTGATGAAATCCTCATCTTTGTTCTTCTGTGAGCAGCGTTTGTGCTTTTTGGCATCATTTATGATTTGTTCTTTGTCTTGATTCTCTCTCTCTCTCTCTCTCTCTCTCTCTCTCTCTCTCTCTCTCCCTCTTTTCTTTCTTTCTTTCTTCTTTTTTGTTTTTTGAGACAGGGTTTCTCTGTGTAGCCTTGGCTATCCTGGACTCTCTTTGAAGACCACCCTGGCTTCGAACTCACAGCAATCCGCCCTCCTCTGCCTCCCGAGTGCTGGGATTACAGGTGTGTGCCATCACGCCCGGCTCGTCTTGATTTTTCACAGACTCCACACTGGAAATTTGGTGGGTTTTCTTTTCTTTTTTATTGTTGTTAGAGTTGTATTACCTATTTGATTTGCTTTCTTGTTTATTGTCTCTGTCATGAAACTAAATTCATAAGGACGGGGACTTTGTCTGCTTCCCACCAGCAGGAATATTCTTGGAATCTAACAGCATGTAATAAAGATCTGCTCCATTATGCATGAATTCTCAAATACAGAGCTTCTGGATGGTAAGTCTGTTGTATAAGAAAGCTGTGCTGGGGCTGGAGAGATAGATGGCTCAGCAGTTAAGGAAGCATATTCTCTGATCTGAGTTTGGTTCCCAGCACCCACGCCAGGCAGCTCACAACTGCTTGTTAACTACAGCTCCAGGAGATCTGAGAGGCACCCTCCCTCACCAGCACTTACTATCACGCAGATACACGTGTACAAAATTAAGAAAATAGGCTGGGCACGGTGGTGCATGCCTTTGATCCCAGCTTTCAGGAGGCAGAGGCAGGTGGATCTCTGTTAGTTGAGGATACCCTCCCTGGTCTACATAGTTAAGTTCCAGGACATCCAGGGCTACATGAGGAAGGAGGGGAGGTGGGCAAGAGGAGAGAAAAGGTTTAAAAAAGGAAAAGAAGCACTGTCATGCAATGTAATTAATACTATAAAACCAGGTTTTGGTTTTGTATGTTCGGAGCTAGTTGCTTTATGTTTGCATGGTGTGGTCTGCTGGACTGGGCTGGAGTCATAGCCGCAGCAGTGACTAGCCATTTACTGGGTAGCTGCTATAGCCACCCGCTGTTTCTCGCAGGCATCGCGTGTATGATCTCACTCTTTAGAGCTGAGGAAAGGGAGGCACCAAGGGAGCAAGGCGCTTGCTCTCAGTCACCCAGTATGAAGACGTCGAACTGGAATGGGAAATGCACTCCGTCTTGTTTCTGCTTCTGTGTACACCTCATCCAGGAGTGACCAAGGTGCAGAGGCCCTGAGCGCATGCTGAACCTGCTCTCCCGGTGGATCCTCGCAGCCCTGGAGCTGCAGCCTGACCTGTGCACTGCGGGCATCTTCAGGATTCTTCCAGTGTGGCCGTGGCTTAACCTCTGTCACTGCAACCTCTCCTCTTCCCCCTCTTCTTCTTCTTCTTCTTTTTTTAAAGGTGCTTAAATGCTGTTCTTTCAGTTGATGCTTAATGGCATTTCTTGAGTAAATTAAAGATGAGGAAACAGCCAGTTCTGTGATTCGTTAATACTACACTTAGGAACAGCAGTTTGGAAGCCCTATGGAGACCGTGCCCGGTCGTTACACGGGCAGAGTGCTTTTCTTTTGTATGGCTTGGAGGGCGCTACTGTTGGCTGTTGAGGTCAGAAGTCTCAGGCTGCCTGCCTACCTGGTACCTGAAACTTCCCAGAGCCTCCTGAGTGGCCCCTGCCTGGACTCCCATTAATTCTATCTGTATCCGTGTAAGCCACTCCTCCTGCAGCTCCTGTCCCAGTGCACATCCCCATCACCACATTGCCATATCCACCCTGTAGTTGACATCCGACATCCGACCACCTTCCACAGCTTTCTTGAAACAAGACTGGCCTGTCCCCACACCAAACAGGGACTGCCCCAACATCTAGACTTCTTCCTGCTCCTGCCTGGGGTTGGATTGGGCCAACCCAGGACCAAAAGCCCTAGGGATGAAAACTCTCATCTGGGGGAAAGGCTGCTAGGCAGAAGGGAGAACAATCCATAGACATTTCTTTGCTCCTGGAAACTCAGAGTGCTCCGTAGCCCTGGTCATTACATCCTCTACCTCCCCAACACAAATACACATCCCCGTGGAGGGGACAGTAACAGTGGGACTATCTAAAGATAGTCTTAAGACCCTGTCCACCTTTTGTTAGTCGCCCCCAGATTTTACCCATTTTTTCAAAGTCTTTGGAACATTCAGGAAGACAGACAATGGGGGATTGAGGGATGGGAGCAGGGAGAGTTGGGGCAAGACACAGACATAGGTTGGGGATATGGAAGCAAGTTGCCCCAGACCTGATTGACAGGGTCAGCCAAAGAAGACATGATCCCTCCCCAGGCTATATAGCTTCTGGGGCTCCTGGAGGGTACGCAAGGGCGGGGAGCCCCCAACTTTCCTCTCTGAGATTGCCGGGGGCAGGGTCTCTGTACAGCTTTGGGGATATGGAAGGGGTCTTGTGGCCCTTAGACAGTGATGCCGTCTCTCATGCAGCTACACTGGCCATAAGTTCCAAGGTTCTTGAGGGGCTTGAAGAGAGACCAGGAGAGGCAGGATATGATGGAGACTGAGGGTCCCAGACCTCATGGTCAGGACCTCCTCGGAGGTGGCTTGCTCCCACCCTGGCTAGTGCCCATTTAGAACTTCACAAACTCAACTCCACAATCTTCACCCTTCCCCTTTTGCTGGTCTTGGGGCCCTTCCCTTGGTGTCAACAGCAATTTCCTGGCAGGTCTGGTGACAGGAGCCTGAACTGGCCCAGGGGAAACTCAACGCCATGATGTCAGCAACGGGTGTCTTTCAGTGTCTGGGGAATGGGGCTGATACTATGCAGAGCCTACCAGGGGCTGGAAGACTGCCACTGCCCCTCCCCCAATGGCTACCCTGCCATCCCATTCTCTTTCTGCACCCAAGAACTCTGGTAACAAGCCTCCTTTTCACAGCAGGAGCAAGGATGGAAAAAGCTACCCACACCTGGAAGCAGTGCCTGGCATAGACAGTGTCCTGCCCTGGAAGGCTGTATGGACATGCTGCCCTGGGACAAGCTGGGTGGCCCCAGTGCCTTCCCTCTTCTTACATCTTCAGTGCAGGCCACAAGGATGACCACAGCCAACCCTTCTGTCTCTATTTTGCCTTGTGACTGAGTGTGTGGACAAGTTACTTTCTTGGGCACCAGGAGGACCCAGGGGGTGGGTGAGACCCCCTTTTCTTCTCTGTACCCCCAGGTCACCAGAGCTACTTTCCCAGGACCAGTCCTTGAGAGCTGAGGGTTCATGTGTAGTCTGCCTGCCTTCTTTTCTATGGCATCCGAGTATGCTATCTGCTCCTGAAGCTGTGACAAAAACTCCATTCTCAGAGGACCATGGCCCACTTGGGCCAAGTCTCTTCCCTGAAAAAAAAAAAATACCCAGAGCTTGAGTGAGCTGTCAACAGCATGCAGAACAGTGTGCACAGCACAAATCAATTTCTTCAGCCCTGATTGCCTCTTCATGGGACAAGAGGCAAGAAATACATGAGAATACATACATCGCCATTGGAAATTGTATAGCATCAATGTATCCACCGCATTTCCTGGATTGCGCGCCCTTGACTTAGGGCAGGGGCCAAGTAAGCTCGCCACAACAGATTGGATTGACTGACCACAAGGGTGCGATGACTCATGATAAGAGGAGACAGAGAAATGGAGCTGGGCCTCCCAGCTAGAGGTTGGAATGGTAGACAAGTGGCCATGGGCTTGTTCCAGGCCTGTGTCCTGGCTAATGTCCACCATAGCACTTTTCTTGTGGTCAGCAAGACTCTCTGTTGCTGTTACTGATAGAACTTCTGACCCATGGGCTAGCTGCCTCCTCGTTAACTTTTGGGCCCAGAGCACAGCTGTGTGCTCTAAGCTTGAGCCCTCTAAGCTTGGTGGCCCTATCAGACCCATGGATTGCCGCTGCCGCTGCCGGGAGTCTCAGGAGAGCATATCCTAACAGCGGTCTCTCATTCTGCAGAAAAGAGAACTGAAGCTAAACAGGCAGGAGTTTGTCCGAGCCCTGTCCAGCTGTCTGAGGGTCTAGACGCCAGCCTGGCAGTCCACATGATGATGGCAAATCTTACTGTAAGCAGTATCCAGTACCTGCACCACATGGGACCCTAAGCGGCGCCTCAGGCTGGGTGAGATGACACGATTGTTTCCAAACTTGTGGGGTTTATGGACCAATTAATGATTTTAATTGAAGGATGGATATAGGTGTGGCAATTTTTTTCTTCGCCAGGACTATTTTAGAATCCCTGCCTTCATCGTGCCATAGAATAGGAAGCAGCATTTTAAATCACTGAAGGTTGGTGGAACTTAAAACACAAAAGCGTAGCTATATGAGTTTGCTGCTTGTTTCTTTCTCTTTCATTTCCTACTGCGAAAGCATCATTAGAGACCAAAACCCTCCCTTGGATCTGCCCCAAGCACCCTCTGCTCCCAGAAGCTGTAGTCCAGAGTGCTAGAGTCTGGTTGGAGAAGGGGCAGATCCGGCCACCCTCCTCACTCTAGGATGGGGTCTGTGAGCAGTCCTGGCTCTTTACTCTCAAAGCCTGTCTCTTCCCTCCTTCCCATCCTTTCATCCCCACTGGCTCCAGGTCCTCCGCCTCTCTTCTTTTCTGCCAGGGATCTGACCTGCAGATGCTCTTTCTGCTTCACGTACTCCTGGCCCCAGGAGGGTACCACTGCCCAAGCCTGCGAGCACTCCAGGGCCTCTGACCAAGTTGCCTGTTTCCATCTGGGTCCTTTTACATGGGCGCTAGCTGGAGGTTGCTCGGCTCCCGAGGAGTTAGGACATTAGCCAAAGACCCTGAGCCTTGGCCCCTGTGGCAGCTTCTTCTCTTAGTGCCTGGGTGACCTTGGATCTGTCCCTGGATCTCTCGGAGCCCCTTTGTTGGCTCATGGACTCATGGAAGAAAGTAAACAGTTGTGGCCCACAGGGATTTCTTTTCAAGATTTGGTGGTGTTCAGTCATAAAGAAATTGACTTCCAGAAGGTTTTTTTTTTTTAGATATGGTCTCATGGTCTCACTATGTAGCTCTGCTTGTTCTGGACCTCACTCTGTAGACCAGTCTGGCCTCTAATTCACAGAGATCCACTTACCTCTGCCTTCCTGGTGCTGGGATTAAAGGTGGCACTCTTCCAGCTTCCTTTCTTTTCTTTTTAAAGAAGGCATAATGGTGTTCTTACTGCTGGGGGAGTAGAGATAAGAGACAGATCTTTGGGACTCACTGGCTAGCCAGCCTAACCTACTTGGTGAGCTCCAGGCCAGCAAGAGACACTGTTCAAAAACAAAACCAAAAACAAACAAAATCAAACAAACAAAAAACTCAGGGTAGGTGGAGCCTAAAGAATTGACACCTAAAAAAAAAAAAAAAAAGAATTGACACTTAGCTACGTGTGGTGGTACACACATTTAATTCCAGCACTTGCAGTGCAGAGGCAAGTGAGTCTCTGTGAGTTTAAGGACAGCCCGGTCTACATAGTGAATTCTAGGTCAGCCAGGCCTACATGGTTAGACTCTGCCTCAAAACAAACAAACAAAAAAACCAACCAACCAAAACAAAACAAAACAAAAAAACCCAACCAAAGGGGAAAAAAAAAAAACAAACCAACAACAACAAGAAAATTGACACCTGAGGTTGATGTCTGGCCTACACACATGCACACACGCACGCATGCACGCACGCACGCATACACATACACAGGAAAGAAAAGAAAGATAAAAGAAGTTGATAAATATCTCACAGTCCCAGAGTGGCTAGTATTCTGACTTATAGACAAAGAGATGCAAGTCTGGAGATAGCATGTGGCCTCTGAGGTCATACAATAAACTTGACAGTGCATGGCAGCACGGCCCAGGCTCCTGGCCCCCCTTTGGAGCACTTCTCCCCTGTCTTCCAACCTCCAAGTCTTTCCTCAATCTGATATGTCTCTCAGGATGTTATTTTTCTCTCAGTCTCTTGCTTCGTCAGGCCTTTGCCCCTTCAATCTCACCCTGATCCTGCCTCTGTTTACTGCCTTCTGCACAATGCATCTAATATAGCATTTTACTACTCAAGTGGTGTAGGCACATGTTTAGGCACAAAAATGTCTCAACACCATTTGCTTGGGTTCCATGGCAGCACTGGCAGGGACCCTTCTGTCACTGGGTAGTGAGGGAAGAATATTGACTGACCCTCCCTCTTTTTCCCATGATGCCTCACTTTGGAGGCTAAGAGGAAGGCCCTCCTTTGAAAAAAAATTTTTTTTCCATTGTCTCCTCTAGGCTCCAGGGAGCTTCCCAGGCGTCACACCACCCCCTCCCCTTCCCCTTGCCCCTCCCCCCATCCCCTACCCCTCCTCCTGCCCATTCCCCTGCCCCCTCAGTCTAGGGTGGGGATTGTGGGTAGCCCTGCCTCTCCCTGGTTCTCATGTCTCAGGAAAAGCATCTCTTTCCTCCCTCCTTCCCATCCTTTTCATCCTCCTGGGCCCCAGGTCCTCTCCCTCTTCCCTTATCTGCCAGGGATCTGACCTGCAGATGCTCTCTCTGCTCTGCGTGCTCCTGACCCCAGGATGGCACCACCGCCCAGCCTGCCTGCCCCTGGGGCCAGCTCCAGCCTGCTCACTCGCCTTCCCTTTAGAAGCCCCCATGTCTTGAAGCTGATTAAAACAAACACAGCTCATATTTTTGTTCTTAATCCAATTCTGGGCTGTGGTAAGGTCTAGGAGAGCGGATAGGATGACAGTGAGAGTCCAGGAGTTAGACAGACTCCTCAGTAGGCAGACATGTAGGAAGAGGGGCCATGGCTAGGTAGGTAATAAAGGTGATGAATTCCCAAGATGGCCACCTTCCTCACCCTCCTGACTTGAAGCAAAAACCTGGTAGCTTTTCTTTTTTTTCCCTCCCACCAGCAGGCCCCCTGCTGATGGACAGTCTCAACAAGGTCAAGGCTGGATCAGGACATAGCTGTGGTCCAACCAAGCTCCTATCTGTCTTTATCTGACTAACCCTCACGTGGGGGGAGGTTCAGCCTTCAAAAGAGACTGGACTTCACCCTTTCCTTTGCAGAGAGTCTTTTTCTCTGTGTGTTTGACGCAGGCGTGTGCTTTTCTCCTCCTCAGTAAATGCTCATTTTCTTTTTAAAATTTTATTAATTTATTCATATTACATCTTAAAATGCCCGTTTTCTAAGCTGTTGGTTCTGTCTGTGGTGTTTGAGACCCCTCTGCTGCTGCCTGTGGCATTTCAAAATCTTTCCTGCCCTTTAATTCTTTAACTGGCAGAGAAAAGGAACCCGATCCAGACCCCTAGGCCGTATCATTTCAAGACCCTAGACTCTATTGACAGGAACACATGTCCCCTGCCATGCCAAGGGTTAGAGCTAGGACCAGGCACAGGCCTCAGTCCCCAGCAGCTGTGGGGGCCATGGTGGAGTGACGACAGTTGTGAGGGAGGTGATAGGCCCTTCCCCAGGCAGGACTCCACTGCAGATCCCAGGAAGGGTGAGAGGACCAGTGGGTCAGAAGTTCTAGGGGGCCTTCCCAGAAGGGGAGGTGACAGACTCTGCAGGAAACTGCCAGCTGGGGGTTGGGCGGCCACGGCTTCCAACAGAGGCCTTTATTCTCTCCAGATCAGAAACAAGACAGAATCTCTTGTCTTAACAGAGTCCTTCCCATGACATCTCTCATCAGCACTTGGCCTTGGAGCTTCTCAGGGGCACACAGACCCAGACTCATTCTGTGGGCACCTTCTAACCCCACAGGCAAGTCTCCCAGGCCTCTGCAAACTGCAGGCCTGTTTTGCCGCCCTTTACTTCCCGACAGAGGGACCCGATGCTGAGGGAAAGGAATCTTGGGATTGCGCCTGCGCTCTGGAGGCCAAGTGACTAAGGTCTGATTCTTGTACTGGCCACTTGCTAGCTGTGTGACTGTGGACAACTTGCTTAATCTCTGTGTATCCCAGTTTCATCACTTGCAAAGCCATGACAGAGGTAGTACCTACACTATAGGGTTATTGTGAACATATATGTGCTTGGAGTAGAAGCACCAGGGAAAATATTTGCACTCTACTACTGTGTTGAATATGCCATCGATATGACGTATTGGCATATGTTAGTCCAATGGTTCCCAACCTTTCTAACGCTGCAACCCTTTAACACAATTCTTCATTTGTGGTGACTCCTCCCCCTGCCGCCCCCTCCCCCTTGCCCCCCCCCGCCACCAGCATAAAATTATTTTTGTTGCTCCTTCATAGCTGTGATTCCACTACTCTTATGAACTATAATGTAAACATCTGTGTTTTCCAATGGTCCTAGGTGACCCCTGTGAAAGAGTTGCTTGACCTCCAAAAGGGCTGAGACCCACAGGTTGTGAACCACTTAGGACGTCTCCATAGCGCCCAACTTCTCCTCCCTTCCCTGTCCCCAGGACCAGAACCTCTCACCCCTCTGCACTTCGTGCCAAGACCCTGCAAGAGCAAGGGCTCAGTGGACCTGTGAGCTTATAGTTTTTGAGAGCTAAAATGATGTCCCAAATTATCTAAGTCCCAGTAGTGACAGCTTGACCGCCTTTTGCCACCTATGACATGGCCTGAAGTGCTTCTCAGGGCGGGGCCTTTGCTACCCCTAACAGAGATGTTTCCTGGGACCCTTCCAAGGCCCATCGTCAGCTTCTGCAACTGCAGATTACTCAGAGGTTAAATGACTGGACTGTTTGGTGAGTTCTACTCTGCTCCTACCTGAAGGGTAGCAGACTGCCCAGGCCATAGGATGGGTGGGTGCTCAGCCTGTTTGTATTTGGTCACCATTGCCTTTCATGCTAGAGAAGTCTCTTTCTCCTTCTGTGCCCCATGTCACGTGACTTGGCTGTGACTATTCCCCTGAGATGCATCAGTAGGTCAGGAGAAGGAGGACTGGAAATGGCCCGTAAAAAACTTGGGCCCCCTGTAAACACAGAGTAAGGGCCTTTGAAAGCCCAAAGCACTTTTATGTGCTAGTTAAAGGGCCTTCCTGTTGTGTCGCCAGGATTTACGAGAGGTTGGGGGGGTGCGGTAGGGGGGTTCGGTGAGGCCAAGTGCAGCCTTCATCCACTGACACACCGACTTCCAGGGGAAAAGGGGAGGAAGGGAGGGCCTAGGAACTGCTTGGCTGTCACACTCAACTTCAGGCAGGCCTTGAGATCCTGATTCAGCCTTAACCCTCCCCCCTCCTACCCCTCCAGCCCCCATTGCCCGCGACCTCCCCAAGGAGGAGCAGTGTTGCTGACCAAGGTAACAAGGTGAAACCATAGCCACAGGGAAGGAGGCCCGAGACACTGGCAGAGCTCACAGGATAGAGTCAGAAGTGCACACAACTGTGCAGAACTAAGATGATGCTAAGACAATGATGCTTCGCCCACCGGGAGACCCTGCGCCAAAGCTCTTCCTGCCCATGCGCAGTGCAGTGCTGCCGTGTCAAATGCCAGCACCAAGGCACTCCTGGGGGTATCAGCTCCGCCTGCCTTCCTGTAGCACCTGACAACAGGAACATGATATTTGTGAATTTAAACCATAAACAAAAGCCCCATAGGATCAACAGTGAGCAGCAGACTCTTTTCTCTCTGGCAGAGGTGGGCTCGGCATGGGGGGACTGGGAAAAAAAAAAGTCTCTCTCTGACGCATGTGGAAAGACGACACTGCTGCTCTTTGCTCTTCTACAGCACTCTGTGCTCACACACTTAAGGGCCTGTCGAAGCATCAGTTCATGACCCAGATCCTTGGTGGCTGTGTATGGGACTGAGGGAAGCAGCTGCCATTTGTTGGTGCTCTGGAGCCAGGCTTTAAGTGGGTCATTGGCCTGTTTGCTTCCATCTTCCTGTCTCGTTGTGTGAGAGACACTATTCACCTCCAAGTGGTGAGTATCAGAGACCTCATGCTGTGACTTCATCTCTGAGGCCTGATTGCAACTTCCACGCACCTCACCCGTCTGCTCGTTCTGTTTCCGGACTCACTTCATCCTCTGTCCATCCTGCCAGGGAAGCGGCGACCATAACCACCCTCTGGACCTGGAGTCCTTGCCTCTGCACTCAGGCAGGAGGATTCCCATAGTGACCTCATTGCGATCCCTGATTCCTGTCTCCAGGTCTCCAGTCCCCTGGCCTGGGGTGGTTACGAGGCCTCAGGCCTTTGGCATTCCTCCCTGCTGCCGCCGCTGCTGTTCTCTTTCTGCTCCTGTGACCCTATTGAGTTTCCTCAACTCTGGCCAACCAAACACTGACATATGGAGGAGAGTTACATTTCCTGTATATGTGTCAAAATATCTGAGCGGATGTGAAATAGATCAGACATGTATAAAAATAAACTTTTACAGGGTGACTGACTACTCCCCTCCAGGGGGAACCAGTGATTCACTTTTCATCTGGGGCCCAGAAACTTGGCTGGGACCTTAGGGGCCACCCTCCACACGTGGCTCCCTACGGCTATCCTGCCTCACTTCTTTGGGCTCAGGGCCAGCTTCTCTCCTGATGGCATTCTCTCCGGGGTCCCTGGTTACGGAAGCCCCTCCCCAAATAGGCTGATAATTAGCAAGGCACCTTATCGGGGGCCCTAATCTCTTACTCTTCAGCTCCCCCCTTTTCTCTAACAACCTTTGACACTATAGTTCAGGGTCGCAGTCTTGGCTACAGTAGCATATGGTGAACACACGGTAGATACTCTTAATCCACTGTTAGTGAGCCCTTCTGTACAAAAGGGCAGGGAACATTTATCTGTGCACCCCCTGCCTATATTCCATCTGCTTCTCAAGGTTATGTGTTGTTGAGGTCACCTTGTCTAGCTCTATCTCCCTGTCCCCATCTAATTCAGCATCTTCATGGCCTAACTGAGGCTGGCTCTCTTCGCTGCTGATAGGTGGCAGAACTCAGCATTCTTAGCCCCCTATCAGAAATGTCTCCCTGGATGTAGCCCTGAATCCTGTCCTCATTCCACATGACCTTACAGGAAGATGGAGAGTGGGGGTCAAGCGGAAAGCACACACTGTGGCTCGGGAGATCCTGTGAATCAGGAGACTCTGTGTCATGGAACACCCAGCCCTTGAGATGTCTACCATTCCTGGCCACTGGCTCCTGTCAGGTTAGGGAACCTAGCTTTGTTAGGCCTTGTTATGCCTTTAATCGCAACCCAGCAAGGACCAGGAGGGTCTCAGGGCTGGGAACCCCATGCTCAGCACATAAGCTCAGTGAAGACCCAGAGGCAGGGGGCTCATTACTATTTCCCCATAGGCAGCTGGCCTGGAGAGATTTCACCTTCTTACCTGGGTACAAACTGGAAGGAACGCAGGGTTCCTTTTCTGCCTCTCCCGCTCAGCTTGCTAACTCCAGGGTCATTGACGCACTGTTCCCTTCCCAACTGAGCCTGACATTTGATGGATAGCTGTCATCCTACCAGGTAACCAATGAGCTTAGGAACCCAGCCTCAGTTTAGCTAGGCTCTCCCATTCCCTGGCACCTACCCACAGCCAGATTTTCTCCCCCTCTCCGCCTCTCCCCACTCCCCCGTTTTCCCCCCTCCCCAAATTGCTTTTGTCTAGACCAATTGCAAATTCTAGAGATGAACTCACACCTGCAGTTGCTGAATCTACCATCCTGGAGCTAGATCTTAGGTGGGAAGACACCACCCTAGTTCTGTGGGCATCTTCTTTGTCCTTGATTCTGTTATATCACATTTCATCAAAGCTGCAGGACAGAGAATTCCTGCCATTCAGGTTGACGACATAATCTTCAAACGAACAGTCCACCTTGGAGGTAGGGGAGCACTCATCTAAGCCGTTCAGTTTCCACACTCTTCCACAAAAGCCTTGGCAGGTTGGGCCCTCAGCAGGGATGTTCTTGTTGCTTCTATGACCCCTTCAGCTCTTCTCAAGGCCCCTCTCTCAAAAGCCCTTTCATTTGCCCACCATACCCCTTTTGGAGTCAATAGCTCCTTCCTCTCCCTGATAATTTAGGGACTGAAATGTCAGACTTATGTGACCCCTCCCCCCCCTCCAAAAAAATGTGCCTGGCTGACCTCTTCCTAGCCCAGAACTGTGTTCAGTGTAGGGGCACTTATGTCTGTACCCAAAGCATGACCGACAAGGGCTGCACAGAGGAATGACTTGCAGTCTGTGAGAGGCGCGGGGTGGGGGTGGGATGGGCTTATGTCAGGAAAAGGCTCTTTACCTGAGGTCCAGTCCTGTGTGCCCAGGCTTCACAACAGCTTAGAGGCCCATGGCCACCGGGACTGGCCAGGGAGGTCACCAGTGACATCTAGTGGCCACATCCAGATGTCACAAGTTGGTGGTTGTGTTTGGCTCTGGGACCAGATTGTCAGGCAGGCAGGCCTCTCTGACTTCTTTCTTCAGCGTGGGGTGCCGCTAAAGTTGTTAGGCACGAGACTGGAGGTCTGGGTAGGCACCAGGCTGCTCACTGCCAACAGCAGCTCCTCTCCCTTTCTGCTCATTTCTGCAATCTGTGCCCCTCTAGGCTCCTGTAGTCTCATAAGATCTGCCATCTTCCCTTTGCTCACAGAGTCCCCTAAAGCGCTGCCTGCCCTCTATAGAGATAGGCTCATGGAATGCAGAGCAGCCTTTCCTGGTGCTGGGTACAGAAGACATCACAGGGTTGGACTGAGGGTGGGCCATGCCACAGGGCTGAGGGCTTGCTGTTGGTAGCCCTGGGCTCTCCTGAGTCTTACAGGGGATGAGCACACCACGGTGACTGAGATGTGCTTCTGAATGGTGAGGTTCTCCGAGAGGTGGAGGCAGCAGGGAGTACCTGGGACCAAAGACAGCCTCACCCTGGAATAAACAGCTTCCCAGATGAATCCCACTTTCTATGACAACCTTTCCCACAAACTTTTTCCACTCTCTAAGGAAAAAGAAGCATTTTCAGAGAAGCAGCCTGCCAGAGTGTTTGTTGGATTCCACACGAACTACCCCTGCATGTCCCTTTCTTCACCACCCCCTCTCTGTTCAACACAAGGTCTCTCTGTGTAGCCTTCGCTGTCCTGGACTCACTTTGTAGACTAGGCTGGCCTCGAACTCACAGAGATCCACCTGCCTCTGTCTCCCTGAGTGCTGGCATTACAGGCGTGTGCCACCAGATCTGGCTCTTCTTTCCTCTCTTCCCTGGTGTGGCTCCCTGGCATTGCTCTGTGGATGTCTCTTGTTAAGGTATTTCCTCTGTGCTCTTCTTTCCTGTTTCTGGCTGTTTCTAGGTATTCTTGCTTTGACTCTCTCACCCGACACTCTCTACTAGGCTGGGCTGGCATCCTTTAAGTACAATAACACTTTATTGGGGGAGGGGAGTCAGGTGGACAGAGATCATAAGTTATCTTCCTGATAAGCCTTTATTCCACATCCGAGGAGGCAGCAGCTAACCCCCTGCACTCGGGAGCCCCCTCAGTTGTCACGAACTTTGCTGCTTACCTCATCTTTTCCTCTCTGAGCTAGGCCAGCCTGCAGAAGATGCCCTTCCTATCCACCTGTACAGATAGGAGCAGTGGGAAGCCACTATGGCCACTTTTCCAGGTTCAGGGGGCTCTTTCTTTGCTGTTACAGAAGTGACAACAGGAACTCCCATCTCTATCTGTCAAGGGGATCCTACTTTTAAAATCTCTGTGGGTCAGATGCTATGGGTTTGTACCTCGACTTCAGAAGAATGATGCTGGGAAGTGATCACACATCCATTGTCTAGAGGTACAAAATGACATCTGAGGATTAATCCAACCAAAGGCAAGCCCTAGGCCAGCTGGTGGACCGTTACAGGTTTAATTTTATGATCATCAAGGTTTAGTTAGCCCTCCCAGGAGTACTGGAAGATCCCAGAAGCCTGGATGCTCAGAGCTGTCAAGGAGTAACTCTCCCACCCTGCCCATTCCCCCCACCCCAGGCATCGCATTGATTCCCAGTGATGCTAATAATGTTGGCAGCGATTTTTCAGAGCGATTTGAACCTATGGCTGTCCACGTTCTCAGCACACATCCATTCCTTTTGTAAGCTATAAACCTCACTCATTCCAGATGATCTTCCCCTCTAGTTATGACAAGCATTGTCCGCTTGTGTGCTTTGATTACACAATCCTGTTTTCTCATGTCAATTGCATAATTAAGATGAGCAATCACATGAGGGGAAACTTGGACTATTTTCCTTGCTCCAAGTGGGATTCCAGTGCCCAGACAGGTGTTTCTTCCTTTGGGATGGGGCACTGGAGACTCCAGGGGCTAATAGTGACCATTTCTCTCAGTATTATGGATATCATTGATTCAGTTGCTATTGTCCTCGTGGCCCCAAGTCTCTGTCATAGGTGCACCTGCCCACACATAGTCACTGGCTCTGGAAAACCGACCCTGTGTTATGGCCTTTATGTGCTCCATTTTGGAGAGCCTAGGCCAAGTGGCTCATGTGGGTAGGGGGAGCTCAAGCCTGGATAAACAGGCTTTTACAAGGCAGACTGCAGCATGCTCCCAGCTCCCTTGCTTACCCCAGGAGCCCTGTGCCCAGAACAGACCACAAGTTATTCTCTTCCCCACCTCACCTTCCTCTGCCCTCTGTAAAGAGCACTCAGATCTTACCCTCCAGGAAGCTTTTATGTGTACACTTGCAAATTCAGACTTACTTCACATTCACCTTGGGAGCTGGCTATTTAAATAAGCATTATAGAAGAGCCTTTGGTAAAGCCTGATATCGCTTTCTGATTGATTGTCTATATAATTTTGGATTTCCATCTCTCTAGGGGAAGAGGCAGGGTGAGGAAGAGGCTGTAGGCAGGTTTATGTCTTTCCACAGCCTATGTACTTGGGTTCCTGCATGACCCTGTATGTCTCAGTATGTCTAAATTGGATCTCTCCTGCTAGCAAATGTGTGTACAGGACCCCTGCATATAAAGCTCAGTGTGCTGGAGGCGTGGCCTATCACATTGGATGAGACTCAGACCCTGCTGCTGAGCACTAGAGGGAGAGGTGGTTATGTATATGCTGGGCATACTAACAAGTGGGGCAACAGCTACACACAGAGATGTAGGATTATCTTTGCCCACGACTAGGGCAAAACAGAGAAGGCTTCATGGAGGAGGTGATTTTTAAGACTGGCAGGGTTCGGGGGATGAGTTGGTAGAGTGCAAATGGGGGGAGTAAACAGGGTCAGGCTAAGGTGGCTGGGGTGAGGGGTAAAAAGTGAGGAGGTGGTGAGGCTGCATCGATAAGCAAAAGGCCATGCCATGATGTCCTTGGGTGTCAGGTCAGGAAGCTTGGTTTTATTCCAAAAGCCGAGGAATTAAACTTAGAGGACTCGTAATTTTAGGACAGTTTGTTTTTGGCTGTGGAATAAGGGGGTCCAACGTGGGTAGCTGGACTGAGGAGATGAAAAGGGAGGCGGCAGGAGCCTGAGTCATTGGGGGCAGTGGGGAGCAGGGGGGAGGTGAACTCTGGAGGAATTTTCCAGGAAGAGAAGGAATATTAAGAGCCTCAGTGGCTGGGATTCCTGGCTTGTGAGGGCTGTGTCAGCTAGGGCCAGAATCTGGGTCATCTGCCAACAGCGAGAATACGGAATCGGGAGAAGACAGCCGTGGCATCTGTGAGTATTTCTTCCAGTCGCTGTTAGATGTCAAGGAGACAGGGTGAAGGTTGAGCAACTCTGGGGCGGGATTGGGGCTGGGTGCTGTGGAAGCTCAGAAAGGCTTCAGTTCTCAACAGCCTCGTCCTCTGCAGTGTCAGGGCAGTGGGAAAGGACAAGGAGGAAGCAGGGAGGGAGGAGGGAAGGGTGAGGGAAAGGAAGGGCCCTCGGGTGCCAGAGAGACCTGAGGGAGTCCCTGATGTAGCCAGTGTACCCATTACGGGTGTTAGCTCCTGCCTAGGCCCTCTCACTTCTCAGCCAAGACAGTGCCGCCCTTTTGGGCTTACATGTGGCAACATCTGTAAAGGGTTCGGTCCAAGATCAACAATGTGTTGCAGAGAAACTTGTCAAATGTGACATTCAAACGCCCAGCAAGCATCCTCCTCATCCTCACGTGCCTCTGAGCAGGAATGTCTGCTCAATGCCTCGCACGTGGCAGATACTGAGTAGCTGTTTTAGGAGACAAGGCAGGCCAGCCTGAAGACACAGCGATGCACCTCTTTCTGCATGGTTAAGTGAGTCTGTACATTCCCCTCCTTGCGGGTAGGCATCCTACCTTGTAGGTTGTGTGGATCAAGTTGAGGCTATGGATACAAGGCAGACACCATTAGTGCCTCTGCCCTATCTTTCTATGCTGGTGTTCCTGGGCCTCTGTGGTCTCTCCTTCAGACACTGAGAAAGACACTCAAGGCATGTGCTAAAAGAATTGGCAGACAAGCTGTTGTCACAGCACCTTTTCCAATCCTCTTTCTTTGTTCCGGCTCTCCTTTCTCCCAGACCTACTTTTTTTTTTTCCTGGTCATCTCTCCCCATCCTTCTCCATGCTTTTCTCATGAAGGAAAGACACTTTATGTCCATAATGACCCTGTTACCTCTAAAGTTCTGCTCTGGAAATGAACCCTCCTATAGCATTATGACATCACTGTGTGTATTGCTAGTGGCTGCTCATGTGGTCTGGGCCCTTTGCCTTGCTTAGGAGCTGTGGCCCTTTCATGACAGGGTCATCACTTATAGGGCCCTTTACCTTCAGGGCAACTGTCAGAGCATGGATCCCTCCTGATTCCTCTCTGGCCCAATGTTCCTTACGGTCAAGCTGCTCTTGGGTCGAAGATGCAGCCTAAAGGTGTCTGGAAAAGAAAGCGTGGCCACACTGAAGAAGCTGGTTTCTCAGCACCTGCAGGTGCCAGAGGAGCAGCAGCACCTGCTATTCCGAGGCCAGCTCCTGGCTGATGACAAAAACCTCTCCGATTACAGCATTGGGCCCAACGCCTCCATCAACGTCATCATGCGGCCTCGAGAGGAGGCAGCGCTGGACAACACCCATGAAACCCAGCCCCTGTGGCTCCAGCTGGGCCAGGTCCTGGGCAAACATTTTGGACCCAAGGACGCCAAGGCAGTGCTGGGGTTGTTGAGGCAGGAGCATGAGGAACGCCTGCGGGAGCTGAGCCTGGAGGCCCTGGAGCAGCTGGTGGGCCAGCTCCTGCCACAGCAGCCGCTGGAAGAGCTGGCAGGGGAAAAGGAAGGCCCTGCTGTTGCCTCAGAGCTCCAACAAAATGATGAAGGAAGAGGAGGAGGAGAAGAAGGGGAAGAAAAGAAGGAGGAGGCTGATTAGCAAACTGACCCATCCTATTCTTTTGCTTACTAAACTTCCCCTCGACTGATCCTTCCATGTTCCTGGGCCATTTTTTTCCCCTCATTATTTTCTCCTGGTAGAGGTGCAATCATCTCTCTTCCTGAAACTTTAGCTGGAAGGTATCTGGATACTTCTGCTTCCTCTCATCTGTAGATCCCCTTCTGAAGTGCCGAATGAGCCTAACACCACCAATCTCTGCTACAAGGACTCTGGATGGGCCAAGGTACCCTATAGGGACAGTCAAAGTTCACTCCGGCTCTGGGCGGAGCAGCTTTGCCCAAGCATGGCTCAAAGACAGTCTCCATGGCTCTAGATGGAGCCTCTTCTCCTTCAGAACAGAAAGTGTGAGTCCATTGTCCCTTTGCCTCATAGAACCCAGACCCCCAGTAGTACAGCGAGAAGGAACGACTATCGGCTGCTGCCCTTGGACTCTCGGTGACACTTGCCCTGCTGTCCCTCTGCTTGTGCTTCCCATAGCTTCAGACTTGAGTCAGGGAAAGCAATTGCATGGGCCAGTCCTGAGGCTCCCAGAAATTCATATGAAGCCCCAGCATGGCAGGAAACAGAGTTTGAGGCAGGAAAAATGGTGTGCAATAGCACACTCTTGGGGTCAGCCTGAATACAATTATGCCACTGCCACACTCTTGACTAATCAAGGTAGCACTAAACTCCTGATATATGTGACTGGCATTGCCTAGTACTTTTTTGGAGGGAAAAAAGAAGACAGTACAAACAAGGTCCCCTGTCCTTGTGCAGCATACAGCCTAGATGAGAGATGTACACAGGGAAATCAGAGAGGTGTTGTGCCAATAGAGCCCAGGATGTGGCTACATGCCCTGGTGCTTCTGCCTTGCAGAGTATGCTAGAACAGATATTTTATCTACCTGGGGTTAAGAACATAACCCTAGACCAGAGCTGAGAAGCCCCATACTGTGTATGGGTGGGCCAGGTTCAGGGTTGGCCGCTGAGACCCATGGTCCCCTTTTGCAGTTAAAGTCTCCAGGGTACTGTTCCTGCAGAAGTCTCAGCCCTGGGGGTCAAAGATAGTTATGGTGGAGAGGGCAGGGGATATAGGTGCTCGGAAAAGAATAAGCAGAAGTCCCATATCTCTGGGAAGCACTCTGACCTTGGCCTCTAGGGTCCTTGACTTTCAGCGTAGCCCAACCGGTATCTTGGCTGGCAGCCTTCTCCTGTAGGACACCGAGGTTTTTCACCTATAATGCCTTTCGCTTACCCCAAAGACATTAATGCAGACAAGAGACAAAGACAGCATAGTTGGAAGTGGTGTTTTCTAGCAGCGAGCTTTGCAGTGATGGCAGGGAGGGCCTGGGAATCCTCTGCTTTAAAAGCCTATTTGGTAGCATTGGTAGCATCTCTTAGATGGAGACTTCATTTTGTTGACAGCACCCAGCTATACCCTGTCTGATAAGGGGAGAAGAGTTGGGGCACCAAGGGTCTGAATGACTCTTCCAAGACTCAGTGCCACAGGTGGGGGGTGGGGCAGGGTCCACGCTTCTCCAAAGTTCCTATCCTGGTCTCACTCTCATTCCTGGGCCATTTGCCATCTACTGGGAGGTCTTGTGATGGTTCTGTGAATTCATTTGTGCTGGGCTTGTGCCATTTGCCAATGGGGACAGGCCTATTATCTTTACATTAGGGGAGCTAATAGCCCATTTCCCAGGAAACCTCTGGGCGATAAAAGTAAGTGGGCCATTTTATTCTCTTTGCTGAGAGAAGCTGGCATAAAGGACAGGCAAAGCCTTTATTTTCTCTGGCTGGTGCTAGTGGTAGAGGCAAGGTAAGGCGGGCAGCCACTCTCCTGCTGCCATGGTGAGCAGTTCAGGGGAGGGCGCACCTGGTCCCAAACTGAGAAGAACAGGAGTTGGTTCATCCTTCATCTGCTCTGTGTGTCTCTTACTTCTGATCCCATCCTTCCCAAGGGCCCTTCTGCCTCTTTCCACCCCCTTCAAAAACTGAGCACCCGAGAGCATGCACCAAGTAAAGTTTGGCAAAAATAAAATAAAATAAAACAAAATAAAATAAAGCAAAATTGTTGTTAACTTTCCCAGGGATAGTATCGCTCAATGCAGTACCTCTTGTTATAGAGCTATGGGCTCTGTTCCCTGAGAGGGGATACAATGTGTCATCAGGGAAAAGCAGGCGCAGATACATTGAGGACACATAGAGTGCATCGTTAATGTGGACCAGGTCTTCATCAGTTACTGAATCTTCCATGTGCATCCTGATGCATGTGGCCAACCCCAGCTCATGGACCACCTGCCATGAGGCCCCCCGCCACTTCACTAGTGACTCCTGGAAAGGCTTTCTGTTCACTGCTCTGCATTTACCACTTGGGGACGATAGGAATAGGGAACAAGCTCTTTCTGAACTTCAGCTTTGGGCAGATATCTCTTTAACTCCCACATCGCCTCTCTCTCCTCTACCATGAAAGGACACACATGATACGAGAGGTAACAACATTGCTTAAATGGGGCATCTTGTGACAACTAGCTTTGTGTTCCTGTCTACAGAGAAATTGGCACTCCCCTTCCTAGTCCCCTCCTGGATCACCTACCTGCAGTTCCAAACCCCTCTGGTCCCTGGCAAAACTATTTCTTTTCTTCTTCTTTCTCTTCTTCTTCCTCCTCCTCTTCTTCTTCTTCTTTTCTTTTTCTCCTTCTTTTCTGGCTTTTTGAGACAGGGTTTCTCTGTGTAGCCTTGGCTGTCCTGGACTCACTTTGTAGACCAGGCTGGCCTCGAACTCACAATGATCCACCTGCCTCTGCCTCCTTGGTGCTGGGATTAAAGGCGTGTGTCACCATGCATGGCTGAAAAACTCTTTCTGATTGAAGTAGGAGTGGCATCCTGACCTGTGTGCTGTTGAGCCATTCATTTATTTCATCAACAACATTTTGTCATAGCCTTGTATCACTATATTAAGATACCTTAAGCTTGTGTAATTGTCTTTAAATAATAATTGCACCCCCAATAGGCTCATGTGTTTGAACACTCGGTCCCCAGGTGGTGATGTTCCTGTGTAAGGTTGTGGGTCCTCTAGAAAGTAGAGCCTTGGTGGAGGAAGTAGGTCACTGAAGGCAGACCATCAGCTTTTATAGTCTGGCCCTACTTCCTGCCTAATATGATCAGCGTCTCATGTTCCTGTCCCTGAGGGTTACTTACCTGGACTCTATCCCTTCTTAATTTATACGTCAAAACTCCCTCCCTTCCTACATTGTGTTTGTCATGTAGTTTGTCACCATAATAATAGTTTTTAAAAATTAGTGGATGACAGAAAGATGTCATCCACAGTTCTGGAAAACTGGACATTTAAGGTCAAAGTGCCAGCAGTGCCCCTGTGTGGCAGGAAGCTGCTCCTCACTGGTGGCACCTTCTACGTGTCCTCACACATGGGAAGGGCAAGCACGCTCCCTCCCATGTCTTTGTATATACATACACACGAGTGTATGGGCCTGTGTGTGCATGTGTGCAGGCACATATGCAAGTGTGTGTGTATGTGTGTGTTCGCATATGTGGGAGGGTATACAGTCACATGTATTTGCAAGCTTGTCAAGACCAGAGGTCCACATAGTTTTATGGCACAGTTTGCCTCAGGTTTGAATACATTTAAGCCACGTAGGCTAGGCTGGCTGTCCAGCAAGCCCCGAAATCCACCTGTCCCCATCTCTGTAATGCTTGGGATTACAAGAGGATGCCACTACACACAGCTTTTTATGTAGGTGCTGGGGTCAAACCCAGGTCCTCAGGCTTGTGTGTGTGACACTTTGCTGACTGAACTCTCTCTCCAGTGCCCTTTATGTGTCTTATATAAGGACAATTCCAGTCACAAGGGCAGAGCCTTTCCGATTCAGTCACCTGCTAATTACTCTTATTATTACTGCACCAAAGAGAAAACTGTCCCTTCCCTGTCAGCCTCCTTCCCAGGGGCATGTGCTGGCAGCTTCAAGAGTCCTGGCTCCAGGACAAGAGTAGTGCGCCCCCTGCTGTCTCTTGCCACATGGTGAGCTGAGGGCTTAAAACAGTAGTTACCAACCTTCCTAATGTCCCTTTGAAACAGTTCTTCATGTAGTGGTGACCCCCAACCATAAAATAATTTCGTTGCTACTTCATAACTAATTTTGCCACTGTTATGAGTTGTAATGTAAATATCTGCTATGCAGGCTATCTGCTATGTGACCCCTGTGAAAGGGTCATTCAACTCCCAAAGGGGTCTCGACCCACAGATTGAGAACCACCGGCTTAGGGGCATTCCCTGATATCCTGTTTTGATCTATGACTAAGATGTGGCAGGTAAAGCCACATTGATTTCCTCCTGCTTCTGGTTTATTTATTTTGAGACAGGATCTCACTATGTATACAAGACTTTCCTTGGACTCTCAATTTTTCTGCCCCTCAGCCTTCTGAATGCTGAGACTATGGGCCTATGGCTATGCCTGGAAATTTCCCCCTAGTTCTGAACGGCCAGGCAGATGATGGTCTGTCAGGGTGAAAAGTCTCGTGGAAGAAGCCCGAGCTCAAGAGGCGCCTAGATGCCTGATTTTAGAAGTGAGCCCAGAGCCTTCTGCTTCCCCCGCCTCCGCCCCCTCCCCACTCCACTCCCCTCCCCCAGCCTATTTGCTCAGGATTAAGTGAGACTTTAGTTGCTGTTTAAAGCTTCCAGCTGTTTTAAACTGGGAAAGAGGGGCATGGATGGGGGGAAGTGGAGGGCATGGCTGAGCCTCCCCAGAAAAGCACCTCAATCCAGTTGAGATGCCTGAGGGAAGGCATGGCAACTGCACTGAGATGTACACCAGATGGGATAGGCAGGCTGGGGGCATCTCCCATCTGTGCTGGGAGGGGTTCCATTAGGGGAAGGCTAGAGGTGGAAGAGCCGCTTCTGGTTCCACATCTGGGACTTAGCTTGAACACCATGTTGCTTTTGCTAAATGAAAACTATCATTGTGGGGGAAAGGCCATGACAAACAAGTGCGAGCCCGTCTGGATGTAGTTCTAAAGCCGGTGAAGCCCTGGTGCTTTGGGACAGCCCTGTTAGTGGGAGGGAAAGCCTGTGCATGGATGGCCAGAAAGGCTCAGCTAAGGTCTTCACTTCAGAGTGGCAAGCAAATCCATAATGACGGACTCTACCCTTATGGCCATGAAAAGGCTGTGTAGACTACTGATGTCTAACCCTTTACGGAACTCCCTTCCCTTGAATGTAACTTGCTTGTAATTAACAGACTCTCAATGTGGAACGCAATGCTCAGGCCAACCCCCAGATAGGTACAACCTGCTAATTATCTGCCGATATGGAAAGCCCTGGGTGGGCACAGGCTCGGGACCCATGCCTGCTTTACCATTTGCTTTGAGCTTTGGCCAAGTCACTTCATCTTTCTGGACCAGAGATTCCTTCACTCACAAAATAGAAGGAGAAGAGGCTGGGCTTGAACTTTAAGATGCCTTCTTGGGCCAAGTCCTATGTTGACACGAAGTCACAGACATGAGTTGCTGAGTCCCCAGGCTGACAGAGCCTGGTCCCGTGGGTTACTATGAGGCACTGAGAACAGGTCAGGGATAGACCGTGCAGAGATGCTCAGGGTAGGTTGTCACCAGGTAGCATTAAAAATACATTTAAAAAAGAAATGGTGTTTAAAATCACACAAAATATGCTTAAAGGCGTATGCCTAGGAAGATATTATGGTGAGAAGAAAATTTTAACCAAGGCAAAATTTTCTCTTATAAAGTTATGGTTTTGTGAAATGGCTTAGTGTGTAAAAGGCACTTCCCACCAAGCTTGACAACTGGGCTTAATTCCAGGATCCACATAGTAGAAAGATAGTGTCAACTCCCAAAAGTTGTCCTCTGACCTCCACACCATGGTACACACATGTGCACACACACATAATATATGTGATCACATTGTTCAGAGCGTGCATGACTCACATGTTACTTGGGGTCTCAAAGGCTATCACAGAGGGAGACTGGGCTGGGTTCTCATCTGGGAGCCTGATGGAGGATGCATCTACTTCCAAATGTAGGCAGAATTCTAGCTGTTGTAGAACCCAGGAGCTCTGATTTTTATGGGATGTTGGTGGAGGCCTCCGCCGTTACTCAAAACTGTCTTCATCACAGATTTTTAAAGACATGGCTGCTTCCTTTTTCATGCCTGTGAGGAGACTTTCTAGAGGAATGTAGACCAAGCTCTACTCAACCTGATGTAATGAAACATCTTATCCCCTTAGCCAGATTCTATCAATTCGATCAGAAGCAAGCCAGAGGCTTTGCTTGCATTAAGAGATGCGGGCAAAGTCATGGGGTTAAGATCATAGGTGTCCCTTGACCTCCCTGCAGAAAGTGTGATTACATCATTGTGCATTTCTGCATACATAAAAGTCACTGACAATAAACCAACGGCAGTATTCAGTTCCTACTGGGAGGGCACAGGGAAGAGTACTTATTCTGAGCTGTGTCTTAAGGAAGCTTCGTGGAGGAGGATACCTTCGAGCTGGTAATGGGAAATGAAGGATGATACTCACTGGGGTCCACATGTCACTTGGCTGAGCATACCCCACAGCTGACCTCTCTGGATGCTTCACAACATCCATGACACTTAGAGACACAGGCACATCCAAGGGGCATACTTACACAGATTAGGGAATCTCCTTCGGCACCTCAGACCATATACAGTGGGGTCTACAGTGTAGTCTGGTTAGAAGAAGTGAGCTGCAAATCACTTTCATTGTCAGAGGGCCAGATGTGGCCTTTCTGGGTCCAGGCTGCTGGAACTGATGTGACTCAGTCCAGCCCAACCCAGCCAGTCCTGTCAGAAGATCCCATGCCACACAGTCAAGGACACAAAAGAAAGGCTTTGCAGAGCCCCACGAAGAAACTGCTAGGGCAATAGAAATAGCCAGATCAGTGATTCTCTCTGCAAGTGATGCAAGGTACAGTCAAGACTGAAGTGTTCATGGGGAGCCCCAGGCTTGTGAAGGGTCCCAACTGGGCTTTACCATACATCAGCTCACACATATAGGCACATGGAGCTCGGGCTCTCTGCACACTCTCAGAGGTGGCAAGTTTGCTTCTGGATGCCTGGCCTGGCTTGGCCAATTATTCTTGTGCTCTGGGTTGGGGTTTTGGGTGTCTGCCAGTCCATGGCAGGGGAGTGGCCAGAGGGCAGGCTGCCCTGGATCCTGCTGCCAAGCCAGCTGCCACTCACTGAGGTGGCTAAGGTGGAAACAGTTGCCAAACCCAGGTCCTGGTGCTCTCGGGAGCAGATGGTCCTCCCGGCTGGTCACCTCCCCCTTTGGCTCCCTTCCTTTCTTGGGTCACCTTCCTTCTCCTGTCCTTTCTGTTTTCTTTCTTGGACCTTTTCTCTACCACATGCACACCCTCCTGTTTCCTCTGACCCCATTTGGGGCCAATGTGACTACACTGTATGGACATCTGGGCGTGTCCTTCCACTCTTTCTGTTTCTTACATCTCTTCCCACTTAGCTCCACCTATATTCTCTTGCCTCCCATAGTTTGAATCTGCAGTGGTTGTCTTCCTGTTAAACATTGGCAGCCAGGCATGTAGTGCATGCCTGTAATCCCAGCACTTGGGAGATTGAGACAGGAGGATTTCTGTAAGTGTGCAGTTAGACTGAGATCCACAGCAAGTATTAGACCAGTCATGATTTCGAGCAAGACCTTGTCTTAAAACCATAGCAACAACAAAAGATGCAAAACAAGACTAATAGAAACACCACTGGCTACTACCATCTTTGACTATGTCCCTGACCCTCTACTTCCACCTACATATGCAACTCCAATTCATAGGTGTACAGGCTCAGCCTGGTACCAGGGTGCAGTGAGAAATGGTTTCTTTTCATACATTCATCTGTTTGTTAATACACCGGCCTCCCCACACATCACACACACACACACACACACACACACACACACACACACACACACACACACAGGGCACAGACCCCTGCGTATACAAGGCCTCACAAACAGCCTTGTTGTAAGATGAGCAAGGAGGCAGAGAAGCGAGAGCTCCCAGGCAACATCAGTTCACCTGCACAGAGGAAGCCAGAACAAGTTGCTCTCCATCACAGCAGCCAGGGTTTCTGCTGGGTTCCTGTTCTTTCCCCAGCTCTGCCCTCCTGGCCTTGGGTACCCTCCTTGTCCTCTGGATTCAGTTCCTGGCTCCTCCTAGGGGGCTGCCTGGCTCCAATAGGCTTTGGGGGTTGTAAATCCATGTCTAGAAAGGACTGTAACCCGAGGAGTCAGTAGGAAGCCCCAGTCTCTGGGATGGCTTCTACCTACTTCTCCATTCTTCCTGACAGTATTTCCCATCAGGGTGATTTAAGGGCTCCCAGGCTGCCTTTGGCGGCTCCCACTGCCCTTGAGGAAGGGTGATAAATCTGAGGTAACTACTGTAGGCTGTTTGGCTGTAAACCTGTCACAGCCCGCTGCAGCAGAGGCAGGTCTGCCATGGGGCTGGGCAGGTCTATCTACCTTCTCAGCCAGCTGCCTTTGGATGGGTCCCCAGGGGACCTGGGCCTAGGGTAGTATTTATGAGAGTCTCAAACCCTAGGATCAAAGCCTCTGCCCTTCCAAGAGGTCAGGGTAATGGGCCTCGGTGTCCCCCCGGGGGCTTTTTCTCTTATCCAGACCACCGCAGGCCACTGATGCTGCTTAAAATTGAGCTTTGGTATGACTGGAGACTAGATCTCTCTCTAAACATGGAGCTCACTATTTTGGCTAGATTGGTTAAAGGCTCGGTCCTCCTGGGTTCCTCCTCCTCCTTTCCACCATCACCACCTCCTCCTCCTCCTCCTCCTCATTATTATTATTATTATTATTATTATTATTATTATTATTATTATTACTATTACTATTATTACCAACTCTAGGTGCATTCCATTTCATACATGGATATAAGAACAGAGGCTCTTGGGGCTGGAGAGATGGCTCAGTGGTTAAGAACATTGGCTGTTCTTCCAAAAGACCCAGGTTCAATTCCAGTACCCACATGGCAGCTCACAACTGTCTGTAATTCCAGTTCCTGGGGGATCTGACACCCTCACACAGACATACATGCAGGCAGAACACCAGTGTACATCTTAGGTGATAGGGGCTGCGGTGCTGGGGTAGCTGCAGTCTGGCTTATCAGGTCCTAGGTCTTGGTCTTGGCAAGCCTGTGGCTGACCTCACTGGGCAGAGGTGGTGGGTGCATTTTAAGCTGAGTGGGCAATCTCTCCAGACTTGGCTTCTCTCTGTACTCCCTAAGTTTCTAGAGCCATCTTGGCCCCATGCCTTCTATTTATGCATGAATATGGAAGCCCCATGGGGCGAGGAAGGCCAGAGGGATCAGAGATCAAGTCTAGTCTTTAGAATTCTGAGTTCGCTTGGAATCCAGGACCTAAAGGCTTTTGATTCTGTCTTGAGATGCTCCCTGTTTGTGACACTTTGGTTGCCTGCTCACATGGACTCAGCTCTTTGATAAAGACAACACCACTCTGTTGGGTAGTAAACAGAGCCTATCAAGAAGAGGTGGGTCCACATTCTGTAAATTCTAAAGTACAGGGAAGAATTAAGGATTCTTGTTCTTAACCTGTCCTACCTCCATGGGTCTTTATTGTGTGTAATAGAACCCACCCTGACCAGGTTAAGCACAAAGGGATCTATTGCAGGGAGTGGTGAGTTATAGGGTCAATGGTGACATCAAGGACCCAGGCTTGGCTGTTTACCTGGACCTCTGTGCCTAAGAGAAACATTGAGACATAGCACTGCTGCCCTGCTTCCTGCATGGCCCCTTCAGTCTCAGAAATGAGCCTGCAAACCCCTCATCACCCAGGAACCCCACAGCACCTAATGCTACCCTATAGAGACGTCTGTCACTTGGCTCATTTCAGCCCATAAGTGACATGAATGTGTTTGCTTTGGAGAAGCAAGTTGGTAATGAAATCTTAGCTGAAGAGGAATCTTGAAGACATATATTTGAACACGTTTTTTGTTTTGTTTTGTTGCTGTTGTTTTTACAAAAAGCAATTTGTTGGAGCAATTTCAAGTGATGAGATGATGCTGTTGTAGCTATGCTTTAAAAGTCATCATTGGGAGTGCCCGTTGTGCAAGCATGAGGCCCCGAGTTCCCCTAGATCCCTAGAACCCAAGTAATTCCCTGTGCCTGTAATTTCTGTTCAAGATGACAGAGGATGCCAAGCTCTCGTTGGCTAACCAATCTTGGCAAAACAGTGAGCTGCACGGTAAGTGAGAGATCTGGCTGCAAAAACCAAAGTGGAGGGCCAGCAAGACAGCTCAGCTGGTCCAGGACCCGCATGGTTAAAGGAGAGAACAGATTCTTAGTCGTCCCCTGACCTCCATATGTATACCATGGCACATGTATGCATGTACACAGACAGACACAGATGTACACACATGCTCACACACTAGTGTGTAGAGTGATAGAGGAAGACACTTCCCAACCTCTGGCCTCCACATGTATGCACACCACACACACACACACACACACACACACACACCATGCAGTGCACATACATAAAAAGCCATCATCTAGCAAGGCACAGTGAGGTGTGTGGTGCATGCGATGAAGGGATGAGTTCTATTCTCACTGAGCTGGGAGGAGGACTGGTTGGCTACAGGCTCTGTTGACTGGTGGTGTCGTTATTGGAAACTGGAGCCTGGGGGTTGTTCATTACTCACTTTTGCGTTATTTCGAAATATTTTATATTAAGTTAAAAAAAAAGATTGACTTCAGCAGCTGCTCTCAGAGTGCAAAACACCTTCTTCTGATGACAAGTACATGGTGGCCTCAGGTGCTCCAGGAGCTCTTATCAGGAGGAAGCACCCACCTCCTCTGATGCTGGACACTTCCCTGTGGCCTCAAAATACAGAGAACGAGCCCCAGAACCCTCAGAAGGGCCAGGAGAAACATGACTTGGAGAGCAACACCATGGAGAAATGCCACCACAGGGATCTGGGGAGAACACTACCCTGCTGCCCATATTCTGGAGACACTAAGAATTTCTATCGATGGCCCAGGAAACCTTTCCTTAGCCAGTGCTGTCTTCTTTAGTTGCTGCCACTTCTGTCCCTCACCCCTCCTCTAAGAATCATGTGAGGACTTCCTTGGTGAAGCTGGCTCACATTTTCTTTGCTCATCCCTCTGTTGTTGGACACCTAGCTTGGTTCCCTAGTTTAGCTGTTGTGAAACATGCTTCAGGAAACATTGATATGCAAGTATCTCTGAAATATACTTCCTGAAGTGCTTTTGATAAGTACCCAGGAGACACACTCCCTCTCCCTCAAATAGTCAGTCAAATGCTAGTGCTACTGTAAGGGATTTGCACATATAACCATGGTTCCTTGTTGGTTGATTTTGGGAAGTTATCCAGAGTGGGCATGACCCAATCGGTTGTAGTTCTTCTAGTTGTAGGCTTCCTGGAGAGGGACAGGTACTGGCAAGGTTCCAGCCCATGACTTTTCTTCCCTGACTGCTGCACAGCCAGCTCCCACCCAGCTCACCCCCTGGTCTAGCTCCATGGACCTCTACAGGTGCTCATCCTCCTGAGTGCAGTG
This sequence comes from Acomys percivali, assembly GCA_907169655.1. NCBI lineage: Eukaryota > Metazoa > Chordata > Mammalia > Rodentia > Muridae > Acomys > Acomys percivali. The sequence continues at coordinate 61,674,383 of OU015753.1, read as the reverse complement.
CTGGGAGATACGAATGACATGCCCTCAGCTGCGTTTGGCGGATGAGCCATGTGAAGTTCCTGCAGGAATAGAGGGACACAGTGCATCTTATCTCTTTCTGCACACACCCCACATTTTGTATCCTCTCTTCTATCTACTGGCTTAGTGCTATTGACACAGGGTCATTTTAAAGAGTAGATGAGATGCCCAGTTAGCCCTGCTTTTCAGATGAACAACCGAAACATGGTAAGCCAAGACACTAGACCAGGAGCTCTAAGTTAATTAGGTAATAGGCGGTAGAATATATACATATGCATATACATATACATACACACACATATATGTAAAGGGGGATTTGTTGGAGTGACTCTCAGGCTGTAGTTCAGCTAATCCAACCATGGCTAGCTGTGAAGGGAAATCCAAGAGTCTAGTAGTTAAGTCCCACAAGGCTGGGTGCCTCAATGGTGCCTCAAATGGTCTTCTGTATATACTGGAATCCTGAAGAAGAAGAAGAAGAAGAAGAAGAAGAAGAAGAAGAAGGAGGAGGAGGAGGAGAAGGAGGAGAAGAAGGCTCCAATGCCAGTGAAGAAATGGATGGGCTATCAAAGCAAGGGCAAGCAGACAACAAAAGCATCCTTCTATGTCCTTATACAAACGTTCAGCAGAAGGCATGGCCCATGTTAAAGGTATATCTTCCTGCCTCAAGATTTGGATTAAAGGTGTGTGTCTTCCCTCCTCAAGATCTGGATCCAGGGTGTGTGTCTTCCTACCTCAAAGGTCTGGACTAGAAGTGGATTCACCCACTTCAAACCAAGCAGAGAATCTCTCACAGGTCTGTCATCCATTTCTGGATTATAGTTCATTCCAGATATAGTCAAGTTGACAACCAAGAATAGTCATCACGTATTGGCTCAGAATCTATGAGTCAAGTGTCTCTCCCAGGCCAGTCCCTGAGGCTAGAAATCAAGTAGGAGCTGACAGATTCCTTCCCTGCCTTTCTGCAGCATTTCCTCAGGAAACCCTCTCAGGGCCCAATGAGGCTGGGGCAGAGTTGATGCTGGGCTACAAGTAAGCTGCAGTTTGCACACAGTATTCCCAGGGGGGAACTGGTTGCCCTGAGCAACGCCCAGGCTCTCAGCCTTAAGGGGACACCTCTACAGAGGAAGGTGTTCACTTCTGCAGGAAGAATGGGACCTCTCATAGCACCAATAGGGCCCTGGTGTCAGTCCCCCAGGGTCTCCTGGGCCTTGTTAGAGGCACAGGTGGCGGCACTAGCTAGTGCTATCCAGAGGGAGGTGGAAAGGGAGGAGGTGAGCAGGCCTAGGGGAGCACCTTCCACCTGCATGCTACCTGCAGTGACTGAGCCCTCTTGTACTTCCCTCAGCTCTGGAAGAGCCTGCCACAGGTGTGGAGGAACTAAGGCTAGTGAATGCTCCATGTCAGTCATAGCAAAAACTCTCTGTGTGCCATAAACCCTAGGATATCAAAAACATCAAAACTGTATCCTACAGCCTAGCTGGTAACAGAATTATTTGGGTGTAAAACTTTTTTTTTCTCCCCGAGACAGGGTTTTGGGTGTAAAACTTCTAAGAAGCCAATTTATTCTGGCCATTTATACAGATCCGACCTGTTCCTGTCTCCTCCCTACTTCCTACACCATGTGCAAACCAGCTCCATCCACACCTGGCTCAATAAAATTGTTTGAGGTGCCTCTCACCATAGGTCCTGTGCTTGAGCCCACCTCAGGCAAGGTCCTCAGAACAGCTGAGTAACTTGATGAAGGCAGCAGGAATACATACCTGTCTTGGAAGGAGATGGTTAAAAAACCCACTATGACTATCTGGTCAGTTGTAGAAACAACCGTACTTCATTATGTGTAAGTCTATGGTTTCCAATAAAAAAATTCATTTATTTATTATATATACAATGTCCTGCGTACATGTGCACCTGTACACCAGAAGAGGGCACCAGATCTCGTTATAGATGGTTATGCGCCACCACGTGGTTGCTGGGAATTGAACTCAGAACCTCTGGAACAGCAGACAGTGCTCTTAACCACTGAGCCATCTCTCCAGCCTGATCAATGAACATTTTTACACACTCCTTTCCTCTGTCATTCTTTCTTCATCTAACATAAGTTGTCTGTCTTAGTTAGGCTTTCTGTTGCTGCAATAAATCACAGTGACCAAAAACAACTTGGGAAGCAAAGAGTGTATTTCAGCTTTTACTTTCAGGTAATAATAGTCCATTGCTGGGAAAAATCAAGGAAGGAACTCAAACAGGACAGGAACCTGGAGGCAGGAGCTGATGCAGAGGCCATGGAGGGATGCTGCTGACTGGCTTGTTCCCCATGGGTTGCTCAGCCTGCTTTCTTATAGAACCCAGGACCACCATCCCAGGGATGGCACCACCCACCATGGGCTGGGCCTTTCTCTATCAGTCACTAATTAAGAAAGAGCTTTACAGCCCCATCTTTTGGAGACATTTTTCTCAGTTGTGGTTCCCTTTTTTTCAGATAACAGTAACTCGTGTCAAGTTAACATAAAACTAGCCAGCACAATTCCCCATTATGATCGACTGTATTTCAGACGTTAAGTTAGTTACAGGATATTAAGAAGGAAGAGTGTGATCCAAACTAGAAGAGCATCCAGCACACATTTCTCACCTTTATTGAACTTACATCCTAACGAGGAGAGAAGCAAACAAAGTACACAGGCATCAGCTACAGTAACTAAGAGGGGAGGGAGTAAGTGTACATGTGTGCACATGTGTGCATTACACATGTGTGTGTACATCTTTATATGTGAGAGAGAGAGAGAAAGAGAAAGTGAGAGAGAGAGAGAGAGACAGAGACAGAGAGAGAGAGAGAGAGACTGGGAGTGTGCAAAGCCATTCAGAGACCTTGGGCCTTTGTGTTTTCTGGAATAAGGGGATGGCTAAGGGGAGCTTGCAAAGGTAAGTAGGTAGAGAAAATGAACTTTGAAGGAAATTCTCTGAGTAGCAAGGGGAGTCAGGGCTTGGCATAGCCAGGGACCTTTACCTTCACATCTGGGTTCTCTGACACTTCTGGGTAAGTTTGGGGGGAACTGAGTCCCCATCACACTATGGCTTAGCTAGAGAGGTTCTAGATAGGCCCTATGGGGGGCTGGGCTCATTATTAACCATTCACCCACTGCCCTTCAGTCTTCAGGCCCTGGATGCTATTAGTACTGTGTGTGCATGTAGGACTTGAGGACAGACTGCAGGTGTCTTGTCCAGGGCCTCTCCTGGAGTGGGACTAGGGAGCTAGGAATTTCTCAGCAGAAATTCTAGCTGCTCGGCTGCTCTTCCTGCTGTTCAGAGACTCTAAAACGCTGGGACTTATGTCCCTTCTGCGCTCCCACATCTCTGGCTGGGGGAGGGCAGCTCATTTTTCATGGGTACCTCGTGATTTTCCAGACTGTATTTTCAGCCTCAGTTTGACGTCAGACTCGGGCTTGGTCCCGAGGGATGGGCTTTGTACATTTCCAGGCTGGTAGGGCTGGAGCCTCCTCCTATCCCCATGGGCCTTTCATGCTGTCCTCGCTAGCTGCTAACTGCTAGCTCGCCAGCTCCCTGGGTGGTGAACCAGAGGAGAATATTTTGTGAACCAGACAGTGGGAGGGGGTGAGACGCACTACAGATTGAGGGTGGAAGGCAAGAGGCAGGCAGGCAGGCAGCCAGGCTGGCTGAGATGTGAGGTGGCACGTTTGTCTGCTGCCTGATTCCCTGCAGATGCTGCCAGGAATGAGTTCTGTCTCAAGGTCTAAGGAGGCAGCTGGTAGAGGGGATAGAGAGAAGAGAGATGGAGGAGCATCTGAAGGTAATGGCAGAGTTCAAAGAAGGAATAACCGGGGCATCCATGGAGCAGCTTCCCTTTCACCTCCTTAAGCTGGCTGCCGAGTCTTCTGAAAGCAAAACTGAGAGAGTGGGAGAACAAGAGAGAAACACACACACACACACACACACACACACACACACACACACACACACACGGTGGGGGAGGGGGAGGGAGAAGGGAGGAATGGAGAGAGGTGTGTGTGTGGGGGGTGTAGCCAGCTCTGCTACAGCTTCTGTTTCACATTTGAGGCATCAGAAGCTGAGCACCCAAAACAGGCACCCTAAACACCGATACTTTATGAGATAGGGTCTCACTCTGAAGCCCAGGCTAGCCTTGTCCTGCCGATGTGGTCCAGGCTGGCCTCAAATTTGTGATCTTCCTGCCTTAGGCTCCAGGGAACTGGAATTGTAGGCACTGCACCGTCATGCTTTGCTTTTCGTCCTCCCTTGGGGTCTGGACCAGGACTCCATCAATGTCGGTCGGACTCTGCAGATACTGTCAGAAGACCCATCCCCATTTCTGCCCTGATGCCCTTTCCCTGTGACTTCAGGATCATCGCTGGTCTCTTGGGTCTTCAGTTGATTCATTGTTTTGGTCCCATTAGTTTGTCACGTGCTAAGCTAAATATGGCTTTCCTCTGGTCCCTCTGTGAGGGGCCCAGGTCCCTGCTGGTCATCATTCCAGTCTGGCTAATATAGCCTTTCAGCTTTTCTATTCCAGGACTCAGAGGCCAACCACCATTGCAGCTGATGGTACTTCCTAATCTCAGGGAACGGCTGCTCTCCTTTATGTCTGTCCCTTGGCCAGGGCTGTAGGTACCTTCCTGGCCTCTGTCTGGATGACCTTCACACCTCTGACTCATTCCCTGGTTTAAAGTCTCCCAGTTGCCCATATCAGAAAGGGCAGCGGTGGAAGGGTGGAGCACAACAGCACATGTAAAGCCCTGTTGTTGGTTGGGTCTGAAGAGGACCAGGGTATTTTTCTGGCTCTGGTTCCACCCTTCGCCTTTGTAGAGCATCACATGATATGAAACGTGAATGTCCCGCTACACAGCGGGTTTCCTGAGTCCCCTCCTCACACCTTCCACGGATAGCTGTAACCTAGTTTCCATCACTCTGTCTTCACCCTATGGCTTGGGTTTGCATGACAGTGTGAGGTTAAACACTTGGGCTTTGCCTGCAATCTCTAGCTTTGCCACTAGCTAACTGTGTGGCCTGGGATAAGTTGCTACCTCTCTCTCCTCAGTCTCCCTCATATGGAAAGCAGAGATGATATTAGACACATGCTTCATTGGCTCGTTATGAAACTAAAATGAATCCTATATGTAAAGGTCCAAGAAAGAGTGCTTGTCAAAAACGTGTTTAGCAAATACTAGCTATAATAATAATTGCCCGGTATATAACAACAGCCTCTTACACGGTCTCCTTGACCCCCCCCCCCCACTTTTGTCACCTGCAGCATCTTCTCTTCTCAGAGCCCAGAAGACATTCTCTGTCACTTCCACACAGGCTTGCCACACAAAATAAAGGATGTGCAGTTCCAATTTTAATTCAACCGGACGTCTGGCATTCTTGTTGCTATATCCGGCAGTTCTCTCACCATGCTTTCTCCACTACCTTTAAAATAAAATCTAAGCATGTTAGTGCAACATTCAAGATCTCGGTGACTCAAAGCCCCTGCCCTCTTTTACCTCCCGGTTTCTGACCGATTCCAGCCCCCTCACCTTATGTTCTGGCCACTTCTGTCTCTTTGAAACCCCAGAGGATGAGTCAGCACTTTGAAACTAGCTAGGCCATCACCACAGCCACATTTTCAGATGAGAAAGTTGGGATGCAGAGAGATTACGGATCCAGGACTAGCAGGAGAAGCCTTTGGGGGGGGGGGGTTCAGCTAAGGTGGCGAGTGTTGATTCTAAAGAAGCCATACTTGGGCCAGAGGAGCAGAAAACACGTAGGGCCCCCAGAAAGCCAGGCCAGGTGCTTCAGTTAAGGCTTGGGTGGGCGGTGCTGCTGACCTAGAGCCATGCCTGGGAAAGGGCCTCACTTGGAAGATCATAGTATCCAGGGGGTTTTAGAGGGGCAGGAGAAATAACCTGGGAAGTTTGGAACTCAGGAACAGCTAGGGTACAGAAGAAATGATTTCCCTGGGGCTGAGGGAGCAAGACCCTGTTTTCAGATTGTATTTGGGGTTTAGTTTGGAGTGGAAACTTAGTTTCTTAACCAGAAAACTGAGAGCAAGGATGCATTAAGCTGGGGATTCTGAATTTTTTTTCATTTATTTTGTGTGTGTGGGTGGTAGAGGTGTGCACGCATGTGTGCCATGCAGAGAACGACTTGTGCTAGTCAGTTCTCTCCTTACAACATGTGGGGCCTGGGAATGGAGCTCAGGTTGGCAGGCTTGGTGGCAAGTGTCTACCTGCTGAGCTATCTCTCCATCCTAGATTGGGGATTCTAGAATGTGCAAGATATTCATGATTGGTTCAGTGCCTTTTGGTGACCATAGTGGAGCCATCCCGATGGGAGTGGAGGCAGGTTTCACCTCTCCTCCTCACCCCTAGCATCAAGTACAAAGCAGACACAGCTTCCTAGCTGGATCCCAGGGAGTGTCTGGCTTGGTTCCAGCCACACTCGATGAAAATATCTCTGCTCGGTGATGAAGCTTTGGTCTTGGTAATTGACTTGTATAATGTCCAAAGATTCTGCGCCTGTAACCAGCCCCAAGTGATGCATCATCTTTAGCAGAAAGATTTATCATGGAATCCGTGGCAACCGCCCATTTGTCTGTTGCAGAAATAGGAATGACTGTCCTTGCCAGGAGTCATCCTTTGTCTTCAAAGCAAATTCCTCCATGGTTGGAGGCTTTCTGGCCAAGATCCCACAGTCCTAGCATCTTCATCCCGAGGATCTCAGCCATAGGCAGCGAAGGTGGGGGGGGGGGTGCTGGGTGAGAGCGGAGGGGAGAGAAAGTGCATCTCTGGATTCAGGATCCCTGAGCTCTAGGACTGATTGGTACCAGCTGGCCTATGCCTTGGTCAAGTCTCTTGATTGCCTTTGTTAGAGGCTAGACCACAAATGTTTCCCTAGAGGCACAGGTGGCAAGATCTGTTCCTCCAGTTAGGCTGTTGGGAATAGTGGAACCTATAAGAAGTGGTTTTAGTGGGAGGCCCTCAGGTCATTGGAGGCATGCCTTAGCAGGGAATTATGGAGCCCTGGGTTTTCCCTTTCTTGCTCTTGTTTTTTAAAAAAAATCATTTTGTATTACATTTGTTTATTCATCTACTTATTTATTCACATGTGTGTGCACATGCATAAGTACAGGTGTGTGCATCTGTGCATGCCATTGTGTACATGTGGACGTCAACTCATGGGACTCTCTCCTACCATGTGGGTTCTAGAGATCAGACTCAGCCTTTCAGACTGGCTGGGCAGCGTCTTTACCCACTGAGCCACCTTACCAGCCCCTCTCTGAGCATTTCAAAAGAATCTCCTTCACATGCATAGGGGCCCACTGATCATGGCCTGGAGGCTCTACAACCACAAGCCAGCAGAACTGTTTTCTTCTTATACGTGATTATCATGGTATGCTGTTATAGTTACAGAAAGGAAATGAGCAGGCTCTCTGGCTTTTTCATAAGATAGAATCTGGGATCCTGCTTGAACTACCTCCATAGGAGAAAGGCACAGAGTCCCCTGTAAGCCCCAGGTGACAAGCCCCAGGAATCATGGTGTAGACCTTAGCTTTGTGATCAGATAGATCTGGGGGGGGGGTGTCAAATCTAAAGTCTGTTTTCTTATTTATGTTTGGTTAAAAGGCAAATTTCTTTGAACTTTGCCTGTGTAGAATGGAGCTACCAACAGTATGGACTTGAAGAAGGTCAGAAGGGTAAGAGGAAGGGATGCGTGGGAGCCTTTGGGATGTGGCTGGAGAGTGCCCTGCCCCATGACCCACAATTCTCATTACATACAACCAAATGGGAACAAAGACAGGCTTATCACAGGACAGGCCCACTGCTGTGTGGCATGCCATTGTTTGTTTACTTAGAGATAGTGTCCTGTCTATACATCCCAGATTGACCTTGGATTTGCTATGTAGCTGACGATGAACTGAAATTCTCATCCTTCTGCCTCTGCCTCTGCCTCCAGAATGCGGGACTTACAGGCAAAAGCAACAAGGCTGGGCTTATGCAGTCCGGAGGGTTGAGCTCAGAGCCTCATGCGTGCAAGGCAATCACTATATGTACTAACCGAGCCACACCACCAGCATTGTGATGGTTGATATCAACATCAACTTGACACTATCTAGAATCACCTAGAAGAGAAGTCTCTGGGCATGTTTGTGAGACATTATCTAGATTTTGTTAACCTCTGGCTATGATTGGGAGGGACTCTTTTGATTATATCGGTTGACGTGGGAAGGACCTACACTAAAAGTACACGCTACCATTTATGTCCTAGATAGATTTCATGAGCAGGAGAAATCTAGCTAGGCATGAGTCTTCATTAGTCTCTGCCTCTCAACTGAGGACACAATGTGACCATCTACCTTAAGATCTTGCTGCTGGGGCTTCCTGCCATGACAGGCAGGAAGTTGCCTTTGTCAGGGTATTTTTATCACAGTAACAAGAAAAGTGATTAAAACAAGCATTATTTAAGGACTTATTTGGTAGCCCAGGCTGGTCTGTCACTCACTCTGCGACTCATGTTGAACCTTGAACTCATAGCAATCTTCTTGCTTCTGCCTCCTGAGTGATGGGATTGCAGGCACAAACTCCTACACCTGGAATGTCTTACCATTTAAAACCTCAGCATGAGGCCTCCGAACTGTGAGCCCAAACAAGCATCTTCTCCCTTAAGCTGTTTCTGTCAGATAGTCTACAAAAGTAACTAATGCAGTGAGGGCAGACTCGTACGCCACCTGTGTTGCCTTTTAGCTGCATGACTAGGCATGTCACTTACTCCTGTGATCTCTTCTATGGTAGACACTCAGTGCAGTAAGTGGTGTTCATAGAATGATTCTCACTGTCATTCCTACTAAGGGAAGCTGTGTTGTCCACCTAAGGGAGGTGCTATGGTAACTAATAAGTGCAGGCAGAGTTGGCTGAGAGACATCACATTGAGCTGGAGGCAATCAGGTAAGACAGGGAAGGATGATGGTTGTGTGCATATGTGCTAAGTACGTGTGTGTGTGTGTGTGTGTGTGTGTGTGTGTGTGTGTGTGTGTGTGTATTTTACAAGTGTGTGATGGGTACATAGTCTTCCTTCCTCCACGTCCTGTGATAGAAAAGAAGTTATTGCCCTGTCAGTTCTTTTTCCATGTGCCACGGTGACCACCATATCCCTTCAAGGTATGTGACACATTCCTTCTTACAAAGAAAGTTAACTTAGGTTCAGAGACTAAATAAGCTCTGAAGACCCCTTGAGTAAGTGACACAGCCAGGACTCAGCCTGCCTCCAAAGCTGAGCAAAATGCCACTGCGTCCCTAGCCTTCCTGCAAGGATGTTCCACACCCCCGGCTGTAAGCCCGAGGAGCATTTTAGACACAGGTGCAGCAGAGTCTCTGGACTCCAGTAGCTGCAGTTCTGGCTGAGTAAGCACAAGTAGCAGTGAGTGGCAGAGATGAAGCTCTGCCCCCCCAGGTTGGAAGCAGGCTCTTGGAGTCCCTCCATTGGCTAGGTAATAGAGGTGGGTGGGGATAGGAGGTTCATGCTACTTTGTGACTCCTATCCTGAGCAGGATGAATGAAGAGAGGCAGAGCCTCTGAGCCCATGCCTGGGCCTTTCTGGAAGCTGATAGGCTGTCGCACACATATGCGTGTGTGTGTGTGTGTGTGTGTGTGTGTGTGTGTGTGTGTGTGTGTGTG
>OU015753.1:61628952-61647336 GCA_907169655.1 Acomys percivali | reverse complement strand
GAGAGAGAGAGAGAGAGAGAGAGAGAGAGAGAGAGAGAGAGAGAGAGTATACAGTGCTCACTCTGAAGTCAATGCCTTCCCTATCTTGTCTGGAAACATACCCCATGGCTGACAGAAACAGAGATGAGCGGATGCCAGAGCAGCAGCCTCCTGCCTGGTCCTCTCCCTCCCCTAGACTCTCCTCTCCAGTTTTGCTGCCGTAGGACGATCCATCATTAATCCCTTTAAAATGCCAAGATAAACAGCAGAAGAGTTTTAAAAAGAAGGTGGATTGGAGGCGCACACACACACACACACACACACACACCCGCCGCCACACACACACACAAAGTCTGACTTATCACTGGCTTCCAGGCTATGCTGCAGCAAGAAATCCTGACAGCCAAATATCTTAGAACCAGAGAGGGAAACAGACAAACCAACCCCCCCCAAAAAAAACTTTGCCTCTCAGACCCCATGGTACCAGCCTCTCCTGACCAGCATCCTAGGCTGAAAGAGGTAGGAAGCACAACCAGGATTGTTGGTGTGCTGTCCCAGACACAGATGGGACAGTGCTCTGGGGGAAATGCCCCCTGCATTCCATTCTCTTTCCTACATCCGCTCCCTTCCTCTCTTCCACCCCCCCCTTTTCCTCAGGTGTCTCAGGTAGCCCAGGCTGGCCTCCTACTCATCATGGAGCAGACAATGACCTTGAACTCCTGACCTCTCTGCCTCCCAAATGCCAGGATTACAAGTGTACAATAGCACACTCGTGCTTTTAGCAGGGGGAGGCACAGTTCTGAACTGTAGCACTTCATGCTGTGGCTGACGCCCACAGAAAAATACTCAGTTTTTATTAAGGCCTCTGTGCTGTGCTAAATGCTTCTGTACAGGCCATCTCATTCAATCATCCCCATGATCCCAGGAGATAGCTATTACTATCTGTAGTTTATAGATGTGGATTTTGAGGTTCAGAGAGGTTAACTAATTTGCTCAAGGTCACTTAGATTCGTGAGTGGTGACCTGAGACTTGGCACGTGCTTCTGTCAGACTTCAAATTTCATGTTTTTAACCACTGTGTGATGTGTTTCCAATAACAAGTTCTTAATAAATGTGTCTGGCAGTGTAGGCATTTATCAGAATGAAGGTTTATTAAAATCTGTGGGCTCTGCTCTTCAGACTAGTGCCCTGGGAAAGAGAGAATTAAGTCTCTACCAGTGGGAAACTGATAGAAAATGACCAGACCCACATGGCCAAGGTTTAAGGAACATGACATTTGGTTCCAGGTGAGCTAGAATCCAGAAAAAGACCCCAGACTCTGTCTTAGTGCTCTGCTGACCTGCTCTCATCTTTCTCTTATTTCATGGCTCCAGATTTCACTCCCTTAAAGTTTGTCCACTCGGGGCCTAGTGCCTGGAGACGGGAGGGTTGAGGTGGCACCGGTCGGATGCTTCCTGAGAATCTCTGTATCGGCAGAATCAAGGACAGCAGGGGTTGATGGAAGCTCTGGTGTGTCAAGTTTCCCTGGTGGACAGTATGTGCCAGGGATTTGCAGTCTCTGATGAGGCCCAGACCCCAGGGCCAAATGGCTGGCACATCAAGGTTATTTACTGCAGCTATTGGCAGAGGCGGTCGAAGGGGGGGTCCTGATTGCTTCCTGGTCACTACCCATGGAGACGCTCCTCTTCTCAGGTTTCTACCACTTGTGACCTTGGCTGTTGTAGGAAAGTAGGCACCTGGTTCCTCTTGCTTATGTCTCTTCTCTCTCTGAGAAGTTGTCATTTCCAGAGGAACAGGATCATATTATCCCAGCTGGCCTCCCATCCTCAAACCACCAGAGACCTCAGAGGAGTAGTTCCTGTAAGTAAGGCTAGATAACTGAAAAGTAAGCATTAATGGTCCCCTGCCCAAGCAGATAGAAGCTACCCAGAAATCTTTGCTTCAGGGGCAGCCATTTTGTAGAAATCCAATCTGCTGATAATTCTTCTTTCTCTCTCTCTTTCCAAGGGGCAATTAAAAGAAGATATTAAGACATTCATCAATGTGCAAATTCAGTTATTTAAAAACGCACAATTAGACATTCACTGCGCACAGAAAACTCACATTTGAGAAACGCAATATGAAAAGCTCAGAGGCAGTATAAATTATTAGTGAGTCACTAAAGTCATCTTATCTCAGAACCCAGTATGTTTTGTCAGAGAACAGTTCTGGGCCCAGTGAGTCTTAGGCTGCCTCCATCTACAACTTGGAGTTGAGGTGTAAAGGCCTGTTTCTTCTGTGGTTCTACTGGGATGAGAGTGAGGCTCCTAAGGACCAGAGGAACCCAAGACCTAAGCCCTGGTGGCACTATGTTCAAGAGCTTGCCCAGCAGTTCATCCACACATGGCAGGTTGCCTAGCCCACCCCATCATTTATTCTTACTGGTTTAACTAGAATTTCATATGCACTACCAGTTGGCCACCCATTCTTTTGTTAGAAAATAGAGTTCATTGGTCCATACTCCCCAAGCCCTGTCAATTATATTTTTCTCTGTATAAGTCTTCCAGATCCGTGTGGTTTAAAGACCCATGGGAGCTGTGAGAAGAATACAAGGGCTGTCCACTAAAGATGTGAATGTCACCCAGCAGGATGGTCCCAGCAGGTGCTGCCAGGTGAGAAGTCAGTGAGGACCATCTCTTCTTGTGGGATCTAAAGGAAGTAGAGCCCCTGTGTTTCTGCTGGTCTGTCTGCCTCCCAGGATGATTGGGTGGGCGCTGTCCACGGTCCTGCCACACTCAGAAACCAACTGCTTGCTGGTAATTTGTGACTTCCTTACAACAGCTAGGAAGAATCTGCTTGACCAGGGCCCCACAGGCAGTATTCTAGATGAATCCAAGGAAGTACAGAAGCTTTTGACCTCAGGGAAATGCTATGGTTCATGAGGTTTGTCTACTGGGCCTGTAGAGGTGGATTTGGGTGCACCATTTTGCAAGGCAGCAGAACATACTGCAGATCTTCCCAACTGATGCCAGGGGATGCATATAGTCCAGAAACGATGATGCCCAGATCTCTTAGGATAGCTTGGGGGTGCCCTATGGTTGTGAAGACTCCTCCATTTACCATAATATTCCAGGCCAATATTAATTTTTCTGTGTACCACGATTTATAAACTGTTAGAAAATACTGGCACATGAGAAAGAATCTGTACTACAGAGCTCAGTAGATCACACAGTGTAAAATTCAGCTCTTGGAATTAATGGGTGGGTAACCTTGTACATGCTGGTTGCAGTTCCTTTGCTTAAGAATCTTCAGCTACCAAACAATGACTGTAAGTCATTGTGAGCATAGTAGGTCGTTGTTGTAACTTGTTCCCAGTAAGGATTATTTTCTTACCCAGCTGTCCACCAAGCTGCACAGAGGGCTGGTGAGGAAAGAGATCCAACCCTTCTTGCTCTTAGGAGGGAGATGCCATGTGGGGACTGTAATTAAGGGTTTCTGATTACGATCCCTTCAAGTGCTCTTCAGAACTCTGCTGGGTAACTCAGGTAATTGGACACTGATCCTTCTGTGTCTCTTTGAAACAAGAGAAAATAATGAGTTTAAGAAAATCCAGGACACAGGATTTGGCAGATGCTAGGAGACCCATCTCCCACCATTGTGAGCCCCTGCAGGTAGAGAGCGGAGAGAGTAGCGCCTTCAGTCATTCCCTTTTGTTTTCACAATCTAATTTTAACCTTTTTATTTCTTAAAATTGGTATGTACATAGACCTCCTGTCTGGGGCCTGGAGTGTCCTTCAACAAGCTTGCTCCCTGTTTTCTTTTCTTCAAAACCTATGCATCATGCAGCAGCCCGATCCAGGCCATCACCATCTCTCATCTACCCTCCCAGCTTCTCCAGTTGTTGCATTGCAGACAGCTAGCTATTGATCCTTGTGAAAGCAACTGTGTCAGATCCCATCTCGGCGCACAAATCTCCGAGACCTTTCTGCTAGCCTCCAAGAAAACCCAAATGTTTTTCGTGCCTTGTAGGTCATGCCTGCCCTGTATATCATCTGTCTTCCTGCCTCGGCCTCTCCCAATATCCTTTACTCAAGGTGTTCTGTTCATAAACATCTCTGTTGCTTACATTCGTCAAGAACCTTGGTGCTGTCTTGGAGCCTTTGTGTTTTCTGGTTTCTCTATCTTGAATGCCTTCCCAGGATATCTTAATGTGCTGTTGTCATGCCCTATACATCCCATAGCATCCCTGCCCCAACTCCATCCCCTCATACTTTGTATCATATATCATATATTTATTGGTTTCCCTGAATGAGAATATAAATACCACAGGGCAGGAACATAATTTCCTCTGCTCTCTGCTTTCGCAGAACAAGGACCGGCACATGGTGTATAGTGTATATTTACTGGAAGGAATAAAAGAAATGAAGGAAAGAGAAAGGAGAAAAACAAAAATATTTTAAAATGTACTTTCAGTGGTTGGGAATCTGCCCAGGAATCTGAGCTCCATTCTTCCATCCCAGGAGGACAATGGGAAGGCATTTTAGCCATGAGCACTTGCACTGGGGTCCTGTGTGCCTGTTCCATGTCTATTTCAGGGCATCATGGGACTGAAAGGTGGATGTACCTATGTTCCTGACTGAGTCAAATCCCTACATTTTTCTCAACTGAAGGAGGCAGCCAGTACTGGCTTGTGGGGAGTGGGGAGCTCTGTTGACCGCAGTCCTTATGCTTTTATACGCATGAATTAGGAGTTCTCACCCCCACCTTTTCAGGTCCAGAAGCTGGATTCAAAAGAGGTGTGGTTGTGCACACCTTTAGTCCCGGCACTTGGGAGGCAGAAGCAGGCAGATCACTGCTGGTAGATGGCAGAGCAGGACATATGGTTAGTTTTTCCTGCTTTTAACCTCCATGTCCTCCTGTGATTACAGCCAAGTTGGGAGTCCAGCTCTGGAGTCAGGCCAAGACAGTGCAGATCCAGTGGCCTCCACTCTTTGATGATGCCCTAGTTGCTTTATTTATTCATTTCCAAAATACATGTTTCTGCTCACTGATACATCTGAGAAGCAGGATGCAATATGCAATCAATGTCCATTTCAAAATGGCGGCTGTCTACGGCAGGGGTGACCTACCACCATTGTCCCAAGATGGAAGGATCTTGAGCTCAGCGAAACATAGGCAATTCCTTGTACCCTGCACTCTGTCATTTGTAAAATGTAGCTACCAGTGGTATTTTCCAGTTATAATTATGGAGCCATTAAACAGACAGTGGCTGAGTGGTGCTTAGCACCATGCCTTCGACAAACGTGGAACTGAACCAGTGTGACCTGTGTGATGCAGCTGTCTTTGCTATGGCCACACCCTGCTATGTCCTTAGAAGTCCCTCAGAAGACAGCTTAGCACCTAACCCTGTCAGGGTGAACTCAAGCACGTGGGGCACCATGCCATCCATCTTACATACCGAGCGTGCATTCCCCCCTCCCCCCATCACATGAAATGGTAAAAAGGAGCCAAACAATTCTGTTTGCACTGGCCACGCCCATGGCCTCCAGCGCCAGCTTCTCCCCGTCTGGACCATCTGCCCCTTTTCCTGCTTCTTTTCTCTCTTGACTAAGAAAACAAAATTTTAGCCACACAGAATGCATTCAGCAAATATGAAGGGAAGGTGTGGGGGAGGGGCATTGCAGAAGACACCATTGACTCCTTGGCTTCATTTGTTGATGGGGACCACCTCTCCCTTAGCCCTCTGGCCACTCTGTGTCACATGGTGCCCATCCACATTTATTTCTGAGATAAGGATGAATCCCATCTGTGAGGTGATGAAGACGGAGCGCACATACTGCTCCTCTGGAAGAGGAAAAAGCCAGTGGATCGCAGTCAGGATTCTTGGTGCACCTTAGTTTTAAACTTCTACCCGAGGGCATCCTTGGGGGCATGACATGCTCTTGGAAGTCGGAGTATTGTGTCAGAGAGAAGACACGTTTAAGCTATAAAACTAAACTCAGACTGGGGAAAAATAACTGAGGGGAAGTCAAAACGCAGGTTCAAAAATTTCATATTACATGTATTGAGCATATATTTATTAATAGGAAAAACCTCAGAGTTTGGTCTCGCCAGATCAGAGACCACAACATGAACCCAACAAGGGTGTGAAATGGGATGATGAGAAAAATCGCCACCGCCTGTATTGACTCCTCGAGGAGCTTCTCCTTCCACCCCTGTGGTAGCCAGATGTGGTTGGTAGCCAGATGTGGTTGGTAGATGGACCCCCTTCTCTGTTTCACAGATGAACAAGGCACAGAAAGCCAGCTTCTAGTTCTGGTCCTCCCCACATGCTCAGAGAGCTGCCTTGGATTAGCACCCTGGCAGGGGCCTGCAGCCTTCTGGTAGTGCTCAGTGTCCCCTCGTCCAGCTCCCCACCCTGCCTCTTTGTTTTAAAGGCAGCAGTTGACGTTTCAATGTGGAAAGAAGGTTGTGTTCTCAGAGGGTGGGAAAGCAAGGACTCCAGAAAGTCTGTGTCTCACCCAGGGGAATTTGTAGAGTGACCGGCGATGGGTGCACAAGGGACAGTAAAGGGTGGATAAAGAGCAGAGAGCTTAGTTCCTACATTCAAGGGATGTCTTGTTTGCAGAAGGAATTGGGCATATGAACAGCTGGCTATCCCAGGGAGCCAAGATAATCTTACGGAGTATGTTGAGAAGGGTAGCAGAAAGGGCGGTTAGTGGTCACTCAAATAAGTATAGAAGGCGTTACTTAGGTAAGGTGAAGAGGTGGATGCAGGAGGCTTCTGGAGGCTGAAGGCATGGAAAGGGTTCTGTGGAGGGAGGAACGGAAGGGCATGGAGGGAATCGAATGCCGTGAGAAGGGCTATGAATTGTCTTTAGAGGGCAGTGGATCTGGGAGACATGATATTTTTAGCAGTTGCTTCTGAAGACCACATGTCAGGACCAGCAAGATGGCTCAGCAGGTCAAGTTACTTGCTGCCAAGATTGATGGCTTGACTTTGGTCCTGGAGACCCACATGGTAGGCAGAGGGAACCAACACCTACAAGTTGTCTGCAGAGCCACACATGCATGCAGCCATGCACAATACGTACGTATGCACACACACATACACAGCCATGCATGCAGCCATGCACAATACATATGTATGCAAACACACACACAGACATGCATGCAGCCATGCACAATACATATGCACAGAGAGAGAGAGAGAGAGAGAGAGAGAGAGAGAGAAGGAGAGAGGGAGAGAGGGAGAGAGGGAGAGAGGGAGAGAGAGCGCACCATAAGCAGGATGGCTAAGACAAGTGAATAAGGAAACTATCAACTATCAAAGGTTTCTAAAAAATCAAAGGGCCCGAAGCAGAGCAGGGTGGTGGGGTCAGGGCAGAGATGAACACACTTGCAAGCATGAC
Organism: Acomys percivali; assembly: GCA_907169655.1. Classification (NCBI taxonomy): domain Eukaryota; kingdom Metazoa; phylum Chordata; class Mammalia; order Rodentia; family Muridae; genus Acomys; species Acomys percivali. The sequence goes on along the minus strand of OU015753.1, from coordinate 61,639,966 downwards.
ATTTGGATGGCATGAAGGAGGGATGAGTTCAGAATGGAGCTAGGGGTCCCTGCAGGTGTGTCCTGGGAGAAGAAGTCCCAAGAAAGCTGCCATTGGAACCATGTAGGATCTGTCAGCTCACCTTTGGTGACTGTCAGAAATTTCGGAGAAAATAATTTAAAAAATAATCTGCAGGACATTTTGTATCTCTGATAGCAGCCCAAACTGTTTCGAGCTGTGTGGAAGCCCAGAGGCTCTGAAGTAATTAGGAAAACTGCTGGGGTCACAGCCACTTGTCACATGGAAACCAGGAAGCCACTAAGCACTCTCCGAGGGGAAGGGATTCGGCCACATTTTTGCTTCACCACCACGTACTCTTGAACTGGACCTTGGCCTTGAGGCCTAAAAGCTGGAGCTCGTTGTTATAAACTTTAGGTAGCAGAATTGGCCACACCAGAGACCAGAAAATGTGTGCGCTGAGGTGTGAATAGTTGGGCTAACCGCCTGCTTTCCCCAAGATGGCATCTTGTTCACCTGGCTTCTCTGTGGAGTCCGTGTCTTAAATGATCTGATAAAAAAACCTCCCCGGACAAGAGTTACCCTGGATCCAGTGGGGCTGACCCAGCATCCCGGGAGAGTCTTCCCTCTGTATTCGGTGGCTTTGGGGTAGGGGCCTCTTTGTGGCCCTGCTCACAGTGTGAGAACAGCCGCGCCTTCCCTGTGGCTGATTACCAAGGTGAGCTTGAACATTTGTTGTGGAGCCATTAGAGCTCTGTCAGGAGACATTTTTACCCGGCTGCCTCCTTGTCTTGCTATATGACCCCCACCCCACCCCCTTTAAAGAAGATTCACAGTTCACTGCTCAGTCCTGCTTTTCTCACACGAGCTATTCTGAGCTGTGAGCCACACGGGTTGCTAAGTGACAAGCTGGCAGTGAAGGCTTGCTCTGAGCTTGAGCCCCTCTGTTGTGCTTTAAGTAATTGAGGCATTCCTTTCAGAGTACTGTGCGACTTCACCGTCTGATGTGCTGCTCGTGAAAGACTTTACAACCCCAGCTACTACAGGGGGATGTAGAGTATGGGTAGGCTGGCTGTCAACACCTGCTCACTACACTCCAGCAGCTGAAGGAGAGTGGCAGGACAGACGGACAGACTGCAGAGCTCACTGCACCCAGTGAGGGTCGGTGCCTTGCTCACGCCCACATGCAGGAGGGACACGCTCTGGATGTATGCTGGGAGGTTGCACAGATTCCTCATTTGCACACAGGGAAACTGAGGTCCAGGGGAGTTAGGGTGCAGGTTCCATATCTGTCCCATGGCTGGCCCTATGGGATGTAAAGGAAGAGAAGAGAGAGATTGCCTTCTCAGGATCCTGGTGTTTGTCCTAGGGCTGCTTTAGGGCCATTGGCCATTCCCACACACTGATCTGAGCTGGCATTTAGCCTTAGACTAAGGCAGTAAATGGACTCCAGGCTCAGGCAGGGGTGTGAGGGCTAGGGTTAAGAAGCCTCTGGTACCATCTTCCTTTTTTTTTTATTATTAATTTATTCATATTACATCTCAATTGTTAGCCCATCCCTTGTATCCTCCCTTTCTTTCCTCCCTCCCGCTTCCCCCTCTACTCCCTTCCCCTATGTCTGTGACTGAGGGGGACCTCCTCCCCCTGTATATGCTCCTAGGGTATCGAGTCTCTTCTTGGTGACTTATTATCTTTCCTCTGAGTGCCACCAGGCCTCCCCATCCAAGGGACATGGTCAAATATGGGGCACCAGAGTTTGTGTGAAAGTCAGATCTCCTTCTCCACTTAACGGTGGAGAATGTCCTGTCCATCAACTAGACTGGGTAGGGGTTCGAAGTTTACTGCCTATATTTTCCTTGGCTGGTGCCATAGTTTGAGGAGGACCCCAGGGCCCAGACCCACCTGTAGTTTTCCAGGACCCTCTGGATCCTTCTATTTCCTCATTCTCCCAGGCTTCTCACCCCTAAAGTCTCAATAGGATTTTCTCCCCTCTGACCCACTTTCCTGGTAGGTAAAGTTTTTCATGGGGGCGTACCCCTTGGACTAGTGTCTCGATATAAGTGGGTATATACCATTTGACTCTTTTTGCTTGTGGGTGAACTCACTCATTATGATAATTTCTAGATCAATCCATTTTTGGTTTTTCAAGACAGGGTTTCTCTGTGTAGCCTTGGCTGTCCTGGACTCACTGTGTAGACCAGGCTGGCCTCGAATTCACAGTGATCCACCTGCCTCTGCCTCCCAAGTGCTGGGATTAAAGGCATGCACCACCACGCCTGGCCCATCTTCCTTTTAAAGAAGCTGTGCAGGGCTTCTGAGATGGTCCAGGAGGTAAAGGCAACTGCAGCTAAGCTTGATGACCTAAGATCAGCCTGCCTACATGGTGCAAGGAGAGAACCAGCTCCCACAAATTGTCCTCTGACTTCCATGTGTGCCATGGCATGCACACATATACAGATGCACATATACATACATAGGCACCCAAATAAATAAATGCAGTAAGAATTTAAAGCACATTAAGGAGGGTGAATGTCCTGGAGGATGAACAGGTAGAGGAGGCCACCTGTGAGGCGTGACACGTGCTCTGCACCACCCTTGCTCTGGACGGTCCTTCTCTAAGCGAAGTGACACAGTTTACAGCTTGCTTCCCTGAGTTCTGTGGCTCCTGGCCTGCATGACAATTCTCCATGTTGTGAGGGACACTTGGGACATACCTATGACAGATAAAGGAACGAAAGCCTGGGCAGTTGATACACAGCGGTGCTGGGATTTGAACTCACACCTAGCAAAATCTGTACCCCATATTATATGAGCATGCAAGAATGTTTTAAAATGGCTTCAAATGAGCACAAATCCTATATATGAGCCTTGAGCTTTGTTTTTTTCTATTACTAGTAACAGTGTTTAATTAATTAGTTAATTAATTAATTTTTTGGTTGTTCAAGACAAGGTTTCGCAGTGTAGCCCTCGCTGGCCTGGAGCACATTCTATAGACTAGGCTGGCCTTGAACTCAGAGACTCACCTGCTTCTGCCTCCCAAGTGCTGGGATTAAAGATGTGTGCCACCACTGCCCAGCCCTTTTGTAAGTAATATTGCTGAGCTTTGTGATCCATGCCTGTAGCGACATGGTGTTTACTTGGCTCTTCTGGGCTCCAGGGTGTGATGAGTGGGGTGCTGGTTAGAAGCCTCAGGAGGGCCCAGTTCTTCTATGAAGAAGGAATGTGTCCGGCCTAGGGATGTGGCTCAGTGGCAGAGCACTTGCCTAGTGTGCACGAGGCCCTGGGTTAGATTGTCGGCACCACAAAAGAAAATAAAAGGTGGACATTTCTGAGGTGGGCCAAAATGTTTCTCTCAGCCACCTACCTCTGCTCCCACTCACAGCTCACTCTGGCTCTTTCTGAGAGGGAAGAGGGGGATCATGTAAGCAAAGATAAATGAGAACGTATATATAGTTTAATGGACCAAGTTGAATAGTGTCAGGCCTCCAGGCTGCAGCTGTTGACAGTTGGGTCCTTCCTTTGTTCCTGCCTCTGTGCTGGGCACATCCTTCTCGCCATTTACTATGCCTCCCAGCAGCTTTCTGGGAGAGGGCGTCTGCCATTAAACAGAGCCATTTTCATCATGAAGAGATGGGACCTTAAGTAACTAATGGGTCTTGTCCAGGAGCACACAGCTAGTATGTGGTCAATACCTCATCGAGGATGTCCATCTAAGTCCCTAGTGCTTTTCCTGCCCTCTCCTCTCTTCCTGGCCGTTTAGACCGCATTGCTGTTCTTGAATTGCTCATGCTACTGTGTGTGTGTGTGTGTGTGTGTGTGTGTGTGTGTGTGTCTGTCTGTCTGTCTGTCTGTCTGTCTGTCTTATCTCTGCTAGTGCTCTCTCTTGTCATTTAAGGCTCAGCTGCAGAGCCACCGTGATGTTTATCCTGACTTCTCCCCTCCCCAGCATGGCAGGGAGGCAGGTGGCTCCATTCCTCCCATGCTGTTTCTATTTGTGGTACATATTACTATTACATTTGGTATTTATTTATTTAGTATCTGGCCCTCTGAAAGAAATGTGAATGACCCAAGGGGGTCTGTCTTGATCACTGCAGTATCACTTTACCCAGAACAGATCCTGGTATGCCTCCTTCTCGCAACCCTTCCCCCAGATCAACAGTGTTGATCCTGAATGGATTAGTGGAATTCCCTGTTAGGGTGTCAGGAGGGCCTGGGTAGGTTGAGCAATTCATTTCTTCCTTCTGAACCTTAGTTTTTAAATAAGACACACACGCATGCATGTGAGTGCACACACACACACACACACACACAAACACACACACATACACACATATATATATCTGTATACCTATATATCAAATATCATAACTTGGCAACTGCAGGGTCCCTTAAGCTTTAACTCTTCAGAATATGGTTCTGTCATCACCTGAAAATAATCGTTTGATGTAGGACTTCCTGATTGTGGCTATAGCCCAATGCCGCATCTTGCAGGCTCACATCAAAAGCTTGCATCCTGCAGACGCAGTGGTACAGGGGTCCCTAGGCCCCTATCCCATAAAGTGGAGGACACTCTATGAGTCAGTGACATCAGGAGAAGGGCATGGCCCTGTGACTGCTGGTCATGCAGCTGCGTCTGTCCTCTGGCTTTCCAGCTGTGTGCTGCCTTTGTTCCCGAGTGTTCCTAGTTTAAAATGGTGCTACTTTTCCCCCACATTAGTGACTAGAGCTGCACTTCATCAGGTACTTAAGGGGAAACATGTGCTTTAGTTGGTTAGCATCGAGATGAATTCTGTAGCTGCTGGGGATCTTCCCTGGCTTTCTCCACTTTGAGCCTGATGATCAGTAAATCAGATCTAATTCATTGTAGAATGCTCTCACAAGTCCTACATAGGAAAGGTAGCTGGAGAAAATTCTTAGCCAAGGTGTCTCAATGATTGCAATCTCCAGATCCCAAGCCTGTATCTTTAGCTCTAATCTGCAGTAAAGGCCTTCAAGGTGGGTTGCAAGGGATTAGTAGGTTCCCAGATAGAGTGCTTGTGAATGCCTTAGGCTTCCTCCATTTGAGTGGCATGTGGCCAGGGACTTTCTGCATGTCCATGGGGGCACTCATCCTGACATCCCAGGCCTAGACACTGGTATTGCATAGCTCCTAGACTACCTGGTGTAGCATGGGCTATAAAGCAGCTAGGAAGACAACCCTGAGGGCTGAAGAGCTCACAGACACATAAGTGCCACCTTGGGCATCCTCTAGGACACAATGGGATGTTCTGTCAGCCCACTATGGAGCCTCAGTAGAGTTCGGTATTGGGAATTCTGAGATCTTTAGGGATGCTGAGTCTGCCCCAGTTCCTCCAAAGCCTGAGACCCTGATGTCATTTTCCTGGGGTGGAAAAGGCAGTTGCAAAAGATTCACTGCTGTTCTTGAACAAAAATAGCAGTCTAGTGTCACCGGATGTGGTCCATGGCCTGGCATGGATAGAGCTGGCCAGTCCCACAGACTAGCATTGATGGTTTCCCCGCCCCTGCCCCACCCCCATCAGATAATTCTCACAGCTTTATCACAAGTGTAGCAGGGCTGGACTGCTCAGGCACTAGCCAGAGTTAGCTAGGAGAGTTGTATCAACCCCACAAGAAAGAATGCCCCGTGTTCTTCTGCACACAGTGATGTTTCCTGTGCTTTTCAAGGGGGCAGAGACCCATGAGGAGAACAGTGAGCCTGGCTTCCAGAGACAGCTTGTTCCTGTAATAAAGTAATTACAGAGCTGGCTAATTTACATCCCTAGAAAGATGCAGGGCACCGGTAGGCTGGGGTGTGTGTGTGTGTGTGTGTGCTTAATTTTAAATCCTCCAGCCTCTCCCTTAATGAGGAGGTGCCTTGAAATATAACAGAACTCTGGGATTCTTCAAAGCACTCACTTTCTTGGTGCTTTCTTTCTTTAAGGGAAAGCACGAAAGATAAATGAGGAATGGCAGCAGAAGGGGCGGGTTTCGCCTCCCCCACCCATGTCATGCAGACATTATCTGCCATAAAGCTGTCGCTGAAGGATGGAGAACCAGCTCTTGGCTGCAGTGGCCCTCAGATAATGTCAGTGCTGAGCAATGACCCAGGATTTGTTGGCACCAAGCAAGCGTTTCTAGGGCTCTGGTGCCAGAATCCATAGCTGAGCCCGGGCAGCTCTCCTGCCAGGAAAATGAAAGGCATTTAGAAGCTGGTGTCCAGGAGCCCCATAGTGATTCCTGCAGAGCTTCCTGAAGCACAGGTAGGCCTGGGAGCCCTCATTTCTACTGAGCTCCTGGTGACTCTTTGGCCCTCAGGCTATGTTTTGAACAGGAAGAATTTAGAGTCATCAGACACCAGCTTCTGGTGTGTCTTAGTTACTTCCTTGTGGCTGTAACCAAAGACCTGACAAGAAGCAACTGAAGGGGCTGGAGAGTTGGCTCAGTGGTTAAGAGCACTGTCTGCTCTTCCAAAGGTCCCGGGTTCAATTCCCAGCACCCACATGGCAGCTCACAACTGTCTGTAACTCCAAGATCTGACACCCTCACACCAATACACATAAATTAAAAAATTGAATAAAAATATTTTTTAAAAAAGAAGCAACTGAAGAGAAGAAAAAGGGCTTCTTTTTGCTTTATAGATTAAGGAAACACCATCCGTTGTGGGGAAAGCACGGTGATGGGAAGGGTGTGAGTCTGCCTGCTCACGTGTCTCCACAGGCTAGGAAGCCCAGGCAGCACATGCTGACTTATTCCTTCTTTTCCCCCTTTTCATTCAGTCTGGGGTCCACCCAGCCTGTGGAATGGTATGGCACACATGCAGAGTACGTATTCCCCCCTCAGCTCTCCCTCTCTGGAGATACCCTCTTAAAACACTTCAAAGGGGTACTCCATGAAGCTTTTCCTTAATCCAGCAACTTGATTGTCGAAATTAACCACCACACCAGGGGCCCATCAGGTGGCTGTGGCTAAGTGGAACACAATAGGGGTAGGTGTGAGCCACAGCCATGCTGCGTCGGATGGGAGAACGCTGTGAGCATCTCTAGAAGTCTTGACCACACCAGGCTCTGCATTCTAAAAGATGGATGTCATGCTAGATGACCTTTATTTGGGTTTGGCATATGGTTTTGTTGGTTCTCTCACAGTAGGTTTCCAGGACCTTCTAGTGATGCTCAGGTAACACCTATGGGAAAACAATGTCTTTGTTTACCTGCAGCTCCGCAGTGAGCAATCCAGGTGGGGTGGGGCAAAGGCAAGTTCAACACGTGAGAGCCTTGTCCAGTATGGGATATCTACCAGGGATCTGATTTGGATTCTGTCTACTTTAGGCTCCTTATTTCTAGCATTGTCATCTAATCCTCTGCTGCCCACCTTCTTCCACAGGTTTTTGGATGAGAAAGAGCTGACAAGAGCCGAGCCCCACCTTCTCTGTGTGCTGGGGAACAGGGCGACGCAGCCCCAGTGGTACCCATGCCGAAGAACAGCAAGGTGACCCAGCGTGAACACAGCAACGAACATGTCACTGAGTCGGTGGCTGATTTGCTGGCCCTCGAGGAGCCTGTGGACTATAAGCAGAGTGTACTGAATGTGGCCGGCGAGACAGGTGGCAAGCAGAAGGCGGCGGAGGAGGAGCTGGACGCAGAGGACCGGCCGGCCTGGAATAGCAAGCTGCAGTACATCCTGGCCCAGATTGGCTTTTCTGTGGGTCTTGGCAACATCTGGAGGTTCCCCTACCTGTGCCAGAAAAATGGAGGAGGTAAGAGGTACCCAGTGATTGATCAAGGGTACCCGTGACATAGGCTGGGCCGGGGTAGAAAGGAGTATGCCTTTGCAGAAGCAGAGCTGGAGTTCTTGGAGAGAGGAGTGCAGGGTTCTAGATCAAGACTCATAGAGTCTCACACACACACACACACACACACACACACACACACACACACACACACAGACAGACATAGCTGTAAAAAGGCTGGAGGCCATGATGAGAATTGTGGGTTCTGTCTCCAGGCTGTCACAGTTCAGATCCCAGCCTAGCCCGTAGCCAGTCAGGCTGCTGGGACCTAGTACAAGCTCCTGAAGCTCTCTGTGCCATCAGTGCTTACTCTGCAAATTGATTGTAGGAGTACTTCCTGCCTCCAGGATGGTAGGAAGGATTAGATTAAATGACTTTTTATATACTACAGTGTTAACAACTGTGTCAGACACTCAAGAGATATGAAGCACTTAATGGATATTGGGCTCAACTGCTAGGAACTCCTGGCTGTGCATCTTGGCTCAACCAAAGCAGCTGATTCACACGGTTCATCCACCGGCTCCTCCACGCAGCCTTGTTTAAGGAGGAAGGCAGTTGTCTTTACTTTAGAGACTGTAGAACTGAGGTACAGATTGGCTGGGTCATTTTTCCCAGGTCCTGAGTCATGAAAGGTTGATGCTAGTGACAGGACCCCACCTGGTGGGCCTGGGCCTTGCCTGTGCACTTTAGGCCACATGGGCTGGCTGTTACCATCTCTGCCCTCATAACACAAATGGTGCAGACCTAGGTAGAGGAGGAACTGCTGCTGCTGCTGGCCTTACGTTGCACCTGGAGGTGAATTCCTCCTGGGCATTGTGGCTTGCTATAAAAGTGTCATTGATGCTGACAAAGCACCCATGGCAGGGAGCTATCCCTGTCTCTCCAGAGTGTGGAGGTTTATCAGAATTTTCCAGAGGCAGACATTTGAAACCATGGGAATTTTACAGAAAGTGAAGGACGTCTTAGTTAAGGTCATGTGTTGCAGGGTTTTTTCCCCTCCTGTCCCCAATCTCCTGGAATAATGACTCATGGGACTCAAAATATTATTTACAAATACCTAGGCCATATAGCTAGGCTCTTCTCTGAGTAGTTCATAACTTAAAATAACCCATTTTAACTAATCTGCATTTTGTCAAAAGGCTGGTTACCTGTGCTCAAGTACAATGAGTCTGTGTTCCCTTACATCTTGCCAGCGGACTCTCACCTTTCTGCCTTCTGGATGTCCTACCGCCTATTTCCTACCTCAGCTATAGGCTGTTGTCCTCTATTGACAGATGATGCATCCATACAATACACAAGATATTCTTTCTATACTCACGTTTTAGTTTATTTTCTATGTGATAAAATACTCTGACTAAAAGCAACTTCAGCAAGGAAAGGGCTTATTTGACGTATACTTCCAGGTCACAGTCCATCCATCATTGAGGGAAATCAGGGCAGGAACACAGGCAAGAACACCTCAAGAAACTACGAAGAAACACTGCTTGCTGGCTTGCTCACAGTATGATACTTAGCTAGCTTTTTTATATAGCCCACATCATCTTCTCAAGGAATGGTGCTGCCCATAGCTGGCTGGGCTCTCCTAGATCAATTACTAATCAAGGCAACCAAAAATAAAAAATAAATAAATAAAGCAAGCAAGCAAACAAACAAACAAAAAAACGTTTTTACAGGGACCAGTCTGATCAGGGAAATCTCTCAGCTGAGACTCCCTTCTCAGATGACTATAGTCAAGCTGATAGCCAAAGCTACCAAGGGAATCAGAGGCTGCATTTCCAAGCCCACACTTATGTTCCTGAGAAAGCTACCAACAGGGAATGTCATAGCTCCTGAGTCTATGGGACCATCCTACTCCAGCCTGTTGCATGGCTACAACTTTGCAGGGATTTTGACTCAGCTTCTTCCTGCCTTCCCCAAGGTACTCCTAACATTGTAGCCTTGCCCCCATTTCTGCCCCATTCAGTGAGGGACACCTCACCTTTGTATTGGTGACTTTTCTCATTACTGGAACAAAATACCTGACAAGAGAAACTTGAGAGGAAGGTTTTAGTTTGTCTCAGGGTTTCAGGGGCGTCAGCCCATCATGGTGGAGGTATGAATGAGTGTCTCTGTGTCAGCACAAGCGCATTGGGGAGTGATGACAAGGCAGGCCAAGAAACAGAGAGAAATGCAAGATCAAAGGCCCACCCCAGTGACTTACCTCTAGCAGCCAGACCCCACCCCCTAAAGGTCGTACAGCAGCATTCTTGCTCGGTCTGCCTGTCCAAAGAAACACCAACCCTTTATAAATCTGAAGTGGCATTTTTGTAAATTAAAAGTGGGCACATATCAGCAATTTCAGATGGATTTTTCCTAATATTTTCAGTCTGTCTACATCAGTGGTTCTCAACCTTCCTAATGCTGCAACCCTTTAATGCAGTTCCTCATGTTGTGGTGACGCCAGCCATAAAATTATTTTTGTTAAAAAAAAAAATATATATATATATTTTTGTTGCTACTTCATAACTGTAATTTTGCTACTGTTGTGAACCATCATGTACACATCTGTGTTCTTTTCTGGTCTTGGGCGACCCTGTGAAAGGGTCATTTGACAGCAAAGCACAAAACCCACAGGCTGAGAACCACTGGTCTACATAGATGTCAAAATAACAGCAAAAAGAGGTCAAGTAATTTGTTCAAAGTTTCAACATAGGAGGCAGATCCTGGATTCATCCCAGTCTTGATGATCTGACCCCAGAGTCTGGTGTGAGCTCCTTTTCAATCCATATCTCAATTAACCTGGGCCAAAAATGGGCTCTTAAGCCCCAGAAATAGATAAGGTTTTCCAAAAGCAAGGTGCAGGGCATGACTAGGGTTCTCGGGAACTGCAGGAAGCCAGCCTCCACTCTCTGTTGTTGTGTGCTGCTAAACATCCTAATGCCCCGAGTGGTGCTCCCAGCTGTTCAGTCCTCCTAAAAGACACCACAGCATCAGAAGAATCCAGAAGAGGGCACTGCTGCATGTCCAAATGATTTCAACAATGATTGGCACATTGAAGTGCCTTTAGTTATCTACAGACTCAGCTCACCTAAGTGTCCTGGCCTTGAGCCCTCTGGCCAGACTGAACTCCATGTGGTCATGACCTACAGTCATGATTGGGATAGAAGAAACCTGGGCTGCAGGAGGCCAGGCCTCACTATTGTTGTTATTATTATTATTATTATTATTATTATTATTATTATTATTATTATT
>OU015753.1:61584334-61628942 GCA_907169655.1 Acomys percivali | reverse complement strand
TTATTATTATTATTATTATTATTATTATTATTATTATTATTATTATTATTATTATCATCATCATTATCATCATCGTCATTGTTATTGTTATTGTTATTATTATTATTATTTTCCACATATCACTTTTAGAGGCTCTTCTCTGTTTGTGGGAAGAGGAGAGAGACATTTATAGGACATACCAGCATGCTCTGACACTCTGGCGCTCATCTCCCTGTACATCTTGCCCCACCCGAGGCAAAGTAAAAAACCAGTGAGACTTTTGTTGTTGTCGTTATCATCTTCTTGTTCTGTTTCTCTCCACCAAAGACCAGAAGGCTGAGTTAAAGACAGACTAGGTTCTTTAGTCCGCCCTTCTCTGAGCATTTCATGGGGCTGCTTGGCTGCTTGTGAGTGACGGTGGATGAGTGTGCATGCATGTGTGTGTGTGTGTGTGTGTGTGTGTGTGTGTGTGTGTGTGTATGCCGCTCTGTGAGGTTCAGTGGGAAGCTTCTTCTGGAAGGCTCTCCCCATGAGTTCCCTCAGCAGATGTGTGCTCAGGTGGCCCCCTATAGTGTGACCAACCCAGGATGTGTGTATACACAAGCCTGCTGACATTGCCCAAATGAGTCCAAGGAACGTGCCTCCCACGAGGTCTCCTAGGATGGCATCTGCGCCTTCTGTTACTTCTGCATCCCCCAAAGCCCAAGTCTGGCACAGAGGAGACCCGTAGCAAACAGCTTCTGTTGCCAACTGACAGATTTTGTGTCCAGTAGATGCCTGACCCCCAGGGTTCATCGGCAGATTGAGTATATGCCAGAGAACGGTGAGTTACAGGGGACAGGGCAGTGTCACTGGTGGCTTTTGGAGACTCCTCACTTGAGAGGCTTTCCCTGGAGGTGCTAGGTAACCCGGGAGACAGGGACCAGCAAGACAGTTTGACAGGCAGGGCCTGGCTGATAGTGTTGCTAACAGGGCCATGTTCTTGGCACAAGTCTTGGTGGGATGCACTCAACCATGTCCAGCCATCGCTTTAATTCTCCTGCTAAATGTCCTGTCACTTGGAATTGAGTTTGTGTCCACAGCTAGGTTTAAGACAGCAAGATTAATTTGTTATCTCCAATCTTTAGCAAGATCATTCTACCCTTTATGATTCCCTTATCACGCTTTCCTGAACAACTAATTTCTCTTCCATTCCTCCCAATTAGCTGTGGATTAATGGCGATGCTGATCAGACCCTTTCCCTGGAGAGTTTCCAAGCTCCACTTCTCTGGAGTTGCTCAGTCTGCTGTGTCAGCATCTGCCCCAGATACCAGCAGGCTGGACCACAAAGTGGGCGGGGGTGGGTGGGGGCGGGGGGGCGATGGGAGTGAGCCCTTGGGAATGAGTGAGCAGGAACCATCATGTCATCTGGCTTGGTCGTGGACAGGTGTCCACAGAGTACTGTGTGACAGTGTCTATGACTTGACATGATGTTCCCTGAGAGGCAATGAGGCATCTGTTTCTGGATCCAGCCCTGTGACCAGGAGGCCCTGGCATCCATATGCCCCCTCCTTTCACATCTCAAGTCAGAGAGGATTGAGGAGAAGAAAGCCTGAGTGTGTCAGCGTTGGAGAGATCACAACCCTGAGCCACACCACTCACAGAGAAGCTCCAGGCGGCCTCAGAGATGTGACTGAGACTGTAGACATAGATGCTACCTCTCCTGGCCGCCCGTTCCCTCCCACTGTCACTCTGATGCAGACCTACTCTAACAGCCTTTCTCCTTGCAGGTGCCTACCTGGTGCCCTACCTGGTGCTGCTGATCATCATTGGCATCCCCCTTTTCTTTCTGGAGCTGGCTGTGGGCCAGAGGATCCGCCGTGGCAGCATTGGTGTGTGGCACTACGTGTGCCCCCGCCTGGGGGGCATCGGCTTTTCCAGCTGTATTGTGAGTCCTGGAGCTGGGGGCTGACGCTATGTGGGAGGCAGAGGGGCCGCGTTTGGATACTGTGGAGGAGGTCACCGGGTTTATAGGCCAGAGTCCTTGCCAAGACAAGGGAAGCAAGAGAGACTGTCAATAGAACTGCTTACAGCTGGGATCTCTGGTCACCATGGTCACCGTATGTCCTAAACTGAAAGTTGATGGCACTGCCAGAAACCACATGCAACATTCACAAATGATGCAAAAGAGGAAAAATGTGACATGTTCACAAGAATATCTCAGTCCTTATTAGTTACAGACAGATGGACTGTCCCTGGTCCCCACCACTCCTTACCTTCAGCTTTGTATGAATTCCTTTACCTTTCCTTGGGAAGCATGTTTCAAATGTATGAGGCTTTGGACCCCTTGCTGGTGTGTAAATGAACAGTTGAAATACTCAGACAGGAGGCTTGAGATTTTGAGTGACCTCATGGGCGTTGGATGGGAACTTCTAGACTCATCTATGGCTGATGATGAACACTTGCTGAGAGCTGTATACAGCTGAGGAAGTTGAGCATCCCTTAAAGGCAACGCCCCTACCTGACCATTCTCACACCTGAGATAAAAACTGAAATCTACTCCAGGGACTCTGAAAGGACTGAGGACTCTGTCAAACCCGGTGGAAGGGTTATCCTAAGTCAGCTCAGTCCTGTTGACAAGCCAGGCATCAGCTTTGTACAGCTTACTCCGGTCAACTGCAGTGTAAATGCAAGGCTGGCCATGCGTGCACATGCAAGAGTGGGGGAACCCTCTACTTGGACTGGAAACACCACAGTTAATGAGATGGATGCCGCTCTGTGTGTATCCAGCACAACTCCTTCCCCCTTTTCTCTCTGTGTGTGCACCCCACAAATGCAATGCTCCTCCACACAGGTTCTCACATGGAAGGGAAGAACCCTTCTGCATTCACACTAACCAGCAATCTTAATTGTCTGGGATAGCCAGGCCTCTGGAAGGGACCTCTGAGCATTGGGAGCAGATACAGCCAAGCCCTGCCTATAAAAACATAGATAGGCTCTCCTATCAATATTAATTAATTAATAAACCCGGCCAAACTTAGTTGCTGTGCCTCTAGAGGTGGGCTGCTGAAAGTTTTAAAGAAAGAGTAGCATCCGAAAGAAGGGAAGACAAAGGAAAACAGTAACCATACAATCTCAAAGCAGGACTGCCTAGACCTGTCCGGACCAATGCTGTGGTGTGCCTCCTCGGTCCTGGAGGGCATCTCTAATTAGAACCCCAAATCAGCAGGAAATGATGGAGAAAAGGCTTCAAATATCTTAACAGGAATTTCAGACTGGAAAGGATTAACATTTTAAGAGTTTATTGCTTAAAGGAGAAAAATTTTAATATTCCAGGAATTCCTTTGTGGATTGCCTGAGTACCAGATGAATGGAGGAGGACTGGAAGAAGCCCACCCGCCCTCTCCCCACCCCCACCCTCCCCCCATCCCCCACCCTCCCTCCTGCCCACCTATCATCCCCTCCCCTATCCTTGTTCAAGGCTGGTTTTGAGCTGCTGGGCCTTGGATGGTGTGGGGAGGTGTGGCTTTACCTGCAGCCTAGGCCCCCTTTCCCCTCCCCCCTTTTCCCCTCCCACCACATCTCATTCCCCTCCCCCATCCTCATTCATGGCTGGTTTTGAGCTGCTGGGCCTTGGATGGTGTGTGGGGAGGTGTGGCTTCACCGCAGCCTCCCTAATCTTGCCCTGACCTTTGTCCTCAGGTCTGTCTCTTTGTTGGGCTGTACTACAATGTGATAATTGGGTGGAGCGTCTTCTATTTCTTCAAATCTTTCCAGTACCCGCTGCCGTGGAGTGAATGTCCCATCATCAGGAATGGGACCCAGGCAGGCAAGTATGGCATCCCCTGAGGAATGCAAGCTGTGGTCTCTTGCTAGCCCTGGCCCAGGAAAGAATCTAAACAGTTTAGTACTCAGAGTCGGGGTTTCATTGGTTCGCTAAGTCACCTTGGAGAAACTACATCAAACCGTCATTCTCATTTTTCTTTCTTCCCCTGAGGGAATGAGCTGCTGGTCTCCTTCAGGCCTGGCTCATACAGGTCTCAGGGATTCAATTTTGTTCAGTTATTATGACGTACTGGGTTACTCCAATACCTTATGTCTAAACGATTTTTATCTGTGTGCAGCAGACAGCCCCACTCCACAGATGGGAAAACTGACCCCGAAGAAGCCACTTTCCCATTCTCATATTATTTATTTAACCAGGGTTTCCAGCCTCTGTCTCGAGACCTTCCCCCAAGAACCTGTAGACAAATGTGACACTTCTTCTTTTTATGAGTTAGTGAACAGACGTATTGCTCTTGGGGTCCCCGCCAACTCTGGGTGGGAATTCAGCCATTTGATTGTAGCTTACAGCCTCTTAGGTCCAGTCAGAGACTTGGTTGGTTCCTCAGGATCTGCTCGATCATGGTACAGCCCACCTTCCACTACCCACTCGCCCACTGCTACCTGGGTGGGGTCCCACAGAGGAGCTGGCCCTTAGGGCTGCAAGCTGAGGCCCAGCTGTGGCCTTTGCTCTGGTTTCAGTGGTGGAGCCTGAGTGTGAGAAGAGCTCAGCCACTACCTACTTCTGGTATCGAGAGGCCTTGGACATCTCCAACTCCATCTCAGAGAGTGGGGGCCTCAACTGGAAGATGACGCTCTGCCTCCTGGTGGCCTGGAGCATCGTGGGCATGGCCGTAGTCAAGGGCATCCAGTCCTCTGGAAAGGTGAGCTGGGAATAGGCAGCAGGGGCTCAGAAAGCAGGAGCTCAGATCCCAAGCCCACCAAGGAAGACTAGTGGAGTGATAGCGTTGGCCTCATGGGAGCACCAGGAGCGTTGCCACTGCAGACAGCCCGAGGATGAGCTTGCTGGACCCTGTCTGCCTTGGTGCTCATAGCTCAGGCCTGTTCTGCGTATGTCAAGGAGAATGAGAGCTAGAGGTATTGATGTTGGGGTCCCCGCCAACTCATTTTACAGACAAGGAAACTGGAGTCTATACAGGGGAAGGCGCCTCATCTAATGTCCTATAGCTAGTCTGTCTGAGATGGAACTGGAGCCCTGGCTGGCTGGCTGAAGCTCTTGGTTCTTTGTCAGACTTGATGAGTAAGGAAGCTAAGTTGTAGGAAAGCTGGTCTCACCTCAGCCACCGATCTCCTCCCTCTCTTGAGGCCAAAATAGTAGCTGACACTTCATGGCATTTGTCAGAACTGTCACGTCTGCACATCCTTGCTTCTCACCAACGTTGTGAGTTAAGAATATTACCGCCCTTTAGAGATGAGGAGATGGAGACATACTAAGATTAAGTAGATAGTCTGAGGCCCCAGGATTGGCCGATGGTAGCGGCAGGGTCAGTATTCAGCTAGCTAGCTCAGAGGGCACCTTCTCAGCCTTTCTGCTGCCCTCTCCTTTACCTCCCCAGGATTTGTGTCACTGCAGCTGGGGCGTCCACTCTACAAGCAAATTCTTTGCTTATGGAGCTGTACCAGGGCTGTAGAAAAGTGCATGCCATATATCAGCTAGCAACTGACACGTGGTTCAGGCTCAGGATCGCTAGAGGCTGGGCCCTTTTGCTGATGGGCTCTGCTGGCGAACAGTGTCAAGACCTCGTAGATGCCTTTTGCTATAGGACCCCTAAGGACAGAGGAGATCCTGGGAAAATGAGAAGGGAGAGCATAGGGTTTCCTCGCCCTGTCACAGGCCTTAGGAGCGGAGGCCTAATAGTTCATTCCTGCCAGCCTTTGAAAGGCAGAGCTGCCCCAGGCACAGCCATGCTGACTCCAGCCTGTTCTGCTCCTGCCTGGGCCCAGGGCCAGATGGATGGTGGGTTTGGCTCAGTGCCTGGGGGCTCCAGGCTCTGAGTTCTGCTGCCTAATATCAGAGGAGAATCCTGGAGCCCAGCTGTGAGCAGGGAAGGAGGGTGCCTGCTGTAGGAGGGGCTGGCCTGACAGGGGCCTTTGTCTTCTCTGCAGGTAATGTATTTCAGCTCCCTCTTTCCTTATGTGGTGTTGGCCTGCTTCCTGGTCCGGGGGCTGCTGCTGCGAGGGGCGGTCGATGGCATCCTGCACATGTTCACTCCTAAGGTACGTGTTTGCAGCTCCCAAACGTGGGGGGGGGGGGGGGGGGGGGGCCCCCCCGAGGTCTCCCCGGCGGGGGGGGGGGGGTGGGGCCCCCGGGGGGGGGGGGGGGGGGGGCCGGGAGGGCCCTGGCAGATCCACTGGGGCTGGTCAGCTTCATGTAGTTCCACACCAAAACCTTATTGTGTGTCAGGTGTTTTGTCAGCCCCTGTGGAGAAGCACAAGGAAGGGCTCTGTCCTCATGTTTCAAGGAGGGCAAATATATATATATATATATATATATATATATATATATATATATATATATATATATTACAATATAACCAAATGATATCAATTTGAGTAAAATCACAAGAGGCTCCAGGAGAGAGGTGGCATCTGAAATGAGCCTTGCAGAGCAGGAAGGGCTTCAGTGAGTACCAGTAGGATTTATTAATCAAAGGAAACCACATGAGCGAGGATGTGGGAAAGCACCAGGCACGCCTGCAGCAATGGCACAGGCAGATTCCATTGGAATCTGAGGGAAGGGCTTCATTCATTCATTCCTTATTCATTTGAGGGGTGGCTTCATTTCGTGGATCTATGACAAGAAGCGACAAGATGAAGTCCCCTCAGGAATCCCAGTTTGTACCCGAATCAGGGGAACAGGGAGCTCACTTGGGTTCCCCCTTAATCCCATCAATATAGCATGTGAAGGGGTTTCACAAAATCTTTGTTTATAGAGGTTTTGGCTGAGAAGCAGCCTAGCCTACGTGAAGGTGGTCTGTCCCCATCCGATGGCCATGGCCATTTAGACCGCTGGGCACAGATACGGGAGTCAGGCCACTGAGGAATATTCATTTTAAATTGCCCTAAACAATGTAATCAGTGCCTCCAGCAGATGGGGCTAAGAGTCTCACCTCCAAGTCCCCCTGATAAAGTAGCAGCCAAAAGGGGCTTGCTAAGACTCTCTAGCTCATGAGCTCCAGGTAAGACTGGTCCAGACCAGCCTGAAACCTCATGGTCCGATAGTGCCACCATACATATGTATATACAAATGCACATACACACTCTCTTACACAAGTAGTTCACACTGGGTGATACAGAAGACTCCAGGCAGAGTCTGAAGTCCCCAGGTCCCTTTGGCTCTCCTGCCCTGCCATTGTGAGTGGGCTGTGGTGTGTGGAGTATGAGCATGGTTAGTGCCTGCATTACCCGTATCTACACAAACTGGCCCTAAGCATCCTTGGCCTTAACCAAGATCTGTACAGACATACTCACAAGGACTCACCTAAAGCAAACCATAGGGCTGTAAACACATGGTATCTAATAGATAACCAGCTTGTTTCCCCTGGGGTAATGGAGAAGAAGGCCGTCAGCTTCTACAAATTACTTCAGCAGCCGCTCCAGAGTCACGCTCAATCTCAAGTGTCTGCTTGCACTTCACTGAGTATATGATTGTATGCCCTGGTGATGCACATGAACATGGAGCCTCACAAATGTCTCCCAATAGGCTGCTGCTGGAGTTCATTGGTATGAAGACCCAAAAGCAAATGGCATAGACTCACTGGGCTTGGCCACTAGTCCCAGCACACACAATACTTCAATTTACCTCATTGGATTCAGACACCCATTACAAAGTCTCTTTAATTCTGAAATATCTCAAGCTTATAATTATGTATCTAGTAATATGATAGACATTTTAAAAAGATTTGTTTATTTTAGGTACATGAGTGCTCTATCTGTATGTACTCCGGAATGCTAGTATAGATGATTGTGAGCCACCATGAGGTTGCTGGGAATCAAACTCAGAACCTCTGGAAGAGCAGACAGTGCCCTTAAACACTGAACCATCTCTCCAGCCCTATTATAGACATTTGCATACTCTCTAATGTTACATCTTCTTCCTTTCTCAAAAGCAGCTACTGGTATCTGCTCTTGCTGCTGTGACAAAAACCTCAGACTAAGTAATTTATAAGCAAAGTTGTCACTCACAGTTCTAGAACTGGGAAGGTTAAGGTGAAGGCAGCAGAAGACTCCATGGTGAAAGGGCAAAGGAGCCAGCCTGAGCCTCTTCTATAAATTCCATTCACAGGAGTGGATTCCTCGTGACTTAGTCACTTCCAGGGAACCGCTCCTGAATATTAGGTTCCAACTGGGGGTTATAGAAACTACTATTTTGAATTTGAGGCTTATTCTGCTAATGCATTCTTTGAGATGTTATACACAGACGTATTTCCACAAACAGTGCATGTCATTTCTATGTATTCTTAAAGTTTACAGATACCTTCCCAAGTATCCTTCTGTGGCTTGCTTTTAATTTTGCATGGCATGATTCTTTTTGTTGTACTTATACTGATATGTAGGGCTCTAGCACATCGACTTCAGTGTGGTATAATAGTCAACCACAAAACTAAACTCAAATACATGTATTTGTTCTCTATTTGATGGTCGTTTGCTTCCAGTTTTACTATGCTGGTAATGTTATGTTCTGGTCACCTTTCTTGTTGCTGTGATACATAGTATGACCAAAAACAACTTGAGGAGGATAGGGTTGACTTCATCCTACTCAGTCCATCCAAGTCACCGTCCATCATTGAGGAAAAGTCAGAGCAGAAACTCAGGCGGGAGCTGTGAAGGAGTGCTGCTTACTGGCTCGCTCTCAGGTTCATGGTGAGCTAGCCTTTTTATATAGCCCAGATCTGTCTGCTTGGGGATGCTGCTGCCCACAGTGGTCTGGACTCTTCTACAACAAGCATTAGTCAAGATAGTATCTTACAACAAGTCTACAGGATAATCTGATGTGGGTGGCTCCTCAGTTAAGATTATTCCATCTTCCTAGTTGAGTGGAGTTGACAGTAAGAACTAACCAGCACAGGCTAAAATCAACATCACCACACAAGTCTTTGTACAAGTTTCTCTAGGATGATATAGTAAATATCGAAACTGCTGTCTCAAAAGGTATGCATATCTTCATCCCAAGTACTTTCCAAGTGGTTGTGTCCATGAATACTCACACCAGGTATCGAACTCTCAGTCAATCCGAGTTTGCCAGGCTTCATTCTTTTTTTTTTTTCCCACCAAATAGATGCATAAAGCTTATGTACACATTGAACAACAGGGGCGTCTTCTTTCTCAAATCATTTCCTGAATGTTCCAGAAGCCGTGTGAATCTATCTTGGCATTTGTAGTGTTCAAGTTCTTCTGAGGTGGAAAAAAACCCCTCAAAACTAGAAGACCCTACAAGAGCCAAATCCCCAAGAACCAGGGTGGTGCAGCCCATGGTTCATTTGACTAATTGGTCTCCAGGTCAAGCCTTTCTGACCCATCTTGACATTGTGTCCGCTAAGCAGTTTTATGGCACAGTTCCTGCCCTTGACTCTGGGGGATTGCATTGAGCAAGGAGGGGTGTGGCTAAGAAGAGTGGAGCTCTCAACCATCAAGTGCTCTGAGGTAGCCTGTGCTCTCGTTTGCCTGGAGTGAGGTTTCTGTTAACACATATTAACTTGGCCTCAGCAACAGCCATGTAGCAGTCAGTATAGGATGAGGACCACTGCAGAAAGGTGGCTGTTTTAGCTCATATGAGGTAAAACATGGGTCTCTGGGCCCATGATATGAGGATCTCTAGGGCCATTTAAAGTTGTTGATGCCATAGAATACCAGGTCATTGCCTAGAGCTGCCCAGGAAATTAGCATTGTTTCATTAATATAGGCTACAATATTAATAACATCCCAAAAAGTCATGCCATTTGGCACCATGAACAGAGTATAAGGAAACTTTGATCAGGGCATCTCAGACTCTTCCCAGACTGTGCTACATGATATAAGAGGTCTCCTTCCTCTGACTTTTTCCAACATCATAAATTATCCGGGCTATACCAGAGAGCTAGTGGATCTGTCAACTGCTGTGTGACCAGGATGCTGTGACAACTCACTAGTGCCTCAGAAGGGATAGTAACTGGTACCAATGGCTACTGAACTGCTTGAAATTCCCAGACAGTTTTCCCTTATCACATCCTTCACCCAATTACAAAGCCAGGTCATTATAGGGTGCCATGTAATTCTTGTGTGAATTACAGAGAGTTTTCCAACAATACACACTCTGAGAGAGTCAGACTTCTACACACCCATGTCCTCTGACCCAGTGATTTCACCTGCAGGTATTTCCACTACAAATGTGGTCATAGATAAGCAAACTGCTCAGTATTCCATATTGGTTGCCACAGCATTCATTTTAGTAGCAAGAGACTGACGTGCTCCAAATGCCCAAGTGCCTATCACTTGTGTTTGCATTCTTCCAGCAAAGACTCACTGGAGGCCAAACACTATTCTAAGACCGAGATCCATGAATATAGCAGACAAATTTTCCAGCCCTCAGAATGAATGATGTAAGTTAAGATGCAGCGCTGTTACTGACCAGTGTGGCTGAGAGGAAGGGTAGAGCAGAGACTTGGGGGGTTTCTAGGGAGATACACTTTCACACACTTTTCCTCTGTGTGAACTCTGGCCCGAGGGACATTCTGGCCAGAGAAATGAAATGAGCCTCTTAGAAGACTGCTATAGAGAGCCCAAGGGGAGGACAGGGAGATTTGCCTATGAGGGTCCCTGGGTGACAGACAACTGTGAGGCAAGCGGTGTGAGTGTGAAGCCACTGTCCGTTTGGGAACAGTGGACAAGCATAGCCCTAAAAACCATCTGGTAAATAAGGCTCACAAGTGGGCGTGGCCTCAGTAGCATGGCCACCCCTAGCTCTCAGCAATCTGATGATGCAGCTTTTTGCACAGGAGCATCCTGAGAGCACATGTCTGTGAGGTCGTTAAGCAGTTGTGTTACACTCCTCACATATGTCAACTTGCTTAAAATCCCTTAATGGCCCTCAGGGTAAGTATTCTTATTATTGCTATTTCCCAAAGAGATGCATCATTAACTATGGAGTGAGGCTGTGAGTAGACAGAGTGGGGCAGCTTGCTAGGCACTCTGGGACTCTCTGGGATCTCAGGAAGAACATGGAGGAGGTATTCTCAGTGACAGCAAGGTGATGTGCTGCATGGAGTGTGGGAGAAATATACACAACATATGTCTGTGTATGTTGTACCATGGGGTGTATATCTCATGTGCTGGTATCTGTATGAACCTCACTGGAAGGGTACTCAGGAAGCCAGTATCATGTTCACGTATGTCTGGGGGAAGTAACTGGACTTCTGGGGTTGAAAGGTAAAACAAAGGAGCCCAAAGGACCAAGAGTGTATGCTAACTCCTAGAGAAAAAGTCGAGAGGTCCCTGAAAGTTTCAAGAACTCAAGAAAAGGGTTTGGTTGGGGGGGAACTTCTTGACTCCCATTTGAGCAAAGATCTTTGATCCAAAAGACGCCCAGCCTTGTGATCTGTAACCAGCCCATCACCTAGCTGCCACTGGGGAGATTCCTCGTCTCTTTTCATAGCTGTAAGATAGGGTGTGCAGTGATACCCCTCCACAGAGCTGCCAGCAGATCTCGCAGGACTGCTCCTGGCAAGTGGGGAACACATGGCAAGCACAAGCTATTATTGTCCTTGTCCCTTGTGAAGGTGACACTGTTCTCAGGCAGCGGGAACTCTGTACTCCAGTGCCATCTGGTGTCTTGTGCTCAGTCTGGCTCTGAAGCAAGGTGCTAGAAAAGTCCTCAGAAGCTAGGGTGTGTGATGCTGTCACGTGTGTGCTGCTGTCATTCGCCACTCAGGCCAGTGCTGAGCAGCTGCTTGTGCATTCAGGAAGTGTCTTCTATGCTGAAAAACACCTTGTTCCCTTGGCAGGAAGTGACTATGCCAAAGAAACGGCAGGAAGCCTGTGCTATATCACACTGGGTGGGCACCCAGGAGGGAACAGTCTTCTCTCCAGAGGAGAAAATCCCTTCCTACCTTTCCTAGTCTTATCCCAGTGTTTGGAAGGGACAGGGACATGGGGCATCCTGTTTAGATAGTAATTGATCCTGTTGACACTTCCTGACATCACTTACTACTACCCCATGAAGCCTGACACAAATCTCCTTTAAAATCAGGTAGCATCAGGCGTTTCATACCGAAGCTTCC
Organism: Acomys percivali; assembly: GCA_907169655.1. Taxonomy (NCBI): domain Eukaryota; kingdom Metazoa; phylum Chordata; class Mammalia; order Rodentia; family Muridae; genus Acomys; species Acomys percivali. The sequence goes on along the minus strand of OU015753.1, from coordinate 61,616,886 downwards.
TGACTCAGTTCACCTCCATTTTAGCTTTGGATATTTGCTCAGCTCCAGCAGCAAACATGTCCCATTTAAGCTATGGACCAGAAGCCAGAATATAGGAGAACACACACACAGGGCGATCTCCTGTCCAAGGGCGAGCTTCAGCTTTAGGCGATTTTATGGGACTTCAAAGCTCAATCCGTAGCTATCAGTCTGCTTCAGAATCATCTAGGGTGGGGGTGGGGTGGGGTGGGGGATTTAGAAGAATGAGAGTGATGGTTTCTGGGTAATGGCTATAGTAGGGGCTTGCTACACCACCCTTCTCTACTTTTTGTCCATTTTATAATAAACAGGCCATATTTTAAAATAATAACGATAGCTATCATCTTAACAAAGAAACAATTGTTTCTAACCAAACTCATCATGTATACCTCAGTCCTGCCCTGTCTTTTGAGATGTCTCTCAAGCTCCTGGGCTTTCTCCCCTGGGATAGCTGCTTTCATTTAAGACATTTGGTGAGGCTAGACATATACCCACATTCTTGCTTTAGATTTAGGGGATGATGAGAATCCTAAGGAAGTCCTCCTATGTTTGCGTCTCAGAGATAGATGAAACCATCGCACTGGACACCAGGACACAACAGTGAAGACCAGAACACCTTCAAAGTACATGCAATCCCTCAGCCCGTTTCTGGAGCCTTTTGGAGAATCATTGAAAATCTGTCGTCTGAGGAGACATGGAAATTGGGGTTGGGGTGGGGTTAGAAGAGCCCTTTCTCAGAAGTGAATGGCTGTGTTTTTTTTTTTTCTCTCTCATTTTCTCTAATCTCTACTTTTCTATCAGGCCTAGTAGAGACCCCTATTTCCTAATGCCTGAAAAAAAAAAGTTGTGTTGCATTGCTTTGGTTCCTGTAGAACTCATTTGGAGGGAAAAGAACCTGCACAGACACAAAAGCTATTTATAGTCTTTATTGAGTCCTTTGGCGTGAAGATTCATATTGTGTTGCTGAAACCCTGAAGTGTTTGACTACAGGGTGCTGCCCTGAGCCTTGCGGGGGGGGGGGGGGGGGGTGGGGGGTATGTTACTGTCTTACAATAGAACCAGAAGCAAAAGCCCCAAGTCCAAACCTAGTTTGGCCCCAAGGTTTTACATAGATGCCCTGGGCCTGGGTTTCTTCTGTAACAAACAAACAAACAAACAAACAAACAAACCAATTTCATCCTACATCAAAAAACGTTAGAGCTCAGAAGTAGAGCAGGATCCTAGCACGCAGGAGGAGGTCCTGAGGCCTAACCCTCATGCCCCTCCCCCACACACAGCAAAAGCCCCTCCCCCACCCGCCCACCCGTGGACATGATGGACACACAATAAGAGCATGAGTTCTCGGCAAGCCTGAAGTATGCAGTGAGATCCTTTCTCATAAGAAACAACAGCAGAAAGCAGACCTTACCCATGCCAGCCTACAGCAGTGCAGGAAATCCCTTCCCTGGTTCTCCGACCCACCCACCGTTTGACAGAGTCTACCCTTCAGCATCCTTGCTTGCCTCTTGCTTTTCAGGGAAAGCTGGCCTATCAAGTCAAGCTCCCCTCAAATGACAGGTACAGACCTGCTCGCACCTGCCCTGTTCTTCTCCCTCTTCCATTTCTAACAAGTAGTTCAGAGAGCTCTTGTGGGAGAAGTCCCACTCCCTGTTCCTACACCCCTGCCCTCCATTAGGCTTTTGTTTTTTTTAAAAATCCAATCATCAAGCCATAGCGCCTGAAACAAAACAAAATAAGATGACAATACAGAAAAGCGACAATAGTAACAACACCAATTTTACAGATTTTTTTCCTGATCATAGCCTCTCTTCTGCCCTCCAAGGACTAGCTTACATAGGTGGACTCTACCTCTTTCCCGGTGTCTCTTGCCCTCCCTCCCTCCCTCCCTCCACCTGGCTCCAGGGCCTCTGGATCCCTAAACAGCTCAACCCACCTGTGACCTCCTGACTGCTGACTTCCGCGATCCATCACTTGGACACTGACCTTCCCTCTACCATGAACTGTTCCCTGGGTTTCCCCTTTATGCCTCTCCTGCTCCCTTTGAGATGACTTGCTCTTCCCCACATGGAATTTGAGAGATGGATTCGGCCCAGGCTCTGTCCTTGTCTCACTCTCTAGCGATAGCTTTACTTTACACAGGGACCCATGCCGGTCACAACCTCTGTCTCCAGCTGTGCTCTCTTTCTGTCCAGCTCTCTATTTGCCTTCTCCCAGCACATTAAGCTCGACCTCTCTAACACTGTTATCAGGGCCTGCTCTGCCCAGCCCCATGGACCTACCTGTCCCCCCACTCCCCTCCCTGCCCCAAGCCTCATTTCCAGGTAGGCCACAAACATGGCCCCCCTGTCTTTTAGGCCTTCATTTCTTCTTCTTAAATCTCTCAGCACCATCTGACCACAGGCACAGCCACTACCACATGCCACTTGGACCTTCAGAAGGTATTTCCTTGCAGCTTCCTGGCTACATACACCAGTTATTTTTGTGAATGCACATCTAATAGTGGCCTTCTTTCTTCAATCCCTTAGTGTCTCCTGGATCAAGTGCTTTCTTAGGATGAATACAAAGATTTCTACAGGCCTTTGACTCTTTGGGTTCTCTCAGCACCACTTGTACTACCCCACCTGCACTGCCCCACCTGCACTGCCCCACCTGCACTTCCCCACCTGCACTGCCCCACCTGCACTGCCCCACCTGCACTATCCCACCAGCACTGCCTTATCTTCCCAAACACACCTGCTCATCTGTACTGTCTTATAAGAACCATCTTACATGCATCAGTGTTATCTGCATCACCTCTCCTGCCTACACCATCCCACCTGTACCACCCCACTTGCTCACCTCACCTGCACCCCTACCTGCTCCAACACATTTCTACCACTTCAGCAGTCCAGCTGTACTCCCTCATTGTGTAACCACCTTGGGCACTTCCATGCCCCTTTATATGTCACCCTATGCTCACACTGATCCCTCTTCCCTAATGGGTTTTCTCACTCTATTGGCACTGGTCAGATGGCCAGCTTGAGGATTCCCTGACTGTGGGAAGCATCCCTCACCTCTGGATCCTCTGAGCACTGAGAGACTGACTGTCCCAGCCCTTGTTATATTTGCAACTTAGCATCTGTTGGTGGGATCAGTTTGCCAATGCCTGTCTCTCCAACTGGACCATAAACTCCAAGGATGCTGGAGTCCTATTTCATTCTCCTTGGTTCCTAACATAAGGACTGAAGAGCAAAAGAGAATTTGATTTGAAAAGGGCTTTGGAAATAGCTCCACACTACCAAACGCTCTTGTAGTTCAGCCTCCTATGTAAGCACTCAGCTTTTAATTCTTTTCCTAGCAAGCCTCTGATCTGTCTTTGCACCTGAGGAAGATGAGGCTCAGAGGAGTTAGGTGAATTTCCCAGGATCCCACAGCCACAGCTGCTTACTACCAGGCCATGTTGCATCGACTCTGTTGAGGCTGAGCAAAGGGCGGGGATGGTAAACACACCATTAAAACCATCATCTCTTTGTCTCTTTCTCTGCTCCCATGGTCATGCCCGTAGCTGGACAAGATGCTGGACCCCCAGGTGTGGCGGGAGGCAGCCACACAGGTCTTCTTCGCCCTGGGGCTGGGCTTTGGAGGTGTCATCGCCTTTTCAAGCTACAACAAACAGGACAATAACTGCCACTTCGATGCTGCCCTGGTGTCCTTCATCAACTTCTTCACCTCAGTGTTGGCTACCCTCGTGGTGTTTGCTGTGCTGGGCTTCAAAGCCAACATCATGAATGAGAAGTGTGTGGTCGAGTATGTGGCATGGCCCCTCTGGTCCCTCTTTTTCCTGCCTGCCTCACCCAGGGATAGCAGGTGGGCTGGGCAGGGTAAGAGGTCCCCTCCATTCCATAAGGGATGAGGTCATCATCTTCTTCAGGCCTGGCCCACAAGGACAGGCTCCTCATGGATGTTTCTGTCAGTGGTCTGTGGGTGCCTTTCCTGGGATTCTGGGAGGAGCCCCTAGATTCCTACTTCTACTTTTCTTACATGGTCCTGTTCTCTTTGCACTGCAGGAATGCTGAGAAAATTCTAGGGTACCTCAACTCCAATGTCTTGAGCCGGGATCTCATTCCACCCCATGTCAACTTCTCACACCTGACCACCAAGGACTACTCAGAGATGTACAATGTCATCATGACTGTTAAGGAGAACCAGTTCTCAGCCCTGGGCCTGGATCCCTGCCTCCTGGAGGATGAGCTGGACAAGGTACCGGAATAGACTGCCCTTCCCGGGACAGACAGACAGGAACCCAAAGATAGGCTCAGAGGCCGGAGCTTGGGAACAGGCCTTGAAAGCCCATAGAGAGTCGTTCATTTAATAATAGGCAAAGCCTCACTATGTATACAGATGGAGAAAGAGAGTGTCAGGCAAAATATCTGCCAGAGGTAAGCCCATGATTAGATGAAGGATCAAAGGAAACACTGAAATCACAGGAGCCTTTGTGAATTTGCGTCAGCTTCCTTGTTTGCTTATATATTTATTTGCTTACTTACTTATTAAGATTTTTTATTTGTATGTGCATTAGTGTTTGGTCTGCATGTGTGTCTATGTGAGGAACTGGAGTTACAGACAGCTAGCTGTAAGCTGCCATGTGGTTGCTAGGAACTGAACCTGGGTCCTCTGGAAGAGTAGCCGGTGCTCTTAACTACAGGGTCCTATCTCCAGCCCAGCATCACCATTCCTCAAGCAGGCTTCCTGTGCAGAGAGCCCTATGTACGCAATCCACTTAGAACAGCATCTGTGAGGCAAGGCCAAGGCCCTTCGGTCTCCAATTCCTTTGACTTCTCATGTCAACTCTGTGAGTTGAGTATGTGTTTTGTTCCCAGTTTTAACCATAAGCAGCCTGTAGGCTGAGGGATGGGCTTGCTCAGCATCGCACAGATAGTTAGTGAGCAAGCAAAAAATAAAAACTAAAGAATTAAAATAAAATCCAGCACCCTTGCTACAGAGTCTGCATCATCCCTTGAAATTTCTGCCCTTCCCAGCTGCTCCAGCTTCCACTGTCAAAGGGACAATCCCTGGGCTAGAGCAGAGACCTTGCCACCTCACTGATGCCCAGGATGAAGTGGGGCTAACTTTCCTGTGTTTGCATTTGCGCCTCTGGGCACTTCCAAAATGACTGCTCTGCTACAAGTGGTAACAGGAAACAAACCCCCGAGATCCCAGGAATCTTGCTGGGGCCAAGGCTCCTATTGGGGACAGCAAACCCCTGAGACCAGGAGCTTCCCGTAGAAGTATCTGAGCACCACGCCAAAGGCAGCTTTGTTGGTTGGAGATGTAGTTCAGTTGGCAGAGCTCTTGTTGGTATCCACGTAGCCACGGCTTTGATTCTGTACACTTAAAGAAAAAAAAAAAAGATTAACAGAAGAAAAGCACAGAGACAGCTTCACTGGTCTGCAAGAGCTATGCCCCTCCCTCACCTTTGACCTCTCTCCCGTGATCAATAGTAAAGCAGTCCTCGCCTTCTGTCTTCCGTGAAACTCTACCCATTCTCACCGGCATGGACTGATCCTCTGATGGAACTAGGTTTATAGCAAATTTCTCACCCAGGGCAGCCTGATGAGTATCTGAATGACAGCAAAAAAAAACTCAGCGGGACCGTGTGTTCCCTCAAGATCACAGGACGGTTATAATGTGAGCAGGCAGTGTGTGCTCAAGCGCCTGTGAGAAGGGCCTTGTTATGAAAGCAATGGCTCCCTCCTGGGGCTTTCTGTAAGAACCCCCGCCCGATAGCTTGATAAAATCTCAAACCAGCTCCACCTTCAACCAATGACCCCATTGTCTCTGTAAGGGAATCTGACATGGGGTGCTTACAGTTGCTCTGTCAGAGCTGAACCTGAATGTATTGCATTTGCCAGTTCAGAACTGGAAGTGGTCATTGTGGTTGTAACAAAGATGGCGTCTCAGAGAATGAGGGTCTTACATGGGTTGTGTTTCTAGATGTGACCGTTGTCACCTGGATTACTGGGGGGTGGGGGGGGGGGTGTCTCTTTGTACAATCTGTAGATCTTAGATCTCCCAGAGAAACTCTCAGAGAATTTGGTGTTTTGTTTGTTTCTTTTGTTTTGTTTTGTTTTAACATTTTGGTTTAGTTTGGTCATTTTGAGGCAGTCTTAATCTGTAGTCCAGGTTAGCCTGAAACTCAATGTGAAGTCCAGGCTGGCCTTGAACTCATGACAAGCCTCCCTGCTTCAGCCTCCTGAGAGCTGGAGTTGCAGGTGTGAGTCACTACAGCTAACTTCCACCCGAGATTCTGGTACCCACTGACGTTTGAGATCCATTCTCTCAGGCTGAAAAGAGTTCAAGTGGCAGCGGGGATCCCTATAGCCATAAGGACAGAGGGAAGGAGGCGGGGGACTTCTGCAGTAAGAGTGGCCACCACTCTCTGCCCCACCCTCAGTCTGTGCAGGGCACAGGCCTGGCCTTCATCGCCTTCACTGAGGCCATGACACATTTCCCGGCCTCCCCCTTCTGGTCCGTCATGTTCTTCCTGATGCTCATCAACCTGGGCCTGGGCAGCATGATCGGGACCATGGCAGGAATCACCACACCTATCATCGACACCTTCAAGGTGCCCAAGGAGATGTTCACAGGTAACACCCTGCTGCCCTTGCCAGACACCAGCCCAGCATGTGCGTGACAATTGGGTTCTGAGAGCCCCTCTCCCTGACTCTCACAGTTGGACCTGGGGGTATCATTCAGCTAGCATCACTGTCAGGATATACCCATCTACCTCTCACCGGCATCTCTGGGGAGTATGGCTAGAGCACAGTCTCTTCCTGCTCTCAGATAGGGAAACAAAATCTTCCTGGGAAAGGATCCTAGGACCAATCAGTTGAACCATCGCAATTCGAATCAGCAATTATGTGAAGCGGTTGTCTTGAGCGTGATGCTGTGCCAGGAGCAGGGAGCGTGGCAGGAGGATGCAGTTTATGCCTTCCTCGAGGCTCCTGCCTGATGTGGGGGCGGGGTGGGGGGGAGCTCAGAACCTCAGCTTCCAGGCCTCACCTGCTGGGCCGAACCTGTGGGGTCACGGAGAGGGGCAGCATTGTTGTGATAGAAGGGAGCTGGGTTCCCCCAAAGTCCCCAGGGTCCCACCCACCCTGCACCTTTGCCCCCACACCGGCCTCCCGGCTCTCTGTAGTGGGCTGCTGTGTCTTTGCATTCTTCGTGGGGCTGTTGTTCGTCCAGCGCTCCGGAAACTACTTTGTCACCATGTTTGACGACTACTCGGCCACCCTGCCACTCACTGTCATCGTCATCCTTGAGAACATCGCTGTGGCCTGGATTTACGGAACCAAGAAGTAAGAGGGTCATAGAGGAATGGAGGGGGCATGAGGGGGTTCTTTCCAAGAAGGACTTCCTGGGGGGAGTCTTGCCTACTCATGGCTGTTTGTGAAAGGGGCAGGAGAGTGTAGGCTATGAGAGCTCAAGTGTCCCTTGGCACTGGGGAAACAGGCCTATAAAGAGGGCATGAATGCTGGAGGCTGTTTGACTAGTGCAAGACAGAACCATGCTAAGGAATCCTGGGTTCAGGTCCCGATGTCGGTCTCAGTGATTAACTACAGCAGTTCCTTTGTTGAACACCAGTCCTAAGATGTCCGCTAAGCCTGTTTCGCACGTGGTTGGGATTTGAGGGTGCCCTGTCTTCAAAGAGTTGGTAGACTTCAGCAGCCTTGTTTGTACTTTGAGTGTATGGTTTTGGGGGCTCAAGTTTAGCTTTTTTGAGGGGGAAAGGTACCTTAGCAATAAGGTAAGATCTAGTTTCATGGCCTGACCCCAAGGCAGATCTTCACTTACTGTTAGTTCTTATTTATGGTCAAGTCTGCATTCCCAGGGACTTCCAGGACCGATACCTTCCTATATCCTTATTATTTACAGTGTCTACTGTCCTTGCCCTCAGAGGGACCCAGGCCTTCTGCTTAACTATCCCAGCCTAACCCCAATGTCCATGTGGGTTTGGAATCTAGTATCTCTCACAGAAGTCATTTGCTTCCTGGGAGGACAGAGGACAGGGCAGAAGCCTCGGAAAAGGGGCACCCAAGACAGGAATGATGGCCAATGTATTATAATTCCATCGTATGTGAGAGTGAGGCAGGATTTCCATGAGTTCGAGGGCAGCCTAGGCTACATAGTGAGACCCAGTCTCAAAGGGAGAGGGGAGGGAGAGAGAAAATGGGAAAGAGAGATGAAGAGAAGAAAAGAAGGGAAGGAAGGCTCCATATGCACCTCATGAGCCAGGGCTGGGAGGACTCAGAGCCTGGGTGCCGAGGACTCCTTGTGCAGTGTGTGTGGAAGCCCTGGTGCTTGTTTTCCCAGCATTGCTTTTAAACGGGTGGGATAAACCATGCACAGTTATATAGAAAACAAATTGTACTGAAATGTAACGGAGTGTTGTTTAGTGTGGCTTAATGTGTACTGTATTTTTTTTTTTACTGGATTAAATCGGAAGATCTAGTTGTGGGTCTAGTAACAAATGTAATTTCAAATCAGTGATGGATATTAATGTTTCTAGGTATCTTCAAATAACTGGCATGTGATGAGAAAATGTCTGATGCAATCTATTTGGGACCAAGTCACAAGTGTTGTTAGAACTCCTGAGGTTACTTGCACTTATAATATAAGGAATTACCAGGCTCAGTTAATGCTACTGAGGTACAGATGAGTTTTGTATACCGCTCAAACCCATAGCCTGCCTGCCTCCTGGAATTCTAAGCACAGGGTCCGGTGGGCTAGGTGGGTGCATTCCTGCCTTTCCTCCAGCAGGGGGAGGCTTGAGCCAGGCTGGTGGGAGGAAGCTATGCTTGGAGAATTCAGAGCTTTCTAGCACCTATCCACTCAGTCCTAGGCCTGCCTAATGGATCATATCTCTGGTAAGACGTGGTGTGAGGTAGGCAGGGCAGAGCCTCCTGGAGAGCACAGGAGCTTCGCACTGTGAACACCGAAGGCAAAGCCAGCAGAGCGCAGAGGGACTGGTCAGAAGCAAGGGACTATAGGGGCAAGGAGGGGCAAGTGGCGAAGGGGCTGACTGCCATGTCTTCTGCTGTGCCTGGCAGGTTTATGCAGGAGCTCACCGAGATGCTTGGCTTCCGGCCGTACCGTTTCTATTTCTACATGTGGAAGTTTGTGTCTCCACTGTGTATGGCTGTTCTCACCACAGCCAGCATCATCCAGCTGGGGGTGTCACCCCCGGGCTATAGTGCCTGGATTAAGGAGGAGGTGAGTGATGGCCCCCACAAACCCCAGACTCACTTGCATCTTTTCAGGCCTTCGACATAGCAGATGATTGGAACAGACCTTTCCAGAGCAGCTACTCTGGTCTTGTCGGGTGCCTTGTGTTCCAAATGCACAATCTCTAAGAAATGGCATGGTTCCTGTGGCATAAATGGAGAAACCGAGGCTCAGAAAAATCAGTATACTTTCTGGGTTTTCTAAGGCATAGATAGTCTCTTTCCGTGTCTATGGAGTGGAATCACGCACCCTTTCTACAGAGGTAGAAACCGAGGCCCCCTTTAACCAAGCTGACACTCAAGTAGCCCTCCCTGGGGACGCTATCTCTACTGTTAACTTGGTTAGAGTGGAGGTCGGGGAGGAGGGTAGGTCACGGGCAAGGGTGGGAAAAGATAAGTCTGTAGGCTTGGGGCCAGCACTGTCCGGTGCTCTGCCACGCCCTTCCTGCTGTCACCCCTTAGGCTGCTGAGCGCTACTTGTACTTTCCCAATTGGGCCATGGCGCTGCTGATCATCCTCATTGCCGTGGCAACCCTGCCCATCCCTGTGGTGTTCATCCTGCGGCACTTCCACCTGCTCTCCGATGGCTCCAACACCCTCTCCGTGTCCTACAAGAAGGGCCGTATGATGAAGGACATCTCCAATCTGGAGGAGAACGATGAGACCCGCTTCATCCTCAGCAAGGTGCCCAGTGAGGCGCCCTCCCCCATGCCCACCCACCGCTCCTATCTGGGGCCTGGCAGCACGTCCCCCTTGGAGACCAGCGGCAATCCCAACGGACGCTATGGAAGTGGCTACCTCTTGGCCAGCACCCCTGAGTCAGAGCTGTGAGCACAGCTCCACCGTCCCTGCCTCCCCTCAATACCCAACCTGCCCACTTGGTCTGGGCCTGGCCTATTCCTTCATGGTGGCCACCAGACCCAGGCCAGTTCAAGGAGAGAGGATCTGCCCTGCCTCGTTCCCCACCCAAGTCCCTACCTATGATCAGGGGGCTGGAGACAATTCATTCCCTATTCCAAGCCTCCAACCCATGTACCTTTTTGAAAACTCTTGCCAAGTTGCAGCCATGTAACCACAACAATTCCAGTATGGGGAGGGGACTTCAAATGGGCACTTTGGGGAGTCACCACCCCCCCCTTCTCCCTGTAAAACCTACCACTTGCTGTTCTTGGGTCTCGGGGAGGGTCACTTTGTGCTGCTGGTCATGGTGGTGGTGGTGGGCAGAGGCTTCAGGGCTGAGCTTGCAGGAGGTAGATGATGGCCCAGACTCCACAAGGACAGGACTTACTATCCTGTCCAAGCCAGCTGGGCTGTTCCCAAGCTAAGATAGGGGTAGGGAGATGTGTTTCAAGACACGGGCTTTGATTTGGTAGGAGGTATATGGAAACTCCTCAATTCTGTCTTCTGAGAAAGGTGGAGCCCTCAGGCTTTAGCACAAGCCCTGGCAGTGAAAGGAATTAATCCATAGCAAGCTTATGGGACCCCTGAATGTCCCCTGCCAGGGGCACATGGGGTGGGTTCCTGGTCCTGCCTGAGAGCTCGGTGATGGAGTCTCCTTAACTAGAGTTTGTTTCTCAATGTCTTCTATCCAGCCTGGATCCAGGGGTGGTGGTCCTGGCCTCTGTCCCAGAGAGAAAAGGGGGGGGGACAGTGCGAGGTGAGGTTCCCAGAGCACAATCAGCAGGCTTCCAGCACAATCTCAGTGGTTTGGAGCACAAGGCGAATGCACTCTTCAGCGCCTCATCTTCCACGCTCGATTTTCTCTTTAAGTGGCAGCTTCTTGCCTGGAATGGGGGTTTCTGGAGTTCAGGGGCTTGTCACCAGGAGCCCTTGTTTCTGAGGAATGACAGGTAATTTCACTGCCCCTTTGGGCTGCCACTCACTCTCCTCGTTACACAAGCACAGCCACCAGTGTGCATGACGTGTGTGAAGACACCTTGGATACCCTTCCCAAACTTCCCTAGCCTGTTCAGAGAAGTGGCGCAGGCAATTCTGGGCAAAGCAGAGCCTCTGGTCTTAGGCCCTGAGGGAAGGTGCAGCCTATGGCAGTGCCCCTGGGAGGGGGAGGGGGCTGTTTGAGAGCAGCCTGTGAAGACTCAGAAGCTGACCTGAGAACCAGAATCTCTCTGTGGTATCACCTCAGAGAGGTGTGTGTGTGTGTGTGCCTATATATGGCTGGCTGGCTGGCTGACTGGGATGAACGGATGGATACGTGGGAGGAAGCAATATAACAGAGGACTGCCTCTATCTTTGAAAGTTATGGTGGGCAGGAACAGACCTGGGTACCTTCCAGAGGTCCCTGAGTCATTTTCGTGGCCCGACTTCCCTCAGTACTGAGAGGGACAGACTAGGCCTAGGTGGCCACCTTACTCCTGTTGCCTACTGGTGACCTCCCTCACTAGCCTAAGAGGTTTGTCCCCTCAGCCTGCCATCTCTCTTTTCCTCAGTTCCTCAGATCTCTCACTTCTACCCTTCTTGGTCCCACCTGTCCTAGTATTTAAGGTGAGAGGGAGTCCGTATGTCCTGAAAAGATGAGCTTTTGGGGCACGGCGTCCCATCATCGGCCCCCTCACCCGACCACACCTCCTACCTGGCCCCATGCCTAGTCCCAAGCAGAATTAGAAAACAGGAAAACCAGGCCCCAGCAGAGACTCCACTATCTATATTCCTCTCTATATGCTATTTCTATTGTACATTCAATCTGTACATGTGGGTGTAAATGCTGTGAAATGACAAACCCAATATTATACTGTGGCTGGTGGACTATTTTCATCCTCAGTGCTGTACAGATCTATTTTCATTGTATATTTGATATATTTTTAATTTTGTAGCGTGGCTGGGCCTGGCCCCAGCCTGCAAGCCTGCAGTGAGTAGGGGGAGGGAGGGAGCTGAGCTGGGGCTGTTTGCTTATGCACTGTGGGCTCTGTAGTGTATGTTGTAGCCTTTTGCTGTAGGCCAGAACCTGTCCTGGCTGCATCCTTGCTGTGAGTTGGACATAGGACCCAGAGCTGTGTGTGTGTGTGTGTGTGTGTGTGTGTGTGTGTGTGTGTGTGTTACATTCGTAGGTGTGAGTGCATAAGGTGCTGATCTGTGACACCTCCCAACCCAGTGTTCACCACCTTCTGAAAACCCTGTATCTTCCTCTAAGCTCTATGGGTGAGGCCTCCAGACAGGAGCTTCTAAGAAAGCACTAGCTATGGGGAAAGGTATGTGTTCCCTGCAGGTGACTCCTTACAATTACACCTTTAGTGGGAAAGAGGGGCTTGGGTGAGTGAGTGGGTGGGTGGGTGGGGGAAGCCCCCAAATTTATTTCCCAGTCAACCTTCTGTTGTTCCCACTGGGAGTCCCACTGTCTTCAGCAGACAGTATCGGGTTTCTTAGGCTAGATAGCCAGAGGAAGGCATCTCTCTGTCCTGCATTTGACCTTGAGTAAGTCCTGAGTACTTGGACAGCAACAGCTGCTTCTCAGACCTTGGCTGGCTCCTCCGGAAAGCCCAGGTGGAATCACCTGACCACCGAGGACTCAGCCCCAGCTTCCTTGGAGGAGCTGGAAGTGAGGGCAAGGTCTCCAAGTCTTTGCACAGGGTCCCCACTACCACTGGTTGGTGCTGCCCATACAGTGCCTACCAGGAGACAAGGGGCTTGGGGGGGGGCTGTTTGAGTTGGGGTAGTGCAGAGGTACACCCAAGGGTTCTCTGTTCTGCCTGCCTCCCAGCTCCAGTCACCAGCTTCTTGCTCAGGGAGCCCTTAGCCCTTTACCTGGAGACAGAATGAAGCCCCAGGTGCAGTTTGGGTGGGTGGGGGAGACGTGAGGAGCAGAGGGATTGCCATCAAGCAATAAACCTCCAGGGGCTGCTGCTTTTTAAGTGCCAGGAAATGCCCCCCAGAGGCAGCCTGTGTGAGTCGTGAGGCCTGTGAGCCGGGCCCCACGCAGGCCTGCAGTATTACCGGGCAGAGGCTACTCTTTTACCCTTTCTTACCGCTAGTCCTCTCCCAACCAGAGTATGCCCCACTGTGAAAAGAGAAGTGAGAGGCCAGCAGGTTGCAATACACGTGATTCTCTTGGCACCCCTGGGTCCCTCCTCTTAGGCCTGAACTGCAGGGAGCTGAAGGAGGAGGGCCCAGGGTCATTTCTCATGAGAAGTCCTGCTTTGTACAGACTTAAACACACACCAGGCAGGCAGTCGTTTCAGGTCCTGACACAGGTTCGGATCTCGGGGTCAGTATCACTCAGCCCAGGAGAAGGGATGAGGTGTTGTCACCCCAGGGCCTCCCCCCTCCATCTCCCCTATCCTGGTGTACAATAAAGTGTCTGTTCTTATCACCCTTCCTTGCCTTTTCACACTTACGGGGCTGGGGGAGCTGATGGAGACTCTGGGACAAAGGTTTTAGGATGGGGTGGGGCAGTGTTTTTGCGGGTGCTGGCTGAGGAATTTGGGGATGGACAAACCAGGCAGTTTCGTAGGACCTCTCCTAGGTGTTACCACTGTGTGCACTGTGCTTGCCCTCACTGTGCCTCAGGAGCTCTGTACATCTGAGGTCTTTTCTCTGAGGGAAATGCTTGGAATCTACATTTTTCCTGGTAAGGAAAGTGAAGCTCCATCTAATACGAGGACAGTGTTTGGTGTCCTCTTCCAGGGCTTTTCTGGGGCCATTTCTAGCCTGCCTGGCTTCAGGAACATAAATATACATATTCTGCAAGGATGGGGTACCAGAGGTCTGAGTGGGAACACAAGGAAGGCAGGAGGCTGGCTTGGCCCTTGGGGAAGTGAGCTGGCTCACAGAAAGCTATGTTCTAAGTTCTGAGAGAGTTAGCTCTCATGTCAGATAATATCTTCTGGACTCTTCCATGGAAGGTAAAGGTGAAGTATAAGATGTGATACCCCAAGTTTTTGTTAAATAATCAGGATCCATAAAGAAGGGGAGGAGCAGGGGGCAGAGAAAGCCCCTCTTGCTGCCTCCACTAGGAACAGAGTCTTCAGGAGAACCTCTCTCTCTCATCTCTTCCCACCCCAGTCTGGACCAGTGCTGTGTGATCTCACTCTCTACCTTCCACTTCACTTCCCTGCCAGTTCCGAGAGCAGCCACCAGGTGGCAGGAACCCTTTCTGTCCACATTTTAGCCTGGGAAAGCATGTCAACTGTCACTTAGTCTGTGGAGTATTCACTTAACAGTCATTAAGACTACATCATGAGTGGATGGACTCCGTGTCGGCCACAGACACCCCAAACAGGCAAATCAGCACTCATGGCCCTGAGTTTGGGCAAGGGAGGAACCTCTTTTGTGACACCAAATCCCCTGATTTATGTCTCAAACAAAAGAGTGTCCCAGTGCAGGACTGGGACATTCTGCATACGCTTGTGTGCCTGTTGGTCCTTCCAGTTGACGTGGCAGCCGTCCTTCAAGGAGGGGGAACACTGACATTAAGGTTCGCTGTAATATGGGCTTCACTGCAGTGGAGCTCTGAAGCCAGACTCCTCGCTGTCAAGTTTAAGTTCAAGCATCGGCTGGGCCTTGTCTTTCCTCAGAGACTGTAGGCAAGTTACTTATTGTCTCTGAGGCCACACAGCTCCTAATTTGTGAGAGAGAGAGAGAGAGAGAGAAAGGGAGAGGGTAGTTTTGGAGGCGATAACACACCCCAAACCAGTTATCTCTTGTGGTGTTCTGAGTCAGTCCAAAGTTTTAAAACAAGCATTGTATCATACCTTGTGATTTTATGAATGAGGAACAGATGGGTGGGAAGTCAAGTGGTATCCAATTGGTATATGGGCTGGACTAGAACTTGCAAAAAAAACCTTTCTCAAGCTGGTTTAAGTAACTGGTTTCTGTGTGGAAATGGCTAGGAGTGTGGGGTCCATCTGGGCCCTTTGGGCAGAGTGGCCTTTTGCAAATGGATTTTCTAGCACAGTTCATTTCCAGGGACCAGATTCTTACCTGACGGACTCAAAGTGCCCAGGGAGACCATTTCAAGAGTAGAAAAATGGAAGCTGGAAGCTGCCCATCTCTTAAGGCCTGGCTCTGGGAATATATCACTTCCACCATAGTTCAGAGGCACAGAGACCTCGCTGTAGATTGGCAGTGGGAGGGTACCCATACAATAAACCTATCCTGGGGCATTGGATGGGTCTGTCATCCATCTTTGGCATCATCGTGAAAGATTTTCCTGAAAGTGTGTTGGCTTTGAAGGACAGAGCTGAGGGACGGAGCCACTCTGTTCTGATGAGAAGGTGCGCAGCTAAATTTGAGCCCTGAATGGAGGCAAAAAGTAGGGAAGCAGATGAGAAGGGCATGCTAAAAGATGTGGGAGACAGCTGCTTCTGCCTCATGCTGGCCCCAGAGGTAGGCAGTATGAGGTTTCAATCACGAGTCTGTCACCAGCCTGGGACAGGCCACTTAACCCTCTGAGCCTGTATAACAATAAAATCTCTTCTTTGAGATGTTGGAAGGAATAAATGACCCCCTGAGGTGTTTTTCCATTGGGGGGGGGCAATGAATGTATGGTGGTAAGGACCACTCTCTTATCTCTTCCAACCCTGGGTGAGTATGTTGGTCCTGCTTTACCTGTGCAATGAACCAGCATCCTAGGACCACTGTTAAAAGATGGTCTCCAGCTAACCCTGGAAGCAGCCAAGGAAGGAGGAAAGAAAAGGTCCCTTTTCAGGGAAAGCAGGCAGTCCCCAGTCCTGTCACTGCCCTGTTTCCTCCTTATCCACCACCAGACACAGCTCCATCCAGTCCTAGCCACAGGCATCAGCTAAAGAATTCTATAAACTTCAGGACTGTGGCTACTTGTTTGTTGGTGAATTTTCAAAGGCATTCCCATTCTTTAACCCTTCTCCCATCGAGAAAATTCTCTGCTTCTCCTCTTGAACCTGGGCAAGCAATTTCCTCCTCCAACCAAGAGAAAAAGGAGGAAGTAATGCTATGTGACTTGCAAGGCTACATCAACCAGGGCAGTGCTCTAGGGATGATGGTTCTGGGGAGTTAGGTGCCTTGGGAGGTAGCCCAGTTACCTGAGGCTACAGTGCTAGAAGCTATGCGTTTGTAGGCGCTCCTGTTGCCGGTTTCAGCTGAGCTCTTAGCCTGTGTCACCCACCAGCCATGTGACTGTGCCATATTGAATGTTCAGCTCAGAGGAACTTCATAGATTTGCAGTACCAATGGATGCATAGTTGCGAGTGCATGAGTTCTTAGTACTGCTCAATTGAGCCCATCCTAAGTTCCCGGCCCATAAAATAATGAGCCAAAAGAAAATGCCTGGCAAACTTACATATAGGGGCAATTTGTTTCACAGTAAAAATAACCAAGAAGCAAATCTGAAAGATGATCTGTCCTAATCACTTTAAAACAACCAAGGAAACAGAGGCCAGGGGTAAGAATTCTCCAACCAAGTAGAGGGGAAACTGTGGCCAAAGTCTGACCCCCTGACTTCCAATCCAGTGTACTCTCTACCACATTACAAGGACCCCAGCCTTCTTCTACTTCTAACCTTCCTCCATCAATTCCTTGCATGGAGCATAGAGCAGGTATTCGGAGTGCCTGGAGTTGTGCTAAACCCTGGAAACCTACATAAAAACCTACACAAAAGGTCAGGCAGGGTTCCTGGTCTTGTAGGAGCCATCGCAATGAGATTTGGTGCTTCCACCTCCCAATGGTGCCAGACACACTAGCTTAGGTGGGAAGGAACCTGGGAGATGGGGAGGAGATTTAAGTTATTCAACATCATCAACAACAGCAACAACAACAACAACAGCAACAACATATCACCACGTAAAGCCAGGCGTGGCGGCCCACGCCTTTGATCCCAGTACTCAAGGAGGCAGAGGCAGGTGGGTTGCTGTGAGTTTGAGGCCAGCCTGGTCTACCAGATTGAGTCCATGACAGCCAAGGCTGTGCAGAGAAACCCTGTCTCGAAAAACAAACAACACAAACACAAATATTACTCCATGTAGACAAAGTGCCAGCTGCAAAGCAGAGAGCCCTGGTTGAGGGTCTCCTCTCAGGCTTCCGGGGTGCTGGTTGGCAGGATAATGTGTCCAGAGCTAGCCTGGGCAGAGATGGAGCTTTGTTATCCAACAAGAGCCTGGGTTTGAGTTGTCTCTCCAGACAGCTGCTCCCCTTTCTCGAGGATACTGCTGGAGGGGATCAGACCCATTAGGATTAATTAACTGGTTTACTGGAATGAACCTGTTTTGTTGGAACTTAGCCCAGGTAGAAGGAATCTGTACTTTTCTAGATGGAGAAATATTGAGTGCCAAGGAGTCATGCCAGCTTGGCCCTTCTCTCTCTCTCTCTCTCTCTCTCTCTCTCTCTCTCTCTCTCTCTCTCTCTCTCTCTCTCTGTGTGTGTGTGTGTGTGTGTGTGTACACTCCCCAGCCCCAGCTGCCTCCCATAGCCCAACAGCCTTGAGTAAGAAGGCCTCTAGTGGTCCCTTCAGCTGGCTCTGGCTCTGTGATTCTCATAAACACAGTCCTACATGTGGAGACCACATGGGCCTCCATGTTTTCTCTGTTCTTGGTCCAAACCCAGCCTAAGGTTCACTGCTGCTGCATAGGCCTGAAGTCCCTCAACAGGAACTTGCCAACGAGGTAGCAGCCGAGCCCTCCCAGCCCTATGACTCTAAGCCACTGTTTCTGAAGCCCTGAGTTCTGGCCCAGTCCCAGCCCTAGCTTGTGATCTGCACCTTTCTGGTCTCTTTCTCTTAAGAGATGGGCCATCTAAAGACATCTGGAGTTCCCTGAGATTTTTTAAAGGAACCCAACCCTGTCTGTAGCTCTGGTGAGAACCAATGTAGCTGACTTCCATGTTGCTTGTGGTACTCTGTGTCATTGTCTTAGGTGTATTCTTTCTAGAACCTTCCTGGGACAGCTGTCATATTCAGTTTGGAGCCTGAGAAGAGTCTGGGGATGAGAGCAGAAAAATAAAATGAGCTGTTGAGCAAACAAGTTCCCAGTCTTCTCTTGCCCACCTTAGTCATCCTGCACAGAATAAAAGGCCTACCACATGTCCCTGGTGATGAAGTCTGATAACGCAATTCAATTTGCTGGGCTGAGAGGGAGCAGGGCATGCTGGGAAAGGATGCTGGCTCCTTGGCCTGGATCTGAAAAAGGAGGGGTTGGTTCCTGGCAGGACCTGTAATAAGGATATGGCTTTGCCCTGATAGCCACAGGCCAGCTCCTTGGCCTGAGCCCCTTAGTAAAAAGGGTCCCAAAGAAAGAGTGGAGATGTGATTAAGATGGCTCCTGTCACTTCAAAGAGGGAGAGCACATACACGGTCCCAATGGGGAGAGACTTTCGTTTTAGCCTTTCAGTTTCCCTCTGGCCTCAGCAGAGATGGGGGCAAGGGGCTTTTTAAGAGCCCTACAAAGGGGACAGGAGCCCAAGAGCCTGCATCAGCATCACTCTAAAGTTAAGCTTTGCCTTCTGTCCTTATTCTTTGACTACCCCCTTAATTCTAGTTAGGAGACCTACTGTATCCGATTCCACAGTGTGAGCTGGCTCTAGATACTCTTGCCTACAGGCAAGGGAGGAAAAAGCGATCCCAGGTAGGAAAGGCAAAGAAAAGACGAAGATGTGGACAAGCTTGGGGGAAATAGACCTTTCCCGCAGGACCTGGGGGCAGGCTTGTTTACGTTTGTAACTATCAGGGTCTTGGGGAACAGAGTACACAGAGAGAGCAGGCATTGTTCTGGGAATGTTAGGCTGGACCTAAGGCCTGAGGTCTTGGAGTCATCAGGAAACCCTGGACCAGCTGTCGTTAGTAAGCACAGCCTGTTTACTACACACCTCACAGCCTGGAGCTGAGGGAGAGAGGTCCTTAACTAGGTTGTCCTAGCACCACTAGGGGGCAGCACCCACCTACTCACAGCAGGACAGGGGGGCCCACCTCTTCCAGGACCATAGATTTTGGAAGAGATAAACATTACCTCACTCACAAAGCTGAGGGCAGTAAACCTCAGAAAGGCCCACAAAGCAGGTTAGTCCAGCTTTAGAATAAGCTGTCAGTAGGAGCTGGCTCTCCTCTTAGAATACCTTTAGGAGTAATGTTTTCCCTGAGCTTTTCTTGGGACCCCACCCCCACCCCCATAGTTACAGACCAGCTTTCTCATCTACCTCCCATTTTCTGTGGCCTTGTTTGTTTGCTTGTTTTCCTGGCAAGGTTCCCCCTCCACAGTCCTCAGATACTTGTTACCATTCCACCAGTACTGCAGAATGAAAGCACAAACTGGACAGATGTTTCCTGGGGCTAGAGAGGGGCTGTGTTATTTACAGATGTGTTCAGTGTCTGGAACAGCTTCTGGAAGGTAGTGGGTTGAATAAACAAACAAACAAACAAACAACCTTCCCCCCCAAAAAAACCCTCTTGGGACACTGGGATGGATGTGTTTCCTCCCTCTCTCACACTAGCTCTGTCCACTTGTCTGTTTTCTTAGGCTGAAGAATGGAAGGTGAATAGAGTCCCAGGCATTTGTCAGGACATAGTCCTGAAAGGACTTTAAAGCCATCATTACAGTCAGTTCTTTAATGTCCTCTTGGTAGGTCTTCCTTCCTCACTCCAGTCCTGGTCGACCCTGCATCAGAAGGTCCAGCCATGCTGCGTTTTCTTTTTGCTGAGGCTGAACTCTGGAATGCGGACATCATATCTAAGGGACGCACAGGTAGGATGCTCACAAATGAGTGTTTCTGACTACAGTCAAGACGGTGGAGGTGGATTGGTCCTCCCCTGGATGTTACCGCAGATCATCAAACAGTATAATTTGTGTGGTTAAAAAAAAAACCTCATTAATGATAAGACCTTTGCTTATATAAGTCCCTTGCATTTGTGTTGGACTTTTAACCTTTCTCAGAAGAACGTAGGGTGGTGGATTGGTTGTTGTTGTTGTTGTTGTTGTTGTTGTTGTTGTTGTTGTTGTTTTGCCCAGTATGGATGAGTGCTGCCTAATCCAGAAGTCAGATGGTACTCAAGCAGTACAAGGTATGATGTGTCAATCACCTTGTGCCTCTGTTTAAAACTCCTCTTTATATCACCCAGAGTGCCTGAAGCAGAGAGAGGTGGAGGAGATGAGGGAGAATATTAAGGATGTAGGTGTGGTTCTGGCCTTTAAAAAAAAAAAAAAGCTAAAAATTAATGAATCGAGAAATTGCTTTTGGGACATGGCCAGCCAAGTCTAATGCTTCGTGTTTTGGATAGGACAGCCTCTCAGTTATTTAGCAAATGGGTCTTCAGAGGCGAGCACTGTGGGTATTATCAAGATTAAATAAATAAATAAATAAATAATAAAAAATAAAAAACAACGCAGCCTAGAGGAACCCAGAGTCAGGAAGAGATGACAAGGAAAACCCAAAGTGCAAGGAATGGAACAGTGAGAGGACCGTACGATGGCGCGAGGCAGAGTGTGGCACTTTCCCTTCACGGCCACAGGGAACCAGGCTTTCAACCTGGTGATCTTCGGGCCCACAGGGCCACACTCATTTCACCACGGAGAGCAGCAAGTTTTGGACTTCCTCCACTTAGATCAGAAGAAAACACTTCTCTGCCCAAGGCCACGCTGTCCTAGCTCCAAGGTGGAGGCTGTGGTGACTGTGGCAGAGATCATAAACATCAAGACCTAGAACATCCAAGACACAGGATGGGCATGATGGTCAGACCGTTTCTGGAGGTCAGACCATTTCTGGAGGAGAAAGACAGCCTCTTCTTTGATGTACAGTTTTACCGCTCTATTCCACTCTGGCTTCCAGTCAGGCACAAGGAAACAGTGAAACTGTAACAATAAGACCGGCTTAGCTTCAAGGGAGACACAGGTTAGGTTCTGCGTGAAGAGGTACAGAGGCAGAAAAAGAGAGAGGTTAGAGGTCAGGGGTCGAGAGCGCTGAGGTGTCACCAAGGGCTGCAGTGGGTGGAGCCGAGGACTAGGGAGAGGCGGGGAGTGGGGCCGTGAGGGGATGACAGCGGAGGCGCGCAGGGGCTGCGCGCGACGCTGGGCACTGGCTGAGAGCGGGTTACGCGCCTCCGCCCGGGCTTGGATGCGCCGAGGAAGGCTGAGCTCTGCCGCCTAAGCTCCGCAACGCCCCAGCTCGGCTCTGCGCCGCGCCGCGCCCACCCCGCCCTGCCGAGGGCGCGCCCGGGTCAGGCGGGGCCGCGAGGAAAAGGCGCCACTTTGAGCGCCGCTACCTCTGCCATAGCGGGAGGGAGACGCTGAACCCTCGGAGCCCCATTCCTCTGGCGCCTAGGCTCTCCCTTTCCCTAGACCACCTGCGCCCGCCCCTAGCAGCGAGCCAAGGCCGGCGCCCCGCCCGGAGATGGGCAGACGCGTAGATGGCGCGGCTCCCGGCGCCGCTAGATCGCAGGAACCCGGCGCCGGGGCGCTGCGCTGAGGCTCCCTCTTGGCGCGGCCCCGGAAGCCTGCAGGTGTCCTTGGCCATTCGGCCGCCGCCCGGGACACTCCTTCTCCAGCACCGGGTGCCAGTCTCTTCAGAGCAGCCCCGCCCTCCAGGCTCTGCGCCGCGCAGGACGCCCCGTCTGAGCCCCCCCTCGTCCCGGCGCGGCCCCCGCAGCGCTGCACCCAGCCCGGCGCAGCTCCCGACTTCGGACGCAGGACCGGGGCTCGCTGCTGCGGGCGCGCTTGTTTTCCTGCTGCCGCCTTATCCTGCGCAGCCCCCGCCCGCTGGTCCGTTTCGCTCGGCTCAGCCCCTCCCGCCATCGGTTGTCCGCGCTGGATTTATGAATGGGGGGAAGAGGCCACATGCTGCCACCTCCGCCTCGAGTTGACCGCACACTGCCCGACCCCGCAGAGCTCTGGCTACCGTAAGAGCATCCGCCTGGCCACGGTAGGCGCTCCGAGGACTTGTTGCTGTTACACTGCTGCCTTGGCCGCTGCCGCCCGGAGAAAACCAACAGCCTTCAAGCTCGCCGCCGTCTTGGAGCCAAAGGGTGGCCCGTGTGAGTGTGAGCGCGCGCGTCGCGGACCCTCGCAGTGCTCTGGACTGTGCGCTTCTCTGTCTTTCTGGGGTTGGGGGGCGTGTCCCCGGCCCGGAGCATCCTTGTGCTTGCCCCCACCTCCTGGGACTCGGGACCCCCGCCTTGAGTCCTTGATCCTGGTCTCCACCTCCTGCCTCCCTAGGTTCTGCCTGCCTAAATCCCAACCACCTGTGCACCAGAGAAACCCAACTCCTCCTGCTCCGCGCCCCAGGGGGGGGGTGGGGGGAGGTAGGGGCAGAGCCACGCTGCAGAAGGGGCCGCTACCGCCTCCTGCCTCCTCCTCCTCCACCTCCTCCTCGTCGTCTCCTCCCCCTCCCCGTTCTGACGCTGCCTCCTTGGGAAGGGTGTTTGGAGGGCAGCGGCCGCCCCAAGCCGGAGCCCCGCAGCGCTTCTTATGATCAGCTCGGTGTGTGTCTCCTCCTACCGCGGGCGCAAGTCGGGGAACAAGCCTCCGTCCAAAACATGTCTGAAGGAGGAGATGGCCAAGGGCGAGGCGTCGGAGAAGATCATCATCAACGTGGGCGGCACGCGACATGAGACCTACCGCAGCACCCTGCGCACCCTACCGGGCACCCGCCTTGCCTGGCTGGCGGATCCCGACGGCGGGGGTCGGCCAGAGTCGGATGGCGGCGGTGCAGGCAGCAGCGGCAGTAGCGGCGGCGGCGGGGGTTGTGAATTCTTCTTTGATCGGCACCCGGGTGTTTTTGCCTACGTGCTCAACTACTACCGTACCGGCAAGCTGCACTGCCCCGCTGACGTCTGTGGGCCCCTCTTCGAGGAAGAGCTCACCTTCTGGGGTATCGATGAAACTGATGTGGAACCCTGCTGCTGGATGACCTACCGGCAGCACCGCGATGCTGAGGAGGCACTGGACATCTTCGAGAGCCCGGACGGGGGCGGGGGTGGCGCAGGGCCCAACGACGAGGCTGGCGACGACGAGCGGGAGTTGGCCTTGCAACGCCTGGGGCCCCATGAGGGAGGCGCTGGCCCTGGTGCTGGGTCTGGAGGCTGCCGTGGCTGGCAGCCCCGAATGTGGGCGCTCTTCGAGGATCCCTACTCATCCCGGGCGGCCAGGGTGAGTGGTAGAACTAGGATTTCCCCATCTTGGTGTCAGTCCAAGGGTGTCTTGGTGCTGGTGTTGGTGGGTCAGATGGGGAGAGGGTGGGTGTGGGGCGGGGGGTAGGGTGGAAGGTGACTGACACACCTGGCAGACTGTAATTGCCTGCCTCTTAACTCCCTGCTGGGCCCTTGGGAATAAACAACCACCACCACCACCACCACCACCACCACTTTCTCTCCGACATGCTCCATCAGGAGATGGCAAACACTTAACTTATTACTTGGACCTAATCATCTCTGCCTGCTCTGCCACATGCCCCTCAGTGAGTGGCATGCCTTCAGCCCGGCATTTCTCACTCCTTTTTGGTCAGCCTAGTTGCTCTCCACAGGACTACAATCATGGAGAGCTTAAATTTGGCCTTTTGCAGGGGTGAGGCAGGATCAAAAGAAGGAAATCGCGGGTTGTGTTGGACACTTTACCTGTTTCTGTCTTGCCAGCGGCTCTGTATGCAGGCTGCTATGCATTTAAAGGGGGGGGGGTGTCACAGTTTCTAGAATGCCTATTTCATAAGAGGCAGAGCTCCCCAGAACCCAGGCCTCCTTTCCTGACTGAGGACTTTTCTTTCAGGGAATAGGCCATGTCCCAAGCCTTTCTGTACTTCTGTCATAGCCTGGGCTCTGCTGAGATGGAGTGGGAAACTAGACAGGAAACGCCTACTGTTGCTAGGCTCTTCAGGATCCCAGGGCAGTGGCCAGCCACAAGCTTCCTGGTGGCGATATCAGATTTGTCACTGCTCTTTTCTTTCTGCTGCAGCACAAAGTTGCTTCCCAGAAAACCCTGATTCCGGTTACACTGGAAATGGATGTATGGGGAACAGGGGAAACAGGTTGATTTAGACAAGACCTAGTGCCTGTCCTGAAGGTAGGAAGGGGTGCTCGAAAGATATGTATTTATTCACTCAGTCCATCATCCTGGGGCAGCTAAAACCCTGAGGAAGGTTTTGGACTTTAAAAATAGAACAGCATGAAGGCTAGTTTCTGCTCTTACGGCCTTAGCTTAAAACCTGGCTGCGATCCGTCTAGGAGACAGAAGGAGAAAAGAAGGAAAGAAAAGAAAAGCAATGTGATTTGCTGTGTCTGAGGTATGTTTTTTTGGAAGCTGAAGCTGGACTGATTGGTTCCTTTGGCATTCCAAGTTGTCATGTTAATGAGTCTCAGAGCCTTCCTCTCCACCTCTCTTCAGCACCCCATGGGCAGCTCCTCACCCTAGTCATGGGAGAAAAAGTTCCATTTCCAACCCAGGGGACAGCGCGGGGTTGAAGAATGCAGCTAAAGGGACAGGTTAGGCTGGTATAAATACCAAGCCAAAGTAGTACACCTCCTGTCTGGAAGAGAAAGGAGGCGGAGGTTTTAGCAAGAGGTCTCATGCGGGGCTGGGACTCGAGGTAGCTGCTCTGTGTCTGATTTCCAGACCCCTGTCTACCCCAGCTGCGTTGGTTTATGGCCTTATGGTCCTGAACCCAGCTAAGGAGATGGGAGCACAGTGACGCCCTGGTCAACACACCTCTGCTGTGACTTCATTAGCCTCTGTTTAGTTTTTCTCCCCTCTGGAATCACGGGAGGCGCTGCCATCAAGTAGAGGGCTATCTCTCCCACTTAGCAGAGAAGGACCCAGGATTCAGACTCATTAACTGGCTTGCTGAAGCCACCCTTAGTTTCTGGCCTTCAGATCCATAGCACTGGTATCAATAGCCCTGTGGATCTCTGGCTGGCATGTGTAACCAAAAGACTTGCCCACAGCTGAGGAACACAGGAGAACAGGCAGAGACCAATTCTGAAGAATTGGGCACACAAGTGGAATATACAATTTAAAAAAAATAAAATAAAAATAACTCTTCTTTGAGTATCCTGTTCCAGGACTTTGCTATGAACATAGTACATCTACCTCTATTCTTCCTAATGAACGTAGAACAATTTAAACAGATTGAGGCTGGGAGCAAGTAAACCACTGGCCTGGGATCACAGTGCTGGTGCAGGGCTTTGAATCAAAGCTAGGGCTTCTACGTGTCTAAGCCTTCACTCCTGTAACTGCCATGTGCTTTCCCCCACTGAAAGGGGCTGTTTGCAGGATGGCGAAGTGGCTAGTTTCTTGTTCCAGCCTGCTTGGAGTCCTGAGGTTCTTTACTTCTGTGAATAGGCATGAACCAGTGGGACTCAGAAGTCCAAGGGAACATCAGAAGGGACACTTGCCCTGTGGCTTCTAAAGACCCAAGGACGCAGTGTCGTAGAGAGTTCTGAAGCTGCGTGTGTTTTTTCCACTGACCCCAAGTTGGCCAAACTGTTCCCCACAGGAGATTTGTACTGTTGCATACCATCCAATCAGATGCAGGTTCCCTGGAATGAGTTTGCAACATTTGGGGTTGGTAAACCCAAGATGTCACCTAGGAGGGCACACAAGAGCAGAGGAGAAGTGCTCTGGGCCTTGAGGCAGTCTTTTCACATACAACGGTCCAGGCATTTGACTAGCATATTGTGACAAGAGCAAAACAGACACAAACGGAAAGTGAACTGAGCTAATCAGGAGAGCCTGTTGCCTAGCTACTGGCCTGGCCATCAGCTGGTCCAGTCAGGAAGGCTCCTAGGCAGGATGTTCACCCCTGCTGCCTTCACTGTAGTCAAGCGGCACTGCTTCTGTGACTTGAGCTGAGGGCAGCCTGGTCCTGTCCTCTGCCTTTCGTGGACACTGCCCTGGAGCAGAGCAAAGGCTCCCCTAGATCTTTTATAAGCTAGGAGGGGCCAGGAGGAGGGGTCAGGAGGAGGGGCCAGGAGGAGGGGTCAGGAGGAGGGGCCAAGAGGAGGGGCCAGGAGGGGCTTGGGTAGCACCTGGATCTGTAGAATTCTGCCTTGCCCCTTCCTGAGAGTAAACTAGAGAGATACCTAACGGGCTACCTTGGTTCCTTGCTGTCTGTTCTTCAGATGTCCTAGGCAGAGCTGGATTTAACTCAGCTAATAGCTGGATAAAGAAAGGGCTATAGCCCTTCTCTTTTGGCTAAGGTTCCTGGGTGGGTCTTTTTATTTTCCCTACCATGTTTCCCTTCGGAATACAAGTGCGGGGTAATCACAGGGTCTCCATTGCCTCAGGAGCACAGCTAGAGATCAGTGTCCTTCTTTCCCGGGCATCTGCTGTCTGCTAAGAGCTTGGCCTGGCCTTTCCTCTGCTGCCTCCTCTGGCTCAGGAGAGGGAGGAATCATTCACCTCAGTGAACAGATGATAACACCGTGACACAGTGACACCTGTTTGGACAGCAGGGCCAGTAGCCCTAGGATCCAAACCCAGGTGTGTCATCACTCCGCACCTGCTGCTACTCGTGCCTCCATAGCTCCAGCCCAGAACCGCTTCCGGAAGGCTTGGGATGCCTCTCACTGGAGCACTTCGGCCTCTGTTCCACTCCTATCCCTGTCTTTACTCCTTATCAATTCTAAAGATGCGTGGGTCTGACCCTTCTCTCTCCCTTTTCTGCCAGGTGACTTTGATAAGGAAAAGAGAGAGGATGGGGGAGAGGACAGACTTGGTTACAAATTAATTCTAAGTTTGTAGGCAGAGGGACAAACCTCACGCCCCTCTAAAGGTCTGACATGGCTGGTAGTCACAGTAGTCAAGACAGGCTTCAGAGTGAGGGCCAGCACTTGCTGATGCTGTGCCCTCTGAGCTAGGGCGGTAGGATAGGGTGAACATGAAATATGAGCCCAGAAGGGTAGTGCCAGCCCACCCTGGGCAGCCAAAGGCTGCAGACTCCGTGGTGCTGATCCCACCTCAGGCAGCCTCCAGATTTCTCCTAGTGTTGCTTCTCTTTTCTCACTCTGAACAGATCAACATTTGCCTCAGAGCATCCTGTCTCTGGGTGATGAGTTGTTTCTGTTTGTCACCATTTTCGTAGGAATGTGGAGTGGGGGAGGGGAGTGAAATTAAACTCGAGCTATTTTGGAGATCTAAGGAAAGAGCAGGCAAGAGCAGAGTTAGGTGGCTGGGCCTTGGGATGAGCTAGCTCCTTGATGATGAGCTCCTTGGGATGAGCTAGCTACCTCCACTGTGGACATTGTTAGCCTAACTACTGACTGAGTACCAGCCACTGACAAAACCCTGGGTATAACCAATTTACCATGATTGGCCCCGCCCCCAGCTGGATTTTTCCCTTCTGGCCATGAAGTGGTCACCTAGCCCTTAGCAAGGAGTCCTGTCAGGATGTAGGTTTGGCCCACTGTAGAGAGCTGTCAAGGTGCTGGGTCCTTGGTATCTGGAGGTCCTCCCAGGCATGCCTTTGTCACCTCTAGCCTCAGTCATGTGGCTAGTGATGGCGTTTTCTGACAGCTTGCCAGTCCTGGCTCTACTCTTAGAAGACAGTTACAGAGCATTTAGTACATGATATTTGCATGCTTGGTTCTAGAAATGTAAAGAAGAGCACAGTGGTCTGAGGAGATCTAGGGCAGGTAGAATAGATGGCAGTAGAGAGAGATGGGTGGCAAGAAATGGCAGCAGTCGTATTTGGTGCATTGTGATGGGTGCTGTGATGGTTGTGAAAGATAAAGTCTAATAGGCAAGGAGGAATGAGGAGTCCCATCTCTAAATGGGGCGGGGTTCTGGGGGGAAGTATAAAGTTGAACTGAATGGGCCTTGTAGGACAACGACCTATCTGTTCCGTGGATAATGATTAAAGGGAGGCATGCCATAAAAACACATGATACCCAACTATGCGGAGTCAGGGATGGGTGGGATTGTCTGTCCAGGGAAGAAAGGTCTATATGAGACCTTGACCTAGGGGCTCTTGGACAGTGACCTGGGCTGGATCAGATCCCATTTGGTTGAGGACTCACAGATTCTGGGCAGGCCAGTGAAAACTCTTTCGGCAAGGGTGAACATGGGTGAAGGTCCGTTCTGGTTGTTGGCCTATAGTCAGGTTTGATAGAAGGAAAGGAGGAATGGCCCTCGGCTCGGATAGGACCTCCTGTATGTCTCACTAGGGGCCAGGAGCTGCTCAGAGCCGCCTTCCTGGCAGGCCCTGTTCCTTCCTTTCTTTTAAGCCCAGGGCACCCCACTCCTTATCCAGAACTGCCTGGGTAAGAAGATCTGGTTTTGCCAGGAGGCTCAGCCTCTCACCCGATCTCTACAGATCTTCCTCTGCAAAGCATCTTTGGCTGTATTCTCAAATTTCCCTTCTCCTACACGTCTTCCTTAATATAGGTTTTGGGCAGGAGCTTCCTTATGTTTATCTGTCCATCTGTCTCCCTGGCCCTCCTTCCTTGGACTCCCCAGCCCCAGCGGTTGTATTCTGTTTCCATTGACTAGTGTCTGTCACCTCTCCCCTCACCCAGCCTGTGCCAGAGTCTAGACACTCCCAGGCTCTCTGCTAGGTTTCACAGGTTATCATTTCTTTTAGTTCTCAAACCAACTATATTAGGCAGCTTCTTCTTTCATCCCCTGCTAGACTGCAGCCTTGGGGGCCTTTGCACCGTTGGTTCCTGCTGCCTCAGGAACTCGGCTTTTCCTTTCAGATTTCACGTTGTCACTGTGACCTGACCTGACCATCCAGGTTGAATTAGCTCTCCCATCCCTGCCTCCTTTTCTGTTCTATGTGATGCTCATACAGTTTGGATATATGCTATGTCAGTTGTCTGTTTAATGGACAGCAGTTTCTCTCCACTGAGATAGAAGATCCGAAAGTTAGGAGTGTTAGTCTGTATTTCCTCTGATGTTCCCAGCATGGTGGCACACACTAGGTGTTCAGGTTCCACGTTATAAAAGGTTCCAAGGTTAATTGGGGCTGAGGAATTCACAGAAGTTTCATATGCATTTGGTAACTGAGCCTAATTTGAAACCAGAAGTGTGACCTTTAATTTGGTCAAAGACAGTGGATTCATAGGAAAGGCTGGTAGTTTGTCTGATAGGTGCAATACTTGGGCCTTTAGAGATGGGCAGGTCCCTGACAGCCATAGTGGCCAGCATGCATGCAAGGCAGTCTCAGGGGAACAGGGAGCTGGTAGGAGGAGTGCTGTCCTAACAGTCAGGAGCCTCCTGTCCAGGGTGTTAATGCCCAACTGCCTCCTGTGGCAGGCAGAACCAGTTCATACCAGCCCTTTTCTGCTTGGATGGCTCTGACTTCCATTAGCATCCACGGCCCATGTCCTCATGGCAAGGAGAGAGGGGACAGCTTCAGGCATTGAAACCAGGACAAATCACTTCTAGCCCTCAGGTTTCTTTGACTCCAAAAGCACAAAGGGAGTTGATTTGTACACACTTCTGAGGATTAGTTGATTTTAGATGTGTGTGTGTGTAGGGGAGGGGGATCCCCCAGAGACTACTTCCATCTGAGCTTGGTCACCATCTTATGGAATCTTAGCAGACGCTAGGCACGTGTCGTGTTGAGGCTCGCTTATCATACAGTGGTGCTATAAAGTGGGCACTTGTGCTCTCCCAACACACGAAGAGAGAAGGGCACCAAGGGTGCATCACCTACCTGACTAATCACAAGAGACAGCGGACTCCCCAGCCGAGGCTGCTAGCCAGTGCTCTTTAGCTCTGCTGTGCCCTCAGGCTGGCAGTGCAGAGCTTGATAAGATGGAGGCTCAGACACAATAGACAGGCCTATCCTGCTCATGGGGTCTAAGGCTTAAGTACAGGCTGTGACCCCTTGCAGGATGCCGTCGCTGTAGCTTGCAATCTCTTGGGATCTTTTGTCCTGGGCAGCCTGAGTCAAAGGCCTTGTGGGAAATGAAACAATATCCCTCTCTCAAGGATGAGACCTAGCAAAAAGCACCAATTACACCAGCCAACCATTTAGGAAACAATTGCCTGAGAGTAATATAGAGGAAAGGAATACTGAAGGTCACTGTAGGTCCTAAAGGACCTGTACCTTATGGCAATTTGTGGGATATCTCTATGAAACAAAACAAAACAAAACCCAAAGAGACCATGGGGTGGCTTGTTTTTCTAGCCGCATAAAGGTGGTCTGGGCCTGCTATAAATACCTGTGGCTGAGGCAGCTAAGGAAGGCAGACAGTGCTGAAGGCTGGGCCTCTGCTCCCAGGGCTCAGCCCCTTGGCAGCTCTTCCTGACCTTGTTTTTCCACATCACTAATTAACCTCACGCTCAGGCTCCCAGGTGGGCTGACTCTGCTGGCTAACGGTCCCTGAGAGAGAGAGAGAGAGAGAGAGAGAGAGAGAGACAGACAGACAGACAGACAGACAGACAGACAGACAGACAGACAGACAGACAGAGACAGACAGACACAGACAGAGAGAGAGACAGAGAGATAAGGGGTGTGTGTGTGTGTGTGTGTGTGTGTGTGTGTGTGTGTACTTTAACTTCCATGCCTCCTACAGGAAGTGATGTCCCCATCCCTCACCCTGGTTCCTTCTTCTTCTTGGGCACAGGGTGGAGCCTGGACCCTGGCTTCCCAAGATTGCCACAGCCACAGGCAGGTGCTGTAAGCAGCTCATAGCTGATGGCCATGGAGAGCCTGCAGCATCCTGTGTTGCCTTGGCAGCCCATACCTCAGGGGAGGAAAAGTAGAGGCCAGCAAAAGCACTTGAAATTTACTTTCCTGAGGAGAAGTAGGTAGGCAATGCTCCAGGAAGAGCGGTAAAGTAAGGAATGTGTCTATGGCCTATGGACCCTCCTCTCCAGTGTGCTCTCTCCTTGCTAGTTATACTCAGCCCATCCAAGCTTAAATGTAAAGGAAGTGACATCATCGTGTAGAGTAGGTGATCTGTCCCATGAAGGTACACACCCTAATGCTGAAACATCAGCCAACAGGGAACTGATCGGACAGACTCAATAATCTCCACCTTATATTCCTTCTATTTGGGTCTGGGAAGCAACTCTGCCAGGGGATGGTATGGTGTCAAGGGAATGTACAGGCCACATGATTTTTGGTCCACATCTGGTTCTTACCCACTCTGGGCAGTATGGCCCCAGAATAAGCATGCAAGCACTCTAATCCTTGGTTCTTCCTATGTGAAGTGGAAAGATGAACTATGCCTTCTATGTCACTAAGACAATCGAAGGCAGTGCAGCATGTATAGTGTGCCTAACAGTTCCAGGGAGAGAATAGATGGTGAATTTGGTGGTCCAAATTCCTCCCTTGACTTACTTCTATTCCAGAGGGCCTGGGGAGACGGTTTCTTGCCTAGTCTTCCATGCCTCCCCAACCTTGTTTTCCACTGGTATCTGGCAGTGCTTCCTCCCTTTCCTTGTAAGCACACTAGGAGGAAAAGCCCTAACAGGCGGATCCGAGGGCTCACTGCATGGGGATAAGACAAGGCTAGGTAGAAATCGGAGTAGGGCAGGCATGGGGTGGCCCCCTCAGCCACCTGTGTAGATTCAGTCCTCCACCCAAGGGGAAAGCGGAGCCCCGTTCCCCAAGCGGGAGCTATAGAGACAGGAAGCTGGGTCTTGACAGTGAGCGTCTAGTCAGTGCTGAATGGCATGGCAGGAATAACAGATGAAGGCTCCGTAATTGGTGTTATTACACATGAATCTCATCTCCATTCATAACGACTGGACACTTAGTCGAGCCATTCATACCGCTGCTGTCATTCTAGCTGAGATCCCCATGGCTGTCAGATCTGCTGCCACCAACCAGATCCTGACAAGTCCAGATCATTTGACTTTAGAGCTCAGTGTCCCAGCTAACATCAGCTTGCAGGAAGAAAGACATTGGTTGTTCTGAGAAAGCACCACCCCATCCCCCATTTCTTGTCATAACCCATGTTTGTCTTCCTTCCTGGATTTACTACCTAGGCAGAAAGTGGTTCTAGGTGGTAGATGGGGTCACAGAGGTAGGTCATTTTAATGGGGTTGGTTAGCAGAAAGAGGTTATGCTTTATAGCCTTTGTCCCTGGGCATTCCTAAAAGCAATGGACCTCTACCTTGAGTGTGTATCAGGATTTAGTAAACCGGATGGTTCACTAAAGTACTTCTTAGATTCTGTCCTCTTTAAGTTTCTCATTTGGTGGGTTTGTACATTTCTAACCTGTTTCTACTCACGTGATGCCTCTGGTTTAGGCTCCACGTCAGGAGCCTGATTATTGCAGCTGTGGTATTGTAGACACCATTTCACCTGGGAGCCTGTGACCCTCCCCTAACCCTCCCAGAAGTCAACCACACTTGAACAGGCTTTTTCTTTTCTTTTCTTTTCTTTTCTTTTCTTTTCTTTTCTTTTCTTTTCTTTTCTTTT
>OU015753.1:61563527-61584324 GCA_907169655.1 Acomys percivali | reverse complement strand
TTCTTTTCTTTTCTTTTCTTTTCTTTTCTTTTCTTTTCTTTTCTTTTAACTGGTTTGTTCACACACCACAATTTGAGAAGCCTTAAAGCATGGATTGGCCAGGCAGCTGTAGTGCCCTGGCTTGTGGTTCTCAGACAAAAGCAGCCTCTGTCTTCTGAACACACACCCCCCCTGCCCCTCGGGCAAAGCTTAGGAAGCATTGCCCTAGGGCAGTGGTGCTCAACCTTCCTAATGCTGTGACCCTTGAACCCAGTTCCTCATGTTGTGGTCACTCCTAACCATAAAATGATTCCATTGCTAATTGACAACTGTAATTTTGCTACTGTAATGAACCATAAATGTCTGATATGCAGGATATATGATATATGATCCCTGTCAAGACCCACAAATTGAGAACAGCTGCCATAGTGCATCATCCTACCCCCTTGATAGCCACGGGTTAGTAATATATAAACTCATGTTCTGAAAGTAGTGAGACCGACTGTCACTGACTTGATGGCCACTCCCTATTCTTTTGGCCTACAGGTGGTAGCCTTCGCCTCTCTCTTCTTCATCCTGGTCTCCATCACCACCTTCTGCCTGGAGACCCACGAGGCCTTCAACATTGACCGAAATGTGACGGAGATCCACCGCGTAGGGAACATCACCAGCGTGCGCTTCCGGCGGGAGGTAGAAACAGAGCCCATTCTCACCTACATCGAGGGTGTGTGTGTGATGTGGTTCACTCTAGAGTTCCTGGTTCGCATTGTGTGCTGCCCTGACACGCTGGACTTTGTCAGGAACCTGCTCAACATCATCGACTTTGTGGCCATCTTGCCCTTCTACCTGGAGGTGGGGTTGAGTGGCCTGTCATCCAAGGCAGCTCGAGATGTGCTGGGTTTCCTGCGTGTGGTGCGTTTCGTACGCATCCTGCGGATCTTTAAGCTCACACGCCATTTTGTGGGGCTGCGAGTGCTGGGCCACACACTCCGGGCCAGCACCAATGAGTTCCTGTTGCTTATCATCTTCCTGGCCCTGGGGGTGCTCATCTTTGCCACCATGATCTATTACGCTGAGCGAATTGGGGCCAGGCCATCTGACCCACGGGGCAACGACCATACCGACTTCAAGAACATCCCCATCGGCTTCTGGTGGGCTGTGGTTACCATGACAACACTTGGCTATGGGGACATGTATCCTAAGACGTGGTCCGGGATGCTGGTGGGGGCGCTGTGTGCACTGGCCGGTGTGCTGACCATCGCCATGCCTGTACCCGTCATAGTTAACAACTTTGGTATGTACTACTCTCTGGCCATGGCCAAGCAGAAGCTACCCAAGAAGAGAAAGAAGCACGTACCTCGGCCAGCCCAGCTTGAGTCACCTATTTACTGCAAGTCTGAGGAGACTTCGCCCCGGGACAGCACCTACAGTGACACCAGCCCCCCTGCCCGGGAAGAGGGTATGGTTGAGAGGAAAAGGGCAGGTGAGTAGGGCTTAGGCAGAGGACCCCTTGCCCCTGTGTAGTCAAGGGAGTTCCCTTAGCCTTTGAAATTTGGGTCTGTGGTATATTATGCAAGCTTCACTGTGCATAAGATGAGCCTCTGAGAACGCAAAGTATTAAGGCCAACTTTTTGTTCTCTGGTTTAATGATCTTGGTGAATATCAGCGTCTGTGGAGTGAGTTATCCTTCCAGTGTGGGATATGAGGGCAGTACATGGGACTGCATGCTAGAAGGACCGGGTTCTAGTTCCTTCTTGTCCGTTCCCCCCCAGCCCATCCACCCCCGCCCTTGCTTTGTTCTCGGAGTCCAGTCCCTTCCCCTCTGGGCATGACATATTGGTGGGAATGACATATCAATATCCTATCCTACTTTGATAAGACCCAAATGTGTGGTGGATGTGCCACACTTTGTGAAACTAGAACAATTGCCAGCGCTGATATGATTAGGCAGAGAGCAGGGCAGCTGTTCCTCCAAGGTGCATCGACACATGAGTCACTTCTTTCCCAACATTCACGTCTGCTGTCTCTTAGCCTAATAGATGTGATAACGTAACAGCAGTGGGAGGCTGCCTTCTGCTCAGCTGAAGCTGGAGTGAGTCCTGGGCTCACGGTCTGTCATGGAGAGAGGGGAACCAGGGTCTTAGACAAGAGGCGAAATGTGTCCTGGGAGGATTAAGACCGGGCATCAAATTTTGTCCTTCCATGGAAAGGCCACTCAAGGAAGATCATCTGTTCTGGGTCCGGAGACAAGAAGGAAAATCAACACAGTCCCCCAACTACATGGGAGGAGGCCAGAAAACAGGAAAAGCATTATTGTATTCAATGGGCAGAGCTCCCGGATGGTAGGCTGGGTCTGGAGGGTGCTGCATGTCAGGCCACTGAGGCAGAAGCTCCTGGTTAAACCTCAGAAGTAG
The DNA here is from genome assembly GCA_907169655.1 of Acomys percivali. Lineage (NCBI taxonomy): Eukaryota > Metazoa > Chordata > Mammalia > Rodentia > Muridae > Acomys > Acomys percivali. The sequence goes on along the minus strand of OU015753.1, from coordinate 61,581,931 downwards.
GACTAGTTCTCCTTATATAGTGCCTGAGTTGAGGCGTGGCTGTGACCTCTTGGCATGGACCCATCACACGAATTGGGGCTAGTTGCTTTCTGGGATTAAGTGGGGTCTGGGTCTTCCTTGATAGAGACCTTAATAGAGAAGCTTCCTTCTGTTCCCTACCATGCTGGTGCCCCTTCCTGGTCCTGTTAGGAATCTAAGATGTGTTCTGAGGTCCAATCAGAGTTCAGAGAGGATCCTTACATCTAAATGCAGAGGGCCTTAGGCAGCCTCCTGGATATGCACAGCACTGAGGCCCTTATCCTGCTTGGTTGGCCACACTGAGGCCTTGCATGGCCAGTGCCAGAGCTACTGTCTTCAGGCTGGGTAACCCCACTGGATGCGATTAGGGGTCATAGCACCTGTGCCCCTCTCTGACAAAAGAAAGGTGTTCTTAAAGAGGAGAGTTGAATTGGAGAGTCACTTCACCCTTCTCCCCAGCCCCGCCCTCCACCCCGCCCCGTCTTCCCAGACATAAGAGAGCCCTGCCCCAAGCCCTTCACCAAGGCCTGGGTATCTGAGGAACAGAATAACTGCCATATGTGGTGCAGGGTGAAAGGAAGAGGCACTACTGAGTATGTCCGGCTCCACCCATTATCCCTACTGTCCAGGTGTTTGTTCTTTGAGGAATGCAGACTCATCAAGAGCCTACCTGAGCCAGACTCCAGGGGAATTGAGAATCTGTGCCTGCCTGGGTTCATCTCCTGGGACATCCTCCCAAGCCCACTTGGGGATTACTGCTGCTGCAGGGTGTCTGTGCTGTGTTCCAGCCCCCAAGGGAGGCACTAAGCCAAAGCCAAGAGAAAAGCCTCCAGACCAAGCGCAGCCATCCTGCCTTGTTTCCTAGACCTGCAATCTAAGCTTCCTCAGGAAGGGCCTAGCAACCATCTTAGCTTCCTTTCTCTCTGTCCCCTCCAGACTCTAAGCAGAATGGTGATGCTAATGCGGTGCTGTCCGATGAGGAGGGCGCTGGCCTCACCCAGCCCCTGGCCTCGGCCCCCACCCCTGAGGAGCGTCGGGCCCTGAGACGCTCAGGCACAAGAGACAGAAACAAGAAGGCAGCTGCCTGCTTCCTGCTCAGTGCTGGGGACTATGCGTGTGCTGATGGCAGTGTCCGGAAAGGTATGGCTCCCTGGGCTGGGTAGGTGGGGAGCCCCCCAAGAGCTGAGTCGCCCCAGCCCTTCCCACAGACCTTGAGGTCTCCCCCTCCCCTGAGCCCATGGCCACCATCTCCTCTGCCTTGGGTGCACCCTCGCTTTTAGAATGGGTACCCTAAGTTATCAGTCTCTAGATTAGAAAGGCCTCTAGCATCCACTATGAGTCTATGGAGCCCCTCCCTCCAAGGTACCCACCCAGAAGAGGAATGCTAGACTTATCAGGGGACACTCTATCACCTCCCCTGCTCTGATCCTGCAGCTGCCTTTAGGCCTAGCCCACAGTGTCATATCCGGACACTTCTCTAGGCATCCTAAACACTGCCAATGCTTCCCCAAGGAAGCAGACTCAGGGATTCCAGGTCCCTAGGGCTTCAGAGAGCCCGCACAGGCCCTGTACCTCTAATTCTTCACTGGGGGCCTGGATTCCAAGGTGGACTGACCCATATCTGCCAGCTACTGGGGTGTGATGGTCACAGGACAGAGCCAAGGGCGGCTAGGAGTAGGTGGGCAGAGAGAGTGGGTCTCTCTGAGGAGTGATCTGAGGGATCCTCAAAGTTAGTGGAGCAGCCCCTTTCCTACCTGTGGAGGGGGACTGGGATCCTATCACCAGACTCCCAGTGTATGGCAGGGACAGAGCTAAAGCTGGTCTGTGTGCAGGTAGGGATTCTTAGCCTTAAAGGAAAGAGGGAAGTAGAAACCATTAGGGTGAGAAGGGCCAGTGATGGGTGAGAACCAGGGGCCTCAAGACCAGACCCTTACCCTCCCTGACTTCTCATCCTTCTTGACCTTACCTGTCCTGTGTCAGAACCTCCCCTAACATCCCACCCATTTCCAGGAGAAGCTATAATTCTCCCTAAACACACATCACCCCAACTTCTCTCTCTGCCACTTCCTAACTAGCGCGATTTCCCACTCTCAACTCCCCACGGTTCCTAGTCCCAGACTGAAGATTGGTTTAAGTCCGACAAGGGCAGTAGTTGCTGTGGGAATAGCCCGTGATGTCCCTGAACCCTAGAGATGGCTCCTAGCTACCCAGACCAGGCAGACCCCTGGGGCACCCTGATTTGATAAGCTCTGAAAGGCGAGCACCCAGCTTTGCTGGGCACATATCTTATTGGGTAACAGCCACAGGAGCAGCAGTCTGGCACCTGGAAGGAGATGACCCAGATGCCCTAACCAAGTGGCTATAAGTAGAGAATGCTTAGAGCTCATATACCCTCGCCGGTCACTCCTGTGCTCCCAACTTCAGGCCCTAGACATGCCTTTCTCTCTTGCACCTAGAGAACCTTGCTTAGGCTACAGCCTGCTAAGATATAAAATCTGTCCTCCACGCTGGTAGAGGACTTGAGAACACAGAGCTGAAGGATAAACGCCCTGGCTTCCGTCCTTGTGCTATGAGGTGCTTGGTAGAAATAGGGTTGCAGAAGAGACCATGAGAGTGCAAGTTAGGAGAGCCCCGAGGGTAGGTGCTCCTACATGGATGGACACCATGCAGAAGAGCCTGCATCCCTCTACTTTGCCTCCCTGGGGTGCCTTTGGGGGCCCATCTGCTCTATTTTCAAGATGCCTCCACACTGCTTCTTGGCAACAGGCATGTAGCTCAGCCAATTAGAGTGACCTTCGAGAGGGAACAGGTGGGTTGCTGGGAAACAGGGCCTGCTAAGCAAGTGTGGCAATTAATATCACCAAACTCCCAGTGTGCACTTAACAACTTTCCCCACGCCACACCTCTCTGCACTCATCTAGGCCTGCTACAGGGAGAGGGTGAGCCCAGGCCTGGTCCAGCCATCAAACTGACCCCCATCACTAACCAGTAGCTCCCAGTGAGCCAGGAGCGCATGGAACACAGGTGTTCACTGGGGGAAGGTACATGCTGGAAGCTGTGGAATCTCTATGCAGCTGGACCACCAGGAGGCTAAAAGGGAACAGAGACCTGAGGACAGGACGACAGGACAGGACAGGACAGAACAGGACAGAGGTCAGCAGGGTGTAGGTCCTATGGTCTGCCGTCAGGAGCCCTGGAGACTGATGTCAGGGAGAGTCCGGAAGCCACTCCCAATCCTACCTGAAGAGTCTCTTGCAGTAGTGTGGACTCTATGGAGCGTCCTTGGTGAAGAGATGCCCCCCCCCCATTTGACCCATGTGCCTTTTCTTCACCAAGGCTGTGAAAAATCCCGGAGTCTAAACAACATAGCTGGAGCAGCTGGAACCAGTCTGGGGCTGTCTCCACTGGCATCGCGGTACAGCTCGCCCTATCCTCCGAGAAAGCTCCTGCTCTCACACCCCTTCCACCCTCTCCCCAGCCCCCCCACCTGGCCACTCAGGTCCTTAGCTACACCCATGGCCTTCCTCAGCTCTGACATTGGGACACACATGCAAGCAAGCATGTTTACATGCCACCCCGGCCCCCATGTATCCTGAGGTCTGAGAGAAAAACAGAAGGAAACTTCAGTCAGGATGGAGAATTCGAGTCTCCGAGGCAGCCCTACATAGCACCTGGCCCTCCCAAATGTCCGGCCCTGGAGCCTGAGTGCAGGGGACAGATATTCACGGGACTCCGTCTTCATATACAGTCTCCTGAGCCATAGGTGCTGGTACACTCAGGACTTGGGGCTCCGGGTTTTGCTTCCAGCCCAGGATCCTCTATGCCAGGGTGTGGTACACGGAGTGTCTGGAATTACTCAGCCTTGCCTTAGAGTCAATACCTACATTTGTATCACGGAAATTTCATTTTCGTTCTTTATGACCTTTAACCAATAACCAAACAGCTTGTCTGTCTGTCTGTCTGTCTGTCTATCCATCCACCCCATAGCAAGATCAGCAGGTAACAAGGCTGTCTCACAGGGCATCTCTGCTGGTGTGAAGAACATTTGACTCCTTGAAACAGCGGCGCCTGTGGCTGGGGATGCCCTGGGAGCCGGACCTGGTGTTTTCCAGCTGGGACATGGGGTGTAGGTGGGAGTTCCTAGAATCCAAACCCTAGGCTTGGTGCAAGCCCTGGGCAGGGTGTCTAGGTTGCAGGGAGCCTGCGCCCAGATTCAGTGGGTAACACCCAGTGGCCCATCTGTGCCCCGCGCTGCTGCAGCATCTCTCTCTCTTCCTCTGCTTCCGCGAGCGACAGTTTGCTCCCCCTCCCGCTCCCTCAGATTCTCAGCCCTGCCTCTGAGTCACCTGCCACTCCCACCCAGCCTCTGCTCTGTATTCCTGCCAGAACCGGAGACTCATCTAATTTCTATAATTAAGTGTATTCATTTACCTAACGAGCCCGGGAGCACAACAGGTTTGTGAGTCATTGGGTGAGCAGGGGTACACCTTGCGCGGGGACAGCTGAGGGGAAGTAAGGAGACAGAAGCTATCCTACCCACACCTGCCACTGGCCCCACCTGCTGCCAAGAAACCCCTTCCTCAGCCTGGCAGAGCCTAAAGAACAAAAGTCTCAGCCATGACATTTCCTGTTTCACCTGATGGGGATTGACCTGACAGCAGCAGAGCCACGTGCCTGGCAATTTTAGAGTCAGATTATGCAACCTTGAAAAGGGAGTGACTAAGGAAGGTCCATATTTACTCCCTACAGGGTAAATCATGACATCTGGTAAAATAAATAGCTTTAGGGATCTGGCAGGAGACTAGGACCAAGGGGATCAACTCAAAAGGTGGCCCAGGCATAATGGGGTTGGTGTGCAAAGCACGTGACAAGCACGTGTGTCAGCACTGTGTTGACTAGATGGCCCTCTGGAAAGGTCTGTTAGAGCAGGCTCTGAGACACTTCAGGTTGAGCTGGGCTCTGAGTAGGGTCCGAAGCTACTTGCTTTCAGAGCAAAGTGTCTCCTTAGAGGCGAGAAGAGGAGATACAGAAAAGTGTCAGGGGTAGGGAAGCCTGGTGAAGCAGGGTAAGATGCCGAGTCTGAATCTGGCTTCCTCGTGCCAGGCTTAGCCCTACCCAGCAGGGCTCCTGGCACTGGGAGACTGTGGTCTGACAGAGACATGATGCGCCAGGTGTCCAGTTTAGCATGGGTACCACAGCTATTTTCTCTGACTTGCCGTTCTGGTTCGGGGAGCTGAGGCAGCTATTTCTGTGGCAGCCCTCAAGTTGTCAGGAGCCCAAGTTTCCACGGCACCCACCGCCTCCTCCTCTCTTCCCTCCTACGGGGATGGGCATGCTCACAGCACCCCTGTGGGGGGCCACAGATGTCCCTGGGCGACACAGTGTATCTGCCAGGCTGAAGCCCCTAGTGGTTTGTTGGAGGGATGGAGGTTCCCATACAACCCCTTCTGATCTCCTTGATCAGCAGGAAAGAGGACAGGGACCAGTTGGTAGAAGAAATAGGTGGGCTATCTGCCCTTAGCTACTTTAGGACCCTTGGGTTTGCCCAAAGTCCTGTGAAAGAATGAACCCGTCATTTACAGAACCTCCATGTAGAGAGGCAGTTGCCTATATAGGCCTTGGGTCCAGGTGGGCCTTGAATATCCTTCACTAGGGGAAAGTTCCCTCCCATCCAGACTCTGAGGGCATACTTACTTAGCTTTTCCTTGGGTCAGACTTGGCATCGGACCAGTTGCTTTGGCTTTAGAAACTTGACCCTAGATCTGGGGTGGGGGGGGGGGATGGGGGTTTGGGCCCCTTCTTAAAAGAGCAAGCAGGCAGCCCAGGAACAAACTCCTAGCCTTCCCTTCCAGTCTGTGCCAGGCTTACCAACAACCCTAGAGTTAGCTTCACAGCCCAGTCTTCTAAGACAGGTTTTTTGTGATGTGCCACCAGTGGGAAGGGGGCTGTTGAATTACAGATAGGTCAACGGGAATTAAAGAGTATGCTGAATTCTGGCCAAAGCTCTGAGAGGCACTATGGGTCAAGACTGCCCTTCACAAAGTATCTAAGAGAGCAGAGGGCCCTGGTCAGTCTCTCTCTGAAGCTCCTGCCCCAATCCTGGTAAGGCATGTAGGTTAGGTTCCAACATAAGACTCCAAGAAAGAATCTCCCCAACTCTCAGAGGACCCCAAGGGTGGCGAGCATACTAACCATTGACAAAGGCCACTGAGGCCTTTCTCCTCGCAGTGTATCTTAGGACCTAGTGGCCTATAGGGTGCTTGAAGCCACACCCCCTTTCCCTGTGAGTTAGGACCAATGGCTGGGCGTTTCCGAATGCACACAGACAAATCAATGTTAGGAATACAGGGCAAAGAGTAGCTCTGTCTTGTCCTCAGGAAAGAGAGCTCTGAAGAGTCAGTCTCACACTCTTGTGGTTTCCTCAGCATTCAGAGGCCCAGAACTCTAGAAAGCTAAGGGGTGGTGTTCAAGGAGGCTGTTGGGGCCACAGTCTTCAGGAGATGGAGACAGGTAACTCCAAGGTGAGAGTTTATATGTTTATATCAAAGGGGGAAAAAAAGCTTTTAACGTATCAGGGAACCCCAGGGTAGCAGCTGTGAGAAGCATACCCACCTTTAACCACAAACCCGATCGCTTTAGTACTCAGTCTGGGAGAGCGAAACTCACACGATTAGCCCAGTCTCCCTAGCCGTCTAGCCAGCACTGCTACTGGGAAATAGGGACCAAGACTCAAGCCTCAGCTATCTGGACCTGAGGGTGTGGGTCTCCAGGGGCCTCCGGTGTCTTAGTAAGATGCTGGGTGCCAGCCTGCTCTCCTGAGGCTGCGTGCCGCACTTCCATCACCACCCATCATGCCTCAGCACTCTACCTATCATTTTGGGGTCAGGGGCTGGGCGTGACATGGCTCCACACTCTAGGGACATCTTCACTGGCTCCTTGGGATAGTGGGATTGCCCATGGTGGTGAGGGCAGATGGAATTGTTCTGAGGGTAGAGCACAAATAGAGAGGGTAGAGAACAGCTGGGTGACAGGCCATGAGCCATAGTCCACATCAGGAATTTCCCCCACTGCCTCCCTGCTAGGCTCTATGGGTTTGCCTTGGCTCCACTCCCTGCTGTATTGGAGCCCTGAATACCTGGGATGGCAGCAGTTCTTGGAAGTGGTTACCTGAGCTTCACCATTACCTGGGTCTCTTCTGTCTGGAGGGGGGTTGGCAGAGGAGACATGGAGGGCTCACCCAACTCCTGTCCCACCCCAGCTGTTCCTTGCCTCTTAGGCCTGGGTTCCCTATGCCTTCCAGCTCTGCTCTTGGCTATTCCGTAGCCCACAGCCTGTGGGTCAGCAGCTGGCTGGCTTCCTTCTAACATCTCATTCTTTGTTTCTCCCTTTCTTTTGCTGAACTCTGTACACCCTCCCCAGAAGGCAATGTTGAACCGAAAGCGTGCGTCCCAGTGTCTCACACCTGTGCTCTTTAAACACAGAGACCTGCCAAGACGCCCTCTCGTCCAACTATGCCCACGCTGAAGTCCTCACCCTCTCTTAAAGCGGCACCAACGTGAGAAAGACAGGCAGACAGACAGAAAGCCAGAGCCTTAGGGAAACTCTGGAACCCAGGCACGACTCTTTTGCTGGGAAAGACTCAGATACCCTTGTTTGCACAGGACTGGTGGAAAAAATCTTCCCATGCGACTCTCGGGGCCCAGAGCCATCTGGGCCTGACACTCTGCTCTACTGTACATTGAAGAGACATATATGCACATATAGTATCTATATTCATACGTACTATATACTCCTGTGTGTAGTGCACGTGCTACTGGTGGTCTGTCTTCATCGTTAGGCTATGTCTCCCAAGTCCTCTTCCCGGCCCTGTTTCCCTTCCCCTCTTCCTTCATGGATTGTTTCTTCTGACCGTGTTGTATGGAATGTCCCAGCAAAAGTGCACCTGGGACCTGCCCCTCCGCTGGGTGGTCCCAGGCTGCTCTCACTTGGGGGTGTTTCCCCTGCCAGCAGGTGGCCTGCTGAAATCTGTTGAAGGCAAGATTGCCCTCCAGGGTCACTGCTTCACTAGCCCAACCCCACCCCAGATTGGGGTTCTACCTCCCACCCACCACCCACCCCAGTATGTGGGGGGCAGTTCCAGGGGCTCTTCTGCAGCCTGTCACTCCTTCCTGCACCCCTTTTCTATGTCCTTGACAGCAGAAGGGAGTCTCATTTCTTTTGTGTGTCTCCTTTGTCCATTTGTTTTCAAAGATGCTGCTGGGCAGATGGAAGGGGGAATCTGTTTGCCCAACTGGCTCAGGGGTCTGAGAAGGGGACACCTTGGGCGAGAGGAGACCAGTTGCAATACTGTACTTCCTGGCCAGTGGCCGGAGGATGAGTGCAATAGCAGAGGCCAGGCGACCCCTTCAGCTTTGGCCTCTGCCCTTCCCTCGGCCCTTCCTGCCCTGCCTCCTCCCTGGCCCCCCCCGTATTGGTCAGTCCTTTTCTAAAGCTGTCCGTGTGTGTGTGTGTGTGTGTGTGTGTGTGTGTCTGAGGCACGCTTAGGCCGGGCCCACTGCGCCCTGTCTGCATGCCCTCAACTGTCACGCTGTGCTCAAGCACCAATAAAGACATCTGAGTGTCGTCCTGCTCCTCTCCGAGCATCTGCCTTGCCTCTGCCTCTCTTTTCTGACTGTGGGTCTGTGGGGGGGGGGGACCCTCCCTGAGTTCCAACCAAGCTGCCACCTGTGTCTGAGGAATGCTAGCCAGCACACCTGGGCCTAATTGAGTCCCCACCAGGGACCCCGCCCTGTGTCCCTGTGGCTCGGCTCCTGCATTTTCCAGCTGGTAGTAAATGTCCAAGGCAGCAAAGAGCTTAGCTCTGAACCCCTGACTCCTGGGCAGTGTCCTGATAACCCGCCGCTGCCACCTGAAGCCACCGTAACACAGAATAAGGTAAGGCTTCCATGTTTAGGGAAGTCCGCTGTGTGCCTGCTTGTTTGTACAGGGACCTCCTTTTCCCTGCTGCCGCATCAGTCTAAGTGGGCCAAGGCCCTGGGGAGGCCAGCCATTGCAATGACTGCGCGATGGTTGATGGAGTGAAGCCAACGCAACGCTGGTGGCACCACCCGGAGCCTCTCGGGGATGAAGAATGAACATAGTCTGGGTCCATGGGCAAGCTCCGGTGCCCTAGTATTCCTTTCACCCCCCCCCACATGGGAGCACAAACAAGGCGGGCTTTATGGATGCACAGGCCTGCAGCCAATCAGAAGGAACGGCCCTCATGCTGGGTTTAGGGCTCATTTGTCATCATGGTAGACTTAGTCATCTTCAACAAGATCTATGGTTTCACTTGCACTAGGCTCTACAAATCACATAGCCAGGTCCAGATGCGTGTTCAAGCCCCTCTTCTGACTCCTTACTCAGTCTAAGCACGCACTGAATCATGGGAGCCTCCATTTAGTCTTGATCTGCCACTTATTTGCTAGATAATTTGGGGGGCAACTCCTCAAATTCACTTTTGTGCCTGTAAAATAATGGCGCCTTACCAAAAAAATGGTGCATGACTATACTCCCAGCCCTTGTAGGGCAGAGGCTGGTGGATCACTGTGAGTTCGAGGCCAGCCTGGTCTATAAAGTGAGCCCAGGACAGGCAAGGCTACATAGAGAAACCCTGTCTCAGGAAAAAAAAATAATAATGGTGTTTATTCCAAAGAAGGCATAACAGCCTGGCCCAGGGTCGGGTGTCTGCACACAGCATGCAGAAGGTAGGACATCTACAATAAATGCTAGCTCCCTCCTCACCCCTGCCTTTGGCTCGGGCGCTTCCCCCCCCCCCTTCACATACACTCCGAAAAGGACAAGAGCACACCCGGAGCTGTCTAGGGCAGCACAGAATGTCAGGGTGAGGACCACAGGGCCCAGGGGAAGGAAGAAACAAGGGAAAGCCTATTCCTGAAGTGGCATGGAAAACCAGCCATGAGCCGGGGGCCAGCAGCAGAGGCAGGGCGGTGGCAGGCGGCCAGTTGTCAATTAAAGATAAAATCTCTCCTCCAACTGGAGGGCAGATAGGGTTGTGCCCTCCCCCTGCCCCCCCAAGAGAAAGCCATTTGCAGCCAGGCTGCTCGGAGAAGCTTGGCCAGGCGATAATGGGATGGGATGTACTGCTGTTTCCCTAATGACATTACGCATCAGGGCTCCCATCCAGAATGGCTGTTTTTTAGTTAGGCTGGGGGGGGTGTTGTTTTTTGTTTTTTAAACATAAATAGGGAACCATATTTGTGGGACTAAGAACCTAACAAACAGCATGTGAGTATCGGGTGCTGGGAGCATCCAGAGGGGACCTAAGGGGATGTAGCCGGGATACAGAGTGACACCATCACAACTCTGCAATAGGTGGATGCAGAGTCTCCTTTCCTCCTCAGAAGCTGCACCAGTCTAGGCTTCTGCTGCCCCGGGCGGGCGCCAGACTTGAGTCCTAACCTGTCTGCTGCCTTAGAGAATGGAACAACAGTGTACGGACGGACCTTGCGAGTCAGAGGGATGTGAGTCCCAGGTCTGTTGTTACTTCCTAGTTCTGGGTTGTGTGGGTTGCCCGAATCTCCGTTCTTCATCATCGTAGCAGGGGTAATAGTAGGATACTAGCTGTAGGAGAGCGATGCAAGGTGGTGCCGAGGAAGCTTTCCGCTCGGCATGATCATTGCTTACTGAGCTGGCGAGCTAGCCCAGTGGGTAAAGACCCCTGTGCCAGGCCTGACAGCCTGTATTCGATCCCTAGGACTCACATGGCGGAAGGAGAGAACTGATTCCTGCAAGTTGTCCTGGGACATCTGCACACACACAAATAAATAAAAATTTTAAAAGCCATTGCATTTATACAAATACAGATGGGGGATGGGGTGTTACCACGGAGCAACCTCCACCAACAGCACTTTGGTTTGACGCCTTCACTTTTCAAAAGAAGTGCTAGGAATTAACTTCATTTCGGTGAGGTCCTTTTCTTTTTGACAAAGGAGTTAGAGGAGTAATTACAGAAGTAACACGCGTGTATTTCACCTGACACGTGCATGGAAATGGAAACGCTTTCCAATTCTGATGTGAAGAAAATGTAGCACTGCACGTAAAGTCATTCCTTTCAAGTCACAGTCCTGTAAGAGGCAAAGCTGAGACTCAGGCCCAATACCTGGACAGCATCTAAACTGAATAAGGCTTGGGAGGTAAAAACCTCTGGTGTGGAGCTTTTAATCCTTTTCACTTCCTTAATCACAACCGGGGCCTTTTGCAAAAATAAAACCAGGGCTTAAGGAAGTGGGTAATTCAGTTTCTCGTGTCTGTGTAAACACACACACACACACACACACACACACACACACACACACACACACACCCTGGGAAGACATATCTCGGTTTCATTAATGATCAGGTGGTAACACATAGCTCAGGAAGTGCCAAGTCCCTTCCCACTACAGCCAGTGGAGTCTCTGACATGCAGAAGGGAAGCCTGGGTGGCACTGGTGTGGAAAGAGGGTTACATGAGGAGCCACATGGCCTGGAGAAAATTTGGTGGAAAACCAGCTCCTGATCTCAGGTATTTGAAGGGCACTGTGCACTTGTGGGTCCCTATTATTGGTAGAAATGTTAAGGAGGCTAATTGGGTTCAAGAATGAGAAACACTATTTTGGGGCTGGGGAGCTGGCTTAGTCAATAAAGTGCTTGCTTTCCGAGCACGAGAAGCTAGCTGTGTGTGATTCCCCAGAATCCGTGTTTTTAAAAAGCGGGGCAAGGCAGTGTGTGTGTGTTTGTAACAATAGCACTGGGAGGCAGATTCTCGATGCTCAGAGGCCAGTTAGTCTAGTCCACTAGGCAACTCCCAGACCAGAAGGAGACCCTGCCTAAAACAACAACAATGGCACATAAGGAATAACACCCAAGGTTGTCACACAGACACACATGCACGCACACACGCATGCATGCACACTTTTTGTTTCCTTCACAAATGCAGTAAGAAAAAGGGTTAGAAAATATCCCACACCAACTCAGGAGGGGAGCCAGGATAACCTTTCCCTGTATCTCATGGTTCCCCAAGAGGTGGCACTGTGAACATCTGGCCAAAGTCTTCCAGGCCTTTCAAAATCCAGCTTTCTAACCAAATGACCAAAGAAGATTAGGAACAGACCACTCTATAGGCTGGGGAGGCGGGGAGGGGGAATGCCATTCCTAGAAGTATGCAGAGACACCTGTAGCCAAGTAGTGGGAAGAATTCATTCTTGGTGTGCGAGGTGGTTAGACCTCTGACCGGAAGGCTGACTCAGCTGGGGCAGGTCCAGAACCTAGCTTCTGGGAAGGCTCAGATGCGCTCTTTTCCTGATGGGACTTTCCCAAATTTCCTGCCATGGCAAAGAACATCTGTGACACTCCTAGTCAGCAATGGCTCCGTAGACATGGCCTTCGGTTGCCACATGACCCAGCACCCTCCACCAGAGATCCCTGTGGCATTGTCACAGTGAGCCCTTCATGCAGTACTCACACACTAGCTGGCATGTGAGCTAGCCCAGTCCCTGGGGACTGTAGTCATCACACTCAGGTCCCAAACAGCCTGCATTGCCCCAGAGGACTGTCAAGGATTCTTGAGACCTGGATGTCTCTTAAGTACCCCAGTTGTACTGCCCCGCACCCCCATCCCAGGTATCTGCTTGCTCTTCCAGGGACTTTGGGGAAGGGTATGGTTAAAGTATGTATTAGGGTCATTTGGGACGAAATTACTGGAATTGCTGAATCCTGCTTTGGGTTGAATTTGGGTCCCTGCTACCGAATGCAACAACCTCTGTTTGTTGGTAGGGTCCCCTTTCTCCCCAGCACTCTCTCCTAGGTGACCTTACCCATAAACGTGCTTTGAACATTTGTAGAGGCTGATGACATCACACTTCTAGTCCCATTTCAGAAAGCCCCTCTCACATCCGTTCAGTTATTCATCAAGCACACGGTGGATCTCCTGCATTCCCATGATGCTCTTGGCACTGCCCGCTTGGCTCTGTCAGAGCGTCTTTCCTGCTACTCCACAGGGACCTTTGATTCCACCCTCTGCCTTCCTTCTCTCCATCCACATACCCTAAGGCTGACCACAAACTGGATGGTAGAGTGAATCCACCATCCCACCTTCTCATTCGCCACTTACTCCACTCAGTTTTCAAACCCCAAATTGTTAAATGCCTGTGCCGTGTCCTGGGGAAAGAGAGTGGGCAGCGCTCCTGCCTACACGGAGCTCGTGTGCTCACGGGGGACCCAGGCCAGACAGTCTACTTCTCTGGCTTGGAATTGTATTTCACATACTCTCTTTCTGCTCCCTTCCCAAATTGGCTGCTGTTCTGTCTGAGGTCCCCAGCCTGGTCTTTTTGCAAGAGGCATCTCCCTGTGACCCCTCAGCTCTTCCATCATCATCATCATCATCATCATCATCACCAGTCTCCACCCAGTAACCAGAGAGCAGCTTAAAATGGAATCAAGATCCTGTTACCCTAAAAACCCTCTGTGGCTTCAGGCCCACTGCATTTCAGATCAAATTCAAAGCCTTCAGGGGGACTTGTGACATGGCTGTTTCTCAGCCCCTGTCCCTGCTCCACCCCTGTACACTCATCCTACCTCTGTACTCAGCTCCTAGGAGCCCCCAGCTTGGCTTACCCTTAGCTCTCCCCTCTCTCAGGCCATTCTCCTACAAATGCCTGACACATGCTATTGCTCTCACAGGAACCATCTCCCTTCCCCACCCACCCCAGCCCTTCACTTGGCTGAGTCTTTCTTACTCTTTGCATCGGATCAAATAACCCATATTCTCAACTTCAGTGAGTGTGCCCTCCTCACCAGCTCCCAGCCCTTACCCGTGTTTTCTCTCAATGTTTTGACTTTTGCCATTTCCTTTTCCATGATCATTGGTGGTGTAGCAGTTATCTTTACTTATCTGTGTGGATATGGTGTATGTGCATGTTCCTGTTGCACATGTACATCATGCTATGACATACATGTGGGAGTCAGACAACAACTTTTGGAAGTCAAGTCTCACCTTCCTCCTGTTTCTGTCACTGCATTACAAACCCCAGGCTAATTGACTCAAGGACTTCTAGCAGATTCTCCTGTTCCCTCTTTCTATCTTGTTGTGGGAATGCTGGGATGGTAGAGGCATGCCACTGCAGCAGGCTTTTTATATGGAGTCTGAGGATTAAGCTCGGGGTTTTCAGCCTTGTACTAGTGTGCCAAGCATTTTAGCCCCTAAGCCACCATCTAGAACCTCTGTGTTTTGTTTTGTTTTGTTTTAATACTCAATATGGGTCTCATCAATCCATCTAGGCTGACAGTCAATGAGCTCCAGGGACCTACCTACCTCTGCTGCCCTTCTTTCCTCAATGCTACAGTTAAAGGTGGATGCCTCCTACCTGGATTTGGGGGGAGGGCAGGGCATGGGTGCTGGGAATCTGAATTCAGGTCCTCACACTTGTACAACAGACACTTTACCAACAGAGCCATCTGTCTAATGGAGCCCCAGCTTGGTCCTCTGCTGTTTTCTGTCATAGCCAGCTGGTTTCCTTCATGTTACTTGTCCCTCTGTAATGCTAGGTGTTTGCCTCTTGTGGCCTCTGTGAATTGTCCGGGCCTAACACAGTTCTAGGGGCTCAGTCCCTATTTTGTGAATGAATGAGCGAGCAGGAGACCAACCTGGTACACTGCTCAGCCTTGCTTCCAGTTGGCTTGTGCACCTCACTTCTGGGGCATCCCTGGGAGCCCCGAGGGAACATGTGAAAGCCACTCTCTTTCCATTATACATTTCCTGCCTGAGAAGCTGTCAGAATAATGAGAGGGAAGGAGGATGGGAGGGAGGGAAGAAGGGAGGAAGGAGAGAGGGAGGGAGGGAGGGAAAGAGAGAGAGCGCACAACAGCTCTTCATCTCTTCATCTCTCTGTCCTTCAGAGCTTTCTATTTCTACCTGATTTTTATTTTTATTTTTTGGCACTGGTGGAGGTACCTCCACCCCACTGCAGACTTCTCAAGAGTGCTGACTCCTCCTGGTTTCTCCTGCATAGTAGATAATCAGTGAAACGTTTAACTGAATGAATAAATAACAAGAAATAAAGAAGCAAGCAGAAAAGAACAAGATAGAAGCAGTGAAGAACCAGGGAAGAAAAGAAAGAGGAGAGATGAGAGTGAGGTTGGGGAGTGGGAAGGCGGAACCTGGGACCCAGCTGCCTGGCCCAGCATCCACCTCCAGCTAGTAAGCCCAAGAATCCTATTCTTCATGAAATGCCATGCCTCATGGACCTGCCCAGGCTTAAGGTGGGATGATAGGGCTCTTTGGTCGGATGACAAGATGCTATGAGTCACAGTGTGCTGTGGGTCACATATCCTGGGGTTGTATGGTATGACTGTACCTTTGTAGGGACAAGATTCCTTAACACAGGCTCAGCTCCACCCCTGATCTCCAAGGCACTCTTAGCATCTCTTCTTTCTGTCCTTTGTATCTGGTCCTCTGGGCCAGTGACTTTCAGAGTCTTTGTCAGTCAGTGGTGAAATGTTCAGACAGCCATCTTTGCAGGCTCTCAGACCCAGAGGCCAGGTTTAGCAAGGTGGCTGCCTCTATATCTCTTCTCTGAGGCCCAGACAAGCCAGCCACCCCTCAGGAAGAACAAGGGGACAAGCCTAGAAGGCCTGGAGGCCCAGAGGATTGTACCTGTTCTGCAGTATCTGTTGCCATGGTAGCTTCCCTGGGGTGGCATCTCCCCAGTTGACATGGAGAACAGAGGTGTACTGTTGTACCACCTCCATCATGGCTGCCTCAGGAGAAGCAGTGCTTTCCTGAGACATCAGCCAGTCAGCCCAATGACTAGTCAGTGCGATCCTCCATGTCTGGGGACCAGAAGTTAGGCCAGCTTCACCCTAATGTCTTGCGACACTGGTGTGGTAGCAGGCCCTCCCGTCCCCTTAGGGAACAGCACTGTTTATACTCCTGGCATTGCCACTGGGGATGTCATTTCTCTTAGGACCCCACTAGAGGTAGCAACCAGCTCCCAGGAAGCCTGGGAAGGGAGGGGGAAGGCACAAAGGCCCCAGGGTAATCATTCTCTCTCTCTCTCTCTATCTCTCTCTCTCTCTCTGGACCTTAGTGCTGAACTGTGGCAAGCTGGATTTCCCTACACAAGATTGAAATGTTGGTTTCTAGAACTCTCCATTGCTTCCTGTTTCCCACCTCCCAGATAGGGACTCTACCCGCCTCTTGCTGCCTCTTTCTACATGCCCCCCTTCCTGGGCTTTTCTACTCTGTTTACTCTCATTTCATCATCTAACCTAGGAACAGGAAAATGCTAATCAGCCACATTCCAGCATGAATTAGGGTCTATGTATGTTTTATTTCCCAGGAGATAAAATTGCAAGAGCTCTCACCATTTAGCGTGAAAACCTTGTTCTCTGTTACAGGAAACCCTAACACCAAAGAGCCCTAAGCAGGATACGGGGTTTTTTTGTTTTGTTTTGTTTTGGTTGTTATTGTTTTGTTTTTTAAATCTAAAGAAGGCAGATCTTCCTTGCGTGGGTAAAATTAGAGGACGTGCTCTACAGGGAATTCTTGCCTGGCTCTGATTAACCACAAAACAGATGAAGACGCTTGGGCTGCAGCTCGATGTTAGAGAGCTTACACAGCGTTCAAAAGGCTTGGAGTTCAATCCTCAGAATTAAACTATCAGACACACTAAGCATTAACATTTGCCTTCGTCGAAAAGCTCCTCCCCCTTTTTGACTCCTCCTATATTATTCTACTATTGAGTCTTTTCTCTGGTAAGCTTGCCCATCTCCCAAGGCCTACTCAGGTGTCACCTCTGAGAATCTCCCCTGAGCTCTCCCAGGAAGAACTCTTTTATCCTTCATTTGTGCACAATTAACACTTTGTGTATTTATCACCGTGATGACTTCTTGCTTGTTCACTCAGCCAAGCCCCTGCTCAGTGCTCATGAGCTTAATGGGCAGATAGATAGTGAATGAGTTAGCTTCTTCTGTCTTTCACCTCTGTCATTACAGCCTACATCTGAGTCTCAAAATTTGTTCAGAACAATTTCCTGGCATGCTATGCTTTACAGCCCCACCGATGAGTCTCCACACCCTCCTCCATCCACAGCTCCCATTACAGCCAACCTGCACAGACTCTACTCCAAACGGTGTCCTTGTCCCTTTCCCTCCAGACTTCTTCCTGCTCGGTCTTCATGAAGAGTATTCAGTGCCTCTTTCTCTCCCCAGCTCTCACTCAGTATGTGGTTTGTGCTCCCGGACAACATCCCTGATGCAGATGTGAGCCTTGGAGGCTTAGAGAAGGAAGCAATGGTCCAAGGGGTCCAAGCCAGGCTCATGATGCTGCTGAGCTTCAGCCTCCACATTTGTGCAGCTGGAACTAACCCCACACAACCGTCACATCACCCAAAGGTGTTTAGGAGAATTAGACTCCTATCAGGTCCTGTGGGACCTGGCAAAGCAGGAGCTGGGGTGAAGGGCCATCAATCCCCTGACCTTTTAGGAATGCGGGTATTCTGCAGTCAGAGGCAGTTACCCCAGGAAGCTAGAGAACGCAGCTCCTCCTTTGAATAAGTGCTTGTAGCAGAGCGAAGTGAGTTGTTTCTGTGCTCTGTGTAGTCACTCATCTGAACAATCCCATTACACACGTGAACAGCAATGCAGAGGGATATACTTCGGCAGAGACTGCAGGCAGGTTTCTTGGGCCCAAACCCATTCTGGCTGGTTCTTGCCTTGTGCACCCACTACTGAGTCTATGACCAGACCTGGCCATGTGTCTCACTCCACACCTCCACTACTGTCAATTCACACTGTCTGTGGTCAGTTAATTCTAGCTGCAACTGTTTTTGCTGCTTGGGAACTCTGTGGCAATGGATAAATGACTTGAGCCCTCTGACCTTGGTTCTGTCTCTAAGGAACTCTTCATCTCAGCCTCTGTTGAGAGGAATAGCGAGATGGGCCAGACCTAGTTAGCTGAACAGTGATCAATGTATACCTTGGGGAAACTAGCCAGGGGATAAAGTTTCAGGCCTGATTTCCACTATAGAAAGTACCAGAAATAATTTTCCTCAAATCCTTTACTAAAACCATTCACTGTGGGATGATGGGATGATGTGTGTCCAGCTTGAGGCCAGACCCTAGGACATTGACACCCATAAGGCTCCTCACTAATACAGTCGTTTCCCTTTTAGTAACAGGATAATATGGACTTGCTTCCCATGATGCCATCTGCTTCCTGGGCTATGCCCATGGTTAGGGTAACTCAGCCCTAATTTTAATAAGCTGCTCTTTCTCTCTCTTCCAAGGCCCAGGGCTTGTACACACACACACACACACACACACACACACACACACACACACACACA
>OU015753.1:61524359-61534848 GCA_907169655.1 Acomys percivali | reverse complement strand
GAAAGAAAGAAAGAAAGAAAGAAAGAAAGAAAGAAAGAAAGAAAGAAAGGAAGAAAGAAAGGAAGGAAGAAAAAGAAAATTCAAATTGTCCTGGAGAGAGAAGTCATCTGTTAAATCTTAATGGATTAATCATCTTAGCTGTTACAAGGAGAAGAGGATGTAGAACTCTTGCACAGGACCTGAATTTGGTTTTCAGCACCCATCTAAGTGGCTCACAACCACCTATAACCCCAGGGAGCTGAGTCTCTCTTCTGGCCCCTGGGGGCCCCTGAATTCACATACGCACATGCACACAACCATAAGCATAATTGAAGAATAAATCTTTAAAATAGTAGAAAACCGAGAAGCATAACAATAATTTATAGGTGCTGTGTCAGTAACTTCTTTTCCTATTTCCCTTCCAGTCTGAGAGTTTTCCCCAGAGAAATCGCTGGGGACATGTGGAAAAACAAGCCTGCAGGAGGCTGCTTGAGTGAACAGTAGAACTCTAGGTCTCCCTCTGTGTCCAACAACAGCCCAAATTAAGTTAAATCAGATTAAAAATTGCCCATCCCAAGGATGGTCCTTAGAATGTTGGCTTCCAGACTTCTAGAAAAGAGCTGAATTGACCCAAAGGCGGTCTTCTCGGAGAGCCCT
The DNA here is from genome assembly GCA_907169655.1 of Acomys percivali. Taxonomy (NCBI): domain Eukaryota; kingdom Metazoa; phylum Chordata; class Mammalia; order Rodentia; family Muridae; genus Acomys; species Acomys percivali. Next base: position 61,534,212 of record OU015753.1, on the reverse strand, counting down.
TCCCGAGAGTATCTCTGGCAGCCATCCCCAGGAAATGGTCATTCTTCTCAGGATGCTTGAGTTTCTTGCATTACAGCACACTTACATTAGCCCTCTGTGGTTTGGAGACAGAGCCCAAGTAGTTGCCATGGCCATATTAGTCCAGGCTGTCTGTTGTGGGACCTCTAAGAAGCTTTCGGGGCCATGACAAAGGTCTTCGCATGGATGAGACAGAAAAGGTCTTATCAGGCAATGGATGGTTGCAGAAAGCATGAAGAGACTGTGCTGTGCAGGGACATTAACTAGGGAGAGGGTGGTTCCCTAGGCTCTACATGGAGACAGAAGCCTCAGTCGAGAGCACCACAAGGCACAGCCACTCCTGATTTTCTGTGTAGTGATGAGGGAAGAATGGGCAGGAAAGCAAGTGACATGGCCTATCCTGGAGGGTCCCCGTGCTGCTGGGTGGGAGGGTGATCTTGGCTGAATGGAACTTGTAGACCGTGAAGAGTCATGGGATTGGGGCTGGGTTCACACCTAGAGCACTGAAGGAGAAGGGCTTGGCCAGAATGCAGAATGCAATCTGTCTCACCAACAAGGCCAACTCCAAAACACCACTGTCATCAAGAGAAGAAACAGTAATTGATAGCAGGTTCTTGGAACTTCTTGGAGTCTCTCTAGGAAACACAATCCTTCATTGTTGGGAACTCGCATTGAGTCCTTATCATAAGCCAGGCTTGCCCTACACCTGGGACAATTTAATGACTTAGCTTCCCCAGAAATCTCAAGAATTAGGGACAACAATCCTGTTTGTAAACAAGGAACTTGCCTAAGTGTACAAAGCCCATAAGTGGTAGGGCTGGGATTTGAACCCACGTTGTCTGGCTCGTTTCCACTCGTGAGTGTACATCTTCTACAACTGTTGCTGCCTTCACTAACATTCACTCTTGATGATGGGCCTCACTTCTTCCAGCTTAGGTCTTTATACCCCAAGAGGTCTGAATATGAGAAGATGTCTGACGCCATGAGTGTCCTGGACTCCTGAGGACCCGGGCCTTTATTTCCCATTATTTTGGGGGATTTTTTTTTCCTTTCAAGGTCCCTTTATCGTCTTCTGGGTAGCTCTCCAAGGAGACCCATTTCTCACTTTGCTGGATACACTGAACAAACAGCATCTGCCAAGGGGCCTACAGTGAAACAAACTGCAGCAGGCCCAGAGGTCTAGTAGCTTCCATGTAGTGATCAGCCTGCTCCTCTGTGAGCAGAGTCTGTGGGGAAAGGGCTGCTATTCAAGGCTTATTTGGTTGTAGTTGTCTCAGGCACCTGTGCGGAGTGGGCTTTGCTGAACTGACTGCTGGCTTTGGGGAGCTGAGGCTGGGGGTGCTGGAGCTCAGTGGGACCATGGCAAACCGTGTTTCAGGGTCTCAGGCTGCCCCTGTCCAGGCCAACGCCTCTCTCTGTTTGGATTGGAAGAGCATTGCATTTGCTCCTTTATTGTTATAGTCTAGGGATTTTCTTGCAAGCGACCTGAGGCTTTGAGGCACAAAGATATATTTCTGTCTCCATGCCATATGTACATGTGAACAAACACACACACATGCACACACTCATAGGCATGCACACACACATGCACACACTCACAGGCACGCACACATGCGCACACACACAATCAGGCACACACATGCACACACTCACAAGCACACACACACGTGCACACCCACATACATGCACACACACACATGCACACACTCACAGGCACACACATACACACGCATGCACACACACAAGCACACACACACACACACACACACACACACACACACAGCTGACTCGAGCCCATCTCTTTCCTGCTGCTTCCATGGCCTTCCTGAACCTGCACGTTCCAGACACCAACACTCTCCTCATGGCCCCACCTTCCTCAGGAACTCTCTCAAAAGACATTTAGGATTTGGCTGCTGCCTCCTTCCCTGGATTAGACCACACTCTTAGCTACTATCTCACCGAAAACGAGCAAACAGGATTAGCCCTCCAAAATCAGCCACTGTGTTTAGTCTTATTCCATTTCCTGTATCCCTCAACCCCCCAAGAAAGGGCCATGGGTGTGCTGAGGAAGCAGGTTCCCCCAAAGTCTTCCTTTAGTACTGGATCTAAACCATATAGAATTTGTTTTTCAGTCAGGGATGTTGTGTAGACGGTATGCCTTCAGGCATACAGTTCTCAGATTTTTAAAAAATGAACATTCAAGATTATGTTAATAACTACAACCTTAGTCAAGGTACAGACATCTTCTCACCCAGAGAGGTTTCCCCATAAACCCTTGAGGCTGCCGCCTTCACCCATTCCCTAACTCTCACAAGCACCAGTCTGGGTGGGTTTCAGCCTTTTCTGGATTGTCACGCAATGGAACCTAAGTCTGGCTTTTTTTCCACCTCATTGGAGATTCATCCATGTGGTTAAATACATCAGTAACCCATCCTTGCTTCTTAATACTAGGTGATAATCTAAATATGGGCATACACCCGGGCGTGGTGGCACATGCCTTTAATCCCAGCACTTGGGAGGCAGAGGCAGGTGGATTTCTGTGAGTTCGAGGTCGGCCTGATCTAAAAAGCAAGTCCAGGACCGCCAAGATATCATAAAGAAGCCCTGTCTTGAAAAAACAAAACAAAACAAACAAAAAAATCTGCCAAACTGTGTTTGCATTATTTTGTATCTATTTTTTAACTTATTTTTGAAAATTTCATAAATGTATATAATGTATTTTAATCATATCCACCTCCCAGTTCCTCTCTTCAACTCCCTGGGCTCCTTTTCCCAATATATGTCCCTCCCTTCCAGGTTCAAGTCTTCTTTTTAAATAACTCACAGAACCCAGTTAGTGCTGCCCCTTTGTGCAAGGCTGTAGGATCAACCCTGTGGCACAGGCAGCTTGCCAGCAGTCAACCCCCATGAAAAGTGGCTCTTCCTCCTGCAGCAGCCGTGGGTCACCAATAGCTCCTTAGTCATGGGCAGGGCCTTGGAAGCCATTCCAGCCTCCCTGCTGGGACTTTTAACCAGCTTGAACTCATGCAAGTAACCATAGCTGCTGTGCATTCATGTGTGCATCAGCCATGGCATGCCCAGAGGACAGCTACTTTTACATGTCTACTGCCACCATGGATGGTCTTCTGCATCTTTATCAGTGTTAGGCACTGCAAGCTTTCTGATCCCATCTTCCCTCCTTCTGAAAGATGTGCTCCATGTCCTTTAAATTTTTATTTCTATGCCCCTCCTGGATGGGTAGGCCTAGAGTGCAGGAAATGGGACTCATTTATTTCTGTACTATCTACAAGGAACACATCAGGGTAATATCTTAATCATTGTCACTTGAATGAATGAATGAATGAATGAAATTTTCCAAGCAGCTTGGCAGTTTCTAGAGAACAGGCCTATTGATGCATCACACTTCTTATTGGAAAATCACTATGGTCCAAATAGCATCCGTCAAGTTATGCATGGGCAATCTTTGCTTACCCTTGTCCTAACCTTCTCTGGAAGCCAGGCTGACCCCCAGGCTGACCCCCAGGCTGACCCCCAGGCTGACCCCCAGGCTGACCCCCAGGCTGACCCTTCTCCCTGCTCTATTTCTCTTAGAGCGCTTCCTGCCACCTGTTTCATTACTTTGGGGGTAAATGAAGCACACCACAGACAGGGCCAGCCCTTCAGTGCCCGGCATAGTCAATGGATCCCTCTCAGGTACGTACAAGCCGCTTTGACATATGAAGACTGTGGAAGGAAGAGTGGGAACTGGCTTGCAGTACAGCTACCTGGAAGGGTTACATCATAGCTAGGGAGCTGAATGAGAGTGCATTGATAGACTACACTCAAGATTCAGGTGTCTCTGTGTCTTCACGCTCACTGACACTCCTGCAGTTTGTCTTTCCCTGTCCTGGCTGGCTTTATGCCAACTTGACACAAGCTAGGGTCATCTGAAAGGAGAGAATTGCGATTGAGGAAATAAAGCCATAAGGCACAGCTGGAAGGCATTTGTAAATTAGCGATTGATGGGGAAGGATCCAGCCCATGATGGTGGTGCTCCCCCTGGGCTGGTGGTCCTGGGTGTTGTAAGAAAGCAGGCTACCAACGCCATGGAAGCAAGCCAGTAAGCAGCATTCTTTCATGGTCTTGGCTTCAGTTCCTGTCTCCACATCCCTGCTTTGAGTTCCTGTCTTAGCTTCCCTCAAATATGAACTATAACCTGTGAAATGAAAAACAAAACAAAACAAAACCCTTTCCTTCCCAAGTTGCTCTTGGTCCAAATGTTTTATTAGAGCATCAGGCAAGCTAACTGGAACAACCGGCAAGAGAAACTGAACAAAGAGAAAACAAAAGACAAACCTTCAGAGATGAAACAATTGTAAGTTCTAAGTCTCTGTCACTGCACCCCGACCCCTGACCCCCAACCCCCGACCCCCGACCCCTGACCCCCAACCCCTGACCCCCAACCCCCAACCCCCATGAGATGAGGACTGCTGGAGCTGACAATGTGGCTAGGGAAAGCCTGGGTAGAGCGTGGTTAACACAAGGACCTTGGTGATCATCTATGCTGGGAACTGGGGGAGAACGAGAACTGAATCCTACGGTGGGGGAGGGGCTTGCCCTGGACACGTGGCTGGTAAGTGGGAGGGATGAAAGTGAAACCCCACTCTTCAGTCTCTTGAGAACAGTTGGAATCCAGAGTCCTGGCAGCTCATCAGGAAAACCCAGTCTAGAAAAGTTCTCTTAAAGAGCAAAAAGCTAAAAATGGGAAGTAAGATTTGCTGAGCCCAGATCTGTTTGGATTCCTTCATTCCTTATCCAAAATACCCCCCCCACACTCGCGTATCTGCAGCTATAGGGGTTTCAGTGTTGAAGTGTGTTGCCAGTGAGCACTCCCTCCTTCCTTGGAAGATCATTTCAACAAAGAGTGGGCTAGCTGCTCCTAGAAATGTCTAAGTCTAGGCTTGCCAGGAAGCAGACAATACTGAAGGGCCATTTCTGATGTAGCATATGACAGAAAGAGTGGTGCCTGGGGCTGAAGAGAGCACTGGCCCCACACAGGCTGTAAGCACTTTCCCCCTGATATATAGATTACTCTGGGAGGTAGGTTCTGCTCACACGCAAAAGGCTAAGAGACACCCCAAGTTATCAGGAAGCAGAAAAGCACCTTGAGGCAGAGAGAAAAGCAGCCTATGCATGCAAATAGAGGAGATACAATGGAAGCCCCAGAAATGAGAATCAATGATGTCATTTCTAAAAGGGCTTGCGGGGGGGGGGGGGGGGGGGACTGGATATGTGGCACATGCCTTTAATTCCAGCACTCAGGAGGCAGAGACCAGGTGGATCTCTGTGAGTTCAGGGCCAGCCTGATCTACAGAGTGAGCTAGGGCTACAAAGTGAGACCCTGTCTCAAAATACAAACACGGCTTGGGTGACTGTGAGGCAGGAAGCTTTTAAATGCCATCACCTAAAGAGAACTCCTAGACAAGTGTGATGGCCTACACCTGGAATCCTAGCACTTGGGCAGGCGAGCGTAGCAGAATCTAGTTTGAGATCAGTCTGGGCCACATGGAAAGAGGACCCTGTCTCACCATTTCTTCAAGGTTTCCATCCAAAGGGACAAAAGGGAGAGAGGAAGGAAATAACTCAAGCCAGAACAGCTCAGATTTCCCATGATTCCTCTTCCTCTTCTTCTTGACACATGGTTTCTCTGTGTAGCCTTGGCTGTCATGGACTCCCTTCGTAGACCATGCTGACCTCGAACTCACAGAGATCCATCTGTCTCTGCCTCCCTGAGTGATGGGATAACCAATGTGTGCCACCGTGCCCGGCACATGACTCCTTTTCTTTTGTTTATGTTTATGTTTTTGTTTTTCAAGATGGAGTTTCCCTGTGTTAGCCTTGGCTGTCCTGGACTCACTTTGTAGGCCAGGCTGGCCTCGAACTCACAGCGATCCACCTGCCTCTGTCTACCGAGTGCTGGGATTAAAGGTGTGCGCCACCACGCCCAGCTTCATGATTCCATTTCTAAGAGACTGGGCTGCACCTTCTTTCCCTGGGATGCCTCATATCCTTCCAGTGACCACCGCCTTCATTTTGGCATGCATGAGTGACTCTGTCCTTTACCTCCAGTAAAGCCGTCCCTGAATGCCTCTGTCTTCATGTAATCTGATCTGATGTATTATAAAAATGACTGCTCTCGAATCTCCAAGGGAAGGCTCCGGAGCTAGTTGGTGATGTCTGTCTAAGCCTCAGCGGTTCCCATGACAATTGGCTTTGGCAGAACAAGAGACCATTAAGAAGCTGAGCTGGGGAGGAAGTAGAAAAGCTGCACCCCTGTGACTGCAGATAAAGCTTCCTGGGGAAAAGGAGCCGGGGAGGCGAAAGAGGACATCTAGTTAGAGCTAGGAAGTATTGTTCACCAACTTGGTGTGGTTCCCCAGAGAGGAAGTCTTCTCTCGCCTGATCCTTCACTTTTCATAAACATTTACCCTGAAGAGAAAGCCGTCCTGACCCTGCCTGGGCTTGGTGCTGTATGAGCTTGACCTTGGTGCCAAGGAAGCAGCAGACAAGGAAGACATGGAAGCTCCCCAAGTTTCTACTAAAAATTCTGTTGCTGCTGAGACACGGCCTTCAGTCTGGCCTGCTTTCAATGAGAGCGTCCAAGCCCAGTCAGTCTCTTTGATACAACAAGCTCAGCAAGCACAGGAGCCTGGAATTACCGTCACCTCGTCCTCCTGTTACTAAGACTAGGTCAGATCCTGGCACTTAGAACATGACTGGAGAATTGACCAGAGTTGGCCTCTTGGTCAGAATCTCCATGTCCAGGTGGACATAATTCCTCCATGTCTGCTAGTGGTGGCCACTAGTGGCTCTGGCCATCTTTGGAATGTGATGCAGTGGGACAGAAAAGGGTGAGGAATATGGCTGAAGCTACTCAAATCCACGCTGAGGAAAGAACTCAAAGCATACTAAAGGGGCTCAAGCAGGCCTTGCCCTTCCCCCATTCCCTCTGCCTTGCTTAAAAACAAAACAAAGCAAAACAAAACCAAAAAACAAACAAAACCCACATTAGATTGCATTCCTAAAGTGAGACATCAAGCTCTATTCCCTTAGTTAGCCCCTTCCTCCTCCTGAGGCTGACTGCCAAGGCCCGGCTGTCAAAGCATTGAAGTCCAGCAATCAAAAGCCCCCTTTTGCTCACCTAATTGACATGCCCAATTAAAATTAAATTCATCATCCTAACACGGGGTGTGAGTATGTGTGTGTGTGTGTGTGTGTGTGTGTGTGTGTGTGTGTGTTGTCATATTTTACCTTCATAAACTGCCATTTACCCATGGGTGACATCTGTGTCCTCTTTATCCAGAGGCAGGCCTTTCTTTCATCCAGTCCTCCCACCCGTTGCCCCCCATCACCAACTCGGGGACAAATATTCTTTCTCCTTCTCCCTTGTTCTCTTCCCCTTCTCCGTCATCATCTGTCTCCTGCCTTTGTCTCTTATTCCCTGCCCTCTGACCCTCTGGGGCAAATAAATCTCCTTTGTGCTGAGAACTTGGTTTTGGGGTGTCTTGTGCTGATATCAGTCCTTTCTCATACTTTGTGGCTTTTCCACATGAAGAATGAGTCAGTGGGAAGGGGGTGCTTTTCATGGCTCCCAGAAAAACAGGATCTGATAAATATCATTTTGTATAGCTTTGTTAGAAGGGAAGAGACGCCTGACCTGCCTCCTGCATGCCACTGTCTAGAGTGGATGTCTTAGTTTGTTTTCCTGTTGCTGAGATGACAAAAGGTCTTAAGAGGGGGGAGGGTTGGGGCTGGAGAGATGGCTTAGAGGTTAAGAGCACTGACTATTCTTCCTAAAGGTCCTGAGTTCAATCCCCAGCGACCACATGGTGGCTCCCAACCACCTATAATGAGATCTGGTGCCTTCTTCTGGTGTGCATGTGTACAGGCAAAACACTGTATACATAATAAATAAATAAATAAATATCTCAAATTATTTTTTAAAAAAAGAGATGGAGGGTTTATTTGGCTCCTGGCTTAGTCCATCACTGCAAGAGTTTGAGAACACTTGTCACGTTGTATCCAGAGTTAAGAGTAAAGCCTGGCAGTGGTGGCCCACACCTTTAATCCCAGCACTTGGGAGGCAGAGGCAGGCAGATCTTTATGATTCTGAGGCGAGGCCAGCCTGGTCTACAGAGTGAGTTCCAGGACACTCAGAGCTATACAGAGAAAACTTTGTGTCAAAAAACCAAAATAAATCAATAAATAATAATAATAGAGTAGAGAGCAGTGACTTAAGGCATGTATGCATACTTCTGCTCATCTTCTCTTGTCTATTTTATACACCCCAGGATTCCTGCCAGGGAATGGGTCTGCCCTGCCCTCGATAAAGATGGGTTTTCTCACAAATTAGCATAAACAAAACAGTCCCTTGCAGACCTTCTCAGAAGCCAACCTTAGTCTAGACAGTCCCTCACAGGCATGCCCAGAGGCTTGCTTCCTAGGTGACAACACTAACCATGACAATGGATAGGCACAATATAGTCATCATTAAATGCAAAACCCAACCCCCTGCTACCCACAGAGGGCTTTGTTGCCATGCTATTTCCTGTCCAGCCTGTTTGGGATCCTTTTTTCATGGCAGTGCTGACACACCACCAATCTCTCCGGAGGTTGGGGGGGGATGCAGGGGGGGTGGGGAAGGGCCTGTCTACCTGAGTGAGTGCTGTGCCACATCTAAATGCGTGAGCATCATCTGCAGCAGACAGGGCAGGGCATTTTGTATTCAGTAATCACAGAAACAAGTGTCCTACCAGCCCCAACAGCTTAATCTCTCCTGCAGCAGCAGCATATCGTGTCACCATGCCAAAACCAACCCAAAAGTTGACAAACACAGAACTTAGAGGCTGCACGGGGTGGGGGAAGTGAGCTGGTAAGAGGCAATTTCAAAAGCTATAGCGCAGAGATGTGGGGTGAACATGTTCACCAGCAGAGCCCATGTTTTTAATTAACAAGGATCTCAGATTTCGTTGTAAACTGCCCGTTTCCTACAGTGCCTGCTTTCACGGCTGTCAACTACCCCACACCCAACCAAGATCTAAATTTAGCTTTTCTCCCTTTTGCATTTCAGTAATCTTAGGGACTTGGGCTCCCCTGATAGGGGTGATCTTCCTAGTGGAGCCAAAAAAGAATCGTGTAGCATCAAAAAATGCTCAGGGCCAGCAAAAATGCCTTTGAAATTGCCTGCTTTTTAGCTGGAAATGTGAACTAGCCTAGCTGGAGCAGGTTTTGATGCCTGCATTAGGAAGATAATAGAAAAATGCTGTTATTCCCTCTGCCGTTTTTAGTGCCTGTGGGCAACTCTAGGCTCTAACAAATTAACAGTGGGATGTTCTTTGAGGGGGAAAAAAAAGACAGTAAGATTGGTTGGTGAAATGGACAGACTTCAACATTTCCTGTTCAGTCTTATCCACCCTGGGAAAGCTGGGTCATCTCTTATTCATAACCTTGGAATTCTCCCCCATGTCCTGCCCTGTGCACTGTGGGGCCTTTGTTCCTTCCAAGCCAGCTGTGCTGGTACACACCTTTAATCCCAGCACTCGGGAGGCAGAGGCAGAGGCAGATGAATCTGAGTTCAAGGTCAGCCTGGTCTACATGGTGAATTCTACTCCACAGAGAAACCCTGTCTCGAAAAACTAACCAATAAAAAATCATGACCCAGGGCTAGGGACATGGTTCAGCAGTTAAAGGTGCTTGCTGCTGAGCCTGATGACCTGAGTAGAAAGAGAGGATTGCCCCCCACTGGTTGTACACACACACACACACACACACACACACACACACACACACACACACA
>OU015753.1:61512972-61524349 GCA_907169655.1 Acomys percivali | reverse complement strand
CACACACACACACACACACACACACACACACACACACACACACACACCTTTTAAAAAAAACCCTGCAAAATGTTACATTCAAGCCAGTTAGTTGCACTGCCATGGAAGCTGAGAGGGACAGGGTTTTCACTCACCTCTACAGCCTTACACAGTTTGTTCTAAACTGATCTCAGGAATGACTGTGTGAAAAGGAACATGTTGAAAGGCCCCTGACCTAGCATCCTCTAATTATATATAGGCTAAGTCTACGAGCCCTTGTAACCACATGTGATGACATGGAGGCCAAAGTTAGAAGCCCCCATCCTGGGAATGGAGCAGTCACCAAGAACAAACCAAATGGTCCATAATTTAGTGGGTAAACACACTTGCTGCCAAGATTGATGACTTACAGTTCATCCCTGGGACCCATATGGTAGGAGGAGGGAACCAGCTCCTGCAAGTTGTCCTCTGATCCTCTGACCTATACATGTGCTCTATGGTACGGACAGACACACACACACACACACACACACACACACACACACACACACACAAATAAGCCACAATTTAAAATGACTTTCTAAAAATTCCAAAGTTGAGGGGTCCTGGAATAAGTGACTGCTAACTTCTCTTCATGATGTTAGACCATCTGCCCTTTGTACTTACAAATCCATGTGATGAGCATGTGTACTTGGTACCCTTGAGTTGTTTGTGTTGCATTTTAACTTGTGTGTGTGCGTGTGTGTGTGTGTGTGTGTGTGTGTGTGTACAAGTGCAGTGCCGTGGGACATGTGAAGTGGTCAGAGAAGGAGCCAGTGTTCTCCTCGCCCCAGGTGGGTCCTGGGAATCAAACAGGAGCTGTCAGGCTCAATGGTGGGCACTTTTATCCCGAGCTTTTCCACCGGCCCCACCTTGAGTTTTACTGGCAAGATCCAGGGCACTTGTTTCAGATGCCAAGAGGCCACCCTCATCCATTTCTCCCTTCTGGGCTCATCTTCTCAACCAAGTAGACCCAGGACCATCTGTGTCACCGTGCCAGCCACCTGTAGGATGTAGACAGTATCTATCGTTGAGAAAGGCATTCCCAGTTAAGGAAGGTCAGAGGGAGCTGGGGCAGAATCCACGATGACTCTTCTTACTGCGGGTTTCTCTTGTCATCCGTGTTCTTATCTGTCAGCCCTGCCGTCAGGCCTTGCTGCATCACTGCCTCCTGTGCATAGCATCCCTCCTCTGAGGCTTTTTGGTCTGTGAGCTCTGAAGAGGCGCATTTCCTAGAGTTGGGGAGTCAGCTTTTTACCACAGTGACTGCCAGGCTTCAGGTTTGGAATCGCACTACCCAAAGGACTTCAGCCGTGAGCTTTTAGTCTAGGATTTGGCAAATGAAGGAAAGGCCCAATGCTCTTATCAGTGGGACATCTTTTCTCCTACACCTGTGGCAGACATCACTCATCAATCACAGCCATTTGCTGCTTGTCGACCAAGGGGCATGGCTAAACACAGTGTTCCACTTAACCACTTGCAATTGATCAGAGCCGCTACTCTCATTTTCACCAATTTGCTCTCTGCCCTAGTCTCTGAACCATTCGAATAAAGATGGCAGGAGTTAGGAGGGGCAATGAGGCGAGATCTTCAGCCAGGTTGTACATTCTATAAGGAGAAAGGCGAATTCTATTCTGTGCACTAGTTCATCCTGCTATACCCAGAGCTTATTGGATAGCAGTTTGCTGACTGAATGAAGAGCCGACCGTGCGAGTGATGTTATTCTGAGGGGCAAGCACACTGCCTCCTTGGCTCCAGGGGTGAATGGACTCTAATTCATAACTTGCCATCTGGACTGATGTTTGAGTGACCCTGGGGGAGGAGGAGTTTGAGGAGGACGAGTGATTTAGTGAGTGCCACTCGGGTATAAAAAAGAAGTGTTAACACTGATGGGTTCCATTATGTCTAAAAGAGGGTACCGGCTGTGAGAGAGAGCCTTGCAATAATCTAATACATGTGTCACTTCCTCCCGTTTATTAATTTTTATTATTCTTCTCCTGGTTCCCTGTGGTGATTAAAGAGCTTTGGGGATTTTTCAGGTAACATTTATCGAGTGCTTTGTACCTACAGCTTTATAAATATTAACCCATTAGACGATTCTGGTGGACTGTTTCTATTTCGCCCCCATGTCCCAGAAACCGAGGCACGCGGTGGTTAATTAGATGCTTAGATGCACAGCCAGTGGGTTGCAAAACCCAGATTCATTCCCAGGCCTGTGCGTTGGTTCTTGAAAGCCCTTCCCACAGAAAGAGCCTGAATGATTGTGCTTGGTGCCTGCAGGGCAGTGGGAGGCTACAGACCACCTCTCTGTCAGCTCTGAGAGAGAAGTCCCCAGGTGAACGTAGTCGTGGGGGAAGCCATGACAAAGTTAGCCTAGATATATCCTCAGCATCTAACCTTGTAAATACCCATATCTAGGTCCACTTAGAGGCTCAAGGTAGAGTCTAATTCTGGCCTATTACCCCATGATACCTTACCCTATTTTGGGAGTGTTAAGACAGGGTCTCACCAGTTAAGGCTGGCTGGCCTCAAACACTCAAAAAGCTGTCCGCCTCACTTCCTAAGTACTTCGATGAAAGGTGTGAGCTAACGCGTGCAGCTGATACCTACCCTATTGGGCCGCCCCTTTGGTGCACTGCTCCACCATTTCCTGCTTGGTCCTCTCAATGCTAAGAATTTCCAGATTTGGAGAATAAAAACAAGATAGCCAGTTAATTTTGAAATTCAAGTTTAAAGACTTCTTTTTAATTGTGTAGTGTCCCCCAGTACTCCGTGAGACATACTTAGAGTAAGGAATCACTTGTTTATCTGGAATTCACATTTAGTTGGCTGTCCTGTTTGTTTGCTTGGTTGGTTGGTTGGTTGGTTTTTTCGAGACAGGCTTTCTGTCCTGGGCTCACTTTGTAGACCAGGCTACCCCTGAACTCAGAGAGATCCCCCTGCCTCTGCCTCCCAGAGTGCTGGGATTGCTGGTGTGTGCCACCACACCTGGATGGCTATTCTGTAATTTATGTGTACCAATTTCATCCACCCATTCCTTGTATTGTTGCTACACTGTAATCATTAATTTTTTTTTGGTTTATAATTTTGGGCTTGATTTCTGATTTTGCCCAGCTGTAACATTTCTATAAGAGTTAATAGTTTGATTAGAGTAAATAGTGCCTAGAGAGTTGGTACAGTATATATTCTTTCTGGGTGCCTCTGTGCACAAGAGATTGGCATGTGAGTCGGTAGAGTGGGCGAGAAAGAAACATTCCCATGGAAGGCAGGCATATCCAGTCCTCAGGAAAAACAGAACCAAAAGAATACAGAACACAGATGCAGAAGAAAGCTAACGGGTCTCCTTTCCTCGTGGAGCTGGGCAGCCTTCTTCTCCTGCCTTTGGGCATTAGCACAACAGGACCTTTAGCTTTTGGACTCTAGGACGTGCATCAGTGGTCCCCGATGCCCAGGCTTCCAGCCTCAGTCTGAGAACTTGCCATTCACTTCCTCCCTTTTGAGGACATGGACTGAGCTGTGCTACTTACATCTTAGGTGTCAGGTTTGCAGGCGGCTTATCTTGAAACTTCTCAATGTCCATAACCACACGAGACAATTAATTCCTTTACTAGGTCCACTCTCATCTATCAATACAGATATGCAGTCTATTAGTCCTGTCACTCCCGAGAGGACAGCACACTCATCATTCCTGCCCTGCTCCCTCAGGGCCCCGTAGTTCCATCGTACTCTCATTTACCGACCTACCATCTTTGCCCTACATCCCCACTGTCTTCCACTCTCTGTCCTGTTGTCTCTAGTAGATATCCTAGACCTACTGGCCTTGAGTTGCCATGCATCGCATTTCCTGCCTAGAGTTTCCAGCTTTGCCCCTCTTGAGCCCTCCTTGAGGCAAACAGCTGCAGCCCTGGCCAGGGCCCTAAGTATCCTTCCTGGAGTTGCTCAGATCTTGCTGGGGCCATTATATTCAGGCTCCTGTGGGAATGGTGAGGGGCCTTCTGGAGCAGGAAAGAAATGAAGCTAATGAGCCAAGAAACATTTTGCTTGTGGTTTGGAAAACATCAGTCCCCTGGCTCAGGCCCAAAACAATCGTTTTAAGGTGTTTGGGGGGGGGGGGTGAAAGGAGAGCAATTTACTGTTTTCTGCCCCCAGGCTGGCCAGCTGCAGACAGGATGGGCTAATGATCTGTAGAAGCAGAACTCACCCTGGAAAAGACAGGAGGCTGCTCCCAAAGCCTGCAGCCAAAGAAGCTCTGGACTAGGAGTGAGCTGGAAAGTGCAGCTGGCCCTTTGGGGGTTCCTAGGGCCTCCTTCAGACACAGAGAGATGGAAAAAGGACACAGCCTTTGGTCAAGAACCTATACATTGAAGAAGACAGGCCTGAGGAAAGAAGAGGAAGAGAGCCCTCACAGATAGATACATCCCAGACCTTGGGGTTGGGTCAAAGGGGGAGAGGTGGAGGCAGGGATATGGATGAGGATGCCTGCGTGTATCCATCTGTGAATAGTCTTCCTCTTCTTTCCTCTGCTGGTCTAAATGAACCAGTCATATCCCGTCTAAGCCTCAGTTTCCTCACTTTCACCCTTAGAGAGAAGGTCTGGGATCTTTGACTCTGGCATTTCCACTTATGGGTTCCCTGAAGGCAGGGGCATGGCTTCAATCCAGTGTGTGTGTGTGTGTGTGTGTGTGTGTGTGTGTGTGTGTGTGTGAACTCAGTCAGCCTCACAGAGGACCCAACAAAGGGGCTTTTGTTGTTGCTGCTATCAGGAGACCTAGAGATGGGTTACCAAACCAGAGGCCTTTCCCTACACAGGAGCAACCTAGGGGCTGTCCAGCTGCTCTAAGCAAGGCTAGATTCCTAAGCAGACATGACCTCTCTGACCAGCCTGGAATTTTCAGGCCAGCCTGGGTCTCAGGGCAGAGGATGAAGACACATCTGTCAGGTGTCTCCCAAGGTCCCCACCCCCTCCCAAGTCATTCACACACTCAGAGCCACTATGAATATCTTTCGATTGAGTCTAATTAAGCCATCTGCCCACATTAAATGCTAAATTATCTCAATCACTCTCCAGATCCCAGAGGAGAGAAAGATAAAAGGAAAATGTCATCCCATGTGGATCTCAAGGATCCTGCCTTGCCAGGGATGGATTGCGTGGCCAGGAAACAATGGAGCAGGAGTGAGGGTTGAGCAGAGTCTAACCCGGAAATCTCCTCTCCAGAATGGTAGGAAGTGGAACCACTCCCTCCCTTGCCTCAGGCCTGTCTGTCCCAGCAGCAGTACCCATACTGGGTAGTCCTGGGCCCCAACCTTTGCTTACACCAGAGGAAGTCACATAGTAGTCGCATCCAGGTTAAACTCTCCCTCTCCTTATAAGGTCATGTCCAGCAAGCACCTGGAATTCCTCCGTATGCAAATGAGACATCCCCAGTACTCCATCTCCCCCGCCCACATCCGCCTTTACACCCAACCCGATAACCCCTACTCACCCGCAAAGGTTTAAAAACCTTTGCCCTACTCCCCTCCCCAATTAAATGAACTGTTCCCGGACGCCTGTGTTCTGAGAAGTCTGTTTCCCGTAGTTCCTCCCCACCGCCCGACGTCCGGAGGGTGATCATACTGATAAGGGACCGAGAGTAGAGTATGAAGGGACACATGGGTGGCTCCTCCCTTGGCCAGAGCCAGCCTCCAGTGTTTACACATCCCAGTACATCCTCGAACTCTAACTCCGCCGCAGCCTCGCTGCTTCCTTCTCTCACTAGGGGGAGCAGCAAGACTCACATTTGGCTATGGGTCGAGAAAACAGATTCCAGTGTTGGTTTCCTTCTGGGAATGCCGAAGTGTGATGGCGGCGGTCTCTTCAAATGAGCCGCCTTCAGTTCTCAGGTCTGTGCCAAGGAAGCTGCGGCCTCATCATCATGCCCTCAATCCGCACTCGCCTCTGCATGAGCTCATTTTGACATCTGTGCTCGGTGGAGGTGGGAGAATCTTCTTAGCAGGATTGCTGTGGACCGAGATTTGGCCCTTGCCTGGCTTTACAGTCCCTGGCATTAGACACATTCACCCCTAAGAGAGTGAAGAGACCAAGGCAAAAGTAAAACAGATGACAAGTACCAGTTACCCAGTCCTGAGGGGGCAAAGCTAATCCTAAGAACGTTGTTTATTGAGTTGAAAATGTAGGCTAGAATATGATGATGAACTGCCCTGGTCACCTCTCACAGGCAGAGCTGGAGACACGCTGACTGAGTTCTTGGAATACCCCATCCACAGGCTTTCAGTTTCCACACCCTTCCTTCAGACACACACGAGCTATTGACCATCCTGAAACTGTCTAGCTCTAGCCACTTGCTTTGGACTTGAGTAGTTTCCAGTCTCTTCAATATTGTCTACAGTTTTCTAGGAATGACCAAGTTCAGCCATTATTCATTAGTTCATGGCAGCTTTAGGTTTTTGAAAACAGCTTATGCAGAAGGTCCTGGGAATGCCTGGAGCTCCCTATGGACACAGTATCCTTCTAATAAGCGGTGAGCCAGGCCACCTGATCCCAGACAGGGTTCTTATGTTGCCACAGGAGGCACGTGGCCTCCCCTAGAAGCTTAGCTTAGTCACTTGCTTGCTGTTTTACTTTCGGTGAGTCTTGGCACCCTTGGGAGCTGTGGGTTGCTTATCCTTAGAGGGCTGTGAAGATCGAAAGGGACTGTCAACTGCCAAATGTCTCAAATCACGAATCGAAACAGACAGTGACCTCTTTGTGGTGGCTATTCGATCACTCGAGGACTTGAAGCACTCTTTCTTGGGAATGTGCTTAGTTTGTTTATTTGGGTGCCTGATGCATGACAAATATGCTACTCACCCCAGTAGGTGAAATTTTCTTTTAGAGAGGGGATGAGAGTTGAGACAAGGTCTCATCTTGTAGCCCAGGATAGCTTTAAAAAAAAAAAAATCACTTCACAGTCCAGGCTAACCTTGAATTTATAGTCATCCTCCTGTGTCAGCCTCTCAATTTCTGGGATTGTAGGTATGAGACACCATGCCAGGCTTTAGCATAGATTATGACATGCTTTTATTTTTCCCCTTCAATACCTCAGATTGAATCCCGGGTCTCATACATGCCAAGTGTCCTATCTCTGAGATCCACCCCTGAGTCCAGTTCCACTCTCTGAAATGTTGAAGTGACTTTGCCATGGCAGTGAGGATCACACTGTGAACTTACTGTGTACCAGGCAGAACACTTACTGTGAGCATCACTTGATTTAATATACACAATGGTCTGGTGGTTTGTTTTTTTGTTTCTTGAGATAAGGTTTCACTGTGTAGCTATGGCTGTCCTGAAACTCACTAAGCAAACCAGGCTGACCTCAAACTCACAGAGATCTATCTGCCTCTTCCTCCCAAGTGTTGGGATTAAAGACTAAAAAATAAGTAAATAAGCCTTAAGTGAATAAATTGACAACCTGAGGTGACTTGGCGAGAGGCCCTGTGGCTCTGAGTCCTGGCTTCCACTGACCTCTGAAAATTGATCTACTCTTACAAATTAACATCTTAAGGCTGAGAAACATTAAGAACATTAAGAGCATGGAGTCTATATACTGGAATCCAGGTCTAAGAAGCTACAAAGACCATGCCCCTAACCAAGTTTGCCATGGTGTGTATAATTCTTCTCTGATGCTTATTAAGTATACAATGCCATATTAAAATATGATTGTAAGGGGCTGGAGAGAAGGCTCATCCATCAAGAGTACTTGTCGCCGCTTTAGAGGAGCCGAGATCCATTCCCAGCACCCATGTTGGGCAGCTCACCACCTCCTGTAAATCCAGCTCCAAGGGATCTGATGCCTTGTAGGTGAGGGCGGCAACATCTGGGTGAGCGGGCAGCTGAAGGGAGCAGCTCCCTGTTCATTAGGGCCAAAAATGATGATGAATTTCAGAGTGGAGACAAAAAGGCTTCTCAGAACACGGGAGGAAGAAGGATTCCCTGAACAAGCAAGCATGCCTCCTGGGAGGGAGGGAAGGAGGGAGGGGAGGGAAGGAGGGAGGGGAGGGAGGGAGGGGGGAGGGAGGGAGGGAGGGGGGAGGGAGGGGAGGGAGTTGCAGAGGTAGCATCTGCTCCTTGGAGGTAGGAATCAGAAGGGAGGGGGGTGGATGGTGAGTAGAAGATCAGCTACCCGCTTTACTAAAGCCCCAGACCTTCAGAACTGCTGTTTTAGGTCAGTGGTAGAACACTCACTTAGCAGTCACGGTGACACTAGAAAACCAACAAAACCACAGACAGACCTCCAAACCACCAGCAATGAGAGAAACCCTGAACCACACCATGTCTGTCTCAGGAATCCTTACTCTATGGGTAATGACTGCTGCCTCTCCCAAGAGGCTTTGTTTTAACATGTACCTTCCAAGATGGGGCATGGTGTCCCACATTTAAAGCTTCTCATCAAGAGGACAGAGTGTCTTGTCATCATAGTCTGTGGTCCTGTTTCACTTTTTAATTTTTAATTAATTAATGTTAAATTTAATTATTTTTCCTATTGTTCCAGAGGCAGGTAAATGGGGAAAGGTCTTACATTCAGGATCTAACTGGCATAGGAAAGGAGTTGCGGCTGCCCTGTGGCTCTGCTGAGAGAAGAATACTTCCGGATCTGAGTGTTACGTCTTCGGGAGACATGCTGGGCTAGCCTCGTGAGCATAGAACAACCACAAAGGTTGTGAAGCCCTCTCTCCCAACCTCAGGCCCACAGTAGGTGCTCCCCTTCTCAGACACCATTATGACCCTAGATTGGGGACTTTCATCCTGTGTCTCCCTTCCCAGACTGTGTACTATTGCAGGGACCAGAAGCCCCCCGTGCAGTGTCTCAGAGCCATGGCCAACCTATAAACTCAAGTGCCATTTCAACTGCATTCCCATGTGGTTTGTATGTACGTGGAAAGGCGTGTGTTTAAGGCTTATAGCTTGGATCCATGACCACTAACCACACACACACACACACACACACACACACACATATATATATATATATATATATATATATATATATATATATATTTCCATTTTGGATCTAGCAACCCTGTGACTTTGTCACTGGTAGAAATCATGATGTTTTCATAATGTACTACAGTTGCTTCTAGTATCTTGAAATGTCATACGTCACTACTTCAAAATTACAGAACTGTTAGACCTGAAGCTCAGTCATACTTTTAATAGAACAATCCCATAATCCCAGCTTTTGGGAGACTGAGGCAAGAAAATTATTGCAAATTTGAGCCCAGTATAATTCGAGGCCAGCCTGGTACACAGCAAAACCCTGCCTTAAAACAGCAGCAACTAATATATGTACAAATGCATGTATAGTACCACATCCCACATTAGAAAACTGGTCGTTATTTCAAACGGACCAATTTCTTTTCTAGTCCTACCGATGTTACTTACTTTTTGGCCACACCAAACTGTTGAGGGGTCCATAGCACTAAGGAAGTCAGAGTCCTGCCCTAAGAATCCTGCCCTCGACAATCTAATCCAGGGCTGGAAGACAAGAGGCTGCTGATGGGAGGTCAAAAAGGCAACCTTGGAGAAGAGCCTTAGGTAGGAGACCAAGAGAAGGTCCCTGGACTCAGGGTTGACAGTCTTGAGGAGCGACGACAGGTTTAGGGGAAGCTGAAAGGACAAGTTTACAAGGATTAAAGTGAAGATTTCAAAGATGGAGTCGTTGCAGGTGGTTGTAGAAGTCAGCTCGGTCTCTCTTAGAGAAGAAAAGTTAACTTAATACACAAATCCACTGGCAAGGCAATGCCCCTCAGAGCTTGCACTTTAAAGGCAAGGGCTAAGAGGAGCCTGCGTGCGTGCGTGCGTGCGTGCGTGCGTGCGTGGGTCCATGGAATCCCTATAGCTCTTTACCCTTATGGCATCTCAGACACTGCCTGAGAATTTGAGTTCTGGGAAGGAGGGTGAGTGAGCTGTGGTGCTCCCATCTCAGTCTGAAGAGCACAGATCTTTCTAGGCCTGGCACAGGATTTCAGAGGCAGGCCTCCCCTCCCTGCTCTGGTAGTTTTCCAAAAGGCTTCCTTCTCTGGGGACCCTTGGAAAATAGGTAGCAGAATACACTGAATTGGCAGGGTGAAGCCAGGCCAATTGAGGAAATGCGGAGAGAAACTGCCCAATCAGAATCTCAAGGCAATTAAGTGCCATCACTAGGGCAAGCCAGACAAACTCTCCCCAGTTGCCCTGGGGCCAGGAATTACTCAGTTAAACAGCAAAATCCCAAAGGGAGTTGAGGGAACAGTGTCTTCCACTTCAGTTTCAGGCTCTGCTCCCCTATTCACTTCACCCCCACTTCCTCTATGCAGAAACTGCTTTCCCTGGGGCCCTGCTGTGCCTCCCTTCCTGGACTGAGCTATCCTGATCCTGCACTGGCTCTGAGCTGGCTGTTTCTTATCATTTTATTCTGGAGCTTACTGGCTCAGACGCTGGGGAACTGGCTCTCATGTTATTTTTTTCCCCCTTCAAGGCACTGTCTTCTAAGATTTCAACAGGAGGGAGTCTGAGGAGAAAGAGGCAGGCCATGCAGAAGCTGGGTTTCCCTCCTCACGCAGAACCCCTGACATTTCCTCTCCCCACTGTCTCTCTTTATCTTTCACGCTGCACAGTGAGGATTAGCTAAGAGCTATTCCAAGGATGGTGTTTTCCAGAACAGATTACATATTTAATCAACGGAGGTGCATCCCTCCAAGCAGAGGCAGTCATCTTCTCTTGGTTTTGACATAGATTGGAAAGGCAGCACCCCTCAGTCTCCTTTGCCTGGAATCCTGGTTTTCCTCTTCCCACCAGCTTCCCCAGGCACAACCACGAACTGGAGCTTGCAGCCAGCTCTCTTGGGTGAGAAAAATCCAGAAGCGGGTGAGAGGACGGGTGGGCAAAAGTGGCAGATATGTCGAGGGGTGGTGACAGGTTCTAGGTTCTAAGCTGTCTGTGGTGCTATTGGTGCTGGGGCTATATTGAGTTGCCACCGGTGAAATATTTATTGAGCCATGGAAGAAAAATTCCAGAGCAAGATGAAAGAGTTCAGTGCGTAAAGATACTTGCTGCCATGTCTAATAACCGGAGTGCCATGCACATGTGTGCTATGACACTGCTGCTCCCACATATGCACACAGGCACAGATAAAAATAAGTAAGTAAGCAAGCAAATAAACAAATATTTTTAAATGCAGGAATTCAAGCCCTTTAGATGCAGGAATTCAAGTCTTTACACCACTGTTATGATGTGCAAGGGTCGCAGATTCTATGCCATCTCTGGGTGCCAGCTTACAGGCTCTTGTATCAGAGCTAGGAGAGAGAGAGAGAGAGAGAGAGAGAGAGAGAGAGAGAGAGAGAG
>OU015753.1:61406640-61512872 GCA_907169655.1 Acomys percivali | reverse complement strand
GAGAGAGAGAGAGAGAGAGAGAGAGAGAGAGAGAGAGAGAGAGAACCTTGAACGGGACTCTGAATACTGGAAAATTAGACCTGCAAAGGCTAAGCTGTTAATCCAATTTCAATCTTAGGCAGTCAGAGGTAGAGACAGCATCAAGAGCCAGCCTCCGATCCCTGGCCAATGCCATGACTGTTCACTAACTTACTTGGAGGGAGCTGGAGCTATCTGACCATCAACAAAGCCACGGGCCTTACTTTCAAGTAGCTGCAGGAGGGCAGCTTCAGACGAACATGAAGGTAGGCTCAGATCCAGCTGCTGGTTGTCCTCAGCGGGCGACAGGAAGACAAATGGCAGACAGAACCGTTTTCAGACCATGTCAGAGCTAATGGAATCACCAAGGAGTGTTGAGATGGCTGGAGAGTTAGTGATAGGAGGAAGTTACTGTCGCTTCTTGGTGTTCTTGGGACAGATTAAGAGTAGGAGCTACACAAGAGGCTGTTCAGAAGGCTCTGTAGTCACACAAAGCAGGAGAAGAAGAGGTAGAATAAATACCGTCAATTCCTGCCTGTGCTCCCTGATGCTTGACCTCCTGTGGAAGTTACTGTTGATGTAGGCCAAGCTGGAAACCAGAGTACAAGAATGCCCTGGGATGCCATCCATGGAGACCAGTCTCCAGCCACATGGACTGGAAAGAAAATAGACTCTGAGCTCAAAGACGGATGTTGTGCTGGGAGCAAAGTAAAATTGTAAAGCTTTCCCAGGGAGCTATGAATAGTAAACCCCAACGGGGGGGGGGGGTGCCAAGCCCTCAGGGGGCAGTAGTTGATGTGATTCTTGAGTTTACTGCTTAATAGCTCTTGAAATTTTTTTAAATGTACAATTGTGTTTTGATTGCATCTATGTCTGTGTGAAAGTGTCAAATCCCCTGAAACAGGAGTTACAGGTATTTGTGAGCTGCCATGTGGGTGCTGGGAATTGAATCAGGGTCCTTTGGAAGAGTACTCAGTACTCTTAACCGCTGAGCCATCTCTCCAGCCCTGAAATTAATTTATTGATTTCCTTACTAATTTACTTATTTTGCAGTGCACTATGCCTACTTTGTGGAGTAGTTATGAGGATTAAACAAGACGCCCTGAGGGGAAAGTGCCAACCACACACTAGGTCCTTATGAAGGTTGCTTTGCCTTCCCTTCAACATCTGCCTTTAAGCTCTACTGAACTGACGTGTTGAGATAGGAAAGTGTGGAGGAAGTAAATGGCCTTCAGATTATGGGCTCCACAGCTGCCACCTGCCCAAGAAAGTCACTCCTCCTCTCTAATTCTGTTTTCTTCCTTTTTAAAAAAGATTTATTTATTTTATTTATTGCATATGAGTGCTTTATCTGCAGAAGAGGGCATCATATCACATTATAGATGGTTATGAGCCACCATGTGGTTGCTGGGAATTGAACTCAGGACCTCTGGAAGAGCAGGCGGTGCTCTTAACCACTGAGTCATCTCTCCAGCCCCCATACTTCTGTTTTCTTAATGGCAGAAAAAGAATGCCCGCCTGCTAGGGTTGTGAAGTTTGTTAGGGTTTAAGGACCAGCACATAGTAAAATGGTAGGCTCGTGGTAGATAGTGAGAATAAGTTCATCTTCCACATCCCTACTTTCTAAGCAGGCCAGCTTGGACGCTTCTCTTGGGACTGCAAGAATGAGATGAAGTAATAGACACAAACGTGTCAGGCATAAAGATGGCTCTCAAAGGTTTGTTACTGCTGTGGTTGTTATCAGCTTTGCAGTATTTCTTGTGTCTCCATCTCAAGTCATGCACCCAACCCTCCACCCCGAGCCCAAAGTCTTTACTGGAGAAATGCAAG
The DNA here is from genome assembly GCA_907169655.1 of Acomys percivali. Taxonomy (NCBI): domain Eukaryota; kingdom Metazoa; phylum Chordata; class Mammalia; order Rodentia; family Muridae; genus Acomys; species Acomys percivali. Next base: position 61,511,024 of record OU015753.1, on the reverse strand, counting down.
TAAGACTAGAGAGAAAAGAGACAGGCAGATTGCTGTGAGTTCGAGGCCAGCCTGGTCTACAAAGTGATTTTAGGACAGCCAAGGCTACACAAAGAAACCCTGTCTTGAAAAAACAAAAAATATTTTTGGTTGTGAGCCTAGCCTTTAACGGCTGAGCCATCTCTCCAGCCCTTTTTTTATTTATTTTTTTTTGGTTTTTCGAGACAGGGTTTCTCTGTGTAGCCTTGACTGACCTGGACTCACGAGGTCAGCCTGGTCTACAAAGTGAGTCTAGGACAGCCAAGGCTACACAGAGAGACCCTGTCTCGAAAAAACCAAAAAAAAAAAAAGAAAAAAAAAAAAATATGTTTGAGCCGGGTGTGGTGGTGCACACCTTTAATCCCAACACTCAGGAGGCAGAGGCAGGTGGATCCCTCTGAGTTCGAGGCCAGCCTGGTCTACAGAGTGAGTCCAGGACAGCCAAGTCTACACAGAGAAACCCTGTCTTGAAAAACAAACAAACAAAAAGACCAGAAAAAGACTGGAGAGAAAGGAGCGAGGCAGCTCACCCTAACTTGGTGGGTTCAAGGCATGAGTGTGATGCCACCTGTTGGCTGGCATGCTTGCCCAGCACAGGGATGGGGGCATGGCTTCAGGTAAACAGGCAACCTGTGATTTCCCCTCCACCACCCACCCATACAATAGAGAGGACTGTGCTCCAGCTCTCCCATAGCAACTCTGGGCAGCCTCGTGCCTTGGTGAGATTTTTGCCTGAAAACACAGGGGAAGGCGAACTGCAGAGCATAACCAGGCCTGACATTGTGTTCTTCCTAGTAAAAATTTACTGAATATGTACTATGTCCTCACTTCGATTGCATCAACATAGTGAAATTAGCCAAATTAAAATAGAGAAATTAGTAATATTGGGGCTGAAGGCCAGAGAGGTTAGGGAATGTGGCCAGCACCACATAGATATTAATTGGCAGAATCCACATTGGAAATCAGGTCTGATTGTTCCCAAAGCCCAGGCTTGGGCAGCCATGCCAGGTGGCTTCCTGGAAGGTGGCCCACGTGTTAAATTTCAATGAAGAGGAATATGGATGGGGAGCCTGGGCCTGCTGTCACAGATCCTTTCTCTGGGAGGACTGGATTCTGAAGATCTCTGGGGGGTGGGGTGGGGGCCTTCCCCTGTGACACTGTGAGAGCCTAGACTGTCAGGTTCCCAGATAGGACAGTGAACATTGCCCCTTCCAAGGCTTAAGAGAAGGTTTCGTTTTCTCCTTTCTACCATAATACCCGAAAACTCTAGTCACACTGACTACCAGGAGCTGCAGAAAGCCCTGTAGCTGGCGATGTCCTATGTTCTCTTTCCCAAGATATGACTCCATGGGTACCTGGAGAGAAACGGAAGACTCTCAGACAGTAGCAGGTGGTGGGGGCGCTCAGGGTGGGAAGTGATTTTTCCTCACATCACAGTCCTTGGGTGCTTCTGAGCCACCACTCTGCCAGTCTACACAGCTGGGCCTGTGGTCTCAAGTGTGAGCGGACTCGCCAAAGTAATCTGGGTAGTGACAGCTGGGCTCCCATAGTCTCTTCCTGCCTTCAGAGCACCGGAGGTGTTCTTGGAACCTCGAAAGCCAGGACACCAGGGCAGAGTAAGATAAGAGACACCTCCCCCCCAACCGTGGGGCTGCATGGCAGCCCTGAAAGTCTCCTCCTGTAAATAGAATTCCAGGGACAAACTAGTTCATTTTGTTCTGCGCAGGTTGTACAGTGTGGAGAGCTCACTTCAGTGTGAACCCTGCCTAGATAGAGTCACACAGCATCACACCCTCTCGCTGCTTAGATCTGATAGGAGGAGAAAAAAATTCTGCATGCAAAAATAAATAAATATATATATATATATATATATATATATATATATATATATATCAAAGCCACAGCAAGTTATCTAAACCTCCCTACAGAATTAATGAGTGTTCCAAGGGAGAAGCAGCCACTGAGACATGGTGTCCTTACCCTACCCTTACTGTGTACCTATCACACTGCGTACATAAACTCTCGCAAACTTCACAACCACCTTGTTGCAGTTCAGACCGGGGGTGGGGGATGGGCAGAGAGAAGGTGAATCACCTTCCCAAGAGCCCCCAGCAAAGGATCCAACACCGGCAAGTGGAGATGACCCAGGTCACATGTCTTGAAGGCTAGGTTTTTAAAGCTCCAGGTTGTCACATGTACCCCTGCCCTGCCCTCGTGGCTCATCACATTACTGCTAACGTGCAATTGGAACAAGGAACCCTCCTGCCCCTTACAACTGTTCTTCTGCTCGGTAGTTAAAACGCAGTGCGTCTGCAGCGTGATCGTGAGTGTCACTGCTAGAGTATAAACTACAAAGAAACTCATTCAGCAGCACTTATTGAGTGGCTGCCAGAGAGCCAGACACTGTTGTAACTGTTTTTTCACATATTCTAGGTCGATTTTCTTCTTGCAACAGCCTTGGGAAATAGGTGGCAATTTCCCCTGCGCACTGGAGGAGGGAAATGAAAAAGAAGAAAGAGAACCTGTGGGACTAAGCTTTAGATGCCTCATGCAACACCAAGTTACTGATTTTAATTTTAAAGATTAACAGCAATACCGTTAGTCATGACTGTGTAGAACATAATAGCCTAAAATGAGTATCTATCTTTTGGGAGTCGGGGAGAAGTGTTTTTTTGGTTCTTGTTTTTTTGTTTTTTTGTTTGTTTGTTTTTTGTTTGTTTGTTTGTTTTTTATCCCAGGTTGGTTTAGAACTTGCTATGTTGCCAACTTCCTCCTGCCTCAACCTCACAAATATTTGGATTACAGACCTGTGCCCCTGGGCCTGCCTTTGCTTGCTTTTGTTGTGAGGAACACTGTTGCAGGATATTAAATCCCATTGTGATTCCCTGAGATTGTGATCTGTAAAAACCTGTCTTCTGTTTGGCGTGGTTGAGCCCTAACACACACTTTTAATCCAAGAGCTTTCTCTACACAGCATTTAATAAAGTTAACCCTAGGTCAACAGGCAGAGCATGAAACCACCTGGGCTTTGAGCTAGCAAGACTTTGGCCTTGGGTGTTTTGGCCTTTTCCTCCTGGGCTGTCAGCTGAGCTAGTGAGCCTTTTGGATCTTTTCCTTCTGGGACTTCAGCTGAGGAGGATGTTCAGCTGGGTGCTTTCTCTGCTTCTCTGAGCTAGCAGGCTTTCACCCCAGCATGTGGCTCCTAAGTCTTTATTGGTAAAATAGAAGGATTGGGATTTTCATTTAAAACAACATTTTGGCACCCAATGTGTGGTTCGAACTCACAACCCTGAGATTAAGAGTCTCATGCTCTATTGACTGAGCTATCAGAGTACACTTTATTCCCCCCTTTCTTTTTCCCTCCCTCCCTCCTTTTTTTTTTTTCTTTTTTTTCTTTCCTTCTTATATGAGTTTCTTCTTCCTAGTGTTAGAAAGCATAGATCTCGGGCTTTGGGTTTAGTTTGAGTTTGAGTTTTATGATACTGTTAATAACTATGTAAAGCTGAGCAAACTCTTCAACCCTTTGGACCCCATTCCTCTCGTCTGTAAAATGAGAACTATGCCATCTGACCCCACCAGGTCTACATTAAATAAGGATTACCTTAAATGGCATACAGAAAGTGCCATCCCATCCAGCCTCTGAGCTTTTTTGTATGGAAAGCCACACAGCAGGGGCTCAGTACACACATGCGGGTGTGATGGGCTTTCTACAGTACGCAATCACACACCTCCATTTCCACTTCTCCGTGTCCTTATGAGGCAGGCATTCCCATTTCGGGAATAGAGACACAAAGTAATTGGCAGAGCAGAATCCCAGATGTTGTGTCACACGATTCTCTAGGGCCTTCTCTCTCCACCTTCTCTCCGTGGTGCTTTGGGACATTTGAGGGAAGTTGGAGATAGTTAAGGTAGGACGAGTGCCCAGAGATGCCTTGCGAACAGAAGGATTAGCTGGATGTGGTGGCACATGCCTGGAATCCCAACAACTGGAAGTCTTCGGCAGAAGGATCACAAGTCCAAGGCTAACCTGAGCTACGTAGAAAGTTCTGAGCCAACCTGGGTTAAAATTGCAAGACGGTGTCAACAAACAAACACATTCATACATGTGTGCATGCTTGCACACCACACACACACACACACACACACACACACACACACACACACTTTTAAAAGCTCTGTGGGCATGGTGGCATATGGCTTTGGTTCCAGCACTCAGAAGACAGAGCCAGGCAGACCATGGATCTCTGTAAGTTTGAGGCCAGCCTGGTCTACAAAGAGAGTTCCAGGACAGCCAGGGCTATACAGAGAAACCCTGTCTCAAACACACACACACACACACACACACACACACACACACACACACACACATCTCTGGATCTGTGCTGTTTGCATGGGTATGTATATGTATGTATGTGAATGTTTAAAAGTGCAGGCCCATGTGTAGTGGTCAGAGGGCAGCTTCCAGTGTGCATCTTCGCCTTTCTCATTATTTAAATAGGATCTCTTTGTTGCTTGCTACTTTGTACACCAGCTGGTCCTTGGCATTCCCAGCATTCTCCTGTCTCTGCCTCCCCTCTTACTTTTGGAGCACTGTAGTAACAGATGCAGACTATCGTGTCTGATCATCCTTAACCTTGCATAGCAAGTACTTTCCTCAGGAAACCGTCTCCCCCTCGCTTATAACAATAGTAGCAAAGAGAGTTTCTTGGCCAAGCTTGTTTAGCTGGGTCCACGCTTGCCTCAGATAGTCTTCTCTCTACTAGGCTTCCAAGTCCTGGCCTGCTTAGGAAATACCTAGGATTGTAGCTGAGTTAAACACTCTGAGTGTGCAATCTGGCGGTTCAGGTCAGGCACGTGGCCGGTTGGGTGAAGTTTCATCTGTTAAAACTGGTTGGACAGTTTACCTGGCCCCACCTCATTGCAAGGAGATAAAATCCTGGGAGGGAAGAGACTCAAGGCAAGAATTAATTCTCTGGGCTGGAGAGATGGCTCAGCGGTTAAGGGCACTGACTGCTCTTCCAGAGGTCCTGAGTTCAATTCCCAGCACCCACATGGCAGCTCAAAATTGTCTGTGACTCCAACATCTGACACTTTCACATAGACAGACATGCAGGCAAAACACCAATGCACATAAAATAAAGGTAAATAAATTAAAAAAAAAAAAAGAATTAACTCTCTTCTCCAAATGAACCCCCGCAGGTTAGCTGGGTGGGTCTCTGGTCCGGTGCATCTTTTTGAGGCTGGCTTCACTTGATGATCACAAGTTAGTCTGTGCCCTAACTTGTTGCCTCCTCTTCTTAACCTGAGATCATTCTCTACCACCTGAGTGCTCATCTTAAGGTCCTGCATTCACTGCTCACCACTGTTCCCCACCCACAGGGGTCTCGAGCTCCCACGTCTTCCTCCTTGGAAAATCATAGCACACATGAACATATTAGCGCTCTAAGAAATGTGCTTTAAGCCGTGCATGGTGGTACACGCCTTTAATCCCAGCACTCGGGAGGCAGAGGCAGGCGGATCACTGTGAGTTCAAGGCCAGCATGGACTACAAAGTGAGTCCAGGACCGTCAAGGCTACACAGAGAAACCCTGTCTCGCAAAAAAAAAAAAAAAAAAAAAAAAAAGAAAGAAAGAAAAGAAAAAAGAAAGAAAGAAAGAAAGAAAGAAAGAAAGAAAAAGAAAAAGAAATGTGCTTTAGTTGATCATGGGTCTCTCTGTCCTACAATAGTCACCAGTAGCCTGCATAGAACACACTTTGGGACATTCTAATGAAAGAGAACCCAAGCTCTCTTGCCTAATGGAACCCGAGCTTCACAAACCCCTTAATGAGCCTCCACTTCTAAGAAATCAATAAGGAGACATTAAAGCTTACCTTGAACAAGGACTTCTGGGAGAATGCGGAGAATGTGGGAGGTATAGAGCTGTACTTAGCCCGAGCCTGCTCTTAAGGAATGTACCGCGACTGAGGGTGGTAAAACACACCCACATAATTGTAGCTCAAGGAGTCTGGGTGTGGTTTGGGGCAGAGGGACAGCATATGGAGGGCACCAACGAGGGCTTTAGAAGGTGCCCCCGGGAGGGGTTAAGGGAAGCAAAAAGGAGTTGGTTAGTGAGTTTGGTGATGGCCCAGGCACCATGTGTGTTCTTTCAAAGAAGAGGGAAGACAGCGGGCTTGGAACCACATAAAGCAATCCTGAGCAAGGATGAGAAGCCAGCCAGGTACACCATCAGGTGTGGAGGAGGAGGCTTGGCAGGGCCTTGGCTGAGCAAGTGGTGGAGGAGCAGCCACTGTCAAAGCCCTGCACAGAAGGAGCATCCACGAATCAGAAGCCTCAGCCGTGGGCATGGGGGAGGCCGTGGGAGGTGGGTCTCAAGAGAGCAGTCCAAAGATGGAAGAGAGCACCCTGGCCCCGGTTTTGAAGTCTCTGATTCCAGATTCAGAAAGGGCACGGTGAGCATGGAAAAGCAGCTTCCAGGAATTGCCTGAGACTCTCTGCAAGCTGGGAACCAACAAAGACCAAAACAACATGGGCATAGAAACTGAAGTGTGAGCCCAGCTTCATGCTGTGAGCTGGGTGCTGAAAATGTATCCTCCAATCACTAGGTATGCAGCACCAGCTCCCCGAAAGAGACTGCACTGGCTGTACCTGGGTCATTACCCTTCCGCTGAGAGGACCTGTGGGAAACAGCCGCCTTCCACAGCCGACGGTTAATCATGGGTACTCGACAGCCTACCCGTTGTGAGTCTTGAATTCATTCTCTCATCTTTCTAAGATGGAAGCAAGGCTTCCAAGACAGTGGTCAGGATGGACTGCTATCCATCTAAGCAGTTAAGAGTAGATGAGCCTAACAGGACAGTGGGTACGAAGATAAGGAAACTAGCAGGCAATCTTACATGCGTGCTTCGGTAGGACTAAGAGGGAACCGTCAAGGCTCTTCTGCCCAGCTCTAGGAGCTAGGGATGCAGTTCAGATGGTTGAGTGTTTAGCATCTACAAAGCCCTAGGGTCGATCTCCAGCCATGGAGATTGGGTGGTGTTGGGGCTACTATAGCTTGTAGTAGAATGGGATGTTGTACCGAGGTGGTACCTGAGCATATGGGAGAGGCGATGCAGAGTAAGGGACTTACTTCTTGGGCAGAACAGAGACAGATCATATTGGTAGACTTTGATCATATTCATAGGCACTGTGAATGACCTTGGCTGTGCTTGGAGAACTAGGATTCCAAATGACTCTCAGGTGTCCTGAATGAGAAAGGGGAAATGGTCATCCTGGCATAATTGTAGGAGGAAAGGGAACAGAGGCCTGACTTCCCAGTCATGCTAAGGCAGCTGACCTCTTGGGAGCCACAGAGGACCCATTGAAAGCAATCATGCAGATGGGGGACCATTAGTTCTGGTTCTTTGTGCTGCGAAGCCTGTGAGTCCTGCTGAGAGGCAGGGATTGAGTACAGCCTGGACGTGGGCTTGGGGGAAACTTCAGTTTAGAGACAGAAAGAGAGCAGGACAGCCTATGAATGAGGAGCAAAGTCTGAGTTTCAGGAAAGACCAGCCGTGCACACAGGAGGCTCCACGCCACCCTGCACACCGTCACTCCTACAGTGCCCTTTCACCAGCCAACTGTCTCCCTTAGAAAGAATAAAAGCCTGCTTTCCCCCACAGTGGAAGACAACAGAATAAGAGGGAATGGAAAGAAAGGATTCGGTGAGGCTCTGCTCCCAGAGGGTAAGGGGAAATCTGGAGAAAAGAGCAAACTCCACGGATTTGGGTTTTAGCTCTGGAGCTCTGGCAAGACCATCCCAGGCCTAGAACCCCAAGGAAAACATGAATGGAGACTCATGTCTATTGATCATGAAGAGACAGGGAGCGCAATCACCTGATCTTGCTCATCTGAACAGGAAAGGAGATATCCTAGATTCACCATGATGCTGGGGAAGGGCTGGAGGGGTAGTGGACAGCCAAAGCTTGGCATGTAGACAGTCTGGGCATGGACCAGGCAACTGGCATTAGACAGTCCAGACATAGAACAGGCAAGGAAAGTCAGTCATTTTCCATACTCTAGCTGTGACACCTTCCCTGAGCATCCTTCAGAACATTGGCACATCAGCCATGCCTCAGTGGCTCAGATCTTCCAGGAAAGAAACTCTGACCAAAGCTTGTGCTTTAAAGACAAAGATAGAGACTGTGGGGTCCAGGCCCCCTTTAGGGCTTACAAAATTATTCCATGAAGACTCACTAAGCTTTTCTAGCTGCCCATTGCTCCATCCCAAACTCACGTCTCTAAGCCGATCTGCCTCAGAAGTCCTGAGGAAGACATAAGAATTTCATAGACCAAGGCCAAAGCATGCCCGATCCTGAAGGTAAAACCAGACTGCCATCTGCCAGAACTTTCCTAAGGGTCAAGAACAATGACAGGAAAAGGATGAGGATGTGGCTCACACCCAACCCTCCTTCCATGGGGCTGTGAGTGTGCCTGTTTTGTCCAGCCTAACAACCACTGACCACAGGTGGCTATCTTGGCTTACCTTAATTAAATCAGAAGATGACATAATTCACTTCCCAAGTCACTCTCGCCACCCCTGAGGTCCTCCATAGCCACATGCGGCTAATGGGTTCCATATTGGGCAGTATAGATAGAGGGCATTCCTATCACAGCAGAGAGTGCCGTGCAACACCCCTAATGAACAAACACACTGAAATCAATCTGTCTCTTACACTATGTGCAGAATGGACTTTGCTGCTGGCTGTTTCTCTTTTCTCCCATAGAACTCTCCTCCTTTCTTTGGACCCCTCCTCCTAGCCTTATAGTCCCTCCTCCATAGGTGAGTGACAGGAGAACCACCCATGGGCAATGTAGTGTAGACTATGAGTTCTGCTTTTTTTTTTCTTTTCTTTTTTCTTTTTTTGTTTGTTGTTGTTGTTGTTTGTTGTTGTTTTGTTTTTGTTTTTGTTTTTTGTTTTTTGAGACAGGGTATCTCTGTGTTAGCCTTGGCTGTCCTGGAGTCGATTTGTAGACCAGGCTAGCCTTGAACTCACAGCAATCTGCCTGACTCTGCCTCCCGTGGGCCGGGATTAAAGGTGTGTGCCACCACTGCCCGGCCTTGGTCCCTGCTTTCTTTCCTACTTGATTACCTGAGTTGGCACTAAGCTTCTCTGAGCCTTCCCCACCTGAGTCCAAAGCTTTCTGTGAGTGATCAGGCCCTCGCTCTCTCTTCGGTGCATACTCTAGGCCTCCAGAGCACTCAGGCCGAGAGCCTCGCAGCTAGGGGAGCTTTCCATTGTGAATCTCACCTGCTGGTCCCTACTATGCTTTCTCTTCAGGGAACCCTTCTCCTGCAGCAAGAATGTGGATGCCACTAGGGCTACCAGGGAAGATGGTGCCCCAAGCCTTCCTTGACTTGTCAGTCTGTCTGGTTTCCTGTTGCCTCTTTGCAATCAATCACCTATCACCAAATGTTCTGCATGCTTTAGACCTGTGGCAAAGATTGCTAACTGGTCACTGTCTGTTTCCATCTTCTTCCAAGATACGCAGATAGACTTATTTTCCCAGACTCTTTTCCAATTTGATTGTGTTCTCTGGAAAATTTTCTGAGCAATGGAATAAGGTGATGTATTCTGCTTCCAGCCCTGCCCATGAAACCACTCAGCAGTTGGCCTCACATTTCCCTCTACCTGCAAAATAGTTGACCTGCATGGCAGTCTTGATTGGAGATGGCTAAACATGGCCACTTGGATCCCTAGGTAGAGTCTGTCTGTTTCAATACTCTGGGTGAAAACAAACAACCAACTTTTTTTTTCTAGATGCTTCCATGTCCCTATATATCATCTTTTAAGGTAGTCTGTAGACTTCTCTGGATAATTTCACTTGGGCCCTAAGGCTAGAAAAGTCCACTCTGTCCCTGGGAGCTGGCTAATGGTTGGGCAACCCTCTTCCCTGGTGACTATGGAGAAAAAAGCCAGAATGGCAGAAGAGACCAGCCAGCTACTTTTCAATTACCTCGGCCTCTCCCGCCCAACAGGTTGCGGATAGAAATATCCATGCCAGTAATGTTTTTTTTTTTTTATTCAGGGTATAGACATTCTAGTTTGGAGTTAGGCATGGTGGCACACACCTGTAATCCCAGCACTCAGGAAGGCAGAGTCTGGTGGAGCTCTGTGAGTTGGAAGCCGGCCTGGTCTATAAAGCAAGTCCAGGACTGCCAAAGCTACACAGAGAAACCCTGTCTCAGAAAAAACAAACAGAGACATTCTAGTTGGTTCTCAAACAGACCCTTCTTGACTTGCTAAAGGGGCTCAGGGCACTACAGAAAGAGGCTTTCTCCATATGGTGCTAAGTTCCTTCTGCTCTCCCCAGGATAAGCAGGATTCACTCTCTCCTGACTGTATCTGGGATTCCCATGCCCTTAGACTTCGGCTGCTCATTCCTCCTGGTAAGTGTTTTCAGCAATTCCCATGTCCCATCGAGAGGCATCTCAGTCTAAACTGCATTAGAAGTGGTTTCTTAAACTGGCTGAGAGGCTTAGTCAAGTGCTCATCACAGCTGCCTCTTACCTTGAGCCCGATGCCTAGATTATTCATATTGTTTGGCTTCTGGATTCTCCCTTTGGATGCAGGCAGATACTGCTCCTTCTGCGGCCACTTTGTGTTGTAATTCCCCTCTGACCTCTTCCTCCCCACACTGAGAGTCTCCTCCTCAGGCCTCTTTTCTACCCTGACAATCTGGGGTGATGCTCCAGGCTTCTCTCCTTGCTCTATCCTCTTCTCCACTGTCCAAGCAGCCTTATGCTCCTTTATTGGCTCTGCTCCATGTTCCTGAACTTTCCATAAAACACCTCCTTCGTGTTTGTGTACTTCTGTCCCACCATCTCCTAGGACACTGACAACTCTGGTCTTTTGTAGTATCCCTGATTTTCCAAGTCTCCCAGGGTACCTCTTGTTTCCCTCACTGTGGCCATCTGCTTTATCGAGTATACAAACAGGCCCTAGAAACACCCACAGTTGACTGAATACAAGATGTGTGCCAGGTACTGTGCAAATGCTGTGCCTGGATTTTTCCATTTCTCTGATCTCCTCACAACAGTCCCATGACAGTGCATACTGTCATCCCATTGCACAGTGACTAGGCTAAAGGACAAAGATTAAGTCACTTGCCTAGAGCCTGAGTCAGTGGAAACAGGAGTTCAACCTGGTCTTCACACCCAGCTCACTCTGCCTAACACACACCTCAAGTCAGCAGGCATTGATCAGAAGCCACTGCACGCAAAGCCCTGGAAAGAAAATAAAGAGAACTAGAGCAAGGTTCTCGACATGCCCCTAAAGAGCATCTGCCCAGTGTAGGAAATAGACACACAGAGGTAATACATGAAACATGAAAGCGAGAAACATAACTACAGTGCTCTTGGGAGATGTGGTAACTAGTAACGCAAAGGCTGCAAAGCTCCCTGCAGAAGGCTCTGACTTATTCTTTACAGAACCAGGCCATGCTTGTCAGCCCAGAACTTCGATGCTAAGGTGGGAGTATGGTGAGTTTGAGGTCAGCCTAGGAGAGATCCTATCATAAAACAACAAACAAACAAACAAACAAACAAAAAACAGTAGATGGCCTGGAAGTCCATTTCTGGGAAAGCTCCTGCAATTATCACAAGAAAGCAAGAACTGTAGTGTTTTAGATATTCAGCTCATGAGTGGAGAGGGTGAGAGAAGCCTGGAGTGAGTGAAATCCTCAATGATGTGCGCTGTTGACATAGGCACGGCCATGTTAAGGACCCAAGAGCCTCAGACCCTTGAAGAATGGCAAAGCCTTCCTCTAGGATGAGGTCTGTAAGAGATGGCAGAGCCTTCCTCTGGCCCTGTGTGGATGTTGATAGTGTGTGCTGAAAATGTCTGCCATAGCTTTCTGCATATCCTACCCCCATGTTTATGACCTGACGACTGCTTCCCAACAGACACTGCTCCTACCTAGATTAACTAACCCTGTCTTTCGCTGTATACCATAAATCCCACTTCCTTCCTTATCTATGTGTAGTAACCCTGCCTCCTTGCTTATCTGTGTATAATACTGCCTCCTTGTTTAGCTGTGTGCAACAACTCCCACCCCTGCCTTGAAGTTCAAATCTATATAATAAATACATTGAGCTTCCATGGTGCTGCAGCTTCTCCAGTACAGAGCTCAGACCAGCCAACCACTGTTTTTCTGTGTGTCTGTCTGTGTTTGTCTTTTCTTCATTCCCTCCACACTCCAGTCAGCACTAAGTCCCCTGTGCTGTGCATAGACCAAGCACTTGGACTTTGAGTACCCTGATCTTGAATGACAGACTAACCTTTCAGTGCCTCAGTTATTTTATCTGAAAAATGGGATGTCTGTGTGTGTGTGTGTGTTTGTGTGTGTACACATATATGTGTGTATATGTATGTATGTATGTATGTATGTATATTGCCTGCTTCATGGGAGTATTTAGTTTAGCTGAGGTCATATATAGAAACAAGAAACTGAGAACAACCAGCATATTGTAAGTACTCAGGGATTTTTCTCACAATTTTTATTCTTGCACTGAAGCTCCACATTTCTATGCCATAAAAACTAGCATTTATTAAATAGCCTCTTAAAGGTATATGACTTTATATGGGTTAACTCTCTCAATTCCCAGAGCAATGCTATATGCTTTATTTGCCATGGATGATTGTCATTGTTTAAGAAATGCCCAAGTCAAGACCCAGAGGGTTTGAAAATTACCTCAAGGCCATTTGATTAAGGAGAAAAGACCTTTACCAGGATTCTGGTGCCCCAGCTTGCCTGTGCAAGGCCAGGATTTTGCCTCTATATGAGTCACCAAGAAGCCCTAGAGTGGAGTGTCCTAATGGAAATAGAGACATCAAGTACCAATCTGAAACGTGCAGGAGGAGTCTGTGGATGATACTAGGGGTCGTCCAATGGCCATTCACCTGGCAATCCTGTGAAAAACCAGAACATCGGATTTTCCCTAAAAGTGGTTACATTTCTGCCAAAGTCTGTCCATTTTGTGTGGGTGGAGTTGAGGTGTTGCTACGAGGCTTTTGGAAGCCATGGGGGGTCAGCATTCTGTTGGAATGGGTGCAAGACTTAAAGACAGATGGCAGTGGGTCACAGCTCTAAGCTTCAGCAGCTGAGTGACTCTGGTGATGATAAACTCTCTGTCCTCTGTCTTCCAGCAAGGGAGATCATAATCACACCAGCCTCGGCTGCGTGCAGAGAGGCCATGACAGTGAGTCAGTCAACAATATGCATGTACATGTCACACAGTCAGAATCAGGTATTTCCCTAATAAAGGAAAACCACCCATCCCCTGGCTGACAGAACCCAGCTCCAGGACACTTTCTGGGGGCCCTTGCAGCCCTCTGAGATTGAGTCTTTCTGAAAGGGAGGACAGCACAAGACAGAGTTCACAGCACAAAGGAGAGTTATCTGCCCCAGAGGGACAAAGGGCAGGGATGGAGAGACAAGGACAGGAGACAGAAGATGAGGGGAAAGGGGAAGGGAAGAAGGGAGAGGATGGGAAGGGCTATTTGCCCTGGAGGAACAAAGGACTGCCTCTGGGAAGAGAAAAGACAGATGTAGCTCACCGGCAAATGGCAGTTTATAAAGAGGTGGGAACAACCCCCCCCCTCGCTCCGCTACTCTTCCCACCCCCCAGACCCCAGTCTTAGGATTAGTTTGTTCATTTTGATTGGGCATGTTAGTTAGGGTAGCCAAAGGGGACTTAAGATTGCTGGACTTCAGTGCTTTGGTAGCTGGACCTTGGTCGTCAGCCCAGAACAGGAAGTGTCCAAATAAGGGAATAGACCTGGGTGGCTAGCTTTAGGAATGTAATTTAATGCTTTTTTATCTAGGCAGAGGGAACAGGGAGGGCAAGGCCTGTAGAGCCATGTTTGTCATGCTCCGGCCTGTGTTTGCCACGCTTAGGCCCTGCTAGAGCCATTCTCTCTCCTTCCCTGGTTCTTACCGACTACATATTTAGATTCCAAGCCACATCATGCTTCACGGAGCAGAAGTAATCCTAGCAAGCTTTGCCTGGACTCCCTGATGACACCTCCACAGCTGTCACCCAAGGCCACACACAATCAGACCAGACACTGAGTCACTGCTTGCCGTGACTGAATCAGGGATGCTACCTGCTCCCATCCGTCTCTGCCTTCCCAGCAGTGTTCCACCCCTACACCCAAGTGAAGTTTATTCCTTACAAAGGCTGTTTCAAACGGGAAACTTCCCAGACCACTGTTTCCTTTCAGGGATTGGTCCTGCCCCAGGTGGCTGAGGTTGGAAAGTTCAGGCCACAGAATGTGAGCTCTGGGTTATTTATCACTGCTTTGCCAGCCCTGCTGTTTGTTCTCGGTTTTTTTCCTTGAAAAGCTTTGGCTGGAAACACATGCCAAAAGACCCAAGTTTCTGCTGCCTGGCCCTTTGCAGCATCTAAACCAGTTAAACCAGGGGCTTCCCTGGGGCCTGGTGGCTGCCTCTGGGAAGCAGGCCGGAGCATCATCAAAGCGTTCCCTCCTCAGCTGCTGTGGCAGTGAGGCCTGGGCCGCATCCCAGAAAGCACGAGGCCAGGTCAGTGACTGAGTCTCAGCAGGTACAGGGCTGCAGGACCCTCAAAGCCAGCGTGCTCTGCTTGTCCAGAGAGGACTGTAAGGCTCTAGGAGGCTCTGCGGCTATGCTTCGGTCACATAGCAAGCTGGGAGCACATATCAGCCAGGCCCACGCCTGAGTTATTTGTTCTAATCATTAGCCCTCAGAGCCTGGACTAGAAGATCACAGAGACTTATCTTTTACCTCTTACCTTCTGGATTTTGCTGTTTTACCTTTCACATGGGTCTCATATCAGATATTTACATAAAGATTCATAACAGCAGCAAAATTATGATGATGAAGGAGCAACGAAACTGATTTTACAGTTGGGGAGGGGGGGTCACCACAACAGGAGAAACTGTATGTCTTAAAGGGTCACGGCATTAGGAAAGTTGAGAACCACCAGGTTAAGAGAAACTGAAACAAACAAAAGCCCAAAACACAACACACAGCACTCTTAAGGTAAATACTACTGTTGTCTCCATACAGATGAAGACAGTGATAACGGAAGCCTGAACAGCTTGTGTCAGGGTCTCACACCCTGCACAGTGCTGTGGGATTCTAAATCGGGTGACTAGTGTTTATCAAATCATAACCCCAGCATCACACCTAATGCCGGACCCTATCTGCCCTGGGCACTTGCTGTTCTCAGAGCTGCTCTGACTCCTGAGGTTGGATAACACAAGCACTGACCAGAATCAAATGGGAGACTGTATGAAGAGCACCCCCCAAAGGCAGAGCCTCCTATGAAGAGATACAGCCAAATGTCCAAATGGTCGCAGAGAAAAACCCTAACAGCAATGGGAAAGGATGGAAATATTCCTTTCCCTGGTTGGGTGGTTCTCTCTGAGGCTTATTTTCATTTATTTTTTAATCAGTAAAACTAAGAACTCAAATTAGTTCTCCAAGGTTCTTGTCTCATTGCCAAGCAATAAGTATGGAGCACTGTGCTTAGCCTTTTCATGTAGAAGCATCCATGCCTGACGTCCCTCTGTTGGCATGGAAAGGGCAGCACAGGTCTGGCTGCAGGGCCTGAATGGAAAAAACATTCACAAGTTGGTCCTTTAAAAAACAAATAAACAAACTCAGCCAGGTGGTGGTGGCACACACCTTTAGTCCCAGCACTCGGGAGGCAGAGGCAGGCAGATCGGTGTGAGTTCAAGGCCAGCCTGAACAGCCAAGGCTACACAGAGAAACCCTGTCTGAAAAACCAACAAAACAAAACAAAAACAAACAAAAACCACAAAACAAAACAGAACAAAACAAACCTCAAAATAACCATACATATTTATAAGGTGCAATGTGATACTTGTAATATTGTATACAATGTTAAGGATCGGATTAAGGTAATTAGCATATCTGTCACCTCAATCATATATTGCTTCTTTATATTGGATACATTCAAAATCCTTTCTTTTAGCTATTTTGAAACATACAATAAAGCTGGACGCAGTGGCACATGCCTGTGATTCCAGCACTTAGGGAGGGAGAAGCAGGTGGATCTCTGTGAGTTCGAGGCCGGCCTGGTCTACAAAGCAAGTCCAGGACAGCCAAGGCTACACAGAGAAAACCTGGAGCGAGAGAGAGAGAGAGAGAGAGAGAGAGAGAGAGAGAGAGAGAGAGAGAGAGAGAGAGAGAGAGAGAGAGAAAATTATTATAAATTATATTCTCCTTACTGTGATTATAGAACACTAGAATGTATTCCTCCTGCATAATACTATCCGTTAGCCAACCCCGCCCTATCTTTTTTTCCCTCCCCTCCCCAGCCTCTTGTCATCACAATTCTACTCTCATTTTCAGTGAGGTTAACTTCTTAGCTTCCTCATATGAGAGCACGCAGTCTTTGTCTTCCTGTGCCTGGCGTGTTTTGCTTAACATAATATCTTTGAGGCTCAGTCATAGCAAACAATCCTTGACTATGTATTCTGATGGCCTTTCTAAGCATCAGAGGCCACAAGAAGACCCGGGGTATCACTGCATCTCTAAGTACCCTCTCATTCCAGACCATTCCAAATTACTAGTTTTTCAGCCCTCAAAGACCTTATATGACTTCAGGGGCCAGAGATACATTCTCTCCCGACCCCCACGTCTCATTGCAGCAGGGTACTGTGCATGGATGTGGAGGAGCCTACTGGAACCCTCACAGCATCCCTGCAGGTTGAGTTTACCTGAAGGTGGGTATCCCTCCCACCTGCCATGCACAAGAGTCCCTGTCTCAGATGTGGTCCCACTAGGATGGACAGAAGAGAAGGAGCCCCAACAGCACGTTCACACACTGGGGTTTTCTTCTCCTTCGTCTTTATAACTGCCCTACCAGCTTACAGAAGAGAAAATTGAGGTCGGAAAATGACTGGCTCAAGGTTCCGTGACATCTGGTTGGCAAGACTGAGGGAAAAAAACCACCAATCTGACTCCAAGTCTGCTTCCTGACCATTAAGAAATATGATCTGGCACTCACCTATTCACATCCATCCACTTAGCCCTTCCACCCCCAACCTCCAAATGGAAGTTTCCTCCCAGCCTAAAGAGGGCCCAGGATGCTTCTGTAAGCTCTCTGGAGGCAATCTGCCTCACCCATTGTGTTCCGCAGGGTCTGGCGTCCCCTTTACTCTAAAACCCAGCCTGAGGCAAGCCTGCTGCTTATGTGTTTGCTGGAACAGCACTTGCTCTCTTGCTCTCTTGCCACAATCCTTAGCCATCTCAACATGTGGTGGATCACCCGTGTCAGCCCAGCATTCGAGGCAGGAGAATCACGTAGTGAGAATTTATCTTTAAAAACCGGAACAAGCACTAGAGCAAGCTGCTTCAAGCAAAGTAATAAACAACACCCCTGTTACCGCTCTTGTCCTTCCTTCTTTAAGAAGGGGTGACTTCTGCAAGCCTAGAGGCAGGAGTGCTCCAGTAGCCTCGGCAAGGTGCTGTGCGAGGCCTCACAGTTCCTGTGGTGAGCCCCAGTGTGTCCACCCCTGGCAATGTTGCAATGTGGCAAGTGACCTAGTTTCCCCCCCACCCCCACCCCCACCCCCCTCTCGGGGAAGCTAGGCAGTGGGCATTGCAGGGCTTGGCATCTGCGCGTCTTTTCTGCCCTCTGCTGGTCGCTCGGCAGGAAGCTCGCCAGGGCTGGCAATCCCACGTGGGTCCACTGCGGAGAATTGACTCTCAGGCCTGTAAATGTTTGCTGAATTAACTGAGTGAGTGGATTGTGTACCGTTCTAGACCCTGGGGCCTAAAGCGGCCAGAGACAAGAGTGCTGCTCTACAAACTCGTTACATAGCGCCAAATCAGGTCCCAATGCCCGCCCAGCCCACCTTCCGCTTTCCCTTCTTCTTACCTCCCCACAGGCTCCTCCTCTTCCCTCCCTCAAAGGCTGATGAAGCCTTGCTACAGAGAACTAAGACCGAGTCAGCTAAGCCAAGTCAGTTGCTCCACCACCTGTTGTTCCTCTGACCAGTTCCTTAAAGCGAGTTGAAGTCCCTCCTTGATTGCCTCACTTCCTATCAGGGTAGTTGCTTTAATTTCTGGTGCTATCGTCAAACACCGGCTCTTTTTACTTGATTCTGAATCTACCCCTAACACATCTACCGGAAGTCCTGGTTCTTGCCCAGGTCATCCACTCGGCAGTCTGACCCGTCTACCCCGGGATAGCCTGTCAATCCTTACTTCAGCAGCCACGTCTCGGAGACTTCCATTGGAACGCCCACTCTGGGCCTTTTGAGAGATTTAGATGTTGAAAACCGGAAGGTGTGATTCTGTAGGTCTGAAGGCCTTTTAAAGGCAGCCCTCTTAGCAGTCTTGGGAACAGAATTAGAGAGGCTTTTAATTTTTGTGTACACTGTGTTTTTTGATTTAGAATGTACAAAGCTCTTTCATAGGCTCTATCTCAGGGAGTGAAAAATTAAAAAACAACAACAACAACAACAAAAAGCAACAGCAACAAATAACTAATTTTAAAGAACGAAGAAAGTGAAGCCACAGAGAAGAAATACTTCTCTTGTGATTATAGTAGAGAGGAAAGACAGTTGGTGCTCACACCCAACCTTCCAATCCCCAAATCCTGAGTGTTCACCCCCAAAACACCGATAATCCTGCATATTAAAAACGTGAAAGAGCAAAAAAAATTTTTTTTAATGTGAAAGAGCAGTTACAAAAGAAAAAGAATCTAGTATTTATGTGCTGTGTAGTATTCGTGTGCTAGTATTTATGAACTTATTGTTCGAAACAACCCCATAAGCCACGGACCGTTCTCCTTTCCAAATGACGTCCCACAGCTAGTACATCGAAGCTCTAGTTAGGGGCTGGAGACGCGGCCCACTCAGTCAAGTGCTTGTGTGCAAACAGGAGAACCTGAGCCTGGAGCCCCAGACCCAGGTAAAGTCAGCCATGAGGCTAAAGTGGGGTGTAGGGTAGGTAGAGATGGCTGAGACTATCAGCCAGTCTAGCCAACAGGAGCTCCAGGTTCTGTTTCCTGTCTGTTGCTATGATGAATCACTCTGAACATAAGAAACTCAGGGAGAAAAAGGGTTACTTGCCTTCCCCTTCCTAGTCACAGTCCAGCATGGAGGGGAGTCAAGGCAGGAACAGGACACAGGACCGCACCCTGGGTTGCTTTGCTTTGTTTTGTTTGTTTGTTTGTTTTGTAGCATTACATCTGACCAGAGAACTTACTCACCACCAAGAAAGGGCAGCTGCAACCGTTGGAGGAGGATGTTCTCTAGTTTGCTAGCTTACAGGCTTGGGCTTAGAGTTCTTACACAGCCTCAGACCACCTTCCCAGGAAGTGGTACTGTCCACAGTGGCCTGCGCCCTCCTACATCAATTCAGAATCAAGACAATCTTCTTAGACACTGCCACAGGCCAATGGTCTAGGCAATCCCTTCATCACGGCTTTCCTTCTCTGGACTGTATTTAGTTAACAATCAAAACTAACTAGGACAGAGATCCTGTCTCAAAAAACAAGTTGGATAACCTAATATTGACCTCTGGCCTCCACATGTACCCACAAGTGCCCGTACCCACGTGGACATGCATATTATATAACATCTGTGCACACAAATGCACACACATACACACGGAAACTCCTTCCAGCACACAACCCTTTGCCCCGTGATTGCAGAGCTGACTTGAGCTGTTCCACGCTTGCCTGAGTTTGTGCACACCACTTTGTGATTCTCTCCACTTGGCTTGCATGTGGTACTGTGAGGGAGCTAAAGGGGGTTTCCTCAGAGAATAGGAGGCGGAGAAGGTTCTACAGAAGTGGCCTGGTGTCCTTATCAAGGGGTAGTCCAGAAACTGGTTCAAATCTTGGCTCTGCTGTGACCTTGGACAGGACATTACTCAACCTCTCTTCTCACCGAGTTTCATAATCTGTAAAAGGAAGGTACCAACTTTGCTTCATTCTTTGTTGTTATTGTTGTTGACTGAGACAGTTTTTGTAGCCCAGGAGCCGAGACATGAGCTCCTGTCCCTCCTGCCCCCATGTTGTAAAGATCACAAGAATGCACATGGTGTCTGGCTTTTTACTGTGACTTAGTTAACATTGCTACACCCAAGGAGGTAAATATTATGCAATCTTTGGTCTTTTGAGGTAATGGTGACAAGCTTTGCAGAGTGAGGTGAGGTGGTGGCCACCCTGTGCAGGGACGAATCCTAATATCCAGCTGAAGAAAGGAGTTGGAGTAAGATGGAGGAGAGAGGGACTTGAGCCTTGCGCGTAGTCAGTTTCTCTGTGACCTTACCGGAATCAGAAGGATTTTCTGGAGCATATAGTGCAATCAGGCAGCTGATCCAGCAAGCATTTCACCAGAGGCCTCAGAAGAGCAGGAAGCCTCTGCTTCCCAAGAGCAGGGCCCCATTGCACTGGATGAATGACACGTGGGAATAGGGAAGGCTCTCTGTGGCCTCTTGAGGAAAGTGTACAAGAGAGAGCTAGAACCCAGATGCGATGATCCTTGGCCTTCATTTGGTTTTCTATCCTGTTCTCAGGGACAACATAAACCTGTAGCAGACCTGAGTGGGCCTCAAACTCATAACACCCTGATAGTAAGAGTCAAGACATATGGGGAGTTCCTGCACACCAGATATAGTTTTGAAGACTTGTGTTGACTCATTTTTATCTCTTACTGTTATTTTGACCATGAGGTTAGCCCCCTTCACCCAGGAGGAAATGAACACACCAAGGTCCCAACACTTGACTACCACTATGCAGCAAGTGATAGGAGTTGGACGGTGGAACCAACCCACCCAACTCCCTGCCTGGCATTCTTCGCCATGATGGAAAGCTGCTTATCACTCTCAGCTCAGAAATTATTAAAATAGCACAATGAAAAATAAAATTTAACTGGTATATAAAGTTTCAGAAAAGCAAGTTTCTTTTGTAGCTTCATTGATAGTATTCTTCACTTCTCCAGCAGCTATTTGGGGCTTGACCTATGCTACACATTGTGTGAAGTCCTGGGATGCTACACAGGGTGACACAGACTCAAATGCTGTCCTGGTGGAGCTGCTGAGAGATACTGGACAAACGCAGCAAGTGCTATGGAGGGAACTCTAGGAGTGCATGCTAGGTGTCAGGTCAGGAGTAGGGTAGGGCATGAATGGAAAGAGAAGTACATCTCCCTTTCCTGAGAGAACACTTTTGCCAAAAGTCATCCCTGAGTGAGCAAAACGATGGACGTGGCCTCAAGTTTCACTCAGAGGATTAGTACTTACTTCTGACCTCCTGGGCAAAACTCAGAGGGAGATGTAGAAAGGTTCCACCAAGGTGCTGGGACCCAGCGGTAGCGCTTGGGACTAGCATCAAGAGGCTCTCAGGTTGAGCTTCAATATTAGATGCTAAAAAAGAAATGGAAAAGTTTTGCCAAGAAACTTCTGAGTACCCACTGAAGAGGGTAAAAATGCTCTCCCAGTTTCTAGACAACTGGCACGAAGGGTATCCTCACTGACCCCAGGACCTTAGCCTGCCTGGCTCTCCTTTACAGAAGTAAGATGCCCTGCATGCTACGGTGTGCATCGGCTTATAGCAAAGAGTGATTCGGAGCCCTGGCTCTGGGACCAGACTTCTACTTGGGGCAAATCACTTAATCCTTGTGGTCTCCTCCATTTCTGCTTTATAAGATGGGGTAACAATAGTAGCTACTTCCAGGGCTAGAGTGAGATGTAAGTGAGGTAGCACACACAAGCTCAGAATTACGCTGGGCATACAGTCAGTATCCAGCTGATGTTGAATAGTGCAGCCTGCACCTTTTGCTGTGATAGGTGACGATATTGAGATGAGCCTGGATGTATTCCCAGATATTACATGGAAGAAGGGAGGGTGGCTGTGCAGCTCAGTGGTGGAGTACTTACCTGGGATATGTTCATGCTAGGTTCAACATCTTGTACTGAAAGATATGTATGTATGTATGTATGTATGTATGTATGTATGTATGTATGTACGTATGTATGTATCCAGTTTCCCTAATCTAACCATTGTTTACATGATCTTGTGCCTTTCTTTCCTTACTTGCTTCATTTCCAATATATTTACATTTACATACCTCTCCTGTCTATTTACATTATATAATTCTATAAGCCTTCAGGGAGAAAGGTCACAAATATAAAATTTCTTGGTGTTTCTTACATGGAAAGAGAAACGGAATCAATATGGAAATTGAATTCTGTTCAGCATTCCCAATGGTTATTTATAAAATTTGCCCAGAGGGAGAAACAGAACTCTAAATATAAAAACCACGTAAAAATTTCCATTTAAGGAGCTCCAGAGTGCTTTATTTCTAATGTGTTATTATGATGGTGGAGGCTATTATTAAATTTCAGACACTGTGGAGTGGCAGAGATACCCCTTGGGACCCAAAGGAGGACAGGTCCCCATGAATGTCAGTCTATGGCAGTTGCAAGCAGTGTGCTTGGGGATGCCTTGCCTTTCCCCCAAACAACAACAGGTCTATAAAGAAAAAGACAAGTATGTGGCAGGTACTGCCTGGAGGACCCTGTGAATGAGATCTGCAGTCAGAGCCTCAGTCTGAGAGGGCAGAAGAAACAGGTCCTGCTCCCACAGGCCCAAGAAAACGCACTATCTTTTAACATTCCCTCACTCCATAGTGGCTGAAATGTTTCCCCTCTGGGCAAAAATAATTGCTCACCATAATTATACTTGGCATTTAGGCAACACTTTATAGCCACCAATTAGTTAAACACACACATCAACCTGTTTGACCAAAAAGGATCCGCTGGGTGCTGGGGAAAGAGAGGTGGAGTCAGACTTCAGGCACAGCTCAAATGTGATGATGGCCCTTCTAAGCCTCACGCCCGTCTTGGCCCTGCACACCTCTTAAATCCTGATTACACATATGTGTGTTCTCCCTCCTGGGCTGACCATATGGAAATAGTTCATAACCTACCCGGAGAGGGGAGAAAAACAAGATATTGTCCATTAAAAAAAAAAAAAATCAGGGGGTAGGGTTGGACTGGGCCTGTGAGGTGACCCAGCAGAAGACAACTTGATTTGGTCCCTGGAACCCATGTGGAAAGAGAGAACTGCCTCATCAAAGTTGTCTTCTGACCTCCATACCTGTGCTGTGGCACCTGCGCTCACACACATCACTCATGAACACACACACACACCTAACTATTACCACCACTAGTGATAATGATAAAATCAGAGAGCGGGTCAAAGCAGAGAGACTACATGGAGTTTGCTGAAGGCTGAATGAAGGCGGGGGGGGGGGGGGGACTTGTGACTCTGAGTCCTGAGAGTGCTGAGAGCAGACAGCTAGCCATCACCCTCCATGGAAGACTTCCTCGACTGCGCAGAGCTACCGTTCCCAACACGCTCATGCTCTTTTCCACAGTGGCCCAGCTCAAGGCTGAACGAAACACAAACACAACGACTCAGCCATCTTGGTATTCTCATCCTGGGACAACTCTGACAGGGGTGGGGTTGGGTATTCTAACCCGAGAGCCCCCAAGGGGTGGGCTGAGTTTGTGATTGGATCTGTATTGCAACTTCCCCTTTTCTTCTTGATTCTAGTTCTTTCCCTTTTCTTCTACAGGTGTCCATCTCAAAGTCACTCCTTCAGAAACATCTTCCTGTATACCAAACTCTGTTTCAGAGCTCACGTCCCAGGACCCAATAGTGGACCGTTAAAAGAATAGGTTTCCATTAGGAATGGTCCAAGGTGAGAAAGAGCTGCACCAGAGTGATGGCAGCAGATGGAGTGAGGCCACAAGCAAATGTCAAAGAATAAGGAATGAAAAGGTCACATATTATTTTCAGAAAGGAAAGCACAAAGACAAAAGGTTTTTTGTCTATTTTTGTCAAGCTATCACATTACCAAAATCATAAACGCTCAGGGAATGAGTGTTGTTATGATAAATTATATGTTAGAACTGACTTTGAGTTGAGCAGACATCCAAGAGGAAGCATCTAGTAGGAAGGTATGGATATACCAGGAAAGGAGATAAGAGGTCAGCCAGGAAGAGGTCAACTGGGAGCTGTGTCAGAGTGTGTTTCCCAAAGATGGGCTGAAAATGTCTGTGGTGATGCAATGTTCTGAAAATATCTCTTACATTCTAACAGACTGGAACTTTTGCTGGACCACACAGTCAAATTTAATACTACATCTTGAGGTCACGGAAACACTTAAGACTGCTGGCCTACTGTGCACTGTGCCTGCTGTTTAATGTGCCTTCAGAGAACAATGTTACAATCAACCTTACTTGCCTTGGATTTCACACGTATAAAACTTTGACAACCTGAGCTAATGCCTACCTGCAACTTTAAGTTATGTACTCTTCCATTCCCCGACTCAGATAATGTATGTGTATTGTTTGCTGAAAGCAGCAGATAGAGAAGTTGAAAGCAGTTTCCTAAAATCTACCATCAAGGTTGAAAGTAACCATTTATGAATGCTGGTTGATAAACAATCATGTTTGTTATCTGGTTAGTTGGGATCGCTGGATCCAGTGATTTCATCCCTGGTAAAACTGTTAAAGATTTCTGTATAGGATCACATTCCTTCTCCATGTGATGCTGTCTATGCTGTTCGAAAAATCATTTGCTAGGGACAGACACAGACAGACACAGACAGACACACAGACACACAGACACACAGACACACACACACAGAGCCCTCAGGCAGGTGCAGATTCAGATTCATACGGCAGACAGACAGACAGACACACACACACAAACATTCACACGCGCACACATGCACACACACAACCCTCAGGCAGGCGCGGATTCAGATTCATACAGCGGGCAGACAGACAAACAGACAGACAGACAGACACACACACACACAGGCATGCACACACACACACAGGCATGCACACACACGTGCGCACATGCACACACACAGCCCTCAGGCAGGCACGGATTCAGATTCATACAGCAGGCAGACAGAGGATGGAAAATACAGGGAACATGAAGCAGAGAATGCAAAGCTGGACTCACACTTGGTTAAACTAGTCCCAGAGGAAAGGTTTCTATGTCTTTCCTTGATGTGACCCTGAAGCACTGTCAGTATCTCAGCACTAATCACTAATGTGTTACAGCCAGCACAAATGTCCACCATCTCACATTTGCCTCTGTGGTGTGAACTGGCTGTGTCTCATCAAGAAGAGGAGTCTCACCCCTACCCAGCTGCATCTGGACAGGCCTTTGACTGCTTCCTCCGAGAGAGTGCATACAAGAGCCATTGTGTAGTTTCTGAGTCTAGGCCAGCCAAGCTGGGCAGCTTCTGCCTAGTGCCCTTGGAGTAAAGCCAGGTGCCATGTAAGAAGTCCCAGTATCCTCAAACGACTGTGCTGAAGAGGCTCTGTACTTGAGATGACAGCTGGTACCAACTGACAACCATGAGTGAACCAACTTGGATATCTGCCCAAAGGCAATAACTGAAGCCCCAGCCAACATCTGTCCTCAGTGATATGGGAGACCTCAAGTGTGACCTTTCCAAACTCCTGGTCTGCAGATAGGGAAGTTCCTTATGTCCCACAAGGAAGGGGAATGGGGTAAGAGCAGGAAAGAGTAGGACCTCATCACTGCGCCCAGCACAGTGACCTCCTGTCCTCCTCTCCTCCCATCTTGCTCTGCCCTCCCCCCACTTACCCTACCCCATGGCCTCCTACCTCCCACTTAGCTACCACCAGGCGTTGTACTTAAGCATTTGTTTTAAGCTAGTGCGATTGTGTCACTCCCTCCTTGAAAGTCTGTGGTTCCAAGTGGCTTGTAGAGGGCCTCTGATTTCAGAATGTGTTATACTATGGATGGCTAATTATATGTGTCAACTTTATTGGGCCACAGGATATCCAGTCGTTGGTCAAACAGTATTCTTGATGTAGCTGTGAGGATTTTTTAAAAAAAGATGACAATATTTGAACTAATTACTGAGTAAAGCAGCCCAGTATATGTAAGGTATGAAGGGACAACAGACCTGAGGAGAATAAGAAGGCTGAGAGGGTACTCCTGCCTACGTGTGTCAGACAGTCAGGAGCTTTCCCCTGCCTTCAGATGCGTGCCAAAACATTGATTTTTGTTGGATCTCAAGTCTGACAGATTCCTGTTACACTAACATCCTTGGCTGCTTGTGCCTCAAGCTTGCTGACTGTGTTGGTCTTAGGACCTCTCAACTACTATAATTTGCACCGTCCAGGTTTTTGGGTTTTGTTTGTTTATTTGTTTTGTTTTAGATGGAATTGGGCTATGTATCCCAGGCTGAACTTTAACTCATGACCCTCTTGTCTCACTCTCATTTTTATTTTACTTTATTTTATTTTATTTTATTTTATTTTATTTTATTTTATTTGGTTTTCGAGACAGTGTTTCTCTGTGTTAGCCTTGGCTGTCCTAGACTCACTTTGTAGACTAGGCTGGCCTCGAACTCACAGAGATCCACCTGCCTCTGCTTCCTGAGTGCTGGGATTACAGGCATGCACCACCCTGGCAAGTATTACTGGCCTTTGCCTCACCCTTCTATGTAAATGAGATTATAAGTATGTTTCACCAAATTTGTCCTAAACAAATTCCTTATAATAAATAACATATATGTACCATATATAATAAATACATATGTTTTTATCTAAATGCCAGATGCACAATATAATTAAATCATGTATATACACATGGCATTTTCTTATTGGTTCTAATTTCTCTGGAGCCCTGTGACAATAGGGGCCAAGGGCCAGAGCCCAGGAATTTCTTTTTAAAAAGGAGATCCCAAGTGATTTTGAATCTAGCATGGTGACAAACTTTACACTACAAAATACATTCCTTTACAGCCCAGCAGTTCATTCCCAGTTTTGGTAAACATAAAAACCTCACCACCAGCTTTAAGAGGACAGTGGCTTTGTTGAAGACTCTGTAGTGTTTATATGTATATATCAGCTTTCCTATTTTAGTTTCTGTGTCTTATAACAATTGTAAAATAATTGTATTGTCTTTAAATGTAGCCAGGTGTGGTGGTGCATGCCTTTAATCCCAGCACTTGGGAGGCAGAGGCAGGCTTATTTTTGTAAGTTAGAGGCCGGTCTGGTCTACAAAGCGAGTCCAGAACAGCCAAGGCTACATAGAGAAACCCTGTCTCGAAAAGCCAAACAAACAAACAAACAAACAAAGCGAAACAAAACAACAAATCAAAGTTATAAATATATTGCATTGGATTTATAAATTAATATTGTATGTAACATAGCTTTAAATATGTCTTTGCACAGAACTTACAAGTGGTAATAGCAGAATAATGTAACTTTCTGATAAACATTATCTTCATCACCACCCCCTTCCACCTCTCATCTCTGTTCCTTGGGTTGGAAATCGCTACTTATCCGGTAAGGTCTCCCTGGTGACCATATTTGTGCTATCCTCCTTGCCTGGAAGGAATTCTGTTTCTGTAATAAATATTTATTGAAAGTTTGGCACACGCCAAACATGATGCTTAGAACCATGTCCCCTGTAGACCAGTAATTGCTTCCTTTTCAGAGGGCCCCAGGCTTTGAGTTCTACCCTCTCATCACCTCAGCACTCCATGATACAGTTAGCAGTCTCCCTCACCAGGAGGGGCAGCCTCTTAGGCCAGAGACTGCGGCTTGTTCATCTCTGGATCCCGGTCTCTGGCGCACTGCCCAAAAGCCAGTAGGAACTCAATTAATGTTGATGAATGAGCTAATATACGAATGATGATAGCCTGGTGTCTGGCACATCAGAGATGGCCAATAAATATTGGTTGAAATGAAATTAAATTCAAAGTACAGGTCAAGAAACAAGGACAGAGAGAAGTGAGGAGGAGGGGTTATTGAACACTGTCAAAAAAAGATACCAAAGATCAAAGGAAGTGAGCACTGGGGAGAAGGAAGTTAATGTGGCCTGGAGAGACAGTTTAGTCATTAAGAGCACTTGTTGCTTTTGCAGAGGACCTGGATTTATTTCTTAGCATCCACATGGTGTTCATGACCATCTATAACTCCAATTCTAAGGGCTCTGCCACCCTCTTCTGATAAAATAAATGAATCTCTTTTTTGTTTCCAAGACAGAGTTTTTCTGTGTAGCCCTGGCTGTCCGGGAACTCGCTCTGTAGACCAAGCTGGCCTCGAACTCACAGGGATCCACCTGTTTCTGTCTCCCAGTTGATGGGGTCAAAGGTGTGCGCCACCACCACCACTCCCCCTCTCCTCCAGCAAATGAATCTTGTAAAAAATGAAATTAATAGTAAAACCTAGAATAAATGGCCATGGACAATGTTTATCACAAAACCATGATCAGCATTTGCTTACTCTTGAAGTGTTCATGACAACTCTTAAAGTTCCTTTTTTAAAAGATTTATTCCATTTTATGTGTATTTCATTGTATGTGCCTACATGTATGTAAGTGCACCACCATGTGCATACTTAGGTCCTGCAGATGTCAGAAGAGGGCATTTGATCCCTGGAAATGGAATTACCAACAATTGTGAGCCATCATGTGGGTGTCAGGAACCAAATCTAGGTCCTCTGCAAGAACATCAAGTGCTCTTAACCACTGAGTGATCTCTCCAGCTCCATAACTCTTAAAATCTAGTTACTGGGGGGACACTGTGGGAGGATGGCAAGATGGCTTAGTTGGAAAATGCGCTTGCTGCCATGCCTGGAAACCTGAGTTTGATCTCCAAGGCTCCTCGTGGTAGAAGAGGACAGAATCCCACAAGTTGTCCCCTCACCTATACCCACCCCTCAACACACACACACCTTAAAAAAATGTAATAAAGTATAGTTGCTAGGTAAATGCCTTTGAACTCTGTATGTGTGTTTTGCTGCAGTCTTTACTACCTAGTTAAAATGTCCACACCAAGTACTAAAGCGTAAAAGGTTTTAAGATCTCTCATTCACACCTTAATATGAGGTTTAACTACACAATTTTCTTCCCATGAAAAGCCTTGAGACCATTAGTTAGTCACCCTCACTGCCTTCTCCCTCTACTCACTCACTGAGCAAGCATTCAGTGAGTGGTAAGGTGTTGCCTGCTCTTCAGTCAGTGCTTCAGGGTCTCATTACAGAGCTTGCTTTTAAGACTTTGTGGTTTTTTGTTTTGTTTTGGATTGGTTTGGTTTTGGTTTTCCTGACTGTCCTGGGATTCACTTTGTAGGCCAAACTGGCATTGAACTCACAGAGGTCTGCTTGCCTCTGCTACCACCAACATGTTTAAGACTTTTAAATCCACTGGGCAGTGGTGGCAAGTACCTTTAATCCCAGCACACTGGAGGCAGAGGCAGGTGGATCTCTGTGAGTTTAAGGCCAGCCTGGTCTACAAAGCGAGTCCGGGACAGCCAGAGATACACAGAGACACCCTGTCTTGAAAAATCAGAAGACTCTTAAATCCTGCATTTGCCTGGACTCTCAGGGCAGCTGACTTGGGAAATTCTAGGAGTCATTTAGGCCTCTCACCATGAGTTGTTGTCCAGATACAGCATGATTATAGGAATCTAGGTCATTTCCTGGAAATAGAACTGTTGTCCAGCACATGTTGGAATAGTCCAGCGCATGTCCTTGGGAACCCAGGCTCACACCCTGTAGCCAAATGAATTCAGGGTTTCCCTACTGAGTTCTTCTAAATTTTCTATGCAAATCTGCAGGGTAGATATTTGAGTGAAATGGTACAAAATGTTTTCTAAACTCATTTAACTTTTTCTTGGGTTTATTGTGTAGTATTGGGAAATAATGACACAGGATATATATATATACACACACATACATACACACACACACACACACACACACACACACACACACACATACATTTAGTCAACAAAAGCTTCCATGTGTCGATGGCATGCCTGGTGGTGTGTTATGGATACAGTGGCAACTAACTGGATGTGTAGGCCTGTCCTCATTAGCAGGAGAGAAACAGGAATGATATGCACTGAACTGTAAGGCAAACAATCATAGCAGTATTGTGACAGCTGCAGTGAAGGATTGCCACACAGCCAAACAAGAGCCTACATTAAAGGGTTTCTGACTGGTCAAGGAAGGCTTCTTGGGGGAGGTGACCTGGAGCTGATACCTGAAGCATGAGTAGTTCACCTCATGGTGAGGGTTACTATGTGACACAAGAAGCAGGTCAGTGGGGCAGACGGAGAGCATCGTGGGGCTACAGTGGTGACAGAGGTCCCACTATACAGGGGCTTGTGGGAAAGGCCTTACACTGAAAGTTCATATTTGTTTTGAAGATCTATGGAAGCCACTAGATCTGTACTTTTGGACAGATCATTTAAACTGTGAAATCAAGAGCCAATTAGCAGAGGACCTTGGGACCAAATGAGCTATTAGGAAGGTTGTAGAAGTGATTCATTGATCAAACAGAGGACTGAACTAGAAGGGATGCTAAAAGAACTCACTCATGTATGTAGATGAAGTCCTTTCTTGAAAAAGCAGCCAACACCACACAGAACTAATAGTTGTGTGCTAATTCAGACACCTGCCTACTTCACCAAAAAGCTCGCTCTGTTCCTGAAAGACTGGAGGCTGGGAAGGCAGTGATCTGCTCCCGCTTTGGTTCATCTGAATAAAGCACTGTGCAGAAACACTTGCCCCAGACTCTAGAGTATCTGCCATTTTGATCCAGAGAGCTCCAGAACTTTCTAGCCTAACACCTATCTTTAACCGTGCTCTCTGGGGGACCCAGTCTCTACCCATGTGACTGCATGTTCTTT
The DNA here is from genome assembly GCA_907169655.1 of Acomys percivali. Lineage (NCBI taxonomy): Eukaryota > Metazoa > Chordata > Mammalia > Rodentia > Muridae > Acomys > Acomys percivali. The sequence continues at coordinate 61,480,235 of OU015753.1, read as the reverse complement.
TCCTAGACCTGGGGACTTCTAAGCTGGGAGAGGTCATAGAAGATACCACCAACTTTGTCTGTAAGGAAGAACTTCTTCTTTATATCTGAAGACATTTGGAGCAAGAGTCAACTCCATCCACAATTACAGTAATGATTAGGCCCCGGGTACTATTTGTTCGTCCTGCTCCTGAGCCTCTGAGATCTTCTAACATATCTTACAATTCTCCCCTAACAATTGTTCACAAAACCTCTGTGCCAGAGTTACACAGTGAAAATCTTAGGGCTAGTGCCTTTAACAAAGCATGACTTACTCAGAATTGTACTCGGTGCATTCTGCATAGCCCAAATGTTGAATAAACATGTAAGTCTCCCGGCTACCTGGCTTGCGCTGAACTTTTCTTTCATTAACGTTTACACTGAGCTAGTTCAAATTTAATATTTTTGAGCCTGTGTAAATTTGTTTATTTTAGAACCAGGCATGGTAATACATGTCTATAAAATAGGGAAATGGTAGTAGGGTGATCATAAATTAGAGAACAGCCTAGACTAAAGAGCAAGAGGTTGTTTCAAAAAGATAAACAACAGCAAAGGGTTAAACTCTCAGTAGCTTTAAATATGCCTGGGAGGCCTTTAATCCCAGCACTCGGGAGGCAGAGGCAGGCAGATCACTGTGAGTTCAAGGCCAGCCTGGTCTACAAAGGGAGTCCAGGACAGCCAAGGCTGTTAAACAGAGAAACTCTGTCTCGAAAAACAAAACAAAACAAAATAAATATGCCTGGGTTTTGGCCCTATCCAAACAAATTCTGGATAGGAATTATGTCATACAATTTTCTTCCTATATTTTCATTGGAGTAGATTCATAGAACATATTAATAATTAGCTGTCTGAAGTAGCTCACAGCTTTAAAATGTCATAGAAATATGCTTTGGCTGTCTGTACTCACAAGTTTAGTGTGTCAGATTTTTGTTAGATTTTAGACTCTAGGAAAAATCTGATCTACTGCATTATCTAACTGCTGCTATGTCTAACATAGCTGGGAACAAACACAATTATATTTTATCAACTTTATAACCATACCAACATTTACAGGTAGGTGGAATTTGAGATGTGAGTGATAACAAGACTAATTAGATTACACTATCAGGAGCTCTTTAAGTTGGGTTCCCGGAAGACATGGGGACAGCAAAAGGATGTTACCAACACCCAGCAGGAAGCAGCATGGCAAGTCTTCACTGGTTATCACTTTAGGACTGTCCAGTAATCTCCATTGCCAGGCATCAAATTTACATTTCTGAATTGCCTATAATCACACAAAATAGTCTCTCATGGTGGTTAGAATTTCATTCCAAATGGGATTCTCATAATGTTGCCCAGGCACAAGCAACTCTCTAATAGAGCTTAAAAGACCATTCTTAAAACATTATGCCTGTTAACTAAAGGACTGTGTCATACCACAGAGATAACCTGTCCATCCATGGGCATGCCATCATGTAAATGCCATCAGCCTGGAAGTCCACCAACTCTAAAGGCATAATGAAAATGTGGCATTTATACATAACGAAATTTTATTGAGCTTTCAAAAAAAGAAACTATGAAACTTTCAGGAAAATGTATAAAACTGAAAAACATTAAGAGAAGTAACCTTGGCTCAGAAAAATAAGCACTGTAATTCTTTCTCACATTTTGATCCCAGCTTCTAATATATATCTAATATTAAATCAATATTTTATTATATTAATATTATAATACTATAAATTAACTTGCTATATAGTTAATACTTATTTAATTAACAATAATATAAATGTTTGATATTAATATATTTGATATATTTATATAATGTATAGTATATCATAGAATATATATGTATATATAAATGGGAATGAATGTGTATGGGGGCCAGAAAACTAGAAAAGGTCTCATGAAAGGAGAAATTAAGAGGCTTCAGGGACAGGACTAAGTAATGAATCACGTGTGATGTGGAAGTGGGAATACTGTGGTAGATGTGTTGAAGTGTGGGGGAGGGGTAAGGAGCAGGCAAATGGGAGAAAGGAATAGAGGAGGGTGTCAATCAAAACAAAGAATGTGTGAAGATACCATAAGGAGGAGAGCTGGAAAGATAGCTCAGTGGTTACGAGCACGGACTGCTCTTCCAGAGGACCAGGGTTTAATTCCCAGCACCCACATGATGGCTCACAGCTGCCTATGACTCCAGTCCCAGTGAATCTGACATCCTTTGTAGGTAATGCATGCCATACATGGTACACAGGCATACACTCAGGTAAATGCTCATGCACATAACATAAAAACACATACATTCTCAAAAAAGAGAAAATGCCTTAAGCTGCCTTGTAAGCCAATTAGAAACACAATTTTTAAAAATATACCTGTTTACAACAATGGTAAGAAGAGATCTTGATTAGGCAACCATCAGGGCCACCCATGATATGTAAAGATGACTTAAAACTAATTTGTTTGAATAGAATAAGGAGTGGGACAGCCTCCATGGTACGTATAGTCTTAGATGTTTGTAAAATATATAGGATCTCTAAGCCTCAGACTCTTTACTGGAAATAAAAGGCCACTTGTCTCCTGGGGTAAAATAAGCTAATGTAAAGCTTTAGCAGAACGCATGGTATGCAGTAGATGCTCAGGAGAGCAAAGCATTGGCTTTATTTTATTATCTATTGATGAATGGGTTATGTCACAAGACTTATCTGTTCACATTTATATTTGTGGGAAGGACAGATTGCTATGGAAGAGTCATGGCATTTCAAAAAGCCTGGCTTATACGGGGTCCAGAGGTAAGTCTCTCATTGTGGCAGTAGGTGAACTTGAGTCCCCCGTGCCCCCAAGCTTTGCATATTTCTTCTTAAAATATTTATTTGTTTATTTGTTTATTTATTTATTTATTTGTGCTTTATCTCCATGTACACCTTCAGGCCAGAAGAGGGCATCAGATCACATTATAGATGGCTGTGAGTCACCATGTGGCTGCTGGGTATTGAACTCAGGACCTTTGAAAGAGCAGACAGTGCTCCTAACCACTGAGCATCTCTCCAACCCCTTTGTAGATTTCTAAATCAGGTTGGAAATGTAAAAGAACATGGAATCACAGGATTCCAAGAGAGAATCTAGAGAGCTAAGATTCCAGGATGTTGCTACTGCCATTTTTACCTAGGCCATCTTGCCTTTCCCTTTAACAACAAAACAAGTTCCAGGATGGCTTGGGCTAGAGTGAAATTCTGTCTCAAAATCAACCACCAACCACACTTGCCAGTCATTCCCAAATAGTTCTACTGAGGGCCAAGTATTCAAACACATTACCCTATGGGGGCCATTCTTTCTTTCTTTCTTTCTTTCTTTCTTTCTTTCTTTCTTTCTTCCTTCCTTCCTTCCTTCCTTCCTTTCTTTTTTTTATTACCCTACATTGCTTTTCTTTTTAAAAATTTAATTTATTCAGATTGCATCCGGAATGTTATCCCCTCACTCATATCCTCCTCTTCCCACCTCCCACCCTCCTCCATCCCATTCCCCTCCCTGAGACCTCTAACAGAAGGGGACCTCCTTCCCCACCATATGACCACAGTCTATTAGGTCTCATCAGGATAGCCTGCATCCCCTTCCTCTGTGTGCCACCAGGCCCCCCCACCAAGGGGAAGCCATCAATTGGGGGCACCAGAGTTCATGTCAGAGGCAGTCCCTGCTCTCCCCACAACCACGAAAAATGTGCTGTCCATTGGCTAGATCTGAACTTGGGGTCTAGGTTTACTTTACTGCATGCATTGTCTTGAGTTGGTACAACAGTTTGTACAGGCCCCGCCCCCCTCTTCCCGGGTCCAGACCCGCCAGTATTGATGAAGTATTCTCAAGATAAAAAATTTGATAAATAAAATGAAATAAAACCTAATTAAATGAAATGATAGTTAGCCCTGTTTGCTGTTTGTCACATTATTCTAAATCAATTCATAGATTTAATGAAACCTCAATTACAGACATCTGTTCATAAGGTTTCATGAATTGATTATAAACTTTATAAGGAAGAACAGAACTTAAGGAAATACCAATGACAGTACTGAGGAAAAATTTTAAATAAGTTATAAAATGTGCTAATTATAAAAGGCTGATACATTCAATCCTGAATTAATTTATTAAATATAAGCTTACTAGCCTGGGGGTGGCAATGGTGCATGCCTTTAACCCAGCACTCCGGAGGCAGAGGCAGGAGAATCTCTGAGTTTGAGGCCAGTCTGGTCTACATAGTAAGTTCCAGGACATCCAAAGCCACATAGAGAAACCTTGTCTCAAAAAAATAAAAACTAACTCCCCCCCAAAAAATCAAAATAAATATGAGCTTAAAGTAAATGAAAAGAGAACCCATAAATATATAACTATAATAACATCTTGCTACACATGTACGCTGCAAATAATTAGAATCAAAAATATATGAAAACTTCAATGTTTAAGATATAATTTATAAGATGAGCAAAAGATTTGAAATACATTTTTTTGTAGATGAAGAAATATATACAGATGTAAACTTAACAGAGTTATGTGACAATAGACAGAATATCTAGTAGTCGTCAGGGAAATAAAACACCATAAACGCAGAGAGGAGTAACTTATTGAGACAGGGTCTCTCTGTGTAGCCCTGGCTGTCCTGGAACTCAATCTGTATACACCAGGCTGACCTCAGCCTTACAGAGATTCACCTGCCTCTGCCTCCTGACTGCTGGGATTCAAGGTGTGGACCACCATTGCCCAGCGAGAGAAGAAATTTTATACTCCTTTGTTTGGCTAAAAAGATATAGAGGCTGGAGGGAGGGTTTAGTCATTCAAAGTACTGACTGCTCTTCCAGAAGACCTGGGTTCAGTTCCAACCCCCCATGACAGCTCACAACTGACTGTGACTCTTGTTCTAGAGGATCTAATGTCTTTTCTGGCCTGCCTGGCCACTGCATGCATATGCTGCATGGGCATACATGCAGATAAAATACCCATACACACAAAATAAAAATACATATTATTTTTAAGTTATAATGCCAGTATAATGAGTCAATAAGATTGAGATCAATTGCCGGGTGTGGTGGCACACGCCTTTAATCCCAGCACTTGGTAGGCAGAGGCAGGCTGATTGCTGTGAGTTCGAGGCCTGACTAACCTGGAATTCACTGTGTAAACCAGGCTGGACTTGAACTCATACAGGTTGACCTGATGCCCCTTCCTGAGTACTAGGATTACAGTCATGTGCTGCTATACTTGGTTCAATATACTTTTTTTTTCTTTGTTTTTTGAGACAGGGTTTCTCTGTGTAGCCTTGACTATCCTGTACTTGCTTTGTAGACCAGGCTGGCCTTGAACTCACAGCGATCTGCCTGCCTCTGCCTCCCAAGTGCTGGGATTAAAGGAGTGTGCCACCACTGCCCTGTGGTTCAATATACTCTTGAACCCAGTAAATCCACCATGTATTCTCCACCCTTCACCTCCCCAGTCCACTCCAGACAATAAGATTTTTGGCATAGTTTCACTGTTTATAATAGAAAACAAAACAGAATCCTAGAATTCATGCATGTAAAAAGCAAACTTTCACATCACAGGGTCCAGGGGTGGCTGAGGCAGGACAGTAGCGGCAGTGATGGAGGCCAAAAGAAGCTGGTCACAGTGAGAAACTCTATACCTTAACTCTTAAACTTTCAGGCTGGTAGCCTTGCTATTTGGACCTATTTGGTCGCAGGGAGAAGGAAAAAAAAAAGAGAAGATCATACATTCACACAAACACAGGAAGCTCCCACAGATCATTCATACAAACATACACAGACAATCAGACACATTTTTGGATGAAGTAGGGGGCTTCAACAAACATTTATTTTTGTCTTGGGTTTTTATACCATCTACAACAACTGTTCTCTATGTATGAAAATATTACCTCATTCAAAAGGAGATACAATCATTACATAAAATGAGAGTTACAGTAGGAGTATGGATTGTAGGTTCTTAAGTTAGAACTGTATCTAACTAGATACTTTTTCTCATTATAAGTTTAAAGCACTAGTTTTATCTATTTTCTCATTATGAGTTAAAAGTAGAAATTTTATATCTTTTATTTCATATGTACATTATGTGTTCAAAACAAGAGTTTTCTTTGTCAAGGTTTTTCCAAGAAACAGGTGTCTTTAGTGTCTCATACAGCTAACCATTTATTCTTTGTTTCTACATTCATGTGGTCTTTCTTATCATGATGTACACCCGGGCCTTATCCCTGGACTAAACCTAGGATGAATATTATTTCCTCAATTTTAATTTGCTTCAATCTTGTTTTCCTTCTTGGTGTAAATCAAGTGCTTCACAGAGCTTCTAGCTAATTAGCAGGAGTGTAAAACGTTAAATCAATTCAGGGATTGATGGAGCAATAGGCAGTGAGGTATTCTCTATCCCATGTCAGGTATATGAGACAAACATGGACAGGAAATATAGCTACAGTAAGCAGTCTTGAAGCAAAATCTCTGGACTTTGCCTAAATCAGGAATACACCTGTTCGCCAGGCATGCAAACACTGGGCCATGGGCTGCCTCCAGGAAGCTCGCTTGCTTGCTTTTGCCAATCCAGCATGGGAGTGCTCCCGGCACATCCACACGCGTAACCAGAGAAGGACACATACGTAAACAGCATTGTTTGTTTTTTCAGCATAATGTAATATTTTATAGCAGTGGACATAAACTATAGCTATGTATGATAACAGAAAAATTACAGTATGATATTGAAATAAAAGTTTTGTTGAATGGTCAGTTAGCTAGCTAGGCCTGATGACCTGAGTTTGGTCCCTGGAAACCACAGGATGGAAGAAAAGAATCAGAGCTTGTCCTGTGACCTCTGTATGTGCATGCACACACACACACACACACACACAAACATACACATACTCAGACACACACAGACACACACATACAGACATACACACACACTGTACAAGTATAAGGAGGGAGTTGCTAGTCTTATGGGCTACTATTGATTGCTTTGTCTTTGAGACAGGGATTCTCTGTGTAACAGCCCTGGCTGTCCTAGACTTGCTCTGTAGACCAGGCTGGCCTCCAACTTGCAGAGATCCACTTGCCTCTGCCTTCCAAGTGCTGGGATTAAAGGTGTGTGCCAACGTACCCAGCTATGGGCTACTTTACATATAAGAAAACATATGATTGAAGTCAAAGACAAGGGCTGGGGACGTATCTCGTGTAGTAAAGTGTTTGCCTGGCATGCATGAATCCCCAACACAGCATAGACTAAGCATGATGGTGTAAACTTTAATTCCAATACTACAGAGGTAGAGGCAATGTGACCAGAATTTCAGGGCTTTCCTTGGCTACACAGGAAGTTTGAGGCCTGCCTAGATTGTATGAGACCTTGTCCCAAGAGAAACAAAATCATCTTTAAGAAAAACTAAAAGAATTTTTAAGGGACATGTGTGTGAAAGCATATACACATAAATACATGTGTGTAATTATCAACAATGTTTAAGTAAAGACTGTTAATTATATTGAGCATATATATATATATATATATATACTCAAATATATTGTATGTATGTTTACACATATACATACACAACCTGAAGAGAAGCACATAGGTAGATACAAATTATTGATAATTTTCTGTTTCTTTGTGCTTGGTAGAGGGCTGAGTTCATGGATATTCAGCATCTTACTGTCTCAATAATGAAAAATGTAAAGTCCTGTAGACTATGGATGAATTAGTGCCATAATATAAAGGTTGTGGCTAATCAGATTTTAGGTAACCAGGTTGAAAAGGAGAACATACTAGTAATTGCAAGCATTCTGTGGTGTAGCAGTTTCCTCCCAGATCAAAACTTCCCAGCTTGGAGGGAAGCTTTAAAACACAGGATGTTTTAAGCATCCTTGTTACTTTTCTTCCCTGGGTCTGTGTATTGTAGTGTGTTTATCCTGTGCTAAATGAATGAAATCCACTTATATGTGAGCACACACCATCTTTCTAGGTTTGGGTTACCTCACTCAGGATGGTCTTTTTTAGTTCTATATATTTGCCTGCAGGTTTCATGATTTCCTTGTTTTTAATGGCTGAGTAGTATTCCATTGTATAAATATAACATGGTTTCTTTCTACATTCTTCTGATGAGGGACATCTAGGTTGTTTCCAGATTCTGGCTATTACAAATAAAGCTGCTATGAATGTAATTTAGCAAATGTCCCTGTCAGATGGTAGAGTGTCTTTTGGATATATTCCCAGGAGTGATATAGCTGGGTCTTGAGGTAGAGTTAATCCTAGTTTTCTGAGAAAGCACTAGATTGATTTCCAAAGTGGTTGTACAAGTCTGCACTCCCACCAGCAATGGAGGAGTGTTCCCCCTTCTCCACATCCTTACCAGAATGTGCTCTCACTTGAATTTTTGATCTTAGCCACTCTGACAGGTGTAAGATGGAATCTCAGAGTCATTCTGCATTTCCCTGATGACTAAGGGTGTTGAACATTTCTTTAAGTACTTCTTGGCCATTAGAGATTTCTCTGTTGAGAATTCTGTTTAGCTCTGAGCCTCATTTTTGCTTCGTTTTGTTTTTCAAGACAGGGTTTCTTTGTGCAATAGCTTTAGCTGTCATGGAACTCTCTTTGTAGACCATGTTGGCCTTGAACTCACAGACATCTGCCTGCCTCTGCCTCCATGCCTGGCCTGAGCCCCAGTTTTTTAATTGGGTTATTTTGTTGGTTTTTTTTTTAGTTCTTTATGATATATATATATATATATATATATATATATATATATAGTCAATTACATATTAGATATCGAAATATCTATTAGATATTGTCAATGTAGGATTGGTAGAGATCTTTTCCCAATCTGTAGACTACCTTTTCGTTCTATTGACAGTGTCCTTTGCTTTCAAGGGGAAATAGAATAGACAGAGGCAGTGGTTGAAGAGAGGGAACAAGGTAGGAGGGGAATGCAGAGAGAAATAAAGGTGGGGAGCAGAGCTGGGGAGAGCAGGGGCAGGACAGAAGGCCTGGGGAGAAAAGAGAAACTGTGGGTGGGGGCATCTCTGTGACAAGCTGGAGCCCTAAGTCAGAATAGGTCTCTGGGAGGACATGAGGGGGACTGTAGCTGAGACTCCTAGTACCAGGGACCACGGAGACTGAAGAGGACACCTTCTAACTATACAATATTCCTGGTGTAGGGAGAACACCAACCCACCCACAAAAACTTCTGTCCAATACTTACCCTTGCCTACAAGACAGAGTAAGGCAGGGATAAAGATAGAGCAGCTAGAGATTGATGGAATGTCCAACCAATGCCTGGCCCAACTCAAGACCTACTCTGTGGGAGAGAGCCAACCCCGACACTGTTATAGATACTCTGCTAGACTTGCAGACAGGAGCCTAGCATAGCTGTCCTCTGAGAGACTCCACCCAGCAGCGTTTTGAAACAGATGCTGAGATTCACAGTCAAACATTAGGCAAAACATAGGGAGTCTAGTAGAAAAGTATGGGGTGGGGGTATAAAAGGACTTAGAGGTGACAGGAGCCCCACAAGAAGACCAACAGAGTCTGAAGCACCAGCCAAGGACCATGCATGGCCTGTGCCTAGGTCCTCTACATAGATGTAACCAGTGGGCAGCTCAGGCTTCATGTGGGTCCCCTAGTGAGGGGAGCGGGGGCGGGTGGTGGTGGTGGTGGTGGTGGTGATGGTCGTGCTGTCTCTTACATGGACGCTGTTGACTGCTTTTTGATAACTTCCCCCTGACAGGACTGCCTTGCCAGGCCACAGAGGAAGAGGAAAAATTCAATCCTGATGTTACTTGATGAACTGGGGTGGGTGGGCAGGGGTAATCGCCTTTTCTGAGGAATAGGGGAGGGGGAGGGGAGAGGGAGAAGGGAGGGTGGGGCTCGGAGGAGAAGGGGGAGGGGGCTATGACAGAGATGTAAAGTGAATAAATAAATTAAGTAATAAAAAGGGAAAAAAAGACAACAACAGAAATAAAGCCAAAATAATAATAATAATAATAATAATAATATATAAATGAACCACTGGCTGTTAGAAAGGAGGTGAAAGAACAGGATGTTCTAAGGGAAGGTAAAACATCCCCCCCCCCCCCCCCCCCCCCCCTGGGGAAGCCTGTTAACACAGGAAGCAAACCACTCAAAGGCTTCAGAAAGTTCCTGCAACTGATTGAATACACTAGGCACTTACTTTCCCAGGCATATAAGCTATAAGGGCTACCGAGAGATACTTACAGATGAGAAAAGCTGCCTGAAAGAAGCCGATCATCTGCCATGCCTGCAAGGAGAAACCAGATCAACTGCCCAGAAGAGGCTCAAAACAACCTACCCGACAGGGTAGCCTGTCGAGCTACCTGTGGGTTGTGTAGTGTGCTGGGCTGGGCTTTTGGTGACAGAGCTATCTTTGAGTCATTTCTGTTCCTATATTTAACTTCTCACCCATATTTATGTAAGGAATGCCAATAAGACTCATCACTTCACCAAACTGGACTTGGGTGGTATCTGTACTTTGGTTTGTACTTAGTTGCCTATCTGACGTAAGCAGACATTTGTTCATGTCTGCCTAGCAAGTGTCATACAACACATTCATATAGCACTTACCATGTGGCAAATACTGTTTCTAAGCTCTTTATATGTTCTAACTCATTTAATCTCAATAAGGAGATTCCTTGATAATACTATTTAGATTCTTTGATAATTCCTATTTGATAGATAATAAAGCCAAAGTCCAGAGTTATGGTAGCTCCTTCCAAGGCCCACAGCACAGCTGACATTAGTTCAAACTGACTTCATCACTACCTTATAAGGAATATAAATAAAGGATATAATTATAATAGGGCTTAGTCATGATGAAGTTACAGCATAGTGTTTTTTTTTTTTTTGCAACAATAGTAAAAGGAATACATGCAAAGTATACTAAGACTCAGTGAAGTGCATATTTTAAATGGATGAACTTTATGCTATGAATTACATATATATTTTTGCAACACGGTCTTTCTCTATAGCCCAGCCTGCCTGGGAACTCACTATATAACCTAGGCTAGCCTCAAATTTGTAACAGTCCTTCTGCCCCAGTCTCCCATAGAGAAATCTGTTTTTAAAACTCCCCACAAACCACAAGTAAGTTCATCACTTTGTAACGCAAACCAGGTCTCACCATGATTGATTACTCATGGGTCAAATATGTACTCCTCATGGCATCTAATAAAACAAACCTCACTGTCAAGAGAGCACTCACTTTACTTTAGGAGACGAGACAAGAAAATTTAATCTACTATTATGGAAGAGAAAAATGTTCAGTCTCCAGTTTTAGTCCTGTTTGTTTATATCAGGAAATTAAACAGCTCTCAACTTCAACTATAAAGTCATATTGCAATCATAATTGTGTGTGCACTGAGGATACACAAACAATAAAACCTAGGAAAAACAGAAGGAAAGAACATTGAAATTGTGCTGATATAATTTTTAAGTTGTGCATAAACTTTTGCTTTTTCCTTCCATGTTTAAAATTGATTTTAAACGAGATAGAGAAAACACTTTATAGGGGAAGCCAGCAGTAGCTTTTCCTTAAGGCCAGTACTGAGGCAAAAATGGGCTATGAAAGCTTTCCTCAGCACTGTTTCTTGGGTTTTGCAGAGCACTAAAAGGACCAATTGACTGATGTATTGCTGTGCTGCTATGATGCTGGGGGAATTTGTCGCTAGCTTAACTCTAGTCACAGACACTGACAGATTCTCATCCAGGGCAGTTGCTCTCATGGATCTGGCCACGGATCACTTGAATGCAAGAGGAAATCCAAAGAAGGGTTCCAAGTGCTTGTCCTTTTAACCAGGGGTCACTTTTATCCTTTCTCGGCCCTCTGCAAAGTACATGTGTAAATACAGACTGCGAAAGCCTCACTTAAATAGCTTCATGCTTCAAAGAATACAAAGGAGGTGAAAGGGAAATACATCACTTAACCACAGCACGGCTTCTAAACGATTGCTTTCTATTTCAGTGAACATTTGTTTAAGGTCAAATACAAGCAGAATAAAAAGATTATACTTGTAAGAAGCACGCATGTGCTTCTCAAGTCATTCTGTTCTGACATGGGCCAACATGTATAACAGGCTATGTTTTGACTCTTACTGTCTAAAGGTGATGGCCTTTTACTGTTAGCTTTAAAACGACCATTCCTCTTTGCTCCAAGCAGGCTACTAGTTTCCCCTTCTTAACCCTGTCAGATGTGGGAAAGTAGCTTCTATCAAGCTCCCTGATGCTCCCAAAGAGCAAGCCACTGAGCCTCGGCGCACCTCAAGCACCACCACAAATATTGTCCCTTTTCATCTCCTTCAGTTCCTTTTCTTGGATCTGGTGAACCCTCAACCCCCTGCCATGAGGTTGGGGAAACTACACGTGGTTTTATTGGTCCTTATCATGGCTTTGGATCAGGGAGCCACTTATGTTAATCAATTTAGGCTAAAAGTAGTTACTTCCAAGTTTTTCTGGATTGTCTATAGCATTGAGTAATCAGGTTAAGGCTTAACTTCAATTCCCTTTTTGTAGTATTCATATAAGTTAATTTTTTGTTTTGTTTGTTTTTTTGAGACAGGGTTTCTCTTGTAGTCCTGGCTGGCCTGACCTCACTTTGTAGACCTGGCTGACCTTGAACCTGCCTGCCTCTGCCTCCCAAGTGCTGGGATTACAGGCGTGCACCACCAAGCCCAGCTCACCAAATTTTTATCTTTCAATATCACTTTTCTTTTTATTTTTTAAAAAAGATTTATTTATTATTATGTATACAGTGCTGAAGAGAGCATCAGATCACGTTATACATGGTTGTGAGCCACCATGTGGTTGCTGGGAATTGAACTCATGACCTTTGGAAAAGCAGTCAGTGCTCTAAACCGCTAAGCCATCTCTCCAGCCCCCCTCAATATCACTTTTCACTAAAGAGAAGCATAACTTCTTGTAGAAATGGTGGGTTCCACAGCTGAAGTGAAATGTATCAGGCATGTCGGGAACAATATAATGGCGCAGGGGAGAATGGAAATAGGATTGTAGACTTAAGAAAAAAGCAGTAAAATAATCTTTCAATTGTTGAGACTGCGTGCTCAGAGCATTGGATGGTCTTCAAAACCATTCTACTGTTGTAGATTTTCAAACCAAAATTATACAAGGGAAATATTCATTTATCATACTGAAAAGTCTCTTGCTAATTCCAGATCTTCAGTCCTGCCCCCGAGAGCAATCTCTGTAATAATTTCAATAAAAATATAAGCGTATGTATGCAAAACATAAATTTATTTATTTTTTATTTTAATATTTTATTAATTTATTCATATTACATCTAAATTGTTAGCCCATCCCTATAATACATAAATTTAAAAACCACAATTAGGTAGTTTATTATATGCATTTTTCTCTGACTGATGGCATTTTATGTAAACAATGTTTTAAAAAATTATTTTTGCAGGTCTGGAGAGATGGTTCTGGGGTAAGAATTCCTGCTACTCTTACAGAAGACTGCAGTTTGTTTTCCAGGGCCCAGGTTGGTGACTCACAATCCTGACTCTCCAGCTTCTGGGACCCGTCACCTTCTTCTGGCTTCTCTGGGCACTAGAACAGTACTATACATGTAGACATTCACAGAAGACAGGGTCTTATTGTATAGTTCCCGCTGACCTGGAATTCATTATGGAGACAATAAAGCTGGCCTTGAATTCACAGCGATCTGCCTGCCTCTGTCTTTCAAGTGTGTGTGTGTGTGTGTTTGTGTCTGTGTGTTAAAGGGGTATACCTTTATGCCCTGCTAATAAAATAAATAAATATTATAAAAATTATTTTATTTTTCCAGTACTGGGGACTGAACCTAGAGCTTCGCCTAGGTGGCAAAGTGTCCTAAGGCTGACTCCAGACTTTTGTGTGGGGGTGGTTTGTGATGCTTTAGCCCAGAAGTAGCTGGGATTACAGGTGTTCCACAAAGCCCCACAACAGCTCCTTCTTTTTTTTTTTTTTTAAATTAAACTTTTTTAACTCAGGGTTTCTCTGTAACAGCCCCAGCTGTCCTAGATTCACTTTGTAGACCAAGCTGGCCTCGAACTCACAGAGATCTGCTTCCCTCTGTTTCGGAGTGCACCACGGCTCCCGTCTGACAACAGCTACTTTTTAATACAAGTATGTCTGTGCATTGTAGTATTTGGGGTTTATGGCTTACATATTGGGTTTTTTCAAATCCCTCTGATGTGGTCAAGAGATTTTTGGGCTGAATGTTCACCAAGTAAGGATTAAATACTGACAAAATAAAACAGTTAAAGTAAGGCTAACCAGGTTGCTATATCTAATTTTCGAGCAGTTTAAAAGTTTAGATTTCAGGGTTTTTTTTGGTTTCTTTGTTTGATTTTGTTTTGTTCTTTTGTGGAGAGGGCATTATTATAACCTTGTAAAATGTCCTGTTTTAAAACACATTCTCTACTCAGTCTCATTAGATGCGAATACTCTTTCTTGGGGGAAGAGTGAAGAAAGCCTATTTTTCTTCACTAGAAGGTAAACGCCAGAGGTAAAGACTATCCGTCGAATCTCACAATTATTACTCGACTTGCGTTTAGACCTGGATCATGATTAAATGACTCAAAGGGAGGTGGATGCTAATATGGATTAATCCGAGTGCTAAGGTCCAAGAAACAAGAGAAAAATGTAATGTCCCCCAACGGTGAGAAGCGTTACACATCAAAGCTAAGCGCAACTGTATTATGTTCCCCAACTCTTACAAAAAGCAAGCCCTACACCGCTTCACAACTTAAAGCAGGAAGCAAGAAACGTCTGCAGTGGCCATCGCGGGTCCGACCAGCCTGGAGGCTGGGCGCACAGGGTCACCGCAGGCCCTAAGGCTGCCGCCCAGAGCGGCCAGGTCTCCGCCGCGCCGTTTCCTGTGTCCGCCGGCGGGCAGTGACTCGGTACCGCCCAGGGCGTCAGCGTGACCCCGAGGCTCAGTGAACCCTGAACTCACCGCCCCTGCAGCGGCCAGCCAGCCGCACAGACCCGGGCAGGCGCTGGCTCGCGCACGGGAGGGGGTGGGGCTTTCTCAGACTGCTAACTAAGATGGTGTCGGCTGGACTTCCCGGGACAGCTTGCCTAAGCGGGATCGAGAGCCACCAGCCGGGAGGACGACGGAGCGCACTGTCCCGCCCAAGACAGGACCGTGCCGGGGAGCCCGCAAGTTCCAGACTCTAAGGACCGAAGAAGCACAGCCAAGTACGCCTTGGGACCCTAACAAGTGTTCAAGAGAACGCAGAAAGCGCGGGGAGGCGGGCCTTTGACTCACTGTCACCATCTCGCGACAGCTAAAGTGACGTCGCACGGGAGGCGCGCGCTCTACTCTTTTTCACCTTCAGACTTCTCTGGTTTACGGGGCCTGCGCCTTTAAAGGTTGAGTGACGGACAGCGCTGTCGCCCTATCACCTTCCTCGTCAGCATCCAATCAGATTTAAACTTTCCGCAGGCGCCGGACAAGTTGGAAGACTCGGGTCGAAAAAGGAAGCGGGCGAGCGAGTGAGTGAGTGAGCGAGCTCTTTGTCTCTCGCGAGATCGGGCAGAGCCAAGTTCTCAGGGGGGAAAAAAAAAAAAACATCAAAAAACAACCCACGCCAGAACTGATGTCCAGACTTCCCAAGCAGTGATTTAAAGGACGTGGCCACAGACCAATGAAAAGGACGAGGAGGTGGGACCGCCGCTTCCGCCGTGCCAGAAGTACCGTTACAGGGCAGGCTTTTCGTCCAATCAACGCCTCGAGGCTCTGGGTCAGGTGACCATGAAGTGCGAGGCGGGGCGGAGCTACGGCCTGGCGCGAGGAACCGTTAAGATAGACAACGACCACAACCAATGAGGTACTGCGATTAGGGCGTTGGGAACCCAATAACCGCGTCGGGGCGGGCGCCTTCCCGTAGCGCGGGGAGATGTGAAGACGGACAAAGAGTTTTTCCAATGAGAAAGCCGAGGAGCGGAGTTAATTGACCAATGAGGTCTGCGGGGCGGGAGCCTTTGCCGCGGCGAAGTCCAAGATGGCGGCGTGCGAGTCCGCTGTGTGAAACGAGCGCGGGGTGGCGGGTTAGTCAGCTCCGCAGGGACGACCTCCGGCGACCCTCCACGATGAAAGGGAAGGAGCGCTCGCCGGTCAAGCCCAAACGCTCCCGCGGTGGCGAGGACTCCGGTTCTCGCGGGGAGCGGAGCAAGAAGTTAGGGGGCTCCGGCGGCGGCAGCAACGGGAGCAGCAGCGGCAAGGCGGACGGCGGCGGGTCGCGGCGGAGCCTCCACCTGGACAAGTCCGGCAGCCGGGGCGGCAGCCGCGAGTATGACACCGGCGGGGGCAGCTCCGGGAGCCGCTTGCACAGTTACAGCTCCCCGAGCACCAAAAATTCCTCAGGCGGGGGCGAGTCGCGCAGCAGCTCCCGGGGTGGAGGCGGGGAGTCACGTTCCTCCGGGGCCGCCTCCTCAGCGCCTGGCGGCGGGGACGGCGTGGAGTACAAGACCCTGAAGATCAGCGAGCTGGGGTCCCAGCTGAGTGACGAGGCGGTGGAGGACGGGCTGTTTCACGAGTTCAAGCGCTTCGGTGACGTGAGTGTCAAAATCAGTCACCTCTCAGGTTCTGGCAGCGGGGACGAGCGGGTAGCCTTTGTGAACTTCCGGAGGCCGGAGGACGCGAGGGCGGCCAAGCACGCCCGAGGCCGCCTGGTGCTCTACGACCGGCCTCTGAAGATAGAAGCCGTGTACGTGAGCCGGCGCCGCAGCCGCTCCCCGTTAGACAAAGATACTTACCCTCCGTCGTCCAGCGTGGTGGGAACCTCTGTGGGTAGCCACAGGCACGCCCCTGGAGGAGGTGGAGGCCAGAGGTCACTTTCCCCCGGCGGGGCTGCTTTGGGATACAGAGACTACCGGTTGCAGCAGTTGGCTCTTGGCCGCCTGCCTCCTCCACCCCCGCCGCCCTTGCCCCGAGAGCTGGAAAGAGAACGAGACTATCCGTTCTATGACCGAGTGCGCCCAGCTTATAGCCTTGAGCCGAGGGTGGGAGCCGGGGCGGGGGCTGCTCCTTTCCGAGAAGTGGATGAGATATCACCCGAGGATGACCAGCGTGCCAACCGGACACTTTTCTTGGGCAACTTAGATATCACTGTGACAGAAAGTGATCTCAGAAGGGCTTTTGATCGCTTCGGAGTCATCACAGAAGTGGACATTAAGAGGCCTTCTCGTGGCCAGACCAGTACCTATGGCTTTCTCAAATTTGAGAATCTAGACATGTCTCACAGGGCCAAACTAGCGATGTCTGGCAAAATTATAATTCGGAATCCAATCAAGATTGGTTATGGTAAAGCCACACCCACTACCCGACTTTGGGTGGGTGGCCTGGGACCTTGGGTGCCTCTTGCTGCCCTAGCACGAGAATTTGACCGATTTGGCACCATTCGAACAATAGACTACCGAAAAGGTGACAGTTGGGCATATATACAGTATGAAAGCCTGGATGCTGCGCATGCTGCCTGGACGCATATGCGTGGATTCCCACTTGGCGGCCCAGATCGTCGCCTCAGAGTAGACTTTGCAGACACAGAACATCGTTACCAGCAGCAATATCTTCAGCCTCTGCCTTTGACTCATTATGAACTAGTGACAGATACTTTTGGACATCGAGCACCTGACCCTTTGAGGAGTGCTCGGGATCGGACACCACCCCTGCTATACAGAGATCGTGATAGGGACCTTTATCCTGATTCCGATTGGGTGCCACCCCCGCCACCAGTTCGAGAACGCAGTGCTCGGGCTGCAGCTAGTGCTGTGACTGCTTACGAGCCACTGGACAGCTTGGATCGAAGGAGAGATGGCTGGTCATTGGACAGGGACAGAGGTGATCGGGATTTGCCGAGCAGCAGGGACCAGCCAAGGAAGCGAAGGCTGCCTGAGGAAAGTGGAGGACGGCATCTGGATCGATCACCTGAGAGTGACCGGCCTCGAAAACGTCACTGCACTCCTTCTCCTGACCGAAGTCCAGAACTGAGCAGTAACAGAGATCGCTACAACAGTGACAATGACCGATCATCTCGTCTTCTTCTCTTGGAAAGGCCCTCTCCAATCAGAGATAGACGGGGCAGTTTGGAGAAGAGCCAGAGTGACAAGCGAGACCGTAAAAACTCTGCATCAGCTGAACGGGATAGGAAGCACCGGACAGCTGCTCCCACAGAGGGGAAAAACACTCTGAAAAAGGAAGAACGATCTGATGGCAATGCACCCAGTGCCAGCACTTCTTCATCAAAGCAGAAGCCACCTTCCCAGAAACAGGATGGAGGGACAGCTCCTGTGGCAGCATCCTCTCCCAAACTCTGTTTGGCTTGGCAGGGCATGCTTCTCCTGAAGAACAGCAACTTCCCTTCCAACATGCATCTGTTGCAGGGTGACCTCCAAGTTGCTAGCAGTCTACTCGTGGAGGGCTCAACTGGAGGCAAAGTAGCCCAGCTCAAGATCACCCAGCGGCTCCGTTTGGACCAGCCCAAGTTGGATGAAGTAACTCGGCGCATCAAAGTGGCAGGGCCTAATGGCTATGCCATTCTTCTGGCTGTACCTGGAAGTTCTGACAGCCGATCTTCCTCTTCCTCAGCCACATCAGACACTGCCACCTCTACTCAGAGGCCACTTAGGAACCTTGTGTCCTATTTAAAGCAAAAGCAGGCAGCTGGGGTGATCAGCCTCCCTGTGGGAGGCAACAAAGACAAGGAAAACACCGGGGTTCTTCATGCCTTCCCACCTTGTGAGTTCTCTCAGCAGTTCCTGGATTCCTCTGCCAAGGCACTGGCCAAATCAGAAGAAGATTACCTGGTCATGATCATTGTCCGTGGTGCGTCCTAAAGTCCATGTGTAACTTGTATTTACTACTTTGACATGATTCCTTGTTTTGTGATGTGTAAAATGGGATACAGCATCAGATGAAAATTTCTTTCAATTAGTTTAGTTGGGTTTTTTATATATATATTTTTGTAAACCTCCTTAAAATAGATATTTGGGGCAGTTTTGCTATTATTTTAAGTGAAAGGGATGCCCTGAAGGTAGCAGGAAGATAGGTTTGCTTTAATTAGGAGATCTTATCCTCAAGTAACTTTTCTTTTTCTTCAGGTGTTTCATTTTCAATCTTGAGTTTTAAAAAAAAATCCTCAAAATGATAAAACCCACAATTTTTTAAATCATAATTTGGAGAAAAGAGCCTCTGATAATATTTAATCTTCTGAAAAAATGGCTTGATTGGTGCATGGATAATTTCTATACTAGAAACATTGACTAAAATTTGATCAAGTATTGCAAAGTCCATTTATTTTAATCAGGTATTTGAATATTTCTTTAAAACACAGTTTATTCCCAGAAAGTTTGCTTTAACGCTTATATCATTAGTTTTTGAGTTTTGTATCCCATGTTTGTAGCAGTGATTGGTTAAAAACTGAGGCTTGTGTTATGAACCATTACCTCTTCAGCTGGTATGCAAGAAATGAGTAAGTGCTTTTAAAATGAGAATTGGTTGGTAAGTGAGGTGCATAGTGGTGTTTTTATTGACTGAGAGGTGTAGCTAATACAATTCTAATTGTACATACTTCAAAACCAAAAAATTGAAGCTTTTTTGTATCCATTTAAGAAACTTCTGGTTTCAGTAATAGAAGAGTTGTCTGCAGGCTTATAAGTAATCTTTTTTTCCCCTAGTGCACATTTAATCAAACATTTTAATTACAGATTTTTTAAAGGTGATTGTAAAGTGCCCATGATATATTTGAAGAAATTTTCAAATTTTAAAAAAATTTTATTTTTATGTTTAAACAAGAGTAGTGGCATTACATTGTTGACAGTGTTTTGAATGTCTTTGAAATTTAATGTTTAATTTTGACAGCTGTCTGGCTGTAGATGCTTGAAATATTGGCGTTAGCCTGCCCACCCCCCTTTGATTTCCCAGGTACTTGGAATTAAAGTAATTTAACTTCACAGACAACACCCCCCACCCCCACCCCCACCCCCCGGCCCTCTTCTCCAAAATAAAGAGCTGAGGATATGACATCTGGGTCTTAATAAGGGCTTTTGTTACTTTATAATAATGTTTATTTGTTTTATGTGCCCTTCTGCCACCATTTATAATTTCTAAGGCCATTATTAAATATGGTTTTCTTTTTTAATTTAAATACTGAGGATTTCAACTAGGGCCCAGTATTTAGTTACGATTAGGAACTTGAGTTTTTGATCATGGTCAGTTTTTCTGTTCTGTGAACGTGAGTTACTCAAAGTCTTGCAGAACCCAACTGTTTTCTTTCTGTTATGAAAGCTCATAGATTTGAAATAGCATCAATAATAACCCAGAAAAAGGTCACATACTTTTAATTATTCATTATGATAGGTGTATACTACATGTCAGTATGAAAGCCTCATCACTACTATGTCATACTTTTGTTTTTCACTATTTATGATTTTTATTTTAATTTGGAGGTTTTTGAGAAAAAGAATGTACTAGGCTTACAAGCACAGAGGTCCTTGGTGTGCCTATAGGAAAAGTACCTGAAATCCTCTTAAGACTTGGGTGTCTTTTGCCTCCAAAAAACAAAAACAAAAAAAACCAACAGCAGTAGGCATGAAATAGACATCTTTTCAGAAACTGATTCAAGTGTAGTCTGTGTACATGAAGTGTAAGTACAGTTTTTAGTTAGGTAGATTTTCCCAGTTTAAATAATTTCATTAGCGATTAACTTTTAGCATATATATTTTTTTAATAAGATAGTTGGGCAAATTATTTTGCTGTTAGAGAGTGAAGTCTGTGACATCTAATCTTACTATTAATCAAATGTCTTGTGATGGCTCTTTTTTAAAAAACTTTGTTGGTTAGAGGCTTACTGAGTACTGATTTTTGCTCTGTCTTTGAACCCTTATTTGACACTGCTACATTTTGTTAGATCTGATTGATTAGTGCTTCAGTATTTTTGAAACAGTGGCTTGATGCCATTTCCAAATGTATGTATTATGTAAATTAGTTTGGTGCTTACTACAAAGTGCCATCTTATTTGTGTTGCCTACTCTTGTACAGGTTCATAATATCTGTCAATTAGCCACTTAAACCTTCAGAATTTGATTGATAGTAGAAGTCTGAATCTGTTTCTGATCTTATTAGCCATACCAGAATCCCATATTGGATATTCTTCTTAAAATTATGCATATGGGTGTTTTGCCTGCATGTATGTTTGTGTACTACATGCTGGCTTGCTTTCCCAGAGGACCTGGGTTTGGTTCCCAGCACCTAGTCCCAGGAGCTCCATCCTCCTCTGGCCTCCCTGAATGTTTATTTGAACAGCCCATCTTTTCTTTTCTTTTCTTTTCTTTTCTTTTTTTTTAAAATTACTTTAGTACTTTAGTGTAAGTGATTTTTTTTTTTCCAAAACTCAGCTAAAATGAATGAAAAAATTTCTTGAATATGCTATTTATGTGTTAAATGTACCGGTAAAAATAAGATTAAGACTTTATGATCACAGCTTCAAAGTTTATGGAAAGTTAAGCAATCACTCAGCTTCTAGCAAATGGTTCTACTAAATCGTGGAGTACTATTTGCCAGTTGTAATAGAGAGATTTCTTCCTATAAAGAATTTTTTTCATACAGAAACCTAAATTTTTAATGTGTACTTGTACACTATCAACCTGAAGGTAGTTTTCCATTTAGAATTAACCTCTTAAAATGTACATCCTCTGGCTTATATAAACTTTTGTTATATTTTGGAGGTGATAAACTCTTTGTGACTGACTCACTTACATCATTTGATACATAGCAGTAAAAGGTGTTTTTCAGAGTCAGACATTTCCAGGTTTATTTAAAAACTATGTTATGGGCAGATGGTCACTGATTTTTTTTTTTCTTTTTTTAAAATTAAGTGTTTTTTTTTTTTTTTTTTTTTTTGTTCAAAGCTGGTAAAATTGTTCGTTTTGCAGGCACAGCTTGAACTAAGGTTTATCCATATAAGAACCATTTATCAAAACTTCTGTAGTAACGGAATTATGAGGTTTTTTATCAATGAGGGCCTTAATGACTTCAGTGAAAAAAAATGGAGACAATTTTTGGACTTTTTTTTTCCCCTCCCCCCCCAGGTCTTTGTCACAAAGTCTGGTTTTGAAATAGGAGTAAGGTATGAGAACAAAAACCAGAGTTAGCCCTGTTAACTTTCTGGTTAAAGTGATGCCCTTAATGGGAAATGATTTCAGGTAACTACAGTAAAATGTTAAGCTTGATGAAGAGTTCTTATATGTATAATAACTTGAACAGAATTGAAGTATGAGTCTTGAAATGTTTTCTGACTGCTTAGCAAATTGTATGTGTGTTTTCTTAACAGAAGGTAACACCTCCTATTTTTGGTAAAGGTGGTTTGTAAATGGCTTTGAAGATTTGACCCTAATCTACAGTAATGGAGTAGTCTTTATTACTCCATATAAATAACAAAATAAGTGTAGAAGGGTTAAAAGTTTGCCTAAACTCCATCTTTCTGTTCCACTTTTTTAGTTATATTTAGAAGATATTGGTTAATTATAAATTTTCTTTTTCCTGAACATTTGGCCATGTGTTAGTCAGTTATTTAAGGATGGAGATATTTTTAGTCCTCTAATCCTTGATGACAGTCTTAAAAAAAAAAATCAAACCCTATTGCTCTATTTGTATTTTGTGTATTCATATAGTAAATTCATTTCAAGGTTTGTGCCAGTGGATATTATTGGTGCTTTTTGAAGTTAAAGTGGACTATCCAGGAAGGTCTTGTTAATACTATGTTCGTCTATAATGGCATAGGGGAAATATATATATTTTTAATACTGTAAACGTTTGTACTGAATAACCTTTTTTTCCCCCTTCCGCAAGCAAAACTGGTGAACAGCGGATGAAGATACGGAATTCAAAGCTCTAATGGACCTTTTTGAAGAGAAGCTGTGGCTTATGTGGAGTTTACATGGGCCTCTGATGGAAGAAAGCTAATCTGTTTAGTATTTTGTGCATTTTACTAAAATGGCAGCTTAACATTGTGTATCTGCTATTGTGATGCCAATGCCGGTGTTTTAAGTGGAAAAAAAATGACCTCTTTGCTTTGTGCTGTGTACACAAGATTTCTGGAAAAGTAAAGAAAAACCCTTTTTATGGCTCACACAGCTTAAAAGTAGCTGTCACTCAAACATGGGCTCACAGTTGAGCTGCTTTTGTTTTATTCTAAATAAATTGTTTCTTTTGAGGAAAATGTTTTTCTGCCTGGAAGTGAATTGACGGCAAACCTTGACCCCTTTGTTTGCAGCGGAGGGGGTACTTGCTGCTGCTCAGATCTTGTATGTCTTGAGCAAGAAGCAGGGAGACCATCAATTTCGTTTTGACTATCACAGTGTGTCAATTCTGAAGGATCATAGTGTTACAGTGACCCCCTTTGTTTGCAGTGAAGGGGATCCTTTGCTTCTCGGTCCTCAACAGATGAGGGTGCTGTTTGCTGGTGTACAAGAAGCTGAGCAAGCACTCTAAGCCTCACCACAGTGCACGAGTCGGGGGCTTTGCTGGTTTGAAGAGCCGGAGTTCCTGAAATTTAAGTTTTGATTTATTTTGTTCACCCATCACGTTTGGCTTTAGTTTCATTTTTTAATTTGAAGAAAAGTTTGAAATTGCATTATCTTGCACTTTTAACACTTGCACCAAATTGCCAAAAGAAGGAGAAATGCTCCGGTTGCTTTTTAAATGTTAATGATGATGTTAATAAAGCCTTTCCTGACACATTTGAGGAGCTCCTCCGTCTCCAGGGGCTTCTTACCAGAGTTATGCAGTGATGGGTTTAGTTCTGAATGGATGAAGAGTTCCTGAGAGCTAGCGTTTGTAATTAGAACCGTTACTTGGTATCTGTGCCTTATTTGACCTGTGGTTCCACATGCCTTGGATGTGCATGCACCGTGACGGTTTCATAGGTTCGAACGCACACTCAGGCCCAGTCACTTCGGTTGGTAGTACAGATTGTGAGGAAAAAAATGGAGGCATCCTTAAGGAGGATTTTGTTTGCCTTTAGTTCCTGCATTATCCTGTACAGGGCCTCTTGAGCTTTGGAAGCCTGTTCCCAGTACAGGAGAAAAACTCCCCTGTTTGCTGCAGGAGACTTCAGTGCACAGTGACAACGCTGGAGTTCAAGAGGAAGCCAGCAATTCTGCACCTTTGGCTTCAGACACCATGGTTGTTTGCCAGTTTTAAACTTAATAGTTGCAGACGAAGACCACCTTGACATGCAGGCTTGTTGGGCTTGTTTTGAATTTTAACCTCGGATGGAAGAGCCCTAGTGCTGTCCTGTCTCCATGCGGGATGATGATTGCTAGGCAGCAGGTGATTATCAACCAAGGATGCCACGGTTATACTCTGCAAGGTGGTGTTCCAGTGGTAAACAGCTGTATAAACTTGTAAACAGGTAAGAGGGTTTTTAAGAGGTCAAAAGTATAATTACCAGGGAGAGGGCATTTAACGCTTTGGTTATGTTAATCTGTTTGGAAGTCTTTAGGCACTACTGCTGTTAACAAGCACCCTCCCCTCACTTGGGTATTTACAAAATTCTGCAACTTTGTTCTTGATAATCATTTTGTGTTTTATTTTTGAGTATATTTTATAGGAAAAAATATTTTGATGTGGGAGACAAAGTGTTAACATTTCGATTATGGATTTGAGCCTTGGAGTCTTAAATTTTTGACATTTGCCAGTAACCCTGGTGTTCGCCTTTTGTTGTGATTTAATGGTACAAGAGAACTTATGGCTATCAAAACATTCAAGGATTTTTAAAAAATGATATTTTATCTAAAATGATCATATTTTCTTGTCCCTCTGAGAGATATATTACGAAATTTAGGCAACTGCAACTTGAGGGAAATGAACAGTGTTGAAAAGTCTGACTTTTGTCTTACCATTTTTGTTGTCCAGTTATCCTAGTAGCCTGAGCATCCTCCCTGTACAGTAGTCGAATGAGCAAGCACAGCTTTCTTTGTATATCATATAACTTCCTCACTTTGTTTTAAGTGGGATCAGAAATTTTGATCTGTTCATAACTTGTTCCATAGATTTAGGGGAGCTGGTAACTATAGTAGCTCATCCGTACTGGCTGCTTTCCCTCTTAGGTTTTTGAGCCCCTTGAATGGTTTAGCTGTACAGCTTATATATGACACTGATACGCGAGAGGGTCAAAATGAGGAAATCAGGCCTTTTCAGGCTCTTGGTGTATTATTTACATGTGTTTTTAAGCCAAGTTTGCTTAAACTTAAAGCTTTGCTAATTCAATTC
Source organism: Acomys percivali (assembly GCA_907169655.1). Lineage (NCBI taxonomy): Eukaryota > Metazoa > Chordata > Mammalia > Rodentia > Muridae > Acomys > Acomys percivali. The sequence continues at coordinate 61,454,927 of OU015753.1, read as the reverse complement.
TCCTTACATATCTAAGCAGTTTATTCCTATTGGAAATGCTAGTTTTCATTGTAATTTCTCTCTTGCTAGTCTTTTTTTTTTTTTTTTTTTTTTTTTTTGGTTTGGTTTTTTGAGACAAGGTTTCTCTGTGTAGCCGTGGCCGTCCTAGACTCACTTTGTAGACCAGGCTGGCCTCGAACTCACAGCAATCTGCCTGCCTCTGCTTCCTGAGTGCTGGGATTAAAGGCGTGCGTCACCACGCCTGGCACTCTTGCTAATCTTTTTAAGTAGTTAACCAATTAGTAGTCAAATATTTTAACTGTGGAGATTTAAGAAGATTGTGTTGCATTGCTTATGCATTTCTACGTGTTTAACTTTCTGAGGTCTCAGGCTTCATCTCAAGAATGAGGGAAAAGTGTTTAAAATCAGTGGTTTTTAAATGGATTATATAAAGCCATATGCAAAATGGAAAGGTACACAGTGTAATAACACCATTTTGAAACTGGTATTCATGAAATCAAGTATTAGCTACATTGAAGAAAAGTTAACTGGTGGAGTGTTCTGATTTTAAAATGTGGAAACTGCTCTTTGAATTTATTTGTATGGCTTCCCAGTGTCTTTAGTATAGTCTAGATGTAGCATGTTGTTCTACAAGACCTCTGAATTAATTTGAGTTCATTTTTTAAAAGCTTGGCAATGTTGATTAAAATTGAAAAAATAAGTATTGCCTTAAGTAAAGCTGTATTTTGTAAATTGCTATTTCCATAGCTTAAGTCAGTTGGTTACAAGCTTTTGCTTACTTAGGCTTTTTTGAGACAGTCTTGCTTGTGAAGTTCAGGCTGGTCTCAAAACTCAAGATCTTCCTGCTTCTGATTCTAAGTGTAAGATTACAGTTACAGGCCTGTGATACCACGTCTGGCTTTACAGTGTATTTTGTTTGTTTGCTTGGTTATTTTTGTTTTTGTTTTGAGATAGGGTTTCTCTGTGTAGTCCTGGGTGTCCTCTTAACTCACCTTGTATACCAGACTTGCCTTCTTAGAGGCAAGTCTGCCTCTGCCTCCCAAGTGCTGGCTTTAAAGGCGTGTGCCACCATCACCCAGCTAGTTTTATTTATTTGTTTGTTTGTTTTGGATTTTTGAGACAGAGTTTCTCTGTAGCCTTGCCTCTGTCCTGGACTTGCTCTGTAGACCATGCTGGCCTGGAACTCACAGAGATCCAGCTGCCTCTGCCTCCCTGAGTGCTGAGGTTACAGGTGTGCCCCACCCTTTGCTGGCTTTAGTTTTAATTTCTTAACAGGGACTTATTGTGTAGCTTCAAACCTCAGAGAAGCTAACTCTTGGCAGAAAAAAAAGGGGATTTGAGCTTAAAGTACTTACCATGTGTTAACTCAGTGAAAGTAATATTGATCTTCCAGCTGAAATTTTAAGTTTGAATATTGACTGTATATTAGGAACCAAGATTCTGAAAGTAGGAAATAGAAGAAAGTATCATGTAGTTTTTACACCAAGTTTATACAGTAATTAAGGAACTAGGTATTAAGAGGTAACTAACCACCAGGGAAAAGTTTAGCAGTTTAAGATAATAGGAAAGATGTAACAGATCAGTTGCTAATGCTTTTGTAGATAATAATGGATATGGCTATTATTAGGTATGTATCTCAAGTTGGGAGGTTAAGAAAGGCTTAACAAAAGAGTTTGTTAGACGAGACTGTGGAATGAATGGTGGAGGGAATTTGATGGGTGGGTCAGGCATCTACACATGAGTAAGAGCATAGTAACTTAAACCTGTCTCTGTGGCGCAGTGGACAGACAGCGCCTTGGACTTCTAACGAGTCTTAAAAATTAAAAAAAAAAAAAGATTATAGTAACTTGGTAAATGGACAATATATACAGACTAAATCCTGGAAAAGTAGTAGGGTGATTGGGTCAACCAAAATAAATTACAGTGGGCAAGCAAAGATGAGGAGATGGTGAAGATGGATCATCAATTGCAACATATTGACAGCAACCACTTACTAAATACTTAATGTCAAGCATTCTGCAAAGTGTTGTATGCATATTGCCTCATTGACGTTTTCTACATTCTAATTCTAATCTGATACTATGGACCCAAGATTCTAACAGGCCTTTGTCCTGGTCAGAGCTCTCATGCTCATTAATTTTGCCTCATTACTTTTTCCCTTTCTGAAGGCCATAGCTAGGATGAAAGCTGTAAACTTGAGTGCAAGTGATACTGTATTAACTGTATGTGTGAAATAGACTTTTTGCTTTTCCAATTCTAGCTACTTTAGATTGTTAGGACCACCATGATCTGGGGGTTTGTTCCCCAGATCTTGAGATAATTCTGCTGTGTTCTGTAGTCATTGGCTTATGAGTTGAAAAGCACTGACCTAAGAGCATATCATATTTGAGGAATGAAAAAGATGGTACTTGAAAAGAAGAATAGGTAAGGCATCAAAAAGTGTTAGGTTTCAGAGCTGAGAGGACGAGCTCTCAGAAGATAAGCTCAAAATTGTTGGAGCAAACAGAAAAAAACTGAAAATACTCGCACTTAAATTTGCTACCTAAGTGCTGGATGCTGTGGCACATACCTGTAAGCTCAGTACTTGGGAGGCAGGATGGAGCTGAAGGCCAGTCTTGCTATGAAGGGCAGGATCCTGAAAAAAAAGGGGGGGGGGGGGGGGGGGGGGGGTGATGTCATTTAAGTAGCAGTTTAATACTTTATTTCTTCAAGGAGCTCATTGTTGTTTAATATTTAATTTTGCCTCACCAACAAAGAAGGGTCGCTTGAAGGATTGGGGATGTAGGACACACACACACACACACACACACACACACACACACACACACACACGGTGAGGGGGGGAGGGGAGGGAAGTGGTGAAGAGAGTGGCGGAGAAATGCTAGAGACACCAGAAAAGTTGGCTTGTGTCCTTTTTTGTTGTTGTTGTTACTTTTGGGTTTTTTGGTTTTCAGGGTTTTTGTTTTATTTGTTTGGTTTTGGTTTTTCAAGACCGAGTTTCTCTGTGTAGTCTTGGTTGTCCTAGACTTACTCTGTAGACCAAGCTGGCCTTGAACTTTGAGGCCTGTAAGTTTTACCTGCCTCTGACTCCCTCGAGTGCTGAGACTGAAGGCATGTGACACCAGGCCTGGCTTCTTTTTGTTTTTTAAATTGGAGCTGAAGAGATGGCTCAGAGGTTAAGAGCACTGGTTGTTCTTCCAAGGGACACAGCTTTTGCTTCCAGCACCCTCATGGTGGCTCACAGCTATCTATCTATCTATAACAACAGTTCCATGGCGTCTGATGCCCTCTTCTGGCCCCAGGCACTGGGCAGGCATGTGATGGGCAGATGTATACACAGAACGTCCATATACATAAAAACATGTATATGTGGTATGTGTGTAGGCACATATGGTAAGGTGAGAGTGTGACTTTGTGGAGTTGTTTTTCCTTGTCTACCTTCCTGTGGACTCAACTCAAGTTTCCAGGCTTTCACGGCAAGTGCCTTTACCCACTGAGCCATCTTGATGGTCCTCTTTAGCATGTTTTAAATTTTATGTTGTGGATATTGGACCAAGGCTTCCAGCATGCTTAAGTGTGTACTATTGACGTTTCACTTGGTGGTTTTAATAGCTACTCAGGCTTTACTACTTACGGCTTTTAACTGTAGCCCACCCTGAGCTTTCAGAGTGGTCTTCCTTCTAGTACATCTGCTGCTGGTGCTGCTTGTCTTTCTGTTTTATTAAATAGTTATAGCCATTTCTATTTTATTTATACATAGTTTCTGAAGTCTAATTTCTGTATTTCATAACTTAGATTTTTTTTCTAGTGGTATCAAACTACATTTTTATTTTAAAATTTAAAGAGTCTAATTGGACATGGTAGCACATACCTTTATAGTCCCTGCACTCCAGAGGCAGAGGCATGTGGATCTCTGAGTTTGAGGGCACCCTGGTCTATGTAGCAAGTTCCAAGCCATCCAGGGATACGAAATGAGACGACTGTTATTAAAAAAGAAAAGAAAGAAAACCTTAAAGAGTTTTCCCATGGTTGCTATCTATGCAAAGCAGTTTTTTTTTACTTGTATAAATTGTGTATATTAATTGTATAAGTTCTCAGATAACTAGTAGATTTCCTTTTTTACTCAGAAAAAAGACTTAACACATTGAAAAATATCATTATTCCATAAAATTACATTATAATATATAGAAATTGTATATTGATAGTTTTACTTGTCTCCCAAGATGAGTATCTTATAGTTTAGTATACATTTTTTGTTTTTATGCAAAGTGTCTTGTAGCCTAGACTGACCTAGAACTTTCCACGTATCCAAGGGTGACCAGAAGTGTTGGGATATGCCATCATATCAAGAACCCTTTGAAGAACTTTGGGAATTTTAATTTTAAGGTTCTTCCTCAGATTGGTTTGAATTGGGGTGGACAGAGTGACTCTGCAAAGCCTCAGGAAGCGTTTTTACCTTTGTTGTAATTCCACTGTGCTGCCAGTGTTGAGGGCCACTGGTCTGGAGACAAAGCTGATACATACTCAGAAATACACAACCTTTTAAGAATTGGTAGGAAACAAAACCCAAAAAAAAATTGCATACAATTTTAGTTGGCTATAGTCGTATGTTATTTACCTTACAGGATCCCAGCCCAATAGCATTACATCACATTAGCATCACTCGGAAGGTGGGTAGGAATTCAGAATGAGTCTCATCTTAGACCTGGTGGGTGGGGTGGGAATCTGCAGGTAATCCATGTATACAGTTAAATTTGGCAGATGCTTGCATAGCATGTGGGAGGCACTGGGTTTGAGCCTGGAAACCATGTATGTGTACACATACACACACACTTTTAAGAAACTGCTTTTGATCTAGATACAGTATTTTGTGTGATAAAAATGAATAATTATGATCTTTTAAAAAAAGATTTATTTATTTATTTATTACGTATATAATGTTGTGTTCACATGTACCCCTGGACACCAGAAGAGGGCACCAGATCTCATTATAGATGGTTGTGAGTCACCATGTGGTTGCTGGAAATTGAACTCAGAACATTGGGAAGAGCAGCCAGTGCTCTTAGCCTCTGAACCATCTCTCCAGTCCATAATTATAATCTTATTCCTTGTGCATAAGTCCCAAAGTTGCATTGGTGAGAATTACTATGAAGCATTTATTATTTTGCTTTGTTTCAGGACAACAATGACCAAAAAAAAAAAAAAAGGACCACACACACACACACACACACACACACACACACACACACACGCGCGCGCGTATGAAATATTTACTTATTTTCTACAAGGAAAGTAGGAATAAGAGTACTGTGGTCAACTTCAGGTGGGCAGGAAATAACCAGCCTTAGTTAATAGAAAGATAGGAAGATTATTCCCATCGTACTTGTTGATTCCTGAATATTTTGTTAGGTTTATATATTACTTTCTTTCCTGTTGTGTCTCATGCATATCATGAGATAGAATCTACCCTGATGTGCATGCATGTGCGCGTGCACACATGCACACTCATGCAGATGTTGAACATATTTAAGGTGTTGCTAGATGCCCCATGATTTATTATGGATTTATGTTTTTGTTTGTTTGTTCTATGTTTTGGTTTTTTGCTATGGGTAAAACCCAGGGCTTGCATGGGAGATGGGAGGCAAGTATTCTATCCCTGAGCTTTGCTTCAACCTAGAAGTTTAGGAGGGTGATGGATATAGGCATAATTGAGGAATATTTCCTAATTAAATTTTTTTTAATTATACTTCACAGGCTAATTTTCTTCACATGGAAACAATATTCAGTCTATAATCCCAAGGCAAACAGAAAACAAATACTAATATTCATGTATATTAAAGGGTGTGGTCAAGTATAATATTCAGAGATTATTAATTTGCATTATACCAGTTTAGGTACAGTTTTAATGTGTAGGGTTTTAACAATAAAGGGTTCAGAAGGATATTTGCCAAGCAGCCATGTTGATATCCAATGAAAAATTGCAACCAGATTATTTTCATACTCTATAGTTTTTATTATTAAATTTGTTGTATGTGATTTAAGGGGCATTTTCACCAACCTCAGTAATGTCAGCTTCTCTGGGAAACCTTTCAAAGATACATTTATAATACTATGATTGATTTATCTTCAGAAATGAGAGATTTGTTTTTAGTGGAGAATCAAATAGATCAGGGCTTTTGTTGTAGGTTTTTTGTTTGTTTTGTTTTTTGAGACACCTTGTTTTGCTTACTTTTCTTAGGGATGATTGAACTGAATGAAACTATATATATAATTTCTTAAAAATATAGAACATTGAATCCCTCCACTTTTTTAATTGCCAGGTTTAAAGGTAGTCTTCTGAGTATAGTAATTAGTTAAATGTCTTTTTTCTTCCTGGGTTTCTTTTTAGGAACTACTGACAAAACCTATAGCTGACTCTTGGATCTGGCTTTATTACTCAGCAGCTAAAAGAGGAGTTCTAATTGCCAGCCTTCTGGCACTGACATTGTCCTCCTGTTTCTATAGAAACTGGGTTGGAAGTCAGAGCTGCACAGAGGGAAAGGGTAAGTTTCTTCTAATTCCATATTATAAATCCATATCTTACCAACTATGGCCTGGTATCAGTTTCCACATAGGAGTGTGTGGTAAAGTGTTCTGAAATAGAAACTAATTTTCACTTGAGAGGAAGCTGACATCAAGTCATTAAACATAATGAGGGTTTAAATATGGATTTATGTTGCTAGTGACACTGACTTTTAAGAAATGGCTTTATATTTCTTTTTTCGAGCAGGGTTTCTCTGTGCAGCCTTGGCTGTTCTGGACTCTTCTTTGTAGACCAGGCTGGCCTCGAACTCACAGTGATCAGCCTGCCTCTGCCTTCCGAGTGCTGGGATTATAGGCATGTGCCACCACTCCCGCTGACTTTACATTTCTTAAACAAATGGACTCAATAGAATTATCACTTTCAGTTTAATTTTTAATATATACACATAGGTATATCGAGACTTTCTTAAGTAGGTAGATATTCATAGAGTGCTCAGTTTGAAGTTAGGCAGGGAGCTGGCGGTGGAGCTTAGTGGTAGTGTCGTTGCCTGTGCTAACGGATCAGTCTCCAGCACTGTAAAGGAAGTTTGATGAGAGTCCACTTGCTAGGAAAGGTATTGAATGAGGCGGGTTGTAAATGGCAATTAGGAACAGGCCTGGTCACAGAAGGCTCCTTGCTGGCGTCGGAGCCGATGGCAAAATCTGCACAAAGACTTATGGAAAGGATCAAGGTGTGCATCTTAGAGCTAAATTCAAACTTTCAGTTTAGGGCTGTTCTTTATTAAGGAATCAATAGATATTTTAGACAGGAGAGTAAGGGTGGAATAGTAATGGTCCGTTCTGTGTATTCTTTGGACTCCAAACTCAGGATGCTCCTGCTTCATCCTTCTGACTCCTGGGACTTATGATATATACAACCATGCTCTGCTCAGAAAACCCTTTTTTATCCTTTTAAAGATCACCCAACCACCCAAGAGTTCATCATTCAATGTAAGTGCTCAGTGCAAGAACTACTATTAAGCTGGGCATGTTGGCACACGCCTTTAATCCCAGCACTCTGGAGGCAGAGGCAGACGGATCACTGTGAGTTCGAGGCCAGCCTGGTATACAGAGTGAGTCCAGGCCAAGGCTACACAAGAGAGATCCTGTTTCGGGGATGGGGATCGGGGGGAGAAACACTATTAATTATCCATAAATGGCACACACCTTTTAATTTAAACATATTTCCTTTTAAAACTACCTCTTTAGCTTCCACATGAAACTTATAGTCTGAAGAGTCATTTAGATAATTAAATGTAGTAAAAAGATAATATTATTTATATGAACAGTAATAGCATTCAAATGATGTTCAAATAAAGATTATTTTAGCAAGTTTTATTTTTATTAGATAGCAGTACACTATAGAGACTTAAGAGACAAAATAAGAAAACAAAAATTACATATAATGAATAAACAACAGTAAACTTGTTTTGAAGGGGATATAACATTCTTGTCACTAAGTGAGACATATATGAAGATTCCAGAGCTTTAGTCAACCAATTACTATAAAAGAAAAAAAATAGTTTATAATTTTCACATTTTGGTGGCAGAATTACTATAGTATAAATGAAAGTTTGAGTTTATTATAGTACATTCTGATTTTCATTTAATAAGACTTTGATGGATTCACTTTTTAGCCTGTTTGATTAAGTACTAACAATTCAAATTGTTATTTATTACTCTTCCCACCAATTGGACATTGTACTAGTAAAGTAAGAAAGAATCTTAAAAATTACGTTGCTTACTTTCTCATTTTTACAAAGATTTTCCTTCTAAGCTTTTGTTTCCAGTTTTCTTTTGTTAAGATTTTACTTGATTGTAGTCCTTAGAAGGCCAGCCTGTTTGCTTTTCCATCTTTCAGCAAGTGGTACAAAGAAAAGGGAGACAGAAGAGAGGAGATAGCAGGTGCCGGAGAAGTAGAAAGAGCCTGTGTATGTCTGTGTATGGTCGTGTATCCAGCCTGGAAGGAAGGAGGGATTTCTGTTAGCCAAGTGAAACCCTTCCCTTTTGTGATTCTCCAGCAGGTCTTAGACTTTGAAGGAAGGGGCCTTCTTTTCCCGGTCTGTATCATGAGCCACTGGAATTAATAGAGCTTTTCACCTGTTGTAGGAAACTTGATCATTTTCATCTGAGTAGAAACTTATATCACCAAAAGTCATTGTGGACTCAGAAATGTATTAGAGATTGGAGAAAATTAGGGACACAGCACTTCATTTTATGGTGACTTAAAAGGCTACTGTTTCTTCTTACAAGGAAAGTAATCATGAATTACTTTTTTCAAAGAAAAAGGGAGATTATCTTCTTTGAGCTAACATTTGAGTGTTTACCATGTCCTAAAAATACTCTGTGTGTCAAGGACAGCACTGAGCCAGGTAATAGTCCCTACGCTCATAGCGTTTACAGTGTAGTGGAAAATAGATCTTAACCATTTCATTTATTTATTTATTTATTTTTATTTTTGGTTTTTCGAGAAGGTCTCTCTGTGTATCCTTGGCTGTCCTGGACTCACTTTGTAGACCAGGCTGGCCTTGAACTCACAGAGATCCGCCTGCCTCTGCTTCCCAAGTGATGGGATTAAAGGCGTGCACTACCACGCCTGGTATATTTGGTAAATTCTATGAAGGGAAGACTTGGGGGTGGGGTGGGACTGTGATCACATGATCACTGCTTGATAAGTAAATGTGTTCAAGAAATTCTTCTAAAATCCAAATGCAAAGGAGTTCCTCCTGGAACTCTGCCACTGAGCTACATTCCTAACTTAATGTTCTTTAAAATAAGAACCGGAGAAGCCTCGAAATCTTTCGGTCAATAACACATACTAGAACTTAAATAAAACATCTTAGAAATGTTTGTTTCACTATGTGATAGCAAGAAAACGGCATTTAGATGTCCATATAAAAGTCTGTACTCTGGAAACAACCTTAATGTGACAAAGATAGTAGTGTATGCTAGTATGGGTCTAGGTTTGGGGAGGATATACTGACTAGGAGAGAGGTAGAAATACTCTGTGCCTGTGTTGGCTTTTTTCTACCCTCCCCCAACTCCCATTTAGTGTTAATTGTTTATTGCCTTTTCTTTTCTCTTATTCACCTCTGACTTCCAAAGTTTGTGGGTTTTGTTAGTTGGTTCTCGGCATTGAACCCAGGGCTTCATGTACAGACAAGCTAAGCCTGTGCTGTACTACTGAGCTATACTCCAGTAATGCATGAAATAGAATGTTTTATAGCCTTTCAAATTGAGCTAACTTTAAGGAGTTTCTTTATTGATTCCTTATTTGATTAGTGACCACAATTTAATGTTTCTTGAGGTTAAGTTGAAGGAGTGGAGTGATGTTGATGAGTCTTGTAATTCTATGTATGTGACTGACTTGTAACTCATTAAGAAATAAGTCACTAATCGTAGCTATGGAATTTTCTAGAAAGGAGGGAAGATGGAGCAGCAGCCACTTCCTCTTAGGTGTGTACATATATGTCCTGTGAATTTCTGATGATTTTCAAATGTTAGCATCATAGGAAAAGACTATGGGGTCTTGATAGTGATATAGATATTGCTTGTAAAAGGAGGGCACAGGTGAAATGGGTTTAAGAGAATTATTTATAAGCTTTTTCATTTTACACACACTTTTTTTTTATTTTGGAGTCAGGGTCTCTCTGTGTAGCCTTGGCTGTCCTGGACTCGCTCTGTGGACCAAGCTGGCCTCGAACTCACAGTGATCTGTCTGCCTCTGCCTCCCGAGTGCTGGGATTAAAGGTGTGCGCCACCATGGCCAGCTTCACACACACACTTTTAAAGAGAATATTATACTTGAAACATTAAGAATTAAAATATACTTAATATTTTAATCAGAGAAGGAAATCGTTTGGCATATTTCAAGTTGGATGAAATACTTTGTTTTGAATGTTCTACCTATTACACTTGCTAGTTGAGATCCAGACCAAATATATAATCTTTAATTTTTAATGGGAGACAAAGGTTCACTACTCCCAAGTAGATATTTTATTTATTTTGCTTGTTTTTTGTTTTTGAGACAGGGTTTCTCTGTGTAACAGCCCTGACTGTCCTGGACTCGGTTTGTAGACCAGGCTGGCCTCGAACTCACAGAGATCGGCCTGCCTCTGCCTCCCAAATGCTGGGATTAAAGGCATGTGCCACCACCACCTGGCCCAAGTAGATGTTTTAATACCAATCAAGCTTGAATTTTTAACTTACCTGGGAACCACTTAAATCAAAACTTTATTATGGCTAATAAGGGGTGATCTTACCAAAGATACCTAGTATATCAAGTATTTTGTGTTTAACATATGCATAATGTTATCTTAAGCATGGGTCCCAAGTATGAACAGAAAATTCATTTATGTAGTCTGGTACGGTGGTGCATAACTGTAATCTCAGCACTCAGGGAGGGCAGAGGCAGGCAAATCTCTGTGAATTTGAGGCTATCCTGGTTTACAAAGTGAGTGAGTCCAGGACAGCCAAGATTACACAGAGAAACCCTGTCTTGGGGGGAAAATCATTTATGTTTTGTATATACTTTATATACACAGCCTGAAGATAACTTTTAAAATTTCACTTATCTTTTTATGTATGTATAATTTGTGTGTGTGTGTGTGTGTGTGTGTGTGTGTGTGTGTGTGTGCGCGCGCGCGCGCGCGTGTGCACGCGCGCTCGCACCTCAGAGATCAGAAGAAGGCATTGAATTCTATGGAACTGGAGTTACTGGTCATTGTGAACCATTATGTGGATGCTGGGAATTGAACCTGAGCTTTCTGCAAGGGCTACAAGTGCTCTTAACTAATGAGCTATCTCTCCTTCTCCCTTTATAATACTTTTAATATTTTTGTATGTAAAACAAACTGATGGTAGGAAATTTGGCCACTGTGACATCATGTCACTATCCGCAAAGATGTATTTGGATTTAGAAATGCTCAACCAACACATTTTTTATATGATTTTATGAGTTATGTTGTGAAAGAAGGAATTTACTATCTAAGAAGAATGCATTAGCATGCGTTTCAGAATTGTTGAGCGGAGTTAAGAATCCTATTGGGGGTGGGGCAGCTGGAGAGATGGTTTAGCAGGACCCAGGTAGCAAAGTGGTTCTTGCTGCAAAGCTTGGTGGCCTGAATTCCATCCCGGGGACTCATGATGGTAGAAGAGACCTGACTCCCACAGGTTGTTTTCTGTTCTTCACATGCACTGTGGCATATGCTTGTTCACACATACAGCACTCATAAAGTTAGTAAGTAAATATGTATATGAAAAAGGAATTCTACTGGGCTTGCTATTATGTTTCCATTTATCATCAATTTAGAACTTGAAATATATAACCAGGAAGTCCTTAACTCCCAAAGTTCCTTGATGGAACTTTAGCTCTGAGGCTGGGAATTCTCCTGCTTCATGAGAACAACTTCTGTTGGGTAGGAGCCTTAGTGGCAAACATCCAAGATGTATGGGCATACTGATTTTATTTTATTTTTATTTTGAGATGAGAGTCTCACCAGGTAGCTCTGGGTGGCCTACAAGTGGCTGTGTAAACTCACAGAGCTCCCATCTGTTTCTGCCTCTCAGGCACTGAAATTAAAGGTGTGTGCCATCATGCCTGGTAAGACTCTGATCTTTTTGCCTCTTCAATTGCAGTTATATTTCTTAGCTTGGTTGTGTTATAAGATATTTATGTGTTCTGTGTATGCCATGATATGAATAATTCTTGGAAAATAATGGTTTAGCAAATTAAAATCTTGGGGTCTTTTAAGACACAAACTCACTAACGGCCCCAAGATAGACATTTGTAGTATAAGATTTACTAGGAACACTGAAGCATTGGCTCTGTGCTCTGTTTCATTAGAGGATTAGCATTTGGACACTCGGTCTTGGCATTTGCAAAGGCAGAATGATAATTTCCTCTTTTTAAACCACACTAGATAATCATTAATCTTAGGAATGCCGAGTCAGACAGAGGGAAGCTGGGTTGGTGGATGTTTTTGAGGGAAATTAACCACCTGGTAATGAATATTTTCTTCAGTGTAGTATATTCCTTTTATACAGAGAACTTTCCTCTGTGTTCTCACCTGTCTTTCACTCGTTCCAGGCTCCACAATAATCTATAACAGATCACAAGATTGAACCTTTTTTTTTTCCTAATAAATTTTTAGGCCACAGAGAAATTCTCCATTAATAAACCGACATAACTGATAAAACTTTAGAGAGTAATTTGGTAAACGGTAGGGCAAGGATCAGATAGAAGTTTTGTTTAGTATTATGTTTGAGTAAAGATGGACTAGAAATGGAGAATGACCTGTCATTTCATGACATAGCTTATCTGTTAAAGGGACAGAGACCTCCTTGGATAGATAACTTTGCACTTTATCCATTGTCTTTTCCTGTAACATGCTGAGCAAGTAAAAGGTAACCAGTCTCTATTATCTTTGGCTTAAAAGGTTGAAATACCTGTGAGGCAACAGGAGTAGGGAGGACTCCAAGAAATATTATAAGGTTTCAAATATTAATTCTTATCATTTCTCCACAAGCTTTCAAGGCTATAATCTTGGTGCTAAAGTGGAATTCTGGATGTTGTCTATCAGAAAAAGACCAGCAGGTTTGGGTGTGCCATGACGTTTAACCTATACTTAGTCTACTAACAACCCTCAGCCAGGGAGCCAAGTCTGATTTGAGCCATAGTATTAAATAAAATTGGACTGGTTACTAGTCATTGGAAGAGGATAGAAAGAATATGGTTGGAGTAGGCAAAGGCAGTTTTCTATGGAGAACATGTGTGGAAGGGTGGGGTTTTGTCTTTTGAATTCTTGTCTTATGTCAAGCAATTTTGTTGCTGCTATATTTCTTGTCATATCCATGATGATAAAAGTTTATAAATAATTTTATTCCTCTTGTGCTATATTTGTAAGTTTTAAAATTTTGTGTATTTTTTTAAAAAGTACATGGTTTGTATAAGTTTCCTATGCTTTTTTTTTCTTTCCTAGAATTATTAAAGTTTGTATAGAACTAACTTTTGTTTTCTTTTTCATCCCCATACAGGAAGGAGAAATATATTGTTTATGTATTCACTGTTACCATTTTAAACAAACATTTTGACTGAGGATTTACTGTTTGCCAGATTCCTACTTAAACATGCCTATATTCTTTCATAGGAATTTCTGCTTTTCATTTGGTAATAGAGATGGGTAAGTAAAAATGAAAATCTCTTACAGCTCTGAAAATTACCAGCATACATTTACATTTAAAGGTGAATACAGTCACATAATTTCCCATGCCTCATAATAAGTAACCTATTTTTATTTTGATTTTCAAGTACTAGGAATTGAACCCAGGGTCTCACCTGTGTTAGGCCTACCACTGAACTATGTCTCCATTACAAAGAACTGAGTTAATCTGAAAGCCAACATTTGTAGAGTTTCTTTGATAGTTGCTGCTGAAGTCAGAACTTGGGGAGAGATCCATTGGTCTTTATAAAGTTATCTCTATCATTTCACAGAGGAATGACTTCACAGAAGCAAGGGCTTCCCCAAAACCTCTCCCTTCAACAAGGTGCTTAGCCATATAATATCACTCTCAGTGAGATCTCCTTAATTTGTCTCATCATAATCTTGAGATACTGTGAGCAACTAATTTCTAGACTAAAAATTAACATGACCTTTTATCAGGAGACTGATCACTACCTTTGACTTGTTAGAACTTACTGTGACTGCCCAAGTAACAATCTTATGATTAGTGGATACAAGTATTTATCAGGAGCTCCATATTTATTCTTACATATAGATGGAAGTATTGTAGGCTTTGGTAAGAAAAGTCTATAAACATTTTTCTAACTGATTGAAAACAAATATATTTTATAATGCATTAGGTGTGTGTGTGAAGTAAAAGTTTCACAATAAAATCATTCTGTTTTCTAATTTGCTCTCTTGTAGTCTATTTTTTTTTCCATTTAAAAAAAAAAAAAAGGAAATAAAAAGGAAAGGAAATAGAAGCCAAGAATGGTGGCACATGCCTGTAGTTCCAGCACTTGGGAGATGGAGGCAGAAGGATCAGAAGTTCAAAGCCAGCATCCTCTTAAGTAGTGAGTTTAAAGCCAGCCTAGGCTACGTGAGATCACTCTCAGTGAAATGTCCTTAATTTGTCTTACTTATTTAAGGTATAAATTAAGGTATTTAAAGGTACATAGATAGGGCAGAATCACTGGGGGTTTTTTTGTTTTGTTTTGTTTTGTTTTTCTGAGACAGAGTTTTTCTGTGTAGTCTTGGCTGTCCTGGACTCACTTTGTAGACCAGGCTGGCCTCGAACTCATAGGGGTCGGCCTGCCTCTGCCTCCCGAGCACTGGGATTAAAGGCATGCGCCATTATTGTCTAAAGTAGCAAAACTGAGAGCTGGCACCTTTGACAGATTGTTTAGCATGGATGCCCTGAGTTGGATTTGATTCTCCACTACTGCAGCATAACCTGAGTAAGTGATTTCACACATGTAATCCCAGGTGGGAACAGAATGATCAGAAAGTTCTTAAGAGTTTGACGCCTTAGGCAAATGAGACCTTGTATCAGAAACAAAACAGATAATTTAAAAGTAGCAAAGTGAATTTTAAGGTGAGTTCCTTTTTGTGAACAGTGGAAGTATAGCAATCAGATTAATCAATAGATTGGATCTTTGATTTGTTTGAATCTAACATTTAAGCCTGTTCCCTGGGAATATTTTTTTTTTCTGTGCAAGTAGTCAAAGTTTTAGTTCAGCAAGCAAAAAATACCATTTAGATAAAACTGGTTATTTCCAGTAAAGTAACAGAACGCTTTCACATAATTTTAACTCGGGTTTTCCTGTATTGGTGATCAAGTAGGACAAACATGGAAAAGTCAAATATAGCATTTAAACCTGATGATCCTAGATTTCTGTTGTTTTCATTGAAATTTGCTCAGTGTGGCTCAGTTGTTACCTGCTATTGGTGGTCCAGAAAGGACAGCCATCCCAGCAAAGAAACTGGCGTATCCCAAAAACTTGTGTACGCTAGAATTCTTACATAGATCGACCTGCAGGGAATGAGAATACAGTGTTAGCCATTTTCAGGGAGAACCTCTCAGGTGTCTTATGTTGACAATGGGGTGACAAAATTTCATACTGCAAGGTGTGACTCCTGGGATGATTTGGTTGGCTGTTTGCCCCTAGTGTAAGGAAACAGAATAGAAGTCAACTAAGGAACAGTGGTTTGGGTGGGCAGGGTGGGGTTTTCAGCTTCTTTTTGTGGAACATTGGTGTTTGGTTTTGATAGGTTAACCTTTTATGTGGTTCAGGAGTGTTTTTACCTCCCAAACCTTAATGATTTTCCTCTCCATTAGGAAATATTTAGCAGTCTGCACTTACAGTAACAATTGGATGCACCTGTGGCTGACTACCAACCATAGGTTTATAAGAAATCTGGTAGTACAGAAGCTGATTTCAGCTTTGGGGACCTGGAATTTTGTCTAAGCTTCATACACTATCCTACAAAACTTAAATTTCAGTTCCATTTGAATTCACAGTTTAAGTCAATTTGAGATAAAAATGGAGAAAATTTTAAAACAATGTCCTTAAAGTACACAGGTCCAAAGGCAGTATACAGAAACCATCCTTTTAGTAGACCTATATGCTTGTGTTCTAGAAAGAGCCAGAGACCCTTGGAGCCTGAAGGAGAGGAGCAAACAGAAGGTAATTAGAATCTTGCTGGTCTCTGTGTTCCCGGTCCTCCTAGTGTCTCTTCCTTACACGGTAAGGTAAATAATGATGATATAGCTGACAACAGGATTTCCTGGGTCTCATCTACTTTTTTTATTTTTAATTTTTGGAGGTAGGATTTCTCTTTACCTGGATCTCCCTTTGTAGACCACGTTGATCTTGAACTCACAGATAACCATCTGCCTCTGCCTCCCAAGTGCTGGGATTAAAGGCCTGTGCCATCACCACCCAACTTTATGTAATTTTTTTAGTGATAAAATAATACAGAATTTTAATTCTCAGGAAAGCTGCTACTGATACTTTTACTGAGTAATTTAGCATTACTAATGAATTGGTCTACTCACCAATACTGGGAGTATTAGTGCCAAGTAACCACCAGCAAAAATGGCAAAAAAGATAGTGTAGGCCATAAGTAGTGGAAATGTGGTGGCTAAAGGAGCAAGCAGGTTAGTCACACCACACAGAATGAGGTAAGACTTATGGTATTGATACTTCTGGACCCAGTTCTGGTCAGCAATCCATCCAGAAATAAGCTGACTGACTGTCTCGGTGATACCTGGAACAGTAAATACAAAGTCAGGCGATCTGTCGAATGTCGGTGTAGAAGTGCATCTTTGCCCAATAGTAGGATGCCATCTGGAGGCCGGAATACATGAGGGAAAAATAGTTTGATATATAACTTAACTCTTCTAAACATATCTAATAAAATACCATATCTAAACATATCTAATAAAATGCTGCCTCCAGCTGAGCATGAACCCATCAAATTGTCATATGTGTTTTGTAATTGTGTGTGGAATCCCTGTTAACAAGACCATGGGCTGAAGTGTTCTTACAGTCTCTTCAAAGGTCCTGCAAGTGAGGATATGAAACTTAAAAGTGTCCTGAGGAGTCATGATGAAACGAGAAAAATTAAAACCTCATATTAAAAGACAGACACTGGGACTCTTGTATTTGTTTATGAAACTTTGGAATTTAGGACCTCCAAAGGTTATTATAGTTCATTTGAAAATATGTATGAAGTCTTAAGTATGTTATTTGGGACATAGGTTACCGTATGGTGTAACGAGTAAAATTTAAGAACCACAGTTTTTTTTGTGTGTGTGTGTTTTCCACTCAGCATTTTTACTGTTTACCCTGTTACAAGACAGCAGTTAAAAATACCAAAAGAAGTTTCCATCAAGAATATCATGAACCTGGGTGTGGTGGCTCATGCCTTTAATCCCAACACTAGGGAGGTAGAGCTAGATCTCTGGGGCATTCCAGGCCAGCCTAATCTACAGAGTGTGTTCTAAGACAGCCAGAGCACCATGGTGTGACCCAGTCTCAAAAAAGTAGCATGAGCAAGGCTTGGGATAGAGTGCTTGGTGGTTCAGTGTTTCCCTAGCATGTATGAGGCCCCACGTTCAAAATAAAATAGCATGACCTCCAGTTGCTTTGAGTTTTAGGTCCATTAAAAGAGAGTAAAAAAAAGGAAACTATTTTTGTAGCAGTCTCCAGGATGCACATTGAGGGTATATGATGATTTTGGGCCTAATTTGTATAGCCTTAATCTGACCTAAATGGATTCTCTCAGTGAAAGAAAATGGATAACTGAAGCTTCTTTTGTGTGGCAGCAATTTTTGACTGAAGCATCACTACAGTGAGAATATATGAAACTAGTTGTCTTCAGCTTTGTGTAAGGGCTTGGTAAGTTGATATTTCCCTAAGAAATGTGTAGAAGAAGTTAAGTCAAACCGCTGAGAATTGTCAGGTTAGCGCAAAGCAGATTCAATCTCATTCCTTTTCGTTTGTTGCAGACTCCCTGTTTTGTCAGTTGAATCTACAACTTAAGCATTTCATTGTTAACATTTCGTGATTACATAAAATAATTGCTTTTTAAACTTACATTCTAATTTATTTTAAATAAGCTTGTGGATTAGTGACTAAATCAATGGTCATATTTATCTCTTAAAATTATTTCAAGAGGAAATTACTTAGCATCAGATATCAGTGGAACATTATGTTCGCTGTGAGCCTGGTACTAGACTAAATTACATATACATCACATTCATATGCTGACAGCTGTGAAGGAAAGCAGGCTGTTATCCTATCCTATAAATAGGAAAAGGAAATCCTGGCATAGAGGAGAATCCCTCCCACAGCAAGGAAATTGAGAACAAGAACCTGACCAGGGAAGTCAAGCTTCAGAATCAATCCTTCCAGTCACTACACTGTTGGCTAGCTGAGATGTCTTTGTTCCCAGAGTAGCTGTTGATACTCAGTACCAGTTTTTTGAAATTAAATTTTTACACAACGAGTAATTTATATCACTGTGTTAGACACTCAAAATGAGTAAGGCGAGTTGGGGCCCACTAGAATCTGCAAGGTAGTAGTTGACAGATCTGCCTGAGGAGATGCACAGTATGCTGTTTAGCCTGAGGAAACTTGGCTTCTAGCCTTTCCACAGTCCATTCATGGTCACTCTCTTGCTTCCTCCCTCTTTTCTCCTTGCTTTCATTTAAAAATAAAATTTAATAAACATTTACCAAGCTGAGTTCATTTCCTTCTAGGTAGGAGGCTTAAAGAGGTTTTCTTACCAGCTACAGACACAAGGTAGGAGGCATCCATTATGTCAATTCCAAGCGTTTTGGCTCTAGCTACCAGGTGAAAAGTCGGGATGAAATATGCTAACTGACTGAGGAGAAAAGACCAGGTAAATATGTAGAAGAAGGGATTCCTAAAGAGAGACGTATCTAAAAGTTTTTGTTTGCAGTTCCATGAAACAAACTTTTTCTTGTAACTTTTGTCATCATTCATAAGCAGCAGCATGTTCCTGTGTGGCCCGTTGCTGACTTCTTCACTTTGACTTTCTAAGACAGTTAAATTTTTAGTAGATTCTCCAGATTTTCTCATAGTACTGCCTTCAACGCAAGACTCTTGTGTTTCATTGCAGGATGGTGTTTCTGTCTGATATGAGACCTCTGGTCCAGTTTCAGACAAACTGCTGTCCTTGTTTTTAGTATCAAAATTGTTCTCTTTTCGGATATGGGTGGGTCTTAAGAGCATGCTGGAAGGCACCAGATTCAATGCAATAGCTCCAAATAATATAAGAGCACCTAAATAGAAGAGAAATTGAGAAGATAAGAATAACTTCAGTTTATGGTACTGTCTATTCATAAGCTTAGAAGAGGCCAGCCTACATAGTCAAATAATTCTGGAAAATATCACTCTGCCTCCCATGTTTACCCTAAAAACATGTTTCATTTGTGTCTTGTGCACGTGTATGCCTGTGGCCAACTGAAGCAAGAAGCAAGAATCGGATCCCCTGGAGCTGGAGTTCCAGGCAGTTGTGAGATGTCTGGTGTATGTGTTAAGAATGGGATTCTGGTCATCTGGAAGAATAGCAAATGCCTTTAACTGCTGGGCCATCTCCTTCCCTGCCTCTCAAATTAGTGAAAGCATTTAACTCTTGACAGTATACATGCTATAAAAATGTAATACTTTGGGGATAGAAAACTAGGAAGTTGGACCAAGGAATCATATGGAAGGGGATTATTTTTTGCTAAAAGGTGGGAGTGGGTTGGAAGGTAGGTTGATAATCTGAATGGCACAACTTTACAATACATCTTAAATAGATACTTAAGTATATTCCAGTGACTGGATTTTGGTATAGGAAATACAGAACTAACTGCTGAGACGCATTGTGAAAAACATGTTACAAAAGGGGATAGCCTTCCAGCCTATGATGCTTTTTAAAATTCTCTTGAAACAAGATGTGCTATCTTGCCTCTGATAGCGACTGTGTGGTTGGTTTCAGGGTGTTTGTGGGGAGAACAAGCTGTGTGGACTTTCTTGGAGGTTTGTCAGCTGGAGGCTCCTGTTCACCATGCAGCTACTGCATAGTGCTCTACATAGGAAAGAGCCATCAGAACCACTTTATAGATAGGGATAAACACATTTTATAAAATATTTCAGAAAGAAAATTATGAAATGATTTTTTGAAAATTCCTAATAATCATATAAAAGATTGCCCAATAGGAACACAGTCTTTACAAATGCTCAGTTTTATTTCGGATTTGAAAATTTTTTTATAATTAGTTTTTTTTTTTTTTTTTGTTTTTCCAGACAGAGTTTTTCTGTTTAGCCTTGGCTGTCCTGGACTTGCTGTGTAGACCAGGCTGGCCTCAAACTCAGTCATCTGTCTGCCTCAGCCTGGTCTACTTGGCAAGTCCTGGACCTGAGAGGGATTAAAGGCATGTGCCACCACATCCAGCTAGTTCAGATTGTCCTAATGGCAGAGTTTTGGTTTTTTGTTTTCTTAGGAGGAAAATATGAAAGCGGATGCTTTAGTGAAGGATTGGAGGAAAAAGAAGAGCGTTGTTTTTCTAAGGGTGTTACTGCACAGTGTTTCCAGTTGCACCTCATGCATTGAATTCCAAAAATTCTGAGTGGGCTGGTAAAGCCTCCAGGTGAAGGAAGCTCTCTCATACTCTCTAAGGAAGGGGATATCCTCCTATTAAATATTATGCCTATTTCCCCTCTCCAGTGCTAGAGTTTAAACCCAGTGCCTTGTGCATGCTAAAGCAATGCCTTCTGCAATTGTTACGTGATGCCTTGCACCTGTAATTTCAGCATAGCTACAAGTTTGAGGACAGCCTGGTCTACTTGGCAAGTCCTGGACCTGAGAGGGTCTCATAATGACCTTGGAACAAGGAAGAGGAAGTTACCGTAAACTTTACTTCCAGTATTCAGAAGGAGGTTAAACATTAATATTTTAGTGTTGTTGCTTTAGAAACTTAGACTGACTCACCTGTCCAGTCATAAAGATCTATCAGGAATTTTGTAAAGGGTGCCAATAGAAATGTCAGTCCCATTCCAGAACGGGCAATTGCTGTAGAAAGGCCCAATCGGTTTTTGAAATATTTGGTAATTACCACAGCAGCTACTTGGTACAAGAAAGCAGACCCCAAACCTAAAAGAAAAACAAGTTTGAAATTGCTTTTCAATTAGGTTAATAGTTGTTCTAGATCAGATAATATATATATGTATATATCATCCGTAGGCAATAAAGTTTACTGTTTCATCTCTCGTAGTCTGTTTACAGTGGACTCACCAGGTAACAGTCCCATAGTCACACAAAGAAAGGGAATGCCTGTGGCCCAGCTGCTGACCAGATAGCCACCAGAAACAAGGAGAGTCCCAAGAATGGAGGTAGTTTTTTCTCCGAGTATGTCACAAATAGTAGCAGCCAGTGGGCCTTAAGAAAAGAAAGGGAAATGCTAGGTTAATGTGCTCTGGCATCCCTTAGACCCTATGTGTGATTTGAATGATTAGAGTAAAGCAAGACTGTAAGATACTATATATTCAAAATAAAGTTGTATTTGTACCAGTGGCCTCTATTTTGTACAAAGTTGAATCATGACTCTCCATATTACAGCACCAACTAGAAGTAGAGAAATTGGCTTAATGTTTGCTTTTAATATTATCACATAATTAGAGCTGAATGGTTTCACTTTCAGGTTGAAGCCTTAACCAGACTAGAAAGAAACAAAGCATGAAAAATTCCAGTCATGAATTTGATAGTTGGATTCTTAGTTCCTTTTTGTTTTTCTTTTCTGTCTTCTTCAAGACAGGGTTTCTCTGTTGTAGCTTTAGCTGTTGACCAGGCTTGTCTTGAACTCAGATCCTCCTGCTTCTGCCTCCTTAGTGCTGAGATTTAAGGCGTGCACCACCAACTGGCCTTAATTTCATTTTAACCCTAATTTTTCCCAGTGTAATTATCAAGTTAAGTAGAGCTTACACACTGTGATGTTTCTTTCAATATTATATATTGATATTAATGCACATTAATAAATGAACCTTAAGGAAGGTAACTACTTCGGCCTTAAAGGAACAACAGTGTCACCATGGACTTTTGTGATCATTCTCCACAGACAGCAGGCTTATTGCCAGTTATACCTGCAGAAAAACGGAGTGATGACATGATGGATCCAATCCAACCAATTTGCTCTGAAGTGCCTTCAAACTCTTCTTGGAAGACCACAAAGAAAATTGCAAATGTCTTGGTCATTCCCATCACAAACACATTTACCTAAACCAAAGCATACCAGAGTCCTCATTAGGTGGAAAGTAGCCTAGTGCTGTTACCAGCTGTTCTGTTGCTCCTGCCTCTCAGTACTTACCCATTTGTCTTATCGGTGCTTTCTGGTTATCTAATGGGGAGGTGAGAGAAGCAGTTCATTCCTCTTTAAAGTCATGGGTCACATTCATGAAAGTATCTCATTTACTTTCCATTTTAGTCTATGAAAAGGATGCATCACTATTTTTATGGGTGAAAGTTGAAGTTTTAGAGTTGCCAAAGATGGTACAGGTGCTAAGATTTAGACCCTTGACCAACTTGACTCACTACATTTTCCTGTTACATAGCATCTCTGGAGGTTTATTACAGGTGCCTTTCAGGGAGCACCTATTTCTGTTTGGATACCACCATTCCTCAACTCTTGAAAAGAATCGTGACCACCACTCACCCTCCTTTAATCAGCATTTCTAGTTTTATTTCAGAGTAGTGGTATTTTTTATCTAGGCAAGAGACTGAAAATGGCAACTGGTTAGGAGGTTTCCAAAGTTCAGGAAAGAGTCCTAAACATTTTTCTCATTCTAACTTGAAGGAAAAGTATAAAACAAAACTTGGGACTGGAAAAAATGACTTAGCAGTTAAAACACTTGTTGCACTTGTGGAGGACCCAGGTTCCATTTCCAGCACCCATAATCTGGCACTCTGTGATAATTTTCATTTAAAAAATTAAACTAGCTAATTATGTAAATATCAAATGGATTAGACTTGTTTCAGTTCAAAGTACAGTGTGCCTTCTTAAGAGCACAAATATGAGGGGTCATTCTGTAAACCTTTTATTTTAATCTGTGTGTGTGTCTGTGTGTGTGTGTGTGTGTGTGTGTGTGTGTGTGTGTGTGTGTGTGTGTGTGTGTGTGTGTGTGTGTGTGTGTGGGCTATGTGGTGATGGCCACAGACTGCTTACTTTTTTTTTTTTAATTGAATTTTTTGGCTATCCTGGAAATCACTGTGTAGACCAGGCTGGTCATGAACTCACAGAGATTTCCCTCTGTCTGCTTTCAAAGTACTGGGATTAAAGGCGAACACCATCACTCTCAATTACTATCTCTGCCTTTAGTCATCTGAATTTGGCTGGCCATTTGTCTCCAGTCAGAACTTTTGTTCTCTTGATGTCTGGCTGTGACAGTTGTGAAATGGCTCAATAACTGGCAGAGTTGTGTATTCATTTATTATCAGGAAAGCAAGGGCAGAGCTTACATCTACCCAGCTAGCTCTCTTTAATTTTTAACTTCCTAATTCATTTCTATTTAGACTTGAAAAAGATTAATAAACCAGGTGTGGTGGCATACACCTGTAGTCCCAGCTCTCTGGGAGGCAGAGGCAGGTAGGTCTCTGAATTTAAGGCCAGCCTGATCTACAAAGTGAGTCAGGACAGCCAAGACTACACAGAGAAACCCTGGCTTGGGGGGGGGGGGTAAGTGCCCTTCCCCCCACGATACTAAAGGCCTCGTCCAATGTCTGTACTTTCCCTCTGTTAATCAGGCAGATTCCTACGTAAGTCTTGAGGCCATGCCTTGGATTGAGCTTCGTAGGATTCAGTCCTGCATCAGAGTCTTTATCTGACATTGTGATTGCCTCACCTCCAAAGAAACAAAACCTGAGACTGCTCTAACCTTTAATTTACAACTTAAGAGCACTTTTCATTGCTTTGTTTTTGGGTTGGTTGGTTTGGATTTTGGTTTTTTGATACAGTTTCTCTGTGTAGCCCTGGCTGTCCTTGATCCTTGAATTCTCTGTAAATAAGGCTGGCCTCAAACTCAGAGATCCACCTGCCTCTGCCTCTGCCTCTGCCTCTGCCTCTTGAGTGCTGAGATATAAGGCATGTGGCCCATAAGTCAGCTGGTCGCCCCCTCTCTGTAACCTAGGTCAGCCTCAACTCATTTTGAAATCACAGTGCCTGCTGGACAATGTTGGAACATGCCAGGGGGTGGAAGGCAGAGGCAGGCAGATCTCTGAGTTTGAGCTATGCCTAGTCTAGGAAGTGAGTCCACAACAGCCAAGGCTACACAGAGAAACCCTGTCTCAAGAAGAAGGAGGAGGAGGAGGAAAAGTCACAGTGCCAGTTGTTACAGTTAGTTTTACTTAATAACAGCTTCTTTGTATCCCAGATCCTTCTGTAATATTATCCTAGCTTATCCTGGCCTTCATAGATAAGTTTCTTCAAAATCTGCTGTGTACTTCCTCTTATTGCCATATTCCCCTGCAAACAGAAGTTCACTTGCTTTGTGCCCATCGTCTAAGGACTCCGACCAAGGCTGTCAGAGGCTTCCTTGTTAAGCCAGGAGATTGTTGCCATTTCTATTCTGTGACCTCAGCAGTGTCGACACATTTTTTTTTCCTGATAATTTCTAGCCATCTGCCTACTTTGCTGCTTTTGTTTCCTCTGGATGATTCCATTCATCCCTACATTGATCTCCCCAAATTTTTGTCCTGTTCCCCATTTCTCTGGTGATTTTACCCACTTTGCCTTAAAGTTCAAGGTTTATATTGGAGACACAGGCTGTTCTACTTGAGATGCATCTAGACTACATCAAGTACATTTTTTTTTTAAATCAAGCACATTCTTGGACAGTGTCCAAGATTAAGCCATTCAAACTGTCCAGATTTTTTTTTCCTGTTCCTTCTAACTAATGAACAGCATTCATCACCTACCAGAGTGTTTAAGCTAACAATGCTGCACTCACCTACTCCCTGCTGTCAGATTTTCCACATCTTAGAGGTCCACCCTCTCAATGTGGTCAGATCTGTATTTTCATTTATTTCTGATTACTGCCTTAAATTATACCCTGTGTCTTAAGTACCATCCTTCCTAATCTGTTACTGACCCTGCGGCTACAGATGTATTTCTGAAACACTTTCCTGTTAATTTGCTTTATTAAAACATCATACCCCTTGCCTGGCATGGTGGCACACACCTTTAATCCCAGCACTTGGGAGGCAGAGGCAGGCGGATCGCTGTGAGTTCGAGCCCAGCCTGGTCTACAAAATGAGTCTAGGACAATCAAGATAACATATAGAGACCTTGTCTCAGAAACAGCAACAATAAAACATACCCTCAGAACAACCAATATTCTTAGTCTGTTTTTTTTTTTTTTTTTTTTTTTTGGTTTTTTGAGACAGGGTTTCTCTGTGTAGCCTTGACTGTCCTGGACTCACTTTGTAAACCAGGCTGGCCTCGAACTCACAGCGATCCGCCTGCCTCTGCCTCCCGAGTGCTGGGATTATAGGCGTGCGCCACCACGCCCGGCTAGTCTGTTATTTTTCTGAGGTTATTTTGCTGTGCATCCTAGGCTGGCTTTGAACTCACAGTCCTCCTGCTACTGCCTCCACAGTGCTGCAATTACAGGTGTACAGGCAATCACACTTGCCTCTTAAGTTTTCAGTAGCTTCTCTCCACCTTTGACTTCATCCATCTTCTTGGCTTCTTACAGTGTATCAGTTTATCCACCCCCCACCACCTGCAGGTATCTGATGATTGGCTACTGTGTTTCAGGCTGTATATTCAGAGTTGGTATGTAATAGTACATCACTGATGAGCAATGTAAATGTGGTTCCTTACCCTCATTGAATAGTTTGTCTGGTAAGAGAGATTAAACACAGAAACAGTTATATGTAAAGTATGGTACCTTACAATGTAACCTCCTGCTCACGAAGCATACTGAGATTTTTTTTTTCACTTTTTCAGAAGTTTAATTCTTACAGAAAAGTACTCTTGTAATTCACATGGAAATAAATGCATTGCCCTGTAAGGATGTACATTATCACTGTGAGCTGTGAGCTAAGTTCATTGCTAACATTTTAGTATATTTTTGTGCTTCAATAAGCATCATCATATTACCCAAATGACATTAGTAACCTGATTATTAGGTATTTTTTATTAGAAGCAACTAATAAAATAACTTGCCATCCACTGAGAATAATGCAGAAAAAAAGTAAGAGAACCAGACTTCAACAACAGCAACACTATACCATTTGAGTGGAAACCCAATCAGGCAGGGCTTTCAAGTTAAGACATCTTTAGTGTTCCTGTTATCAATGTTTCAATGGATGGGAGAAGAAATCTTATTCTTTGTTAATGGAGCCAGAATTTAGCAAATTGTGCTTTATTTGTAAGTTTTATACACAAATCTTGGCTGAGGCCCTCTGCCCTCTGTTGCCCTTTTCTATCATTAGGGAGGAGTAATGCATCGTGTTTTCCCACCTTCAATTCCATACTGATGTCTGTTACTGAGCAAGACTTGTGCTCCTATTGTGTGGACTGCTTATTGTAAATCCAAGCAGGGGAGGAACATCAAGAAGAAAGGTGCTTTTGTGAATGTGTCTAAAAGTTAATAGAATGATCTTGAGATGCTTAAGAATTGCAGGGCTGGTACCACTATGCACAGGGTTATTTGAGGCACAGCTATGAGGGGGTCTACCCATCATGTTCTAGAATGGGCATGCTGATAATGCACATCACCATTTTTTAACATAGCAACCCCCAAAGTGTTCCAGAGGTGAGGGCAAGACAACTTTCCTTTACAACACATGTCAGATATATAGAGTTAATTCTAGCTTAAGTTATGTGGGGGGTGTGAGCAGCAGACTGAAATGTCCCCAGTTCCTAGGAGTGACATGGACTGTCTCAGTTGGCTTTCTGATGCTGTGATAAGATACTTGGGAAGGAAAGGGGTTCATCTCAAATTACAGTTTACAGACCATCTTGAAGTCAAGGCAGGAACTGAAGTAGAAACTATGAAGGAATAATGAAGGAATACTGGCTTGTTTTCTTCAGTTAGCTTTCCTAAACAACATATGCCCACTTGTCTAGGGGTGGCAGTGTGCTGGTCTCTCCCACATCAATCCTTAATCAAGAAAATGTTCTCACAGAACTGGACTCCAGGCCAGTCTGATGGAATCAGCTCCTCTGGCAGTTCCTCTGTCTGATACCTCTAGGTTTGTGTCAAGTAGACAAAAACTGGCACAGGGGTTGTGAAGTATTGTATACATGTTAAGTTGAATGGGCATTAGTTTTGAGATTGGGTCTTACCACGTATGACTGCCTGGCTTTGAACTCTCAGCCTCCTGAGTGCTGGGATCACAAGCACGATCTCACACCTGTCACGACTGAGTACTTTCTAGGAATGCCTAGTCTAGCTCCAGCTAAGTTGCAAATACAATGTCCGTAAATCCCAATTGCCATGCTGCCAAGGTAGAACTGCCAATCATGCCTGGAGCATGTGTCTACTTTCTCTCAAGGGGGACAGCTCAGCTTCTGGGGTTCAGCCCAGCTAGTCTCTGATCTTAGCAGTTTGGGGGAAGTCCCTGGCTCCCTGTCCACTCAAATCTCATGATTTCTTAAGAGATATTGTTAGGCTGCTTCAAGCTTTTCTTCAGACAGTTCAACAGTTGGAAAGGTGAAAGAAACACTTACCAGGAAAAAATGAAACACAATCATCCATCCCCATCCTCCGTCCAGGGGTTTAGTGTAAGGGAGGGTGTTCTCTTCTCTCCTCATGATGCCTCCTCTGTGTGGCACAAAGAGATCACTGTGACAGATCCAAAACATTTGACTCAGTAGTCAAGAAAGTGATCTGAACTTACGTGGGCTTTGTGTTTGTTTCTTTGGTTGGGTTTAAGACCTGGTCTTGCGAAGGAGCTCTGGCTGGTCTAGAACTCAGTCCTGAAAGCTGGGAATATAGATGTGTATGGATAAACTTTTACATTTTATTTTTCCCCATGGTATAAAGCTAATGGTTCTGTGAGTTTACTTTTTTGTTCCTCCTTAGTTATATGAAGTCCACCTGGTGTAAAGGGGGCCTCAGTTTCACTTCCCTGACAGGAATGGCCACTCCACTTGTATCCAGGATCTCCACTAGCCATAAGCCAACTCTAGAGGAGGCCATGTGTTACCCTTCCAGTCTTGTGGACCAGCCCTTGACTCTAAAGACAAAACGGGTGAGGGCATTGGGTTTAAATAGCCCTTTTATATGGCACTTAGGTATTTTAAGGAACTAGGTGTCCCAACAAAGGGAATTATCTCTTACCTGGTTCTAGATCAGGAGAAGAAACAGGAAAGCCCACTTGTAAAATATGAGCAAAATGAAATAGTACTGTATAGAGGTCAAATATTTTGGTTATGAGGGTGGACTTAGGATTCTGCAGGAGACTAGTCTCCACCTTAGGTGGGAAATGTTAAGTATTCAAGATTAGAATGTCATAGTATGCTTGCTACCTTCAATCAGAGAGTTGAGTAAATAAATACCTATATATTGAGAAAGAGTGAGAAAAAATGTATGTGTTCTGAGGAATGGATGTTATCCTGTTTTCCCATTTTTAAAGCAGGCTGGTGTGTGTGTGAGAGAGAGAGGAGGGGCAGAGAGGGAGACAGAGACAGAGAGAGTAAAATGTCTGTTAGGTGATTAGGCTGGACAGAAAGATGACAGTTTTTCCTGAGATGACCAACCCAACACCCAATTCCATTTTTACCTTACCTTTAAAGATGTGTTCAGCTGAGGAATCCTCTATAAACAAGGGAATTTTGGACGAAAAATTAGTTACTTTTCCTACAATATTACTCCTTTTCTAAGGCGTTTCATTTCCCTTCTTGTGAAAACAGCCAGGCATTGTAGTCAAGCAGGGCAGAGCAGCGGCTGAGGCCCTACTCCTACTGCCAGTGGACTTTACTTCCTGAGGGAGGAGGAAGGCTGTAACTTGAGAACACCTCAGGCCAGCCTCTAGCCGGCCCACAAGGTGGACTTTTTTCACCACCGGCCAGATTCAGTTGGAGTAAACCAAGGAGAAAATCCTCCTGGGGGATGGGGGGGATGGGAGTCCAGATTTTAAAAACACTTGTCCAAAGTTCCTCAGGGAGTCTTAAGGCTGCTTTGTAAGAGAAGCGCAAAGGGCTTGCAGAGGTGGTCGAGCCTTTTACTGGGCTGTGATGGCAGTGCTGCAGCTGTGTCTCCCTGATAGCATGCTGGGGTACCTGGGCTTAGTCCTTGGTAGCAAACACATAGTAGTCCTCAGTAAGTGCAGCCTGCTCTGTGCTCTTTTGTGCTCACTGACTAAATAGTATGATTACTAATTCAGGGTTTCAGGTCCCATTTTAATTGCTTTTTTTGAACCCGATTACTTTAACTTCAAATACTTCCCATGAAAGATGTATACTTACAGTGAACTT
Source organism: Acomys percivali (assembly GCA_907169655.1). Classification (NCBI taxonomy): domain Eukaryota; kingdom Metazoa; phylum Chordata; class Mammalia; order Rodentia; family Muridae; genus Acomys; species Acomys percivali. The sequence continues at coordinate 61,425,374 of OU015753.1, read as the reverse complement.
AATGAAACTTCTTTTCTTGCTGAATTTTGGAAATGATTACGGCTGAGTCCTAGAAAATTACCTCAGTAATTCAACATTCCAGTCCAATTTCCTTCCCTTTGCTCCACCTTCCACATTAAAAAAAGTCAACAAGAAAGCGCCTTTGATCTCCCTACACCAACTTTCCAGATCTTAAACCAGAGTATTTTAAGCCAACGTATGAATTCTTTGTTTAATTTGGAAATCTGCACTTTTTTTTTTGTAGTTGTTTTGTTTTTTAAACAAGAGGCTTCTCATCCTCTTAAAGGCCAGCTCCAGTGCTTTTGATTGGAATGCTTGTTTGCAGAAGGACAGCTTAGTCTGGGAGGATGTTCAGTGACTGCAACCACAGAAAGATGATGCAGTTTTGTGGCGGTGGGGGGAAAGATCAAACAAACATTGAGCAGAAGGCAAAACCCAGATGAAGAGGAATGCTTTTCAGAGAGCTCAGTGGTAATTATGTACCCCAGAAAATGTTTTTAGTGACCATCCATGGAACTGTTTCAAGGTCTTTGGTGGCATGCTCACTACTCTTAAAGCAAACCTGTGCTTTAGTCACAAGAGGTGAAGTTGAGCTGGACACTGATGTCTCTGCCTGGAGCCCTGGCACTAGCTTTGAAATGGGGTAGAACAGAGTCATGTATGGGCTAAGAGGATTCTGAGGTCCTCAGAGGTGAGCTCCTTCAGACACACCTTTCATATGAAAGCCGTCGAGGGATAGTGTAGTAGTGAGTAATGCTGGTTCAGTTAAAATCTCAGCTTTGCATTTTGAGCCTTGAAATTCTGAGCAAGTTAACCTCTTTGAATTTGTTTCCAAAGCTATAAAATGTGTCTAATGCTATTTTGCAAGATTGTTTAGGATTAAGAATACTTCCTACTGCTATGTGTGGTAGCTCATACTTACAGTCTCAGGACACCAGATGCGAAAGCAAGGAGGATTGCTGTGAGTCTGAGCAAATCTGGTTTAAGTCAGATTTCCTCCATCTCCACCCCCATACTCAAAAAAAAGAAAAGGAAAAGGCAAAAACCCATGAATCATTCTTATTAATCAGAAGAAATAATTGTTAAGCTATCTGGGACATTAGTTAATATTTCAGCACCCATACCCACTGACTTAATGAAGTTTATAGGGGCCTTAAACATATGATTAATTTCCCGATCTCTAACCTTTTACCTCTTCACTCTAAAGCTATTTGGTAAGAACTTACCATCATTTCTTATTACTGTTATTCTACTGTCAGATGACTAATGAATAATTTTCAGTTCTTGGGACTCAGGCTAGTACAACACTACATTAAGAAAGTTATCCATCAGCCAGGCTGTGGTAGAGCACAGAGAAATCCTGTCTTGAAAAACAAACAAAAAGCTGGCTCACAAGGCTGGGCATAGTGGCACATACCATTGATCCCAACACTCACAAGGCAGAGGCAGGCAGATCTCTGGGGCCAACCTAGTCTACAGAGTGAGTTCCAGGACAGCCAGGGCTATGCAGAGAAACCCTGTTTAAAAAAAAAAAAAGATAGATGGATGGATGGATAGATAATGGCCTCCAGCTGGCATTTGGGAACTTAGCCTTCAGGAGGACTCCTACCAACACTGTTCCTATGGGGATGAAACAGTCTGACTTGTACTGAACACGCCCCCTTCTGGGAACCTGGAAGTTTGGCATTTGCTAGTAGAAAATGTTCATGTGATCAGCCTCTTCTGGGCACTAAGTGTATAATGAACGTCTCTAGCTGAAGATATTACATAAATGTTTTCACAACTCAGTGCTGGAGAAATGAAATACATTCCATGTGACATGGCTGAAAGAATTCTTGGAACATTGTGACTTATTTCTTTTTCATTTTGTCCCAAGCACCATTTCTTTTTGTTAATTCTCCTTTTACTATTTGATTGCAGGGAAATGCAGAATCCTTGAAGTTCTAATGAATCATCATATCTAAGTGTCTTAGTGAGGGTTTCTATTGCTTCAGTGAAACACTGTAACCAAAAGCCAAGTTGGGGAGGAAAGGGCTTATTTGACTTATACTCTCATATCACTGTTTATCATTAAAGGAAGTCAAGACAGGAATTCAACAGGGCAGGAGCCTAGAGGCAGGAGCTGATACAGAAGCCATGGAAGGGTGCTGCTTCCTTGGCTTGCTCAGCTTGCTTTCTTATAGAACCCAGGACCACCCCAGGGATGACACCATTCACAATGAGTTAGGCCCTCCCCCAGTCCATCATTAATCAAGAAAATGCCCTAAAGGCCTGTCTACAGCCTAATCTTATGGAGACATTTTCTTAAACGAGGTTCCCTCCTCTCATATGACCTCAGCTTGTGTCAAATTGACCTAAAACTGTCCAGCATACTGAGGAACTTTCCTGGATTTTTCCAAGATACAATGTTCTCCAGCAACAGAGACAGGTGGCAGTACAAATGGGGACAGTAAGATTTACTATAAGTAATTGGTTTGCATAGAGACTAAGAAGGGAAATGGCTGCAATCAGCAAGCCACTGACCTGGAAGTCAGTGGTAGGGTTCCATTCCAAATGAGGTCAGCAAAACTGAGGTGTGAGTTCCAATCACAGTCTGTGAATAGAGGGCCAGTGCCCTGGTCAAAGAAACAAATGGGGAGAAAGAACCTAGGTTTTTAGTCTATTCAGGGATTCACTGTGTTACAGGAGGCCCACAAGCATACTGATTCAAATGGCCTTGTCCAGACATACTGAGAAATGGCTTAACTTCAAGTATCTTGGCATCTCAAGGTCCAGGCAAGTTAATATACAAAATTAACCATCATAGGAGACATGCTTGGGAAACCCCATGCAACTAGCCATATTTCATCTCTAGTTCTGTGCAGACTAGAAAATTCCCTATCTCCATGTGGTGATTTGAATGAGAGTGACCTCATAGCTAGTGTTTGAATACTACCCCCCCACCACCACCAGTCAGCAAAGCTGTTTGCAAAGGATTAGGGGGTGTACGTTGCTTGAAGAGTATGGCCTGGGTGTAGGCTTTGCAGTTTCAAAAGATTACTGACATTCCCAGAGTGCCTTTCTCTGCCTTTTGCTTTTGGAACCAGATGTGATCTCTTAGCTGCTCCTACCACCATTCCTTTGCTACAGTATGATGGATTCTACTTAACCCTCTGGAACTGTAAATCCAATTAAAGGCTGTCTTTTCTAAGTTGCATTAGCCATGGTGTTGTATCACAGAAATAGAAAAGTAACAAAACATCTAGCTTTCAGGACTTACCAGCACAAGTCTTGTTTTATTAATAAATTGGATGTTGGGGGCTGGAATGGTGGCTCAGCTGTGTGCTCTTCCATGGGTCCTGGATTCAATCCCCAGCAACCATATGGTGGCTCACAACCATCTATACTGGAATCCGATGCCCTCTTCTGGCATACAGATGTATATGTAGATGGAGCACTCATACCTCAAATAAAATCTTTAAAAAAAAAATGGACATACTTTTTTCCTACTTTATATGGTTACTGTGAATAAACAAGAAAATGTTTGCTTCAGACTCTAAAGAAAGGGGTTGTGAGGTAAGGGATATAGCATGGCATGTGGCTCAAGCAGCGGGCAGGAGTTGGTTCTTGCAGGTCATGGTAGGTGCCTGACAGTATGGACTTCTCCCTGGTGTGCAGCGAGCACTTACACCACTGTGTTCTTGAGCACTGTTGTCACCAGGATGCCCTGTCAAATTCAGCAAGGCTGAAATCGAAGTCAGTCACCTTCCTTCTCTTCTATGACATGGACTAGAAAATTCTGCCCTGGTACCTATTCTCCTTTGTTTGCTCTGTTGCCTGTTTTGTATTTAGTACCAAGATGATTATTATATGGAACTCATTCTCTTCTAAACTGGGATAATACAGAAGATTAAGTCAAGTAAATACATATAAATTACTCAGTATACACTAGCATACAAAAACCTCACTAAAGATCGAATTGTTTAGCCAGGCATGGTGGCTTGGGGGCCAGAGAGCTGGCCCCACCCCTGGCTGCCACTGTTCTGCTCTCCTCAGCTGATGCTTCTGAGGCAGATACAGGTGGAGAAACACTCATCTTCCGTGGGGGAGGATTGCCACTAGGAATTTGACTATGAATAACACAAAATGGACTTGGTTTTTCTTTTTTGCGGGGGTGAGGGGGGGCAGTCACAGGAGAAGCCTACATGGGAAGACTGGGAAGGATCAGGATGCATGATGTGAGAGTCCCAAATAATCAATTAAAAAAAAGGGGGGCAGGCATAATGGCACACACTTCTATCCCAGCACTTTTGAAGTGAGGCAGGAGGATCAGAAATTCAAGGTCACTTTTGACTGAATAGTGTGTTTAAGGCCATCCTGGGATACAAGACCCTGGTATGTGTGTGTGTGTTTTAATGGCTCATTACATTTGGGCTAGAAATTGGAGAATAATGAGTAAAACAGTTTTTCTCATTGGGAAAAAAAATGAACTTGGCCCCTAGAATTTTTCTTTTCTTTTTGAGACAGGTTGGTCTGGAACTATTTAGCCCAGACTAGCCTTGAACCCACAGTTGCCTTAACCTCCCATGAGCTGGTATTAAATTAGGTAAGGTCCACCATGCCTGGCTAGGTCAGGCATTTTCTTTTTTCAGGGGGAGGGGGACAGAGTTCTAGACAGGGTTTTTCTGTCTCCCTGGCTGTCCTGGAACTCATTCTGTAAAACAGGCTGGCCTCAAATTCAGACATTTGCCTGCCTCTGTCCCCCAAGTGCTGAGAATAAAGGCATGCACCGCCTAGGTCCAGGATTATTATTCTCCCCCGCCCCAGACAGGATTTCTCTGTCCCTGGATGTCCTGGACTCACTCTGTAGACCAGGCTTAACTCAGAGATATGCCTGTCTCTGCCTCCTGAGTACTGGGACTAAAGGCACCACCACACCCTGCAAGTCTAGAATTCTTAAGAGGCCATTTCCTTGGGTTAGCTGCCTTCCAGTCATTTTACCTCCTGCCTAAGAGACAGAAGAAGATGCTGTTACATAACAGTATTCCTTCTGGTTTGCCCTGTCATTGCTTTCTTCTTGCTAAAAACCCTTGTTCTTTGAGTTCATTCTATTCTAGGAGGCCCCGTTTATACCACACGAGAATACTCGTGTATTCAGCAAGTGTTTATTTAGTGCCTACTATGCACTAAGAACTGTTCTAGGCACTTGGAATGTAAGGCAGAGGTCATGCTCTCAGAACAGGTTTGTCAGTGGTGCAGATAAACAATGTATGCCTAAAGTAGGGTATTATATACATATCCTTCTGTAAGTACCAGCTCAAGAGCTGGGAGTATCTTACTCAAAGTCCTTATTCTACAAACAGCACCTAACACTAATATTCTAGTTTTTTTTTTTTCTAATTTGGGAAATATTGAATTGCCAAAGAATAGTAGGAACTATTTAAACTAATAAGCTGGGGCTCACAAGATGCCTTAGTGGATAAAAGTACTTTTTCTATAGCTTGACATCCTGAGTTGGGTCCCCAGAACCCATGGTAGGAAAGAAGAATGAAATCCCAAAATTGTTCTCTGATCTCAACACATATACAGAAATCAGAATTCACACACCATACAAGAAGTAATGTAACACACACACACACACACACACACACACACACACACACACACAGACACAGAGAGAGGGAACAAGTCTTTTTGCCTCCTTATGCAGTACTCTGTTAACAATCCCTGAAGGCTGAAGACTCCCTTTACTCCAAAATGGTAAAAGCTTCTTGGATGGTGTGGGCGGTGTTAAGAATGCAGGCCCTCAAATGGTGACTGTGCTAATCCCTCAGCTTCAGTTAGACAAACAAAATAGTGAATGGCAGGTAGAAGGATGCTATCAAGGAAGAGGGCAACGAAGAGTGCCTCCTGTGTTATACAATGAGACACTAAGAGTGCCTACTGTGTTAGACAATGAGACACTAAGAGTGCCTACTGTGTTAGACAATGAGACACTAAGAGTGCCTACTGTGTTAGACAATGAGACACTAAGAGTGCCTCCTAGCCTGGTCTACAAAGTGAGTCCAGGACAGCCAAGGCTACACAGAGAAACTCTGTCTCAAAAAACCAAAAAACAAACAAACAAACAAACAAACAAACAAAAAAAGAGTGCCTCCTGGGTTAGACAATGAGACACTAAGAGTGCCTACTGTGTTATACAATGAGACACTAAGAGTGCCTCCTGTGTTAGACAATGAGACACTAAGAGTGCCTCCTGGGTTATACAATGAGACACTAAGAGTGCCTACTGTGTTATACAATGAGACACTAAGAGTGCCTACTGTGTTAGACAATGAGACACTAAGAGTGCCTACTGTGTTATACAATGAGACACTAAGAGTGCCTACTGTGTTAGACAATGAGACACTAAGAGTGCCTCCTGGGTTAGACAATGAGACACTAAGAGTGCCTACTGTGTTAGACAATGAGACACTAAGAGTGCCTCCTGGGTTATACAATGAGACACAGTTCCTGTCCCATTAGGGACTTGAGGATATTACCTATGTCACCTAGGTTGAGGGAAATGTTTGGTCCATGCATCCTTGTATAAGAACACAGACATTTTAAGAAACTTCTGATAGAGAAGCAAGTTTGTTTGGGATAGAGACCATTTTGGGGAAAAAAAAACCCCCACAATTTGATAACTTAAAAAGGAAATGAGCATTAAGTAAGAGTTTAAAGAACCAGAAATGAGCCAAACTCCTCTGAACAGATAGATTTATTGACCACAACAGAGTTCTATATACAGTGAGTTGGGTCTTGGTGACAAATGCCTACAACCCCAGGACACAGGAGTTTGAAGCAGGGACCAGAAATCTGAGGTCAGCCTGGGCTACACAGCTCTAGGCAACAATGAGCTGCAATACTGGACTGCAGTGGCTGTCACCAAAGAGCAAACTGACAAAAGCCCAAACAAAACAACTATGGTCCTTTCTAACTAGTATCTTGGTAACTGGTTGTCATATAAATAAGAAAGTCCACACTGGACATTAAGTGAATGACCTAACTTCTGGAGCTTTAATAGTTCTACAAGTTATGTGACACAGGTTCAGGTCATTAAGTTTGACAGGCTGCTGGAGAGCTGACATGAGATGTCAAGAGGCCATTTTGTGCACTGCCACTGTGATGCCATCATGTTTCTGGATCATAATGTTCCTGAAAAGCAAAAAAGAAGATACTCAGCAAACTCTTATATGGGACTTAAGTTTAAGATTAAAGATTTAAGTTTAAGACACAAAATAATAGCAAATTTATATCTACATACAAAAGCCAATATGAACAGTCCCTGTTGAGAAGTGCCAGTCAGTCTGGGCATGGTGCCGCATGCCTTTAATCCCAGCACTCAGGAGTCAGAGGCAGGTCGATCTCTGTGGGTTCAAGGCCAGCTTGGTCTACAGAGTGAGTCCAGGACAGCCTAGGCTACACAGAGAAACCCTGTCTCAAAAAACAACAACAAAAAGATGTGCCAGTCACAGATTCCTACTGCCATAACTTCTGCCATGGTTTCCCATCCGTAAAGGGGACTATAGTCTCAAACCATGAGATAGATCTTCCTATAAGAAAAATAAATAAAAAGCATATATGGGCTTGAAACAGGTGAGAATTATGGACAAGTCTAATTATAACATAAAAATTAAATAATAAATAAATAAATTAGTCTTTTACATTTTTTATTTTTATTTTTGAAATTAATGCTTAATCCTACTGTTCAACATAGTTTTGATTTTTTTTTCTGTAGGTTTCTGATGGCATTGTAGGGCGTTACAATAAGAGCTTTGCACATGTTATCATTCGCCTATCTTCAGAACCCATATCCCTAATTTTTATATTTAAAAATTTTTTTAATGTTTATATATGTGTCTGTCTGTGTGTGCCATATGTACATTCATGCCTGAGAAGGTCATAAGGTGGTAGATCCTGTGGAGGCAGAGTTATAAGTGGTTGTGAGCTGCTAAATGTAGGTGCCGAGAGCTGATGCAGACTCTGGAAGCAAATTTATATCTACATACAAAAGCCAATATGAATAGTCCCTGTTGAGAAGTGCCAGTCAGTCTGGGCGTGGTGCCGCATGCCTTTAATCCCAGCACTCAGGAGGCAGAGGCAGGTGGATCGCTGTGAGTTTGAGGCCATTGAGCCAACTCCCCAGCCCCTAATTTCTTTTACATGTTACCTATTGGGTTTGTGTGCGTGTGCGCACGCGTGCTTGCATGCTAGGGTCAGAGGACAACTTCGTGGAGTTTGTTCTCCTCTGACCACATGGGTTCCAGGTACCGAGTTCAGGTCATCAGGCTTGGTGGCAAGCACCTCTATCTGCTGAGCCATCTTGCTGGATCCTGGCTTTGATTTTATTCTGTATATATATAACACATAATATTAATATCCTCTTTTTCTCCATTCCCCCAAATTGATCATACTATAATTTTTGTTGTTATTGTTGTTTTTCAGAGACACGGTTTCTCTGTGTAACAGCCCTGGCTGTCCTGGACTCATTTTGTAGACCAGGCTGGCCTTGAACTCACAGAGATCTTCCTGCCTCTGCCTCTGTCTCCTATGTGCTAGGATTAAAGGTGAGTGTCACCATTGCCCAGCTTGTAGTATGTATTTTTTATCTATGTCTATGTGAGTGTGCATATACAGGTGTGTGTGTAGATATACACACCTATGTACAGGTCAAAAAAAGGTGTTAGGTGTCCTCTGTCACCAAGCATCTATTCCTTCGATGCAGGGTCTTATCCCTGAACCTGGAACTCCTTTTCTCTGCTAGACTGAAAGATAGCAAGCCCCAGCAATCCTCCTGTTTCTGCCCTTCCCCCAACCTGGGAGCTGAGATTACAGGAGCTTGTGGGGATTCCCAGCTTGTTATCTGGGAGCTGGCATGTTAGGATCTAAACTCCAGTCCTCAGGACTGTGGCTCAAGCACTCATCTTAAATACTGACATCTCTCTAGCCCCCATAGTTTTGTTTTGGTTTTTGATTCCTTCCTTCCTTTCTTTACTTTGCTTTTACTTTATTAATATAAGAGTTCTATCTGCATGACCTGCAGGCCAGAAGACGGCATTATAGATGGTTGTGAGCCACCAAGAGGTTACTGGGAATTGAACTCAAGACTTCTGGAAGAGCAGCCAGTGCTCTTAACCACTGAGCCATCTCTCCAGCCCTAGTTTTATGTTTTTTCTTTATTTAGTATTTTTATAAAGATCTTTATCTTGGAATATTTTTAACATATTAGAGAATTCTATTCAGCTATTCTTTTGTGTGTGTTTACATTTTTTTCTTTTTGGGGGGGAGGGGGCAAACTGACAGTTCATGACAGTTCTTATCCCTCAGGCCTGCCATGCGGCCTGAATGCCCACTGGTCCTGTGGTTCATTGAGTAAGGAACTACTGATGAAAGCAGGAGAAAGTCCAATCAAATTTTGTGAATGAGAAAGGAATGTGGGGCTATGTACTCACCCATTGTCTGATTCTAAGCATACCACAGGGATGTCAGTGGGGTCAGAGGTTAGCTTAGCTGCCTGCTGGGCTAGAACAGATATCACTCCAGCATGCTCATCCGATAGGGTACCACGGCCTGGAAAATAGCGATGAAAATTGTTACCTAAGGGTCTGAAAATGAATATAAACCTATAGTTTAATATCTCCTTCATTATTATTTGTGAAAAAGAAACTCAGCTTATGGATTTTTGCCTTTAGGTTAAGTACTGACATGAAATGATTTCCCCTACCTGGTACCCAGCTGATTACCTCAGTGTTCTTAAATCAGTAAAGTCATAAATGACATGCAGTTTTCAAAGATATTCCCATCACTATGCTATGTCTAAGCACCTTCTCAATCAGATAAGGAAGCTGTAATTCAAGTTATCTGATAGTCAGAAACTTATTTTATAGGAACCTTGCTGAAACTAAGACATTCAAAGGTATGGATAGGGACTTGTTGAAACTAATTAATTCCTTATGGGAAATCTGGTTTTCTTTCTTTTCTTTCTTTCTTTCTTTCTTTCTTTCTTTCTTCTTCTTTGTTTTTGTTTTTTGAGACAGGGTCTCTCTGTGTTAGCCTTGGTTGTCCTGGACTTGCTTTGTAGACCAGGTTGGCCTTGAACTCACAGCCATCACCTGCCTGTGCCTCCCAAGTGATGGAATTATGATGGAATTAAAGGCATGTGCCACCACGCCTGGTCCTGATTTTCTTTTTCTAAGTTCATCCTCAAAGAACTAGTCGTTACTCAAAAGTTCAGCTTTAAGCTCACCTTGCCAGCATATGTGAAGACCTGTAAGCAGTACTTCCATTAGCATAAGGTAGCTGGGCTACTTTCAAATATCTCAAGGATCCTTTCCCATATTTTAGCTTGTATTATTAACTAAATCAGGCTTGAGGTACAAAAGGTAACCAGCAAGCTTACAATAGATTCCTGAAATAAAGGTAACGGGCTTGCTTACATCTGAAACTAAGGTAGTAGACAATACACCACCCCAGCAGAAACCCTAGATTCACTATTACTATGTGAAAAACCCACAGGGCAAAGTGCACCCTGAAGGGCTACTGCAAACAGTAACTTCACACCTGGAAGCTTGTAGATTTTCACACATGAATTTAAGATTTTCCATTAGTGACTTGGAAAATGCTTTAAAATTTTTACCTTTGCTCCATTGCCTCTGTCAGTTACCATAACAGCAAAAGGTCAGAGCTCTAAAAAGTCCTGCATTAGTTGTAAGAATTCCTGGGTATACCAGTTTCTGACATTAATTAACCTTAGCTATTAACCTTTCTGGGCTTAGTTCCTTATATGTATTGAACACCACATCTTGGTTCTGTACTGAGTGGTTTTGTTGTTGTTGTTGTTTGGTTTTTTTGGGGTAGGGTTTCTCTGTGTAACCTAGCCCTGGCTGTCCTGGACTTGCTTTGTAGACCAGGTTGGCCTTGAGCTCACAGAGATCTGCCTGCTTCTGTCTCCCTAGTGCTGAGATTAAAGGTGTGTGCCACCGTGCCCAGCTGTACTGAGTGTTTTAAGCTTTGGAGGCAGCTAAAATATCCTATCTCAACCATTAATTAGTTGTATAACCTCTGGCAAAGTATTTAAGCTCCATGTTTTAATTTCTTTACCACAAAGGGTAAAACACTAAGAATGGTGTGTGGCTGGGTGTGATGGTGCACACCTTTCCCCCAGCATTCAGGGGGCAGAGGCAGGCGATCTCTGTAAGTTACAGGCCTGCCTGTTCTACAAAGTGGGTTCCAGGGCAAACAGAGTCTTGTAGAGTACATTTAAAAAAAAAAAAAAAAAAAAAAAAAAGATAGTCTGATACTTAAGAGAGCCTAACACATATAACTCTCTATTTTATTATTATTATATACCATTATATGTTATTATATATCGTAGCATTATCAAATAACCCAATGAAAAAAATTGGAGGCTCCTTCTGTTCTGGGCTCACATTGCTAGCAGACAGACTAGGAGAATGGGGTTGAAGTCAGATCTTTGAAATCCCTATTCTACTGACACTAGCTTACTGTTAAGAGTGGCTGTACTAACAGCCTCACCCATTTTTCAGGGTTATTGAGGCAAGGAAGGAAATAATATAGCCTGACAGTCCCTTTTCTAGACCACTTGAAAATTGTTCAAAACCATTTTAGTAGGGACAATTGTAGATCTGTGAGGAACATTTCTACCTTTAAAAAAACAACTGGGAGGCAGGTTGGGGATTTAGCTCAGTGTTACAGCGCCTGCCCAGCAAGCACAAGGCCCTGGGTTCAGTCCTCAGCTCTGGGAAAACAAAAACAAAACAATTGGAAGGCCTCAGTTTTCTAGTCTTACTTGGAGATAATCTCTACAATCAAAAAGGTTAACAGGAATAGAAGCTAGAAAACAGTAGCAAAGTAAGACAGACCCCAGCGAACCTCAAAAGGAGGCTGGTTTTGAGACACTTACAGCCCAGATTAAGTCCTTGTGAGTCTGTGCACAGGACTCCAACAATGGATGGATTCTTCATTCTAGTTTTAGGAGCACAAGAAAGACAAACCAGATGAAGTGAAGAAATATTTAAAATTATTGTAGTACAAGCAGGTTTTCTATGCACTAAGCATTAAGCATTTCAAATCATCCTTTTAAGAAAATTTCGCCCCCTTCCAAAAGAAAAACTGTGAGTTGTTTAAATAAAGAAACCATTTTCTCACAGCTGACTGTGAGCCCAGGCACCTCTGGGCTTCATAGAAGCATGCTCTAGAATAGCGTTAAGACACCTGCTAAAAATCTAAGTAAGAGGAATTGTTCTTGGAGGGGGTTAGGAAGCTGAAGAGGGAAGTGTCTCCTTGTAAGCCCCTTTACACTTACCAATTTTACATTTTACAGAGATAGCCCAAAAACTTAAAAGGATGTCTTTACTTCACAAATGCGGAGTAAGCTGGGCGTGGTGGGGCACACTTTTAATCCCAGTACTCGGGAGGCAGAGGCAGGCGTATCTCTGTGAGTTCGAGGCCAGCCTGGTCTACAAAGTGAGTCTACGACAGCCAAGGCTACACAGAGAGACCCTGTCTTGAAAAGCAAAAACAAAAGCAAACCCGTAAATGCGGAGTAACGGACAGCTTACACACGCGGGAAGATAAGCGTGTGCATTTGCACTGCGAGGGCTCAATTTAGCACACCTGGTACATCCTTCCCTAAACTTAACGTTTCCCAAACGTCTGAAGAGCTTCTCGGACCCTATAGAAGACTTCATTCAACGTGATTTGGGCCTTTCTCTCTCTTGGGAGAGACTCTTGCTCCAAAAGGAAGCGTACAGGGCCCGGCGAAACTTTAATTTCGAGCCAAGTCAGGGGTGGCCCGTGTATCAGCACAAGTCGCTCGCTCGCCGCTCCCACTGCCCCAAACGCTTCCGCAGACACTCGCAGTCCTTGTCGCCTGTCTCGCTCCAGCTCCCCTGTCCCGAGCGCAGGACCGGCCGCACGCACTACTCACGTGTCTTCCAAATGCTGCTCCAAAGTCGCCTCCATCCCGCCCGCTGTCAGACCCAACCCTAGACCCCGCAGCAAAACGCTTCCTCCTTCACCGACAGCCTCGGTCACATGACTAGAGCGAGGCGGGCGCCTGGACGGCGTCTCCAGAGGGACCAAATTCATCGCGGCGCTGGGTCTGCGCTCTTTTCAGAAAGATCTGGCTGCTGTGACAGGACCAGTGCTGGCTGGTGTTCAGATCGGGGCCTTCAGGTTACTCTCCAACCCCAGAGATGTGTGCAGTCGGGCCCCAGGGCCTCTGTTTCTGGTCTAGCACTTGGTCTTAGTGATTTTTTTCTAACCTTTGGATTTCGGTTCAAATGACTTCCTGCCCTAGCCAGAGCTGGACCTTGTTTAAGTTGTAATGTAACCAGGCAGGTCGGGCAAGGTCTCCTGTAGGCAGTAAAGCAATCACCAAGAAGACACAGGACCGTTGGGAAGGGATGCACACACGGGACTAAATGAAGAGATAGAACAGGATGAAACCCCAAGCTGGGTGTTTGCAAAGTATTAGAAGCTTAAGACATTGGCACCTTCTTTTTTCTTTCAGACTAGCCTCGAATTCTTCGTCCTGGGTCCTGGGATTTACTGACATGAGCCACCACACTTAGTTTGCATTGATACTTCTAATAGCTAGGGTGTTGAAAGTTTTGGGGAAAGAAAGTAGGTTTAAATTTTAAGTGATAATGAAGACTAGGTTATTACTTTAAAAATAACTTTGATTAAAAAAAATTTTTTTTTTCTGAGACAGGGTTTCTCTGTGTAGCTTTGGCTGTCCTGGACTCACTTTGTAGACCAGGCTGGCCTCGAACTCACAGAGATACACTTGCCATTGCCTCCCCAAGTGCTGGGATTACAGGTGTGCATCACAATGCCTGGCAGCTCTGATTTTTTAAATTTATATTTCCTTTTTGTTGTTGTTTTAGAGACTGTATCCCATATAGCCTCCACTGCCCTCACATTTGCAGTGTATCTGAGGCTGGCCTTGAACTATTGATCCCTCTGTCTTCACCTTCAAAATGCTGGAATTACATCAGCATACCTTGTTTAAAAACTTTAAAATAAGGGGCTGGAGAGATGCAATTCCCAGCTACCACATGGTGGCTTACAACCATCTATAATGAGGTCTGGTGCCCTCTTGTGGTGTACATGCAGGCAAGATACTGTACACTTCATAAATTAAAAACAAAAACAAAAAACAAAAAAAAAAAACAAACTTTAGACTAAATTAACCACCCACAGTCCTACTATGCAGAGACAGTCCCATAGCATACTTTGGAAAACATCCTTTCCATGTGGCTGACTTTGCAAATGTATTATTTCTATTGTTTTCTTTTTTAAAGCTAATTGACAGACATACTGTATATACAATACTGAACTCTATAGTAGGGTTCCTTAACAGAGTTTATCAAATATAAGTACCTTTCCATGACATTAATTATTTGTTTACTTTGTTTGTGATGGTTGCAAAACTCCCTGAGTTTCTCATTAGAGCACCTAAAGCTCATTTACTATTTATTAGTAACTAATTAAGTTGCTCTTGTGTTCCCACAGCTCCCCCTACCCCAGCGGTGCCATTGTCCTGCTGTTGAATATTCTTTTTTCTTTATTTTATTTTATTGTTTTTCAAGATAGGGTTTCTATGTGTAATCCTGGCTGTCCTGGACTCACTTGGTAGACCAGGCTGGTCTTGAATTTACAGAGACCCTCCTGCCTCTGCCTCCCGAGTGCTGGGATTAAAGGCATGTGCCACCACCACCCAGCTGGTTGAATATTCTTATAGCCAGACATTGTGCATTCACATTTAAAATGTTTTTATTTCATGTGCATTGGTGTTTTGCCTGCATGTATGTCTGTGTGAGGGTTTTGGGGTCTCTATAACTGGAGTTACAGACAGTTGTGAGCTGCCATGTGGGTGCTGGGAATTGAACCTGGATCCTGGAAGAGCAGTCAGTGCTCCTAACCTCTGAGCCCTCTCTCATTTACATTTTCTTTTAAGTTTACATTTTTTTCTTTATGGTTAGTTACTAGAAATAGATCGTTTGGTTAAGAGATTTGATCATTTTAAAGACTTCTGCTATATATTTATGAATTATTCCCCAGAAAAGCAGTGCAGATTCGCACCCAGAAGCTTTGATGACAATGGTGGCGTACCTATGGCTGCCTGATCTCCATTCATCTCTACTCCATCCTGTGTAGCATGCCGTGCACTGGGTTTTCTCCAGCAGTCTCACCTTTGGCATTTACTCAGTCTGTTTTCTGAGTAAAAAAAAAAAACAAACAAACTAAGTCTGACTTAGTCCTTGAGTTTAGAGTCTGTTCATTACAGTATTGTTAAAATGAAGCTTGCAAGTTTTTTGTTTGGTTGTTTTTTTTTGTTTTTAACTTTACAGCTCAGGCTTTCCTCTAACATGTGATTCTCCTGCCTCAGCCTTCCTGATGCTATGATTGCACGTGTGAACCACCATGCTTGTCTCTGCTTCCAGAATTGTGTGTTTGTATGTTTGTTCATGTGTGTCCTGATGCATGTGTATGCTTAGGTTCAATGTATTTGCATGTTTACAAGCATGCGTGTGCAGGTGAAGGTCAGAAACCACCCTCGTCTCGTTCCTCAGGTACCATTAACCTTGTTTTTTGAGACAGGGTCTATCACTAGTCTGGGGCTTTGGTTAGGCTACCCTGGCTGGCCAGCTAGCCCCAATGATCTTCTTGCCCCCACCCATATCAGCATCTCCAGTGTTGGGATTACAAGCATGACCCCCGTCTTCATGTTTGCGAGGTAAGAATGCTGACTGATCCATCTCTTCAGCTCATGGTTCTAGAACTTGAACTTTCTTAGGATTCCAGTTTATGTGGTGTAATTCGGACTTTAGATGCACGGCTTTGGAGAAATGGCCTGAGTTGTAAGGTAGCACAACATGGGGCATCCAGATTTAAAACAGCAGTAGAAAGATACCCTTAAAAGAGAGCCTTAGCGTTGCACACCATAAGGCATGCCAGTAACTCCGGCACTTGGGGGCTGAGGGTGGAAGATAGGGTGTTCCAGGCCAGCCTGGGATTCATATTAAGACTTTGTACCACTCCTTGGAATATACCCAGAAGATGCACCGGCACACAACAAGAAAATTTGCTCAACCATGTTCATAGCAGCCTTATTCATAATAGCCAGATCATGGAAACAGCCTAAATGTCCCTCAGTAGAAGAATGGATAAAGAAACTGTGGTACATATACATTATGGAATACTACTCAACTATTAAAAACAAGGAATTCCCGAAATTTATGGATAAATGGATTGAGCTAGAAATGATCATAATGAGTGAGTTAACCCAGAAGCAGAAAGACTCAAATGGTATATACTCACTTATATCTGCATACTAGCCCAATGGGTATGTCCCACGAAAGCCTTCACTTACCAGGAAACTGGGACAGAGGGGAGGACATCCTATTGGGACTCTAGATGAGAGAACCATGGGAGAATAGCAATGTAGAAGGATCCAGTGGGTCCTAGAAACCTACAAGTAGAACATTATGATAGGCAGATTTGGGCCAAGGGGTCCCGCTCAAACTAAGGCACCAGCCAAGGACAATACAGTCGGTAAACTTTAAACCCCTACCCAGATCTAGCCAATGGTCAGAACAGTCTCCACACTTGAGTGGAGAGTGGGATATGACTTTCTCATGTACTCACATTTGACTATATCCTCTGGAGGGGGAGACCTGGTGGCACTCAGAGGAAGGACAGCAGGTCACCGAGAAGAGACTTGATACCCTATGAGCATATTCAGGGGGAGGTAATCCCTCTCAGGAACAGTCATAGGGGAGGGGAATAAGGGGAAAATGGGAGGGAGGGAAGAATGGGAAGATACAAGGGATGGGATAACCATAGAGATGTAACAAGAATAAATTAATAAAAAAAAAAAAGACTTTGTGTTTCAAAACACAGTACATACTATTCCCAGCAAAGTTTGCCCCAGGTGTCCAGGAGAAAACCTGCCCCTTGCTAATGCTATGCCTGAGGAGACAGTATCAGCCCTGCCTCCCTGTTGTCCCAATGGTAAAAATGTCACTGAGTTGAGCCTCGTTGGCTTGGCCCTTCTGTTTTGTTTTGCTGTGCTGAGGAGCCTGCTGAGCCTACTCTACCACCAAGCTCTCCCTTCTGCCGGCTTCTGGCTCTCCAAACCGCCACAGCACTGTCCAAACAGATATAATGGGAGCCGCGTTTGTAGTTTTAGGTAGCCTGGGAGCCACATAAAGAAAACAGAAGACATTAAAATTTGACACCATTTTGTCTATCTAAAGAGTAATTTCAACATGTAATTGATATTTTTAGTGCTATTTTTTCTCCTGTATTAAGTCTTTAAAATATGAAATATATTTTGCACTTTGGCACACTACAGTGCAGGCTGACCACATTTCAGGGACTCCATAGCCTTGAGTGAACATTGGCTCCAGTGTTGTGGAGTATGTCTGCAGGGTATCTCAGATGATCTCAAAGCCAGAATAAGGATGAAAGGACGTTCAGAAAGTCTACAGATTAAGCCACTTCTTAAGGTCTGGGCTTGGCCTTTCAGGGGAAAAGAAGCACATAGGAAGGGGAAGGGATTTGGCGCATGGGAAGTGACAGGTTGTTGTGTTGTGTCCATCACCACCCCCCCCATCTTGCTCCCTTCTGCCCTGCTCGGGTGGGTAGAGGGAAGGAAAGCTATGGAAGTGAGGCTAGGTGCTGGGAACTCAGGTGGTGCTTATTTGGGGCATCCGACTTTGCATTGCTTTCTGTTTTCTTTAGCATTCAGGGTACCTGGGCACTCTTATATTCTCGGTTTTGAATGCTAGAAGCCATTTCTGGAATGAGGGGAAGAAATCCCAGACATCCAGATCAGAACACTAGCCTCACTGGGTTGGAGTTTTTCTTGTGTTTTCGCTGCAGGAAAGGATAGAAGATCTTCTCCTCCGTCTCTGCATGTGAGGCCCCGGCAGAGAAACAGAAGCTGGCTCAGCACTTCCTGGCAACACTTCTGACTTTTAATGTGTATGTTTGCACACAGGGCAGCAGGTTTCACAGTACTTTGCCTTGCTTGATCTTCCTTCCCAGCTCCTCTCCCCGCCCTGCCCCTGCTCTCCGTACCCCTCCATGCTCTCGGTATTCCCGTGTCTACTCCTAAGCGTCACATTTCTGTCTCCCTCCCTACAGCCCTTCCTTCAACCCTATTTACCCAGCCCCGGGCTCTCCTTTCTACAGCAGAGTTCAGATGGTATCATCTGCGGAGGGAGAATTATATAAAAACTATCAAGTCCTTAACTTCAATTTTATTTTTAAATCTCTCCCCTCCCTGCAAACCAGCTTTGAGAAGTGAAAAGTCCCTGGTGGGCACAGTAGAGAATGCCAAAGCCCACATACCCCACCCGGGAGGGGGAAGGTGGTACCGGGTCGGAACCCCACATCTTACATGCTGTTTTGGTGCTGTTTCTTCTGCCTTGACTCCTCAGTCTTCTTGAGGGACTCAGGTACAGTATTTGTGGACCATGGTGCTGCATCACTGCAATCCCAGCACTCAGGATTTCTATGAATTTGAACCTACCTGAACCACCTAGTAAGTTGAAGACAGACTGAGATACACAGAAAGACCCTGTCAAAAAAAAGAAGAAAAAGAAGAAGAAGAGGAGGAGGAGGAGGAGACGGAGAAGAAGAAGAAGAAGAAGAAGAAGAAGAAGAAGAAGAAGAAGAAG
>OU015753.1:61395464-61406630 GCA_907169655.1 Acomys percivali | reverse complement strand
AAATATCCTGGCCTTAATTAGACTGTCTGCATCACACATCAAATCAGACTTAATGTTAAGATTTATTGGCTTGGAGGTGGGTAAGTGAAATGAGCTCTTGAAAATAAATGGAAAAGAAATTACCTGCATTAAATGTATTTTCAGGGCAGGCGTGTGCAGTGAGGCTTTTAGCCAAAAGCAGGCTTATGTTTGTGTTGGCTAAGTGTCACTCTACTCAGCCTCCTGTGAGCCCAACGTGGGTTCCAGAGACCTTGTCTGTGGGCTAACAATGGATACCATTGCCATCCAGCCATGCTTTGCCCTCGCGGAGCCCTTGTTGAACAGGGGACTGTCCCCATGTCTTTATTACACCACCTAAACGTTGGTAAAGAACTGTTGGTTCTTACCTCAGGGGTGAGGATGGTATAGAGGAGCGGTTCTTAGCCTGTGGCTGGCAACCCCTTGGGCAAACTTCTATCACCAAAAACATTTACATTGAAATTCATAACTGCAGCAAAGTCACAGTTATGAAGTAGCAATGAAAATAATTTTAGGGTTGGGGGGTCACTGCAACATGAGCAGCTGCATCGAAGAAGGGTCACAGCGTTAGAAGGGTTGAGAGCCACTGCTGTAGAGACAGATGACCTCCTCACCCCTGCCCCCTCCACCATGGAGCAGAGTATGTCTTCATCCTGACTGTCATAGTCTACTCTGCAATTCCCATTTTGCTCCAAGGGCTTATCTATGATCGCAGCATCTCGTTATACTCCTGTGAGACCCTGGGCAAGCGCTGCAGAGCCTTGATAGCTCAGATGTGTTTCCATCCTGGTGGAGGTATGACTGGTCAGACCTCACGGTGCCCTAGATTCCAGGTGAGGATACATACAGAAGCACAGTTTCAGACACTTTACAAATTCAGGGTAGATGGAAGCTGATTTTGTGCTTAGTATCTCAAGAAATCCTAGTAGAGGCAAACGGAATCAAGCTAGGTTGTAAGCAGTTAAGAGCTGACCCCCGACTTACAGAATAGGGTTACTAAAATGACATTGGTAGCCCAGGCAATGCTGGAAGTGCTAAAAAGCTCAGCCTGAGCCCGGCAGTGGTGGCACATGCCTTTAATCCCAGCACTTGGGAGGCAGAGGCAGGCAGATCATTGTGAGTTCAAGGCCAGCCTAGTCTACAAAGTAAGTCTAGGACAGCCAGGGCTATTACACAGAGAAACCCTGTCTTGAACCCCCCTACCCCCTGAAAACAAACAAGCCAACAAATAAAAAAACAAAACCTCAGCCTGAGCTCCTGCTCACAAAACTCCAAACCACACATGAAGAACACACCCTCTGCCACAGGAAAGGTGGTGCACACATCTACCCATAGCACTGGAAACACCTCTGCAGCCAGGACATAACCCGCCCTGTGCCCACTGTTGCTGCCCCTGCCAGCAAAGCAGAAATGTTTCCAGAGCTTCTGAGCTGAGGTCCTAAGTAGGTAAACTTGAGCTTTAGTTGCAAAGGAGGTGGTGGAGGAGACGTTCTTTCTGTAAGTGTCTTTAAAGGGCCCTGGGCATAGACCAGGCCATCTACATGGTCCTGTTGAGCAAGTGTGGGGTTTGAATAAGAAGGCCCCCATAGGCTCAATTTTTAATGGTCATCAGGGGGTGCGACTGTGTGGGAAGGATTGGGAAGTGTGTCCTTGTTGGAGGTCGTGCGTCACTAGGGGTGTGCTCTGAGGTTTCAGAAGCTCATGCCAGGCTCAGGGTTTCTCTCTGCCTGCTGGCTGTGGGTCAGGATGTAAAGCTCACCCACTGTTCCAGCACACTGCCTGTCTTCTTCCCACCATGATGTTCATTAGCTAACCCTCCAAAACTGTAAGCAAGGCCCCAGTTAAATGCTTTCCTTTATAAGAGTTGCATTGGTCACAGTGTCTCTTCCCAGCAACAGAACAATGCCTAAAACAGGGGGAAAAAAAGCCTTAAGGGTCGCCTCCAGAGGGAGTTTTGAGTTGAAAAGGGGAGAACTCAGGTTGAATATCTATAGCCTGTCCACTACTTGGGAACAACTTTATTGGGGGCAGCATTGCCCAGCTGGCAAAGGGGAGAGTACTACCTTCTTCTGCCTTCCCTCTCTGCTGGGGAAAGCCAGTTGTACACGGTCAACAGAGCTCATCATTTTGAGTGGTGTGTCCAACACCAAGAGCCAGCTTCATGCTGTGGCCTCCTCACTGCAGATCCAGTGACTTTATGGATCTTCTGCCCCTAGTTTGCCAAGTTCTGTGCTGGGTAACAGGAAAGCAGGCAAGACCCACTTCCTCAAGGAGCTTTAAGTTACACATTGTAAATATGTTAGAGATGGGGCCGGGAGATTAGCAGGACTTGAGTTCAGCCCTCAGAACCTACATAAAGTTGGGGAGGGGGGAGGGGAGGAGGTGCACTCTTGTAACTGCAGTGCTGGAGGGGCAGAGAGGAACAGGCTGCTAGGACTCACATGTACACACACACACACACACACACACACACACACACACACACACACACACACACACACACACACACCAGGCCCGCACGCATGCATACATGCACACACCCAGGCTAGAGAATGACAACAGATCCCACACTGAGTGTTGAGTAAGCAACCTTTGCAGAAGTGGTGTGTGTGCTCCTATCCAAAGCCTGGGTCCCCTCTGCTGTTTCCACATATCAGATTCCAAGGAGAAGGCTTGCTGGGCAGGACCTCTGTTTTTCAAAAACAGCTGATTCTCTGAGGGATGTGAGGGAGATAGGAAGGAAGAAGAAAAGCGATTATCTTGCCTGAGACCTTTTCTGAACTGAAGCGTCCTGTCTACTTTCTGTGACAGTTAATTGCCACTGTCATCTTGACAGGATTTAAAGTAACCTAGGAGATAGCCCTCTGGGGGTGGCCATGGAGGGACAGATCTGGTGAAGATGGGAAGGGCCCGGGCCCACCCTGAGTGCAGAGAGCACCATTCCATGAGCAAAGGCTGAGGTTCTTAACCTTTCCAAATGCTGTGACCTTTGAATACAGTTCCTCATGTTAATGCCGTTTCATAAAATTATATCGTCAATACTTCATAACCATAATTTTGCTACTGTTATGAATCAAAATGTATGGTATGCAGGATATCTGATATGAGACCCCCAATGGGGGTTGAGAACCACTGAGCTAAGGTCCCAGTCTGCATAAAAAGGGAGACGGGCCAAGTACCAGCCTTTGTCTCTCTCCATCCCAGCTGAAGGTGTAGTGTCAGCAGGCGCTTCATGCTCCTGCTGGCATGCCTGCTCTATGGCCGACTGGCAAGCCTGCTCTATGGCCGACTGGCAAGCCTGCTCTATGACCGACCATACCTTTATTAAAAAAAAAAAAAAAAGATTTATTTATTATTATGAACACAGTGCTCTTCCTGCATGTACATGTGTGGCCCAGAAGAGGGCACCAGGTCTCATTTTAGACAGCTGTGAGCCACCATGTGGTTGCTGGGAATTGAACTCAGGACCTCTGGAAGAGCAGACAGTGCTCTTAACCTCTGAGCCATCTCTCCAGCCCTCCCCTGTGCCCAGCCATACCTTTAAACTATGAGCCCAAACAAACCCTTCTTGGCTTTTTTTTTTTAATTCTTCTTTCATATGTTACATCCTGACTGCAGTTTTCTCTCCCCTCCTCGCTCCCCGCCCCCAGTCTATCTCCCCACCTCCTCCCACCCCTAGATCCACCACCACCCCCATTTCATTGCTTTTTAAACTCATCTTTCTCTGAGATGTGCCCTAACAATGACGATAGTAGCTAATATGCCCTGTATGCTACTTAGACAGACTCCTCTCTCATAACTCAGTATGTTCCTGGCAAATTCTCTAAGCTTTCAGGAAGGAGCAGAAATAGGGCAGCCCCCCACAGGGCTTACTGGCTACAGATTTCCACTTTCAGATCTCAGTCTTAGTATCTGTGAACTTGGTGTTCACCTTATCCTTAAAGGGCAAAGTCAACTTTTGCAAAGCATATCTAGTCACACCTCCTATCTCATTTTAGGCCCACAGCCATCTCCTGAGACAGATACACTACCCTGTTGTGAATAAAATCACTGACATATGGAGAGGTTAACTGGCTTGCCAAGCGTGTAGAATGTGAGTGTGCTCCTGGCTTTGGGACTCCCAGGCTGGGCCACATACTGTGTAGGATGCTGATCCCAGGTGAGTCAGGCTCTGTGCAACTACCTACTCAGCCAGCTGAGATATTGCAGGCCAGTGAGTCAGTCCCATAAAGCTGTCAAACAGTCTCTTCTCATTTCCCTTCCCTGGAACTCAATGGTTTGAGGAGGCGCTTTCAGGTACCACACAGTAAATCAACTGCCACATTCATTCTGGGCCATTGGCATTTTACTTGAGGAGAAAGTCAGAGGCAAGGAGACAAATGTCTTATTGGTATTTAAATTGCGAGAGGAGAAGAGAGATGAGTGCTCGCCCATCTGTCACAAGGTGGCGAGGGCCCATCTGAAACAGTGTAGATCACTTGAAGCAAAGTTTTTCATTCTCTTGACAAGAGAGTATGGAATAAAGCAACTCTCTCGGGGTTGCGCTTATCTCGGTTTGTAAACTCACACTGCAACACAGAAGAGCAGCCGCTGTTGTGTTTCTCAGCAAGTATTCCTTTGTTAGCACGTGCCTGACTGCTCAGAGCAACCCCTTTTATGAGTTGGGTCAGAGACATACAGCAAGTTCTCTGGCCCTTTCTCCACTCGCTTGTATCAAGATGGGTGTCACGCTACTTTTTTTTTTCTTTCTTCCTTTCCTTTCAGCTCTCCCTTCCTCTCATCCTCCTTCATGTCCTTCCTTTCACACCATCTATGGGGAGTAACACCCTCCGGAGGAAGGAGCTTGGCTGGGACCAAAGCCAAGGTCACCCCAGGGCTGCAGGTCTCATCCTGGCTCCCCAATTAATACCACTTTGCATATGACAGAGATGGCTGCTCTGTCTCTGCTCCTTTGCTGCTCATCCTGTGATTGATGTTGGTAGCATTTTGAGTCTGTCAGGAAATATTTCACGGATTCTCTCTGTGGTAGGTAGAAACAGCCAGGAGATGTGATTCCCTAGCTAAAGCTGACTGGGAGTTGGAGGAGCTGTGGTGGAAAGGCCCTGGTCCTTTTAAGCTGGTGGTGTAGGGGAAGTGCTCCCTGGAAGCTGGGGAGAGGGGCCGGCAGCCCAGGGGACAGGGAGCCACTTTCTCATCTGTATTGGCTGTTAGCTCCTGTTGGGTAAGACACAGAAGAAGGAAGTAGGATGGAAAATTAGTTTCTTGTCATTCCCAGCACCTGAAATATATGCCCAAAGCCCGTTTCTTCCCACCAGAGTATATACATTCACAAGGCTGATCTCAAAAGAGAATTTTGCAAATCCCCAATAAGAAGTGACCTTCATCCTGACTCCCATGACACTGTGTGCATTACTGCTGAAGCACGCAGGGTTTGAGAATTTAAAACACAATTCTCCTAAAACTGTAAGAAGGATGCTTGCCAAGGATTTAGGAATTGATGAAGGTACCAACCAGTAAGATAGCAAAGATGGAGATGGTTTAAAGTACATTTGGGGGAATTGGGTGTTTCTAGGCATTTAAAAGGGGACATTAGAAAGTAATTTATATCTTAAAAACAAAACCTGTTTCTCTCCAATATATAATTGGTTATTTTTGACAAGAATGTCAAGATGATTCCATGGAAAAGATGGTCTTTCCCCCATAGTGTTGGGAAATTGAATACCATGGGCAAAGAATCAAGTTGGACCCATTTACCACATATAAAGCCAAACTCAGAAATGAAACTA
Source organism: Acomys percivali (assembly GCA_907169655.1). Lineage (NCBI taxonomy): Eukaryota > Metazoa > Chordata > Mammalia > Rodentia > Muridae > Acomys > Acomys percivali. The sequence continues at coordinate 61,400,826 of OU015753.1, read as the reverse complement.
AGATTAACATATGTGCTAAAACTATGAAACTCTTAGAAACAACCATAATATGAAAACTTTATGACATTGTAGCTCATTGATCCAACATGTGAGATCCAATGTGTAAACAACAAAAGAGAAAATAAGTGAGTTAAACCACATAAAAATTAAAAACTTCAGTACATCAAAGGGCACCGCTAACAGAATGAAAAGGCAACCCAGTAACTGGGAGAATATATGCAAGTCATATATCTAATAACAGGTGAGTGCCCAGAATATACAAAAACTCCTACAATTCAATAATAAAGTACTCAATTTGAAAAATGGACAGAGAGCTTGAATAAGCATTTCTTCCAAGAAGCTATACAAATAGCCAACAAATATGGGCAGATGTTCAACATCATTAGTCATTAGGGAATTGTAGACCAAGACTGCAGTCATCAGAATTATTACAGTACTATTAAACAATCAGAAATAATTAAATGTTGGCAAAGAGGTGGAAAAATTGTTGGTGGGGATATAAAATGATAAACCACCATGGGGAATAATATAATGCTTCTTAAATCTAACATAGATTATCACTTAATGACTGTAATTTTTTGGTGTGTATACAAAGGATTTGAAAGCAGTCTTGCACACATATTTGTGTATACTCATGTACATAGAGTCATTATCCATAATGGCTTTTCTAGTTTGCCTTCCTTTGCTGTGGTAAGCATCATGACCAGAAGCAACTTGGGGGTGAGAGGGTTTATTTCAATTTACAGTTTACAGTCTATTATTCAAGGAAGTCAGGGCAGGAACTCAAGGCAGGGTCCTGGAGGCAGGAACTGAAGTAGAGGCCATGGAGGAGTGCTGCTTACTGGCTTGCTCCCCTCTTCCATCCCTAACCCCACTGGCTCACTCTTCCTGCTTTCTTACACACCCAGGACCACCTGCCCAGGGGTGGTATGCCTCCAGGGGGATGAGTCCTCCCACACCAATCATTAGTTTAAAATACTGCTACATAGACTTGCCTATTGCTAATATCACTGGAGCCATCTTCTCTCTTTCTTTCGTTCTTTCTTTCTTTTCCTTTCTGTTTTTGTTTTGTTTTATTTTTGGAGACAGGGTTTCTCTGTGTAGTGCTGGCTGTCCTAGATTCGCTTTGTAGACCAGGCTGGCTTTGGATCACAGAAATCTGCCTGCCTCTGTCTCCCAAGTACTGGGATTACAGGAATGTGCCATCATGCCTGGTCTTCTTAACCAAGGTTTCCTCTTCTGGTTAACTCCTACCTGTGTCGAGTTAACAAAAAACTGATCAGAAAAATAGCTAAAAGAAGCACCCCAAAGTGCCTGTCAGTGAATGGATGAAAAAGCAAAACTGACACATAAAACACAGCGGAATGTATTTTAGTATAAAGTGGAAGAAAATTCTCTTACATACTACATCATGGTAGAACATTGGCCTATGTAGAATAAACCAGTAATATATATAGAGAGAACAATATTGTCTAGCTTCCTTTAATGAGGTACCTAGAATAGTCAGTAATCAAATTGATAGAGACCGAATGCCAAAGGGTGGTGCTTCCAGGGGCAGGTTGAGGGAATGGGGGTTATTAGTCAATGGATTGAGTCTTAGTTTTTCCAGATGAAAAAGCTCTGTGAGGATTGTTGGTGATAGTTGTACGACAATGTGAGTATACTGCATGCCACTGAACCGCTCACTGAAAAGTAGCTACCATGGGAACTCCCGTAGTACGTGCATTAAAAAAAAAAACAAATGCAATTAAACACTTAAAAAGCAAAGCAAAGCTGAAGAACTAAGGACATTGTAGTCCTTGGTGTTATCTGCTCTATAATTCTAGCCACAGAATAATGTACATTTTCTACTGGACAAGATCTACAAGGTAACACACGGCTTCGTTAAAGAGGAGGCTTTATAGGCTTGAAGGGAGATGTATTCCCCAAGGTCATTAAGCAGTCCTTGGGTAGGCTTGGGAAACAATGCCCCAAATGAGCTCCGCGGCACACACAGTTCTCTCACAGCCTGGTTGCCGGGGTTTGGATTATTAGTATTATTTTTTAACATCACAGTCATTTATGCCCCAATTTCACCACCCCCACTAGTCTCTGGGGGGCTGTGTCTTATGTTCATCTTTGTCTCTTAAATGCTTTGTTAAATAGAAGAAGGGGCAACAAACAGGGCAGAGTAAACCCGGAGCAGCAGGCCTCTCTTCTCATTGTTTGCATGGCCTTGACCAGCCCTGTGAGCTCCCAGTGCCCCACTTTTCTCTGCATCAAGTGACAAGTTTTCACCTAAGTCTTGGGTGCCCTGCTAGGCTCTGGGGTCTGGGGTCCCATCTCTGTGTTTCCTCCCAGCTTTCCAGTGCTTGTGTTCTGGTTTGGTTTAACCACCTGCACAAAAAAAAGGGACATTACTCACTGCAAACGTGTAAACCAAACACAGTGAATAGATGTTTCAGGCCCACACAATGCCCGGAGGCATTTTTCTAGCTTTTCTTGAAAGAGGCACCCTAGATACTCCTTGAAGCTTGTGACTCTGACTCCTGACCTGGGGCAGGGTTGAGGGAGTGCGTTTCTCTTGCTTTGCCTCCCAGGGAACAGCTGTGTGTTGGTGGCAGGAAGTCTCTTCCCAGAAGCCTGGGGGCCCTGGGTCAGTAGGCCCCAGATGGGAAAGAAGGAAGCCTTCAAGTCTGCCCTTGAGAAAGCAAATTACAGTCTTATTACAAATTCATGAGCCTCTCATTGCTGTTTTCAATTAACTTCTTGACAAATTCTGCCTGTTCCTTTTCTTGGTTTTCTTCAGGACAGGAGGAGTCTGGGTGACACAGTTGGGAACTCTAGGGAGCTCTTATTGAAATTAATTCGAGTGCTTTGGAGCGAGATTTACACAGCAGAGTGGAGCCGGCTGGCACTGCTCCTCTGGCAGGCGCCTCTGGGGCACTGTGGATGTTACCACCTCTTTCCCTATGCTGTGCAGTGTCCTTAAAGGCCTTTGGAGCCACACGCTGCTGCAATTCTGCTTGTTCCTTTGTCCCCCTTTACCTTGGGGTGCCTTGCAAGTCTAGCTACCTCACTTGATTCTTCGTGGTCTACAGGCACACACACCACTCCCAGCACAAACACTCATGGGGGCCTCTGAACATGCCTGCTGTCTGCATGTGGAGACAAGTTCCAGATTGCTGTGTGTCAGCTTACGTGAGGTAAAGGCACAGAAGGAGCTGCTGTCTCTCTGCTGGATTCCAGCATCCCTGGCTTTTGTCTTCTGTCCCTGCTGGCTATCCTGATGAGAAAAGTGCCACCTACTCCAGCCACTGGTTCTTTGGGAATAGCTTCTTTCTTCTCTAGACTGTCAGTCTCCACAGAGGGGACCAAGAATCTCTTCTTAGCACCATGCATCTTTTGTTGACTGCTAAGTACCTCTGTTCTGTAAACAGTAAAGCTGTAGGTCTGGCCTACTGTTTTAAGCACGCAGTACTTAGTCATTTAAGGGAAGACTAAAGCGAAGGCTTGGAAGAGTTAAGTGGCTTGTCTAAGGACATCAGCTAATAAAGACACAAAAGATGAGAAGCCAAGCTCAGCTCCACAAGACCTGAATATTCACGTTCTGTTTTAGGCTTCATTTTCCCCTCCCTTTTATAATTATTTAAAAAATAAGACTTAATTGGTTTTAATGGGCTCCAACAGAAAATTGAGACAATCAAAACAACCCAGCCATGGGCAATCTCAGCATGTTAAAATAAGAGATCAGTATTTTCTTTTCCTTTTTTCCCTGTCTCTGTGTTCAGACATGTGCACACAGGCAGACATGGAAGCACACAGGGTGTTTTTCCCTGCTACAGTAAATTGATCACCAGGCTGTAGCTACAAGCTCTCCAAGGCAGGTTCTGCTCAACTGTTTCCCCTTGTGTCTAGTCACAGGCCTGGTTTCTCGCCTGTGTCCCCAGAGATACTGTAGGGCTTATTGGCCACGAGCCTTCAAAGTTTATTTAGCGTGGGCTTGTTATGTTGCTCGAAGTTTATGAGAGAGAGAGAAAGAGAAGAGTGGATCCACACTGTGTGTGGTCTTTAAGGATACTTCAGTTAGGGTGTCCTTTCATGTCATGTCCACAGCTGATTCAGAGCCAGACATGAGGCGTGCACATCCTCCTGAAAGGAGTCTGTTAGTGACCCCTGGGAAACAATGCTCAAAAGCGAACTTCTGTGGGCATGGTAGGAGGAATCTGAAGCCACCAGATCATATTTTGCTCAGAGCTGAAAAGAAACACACTGAGAGATTAATCATTAGTTTAGGAAAGAATATAGACTATTTCAATGTTGGAGAAATTCCTCTGGTCCCACAGCAGTCATGTTGGCCCATGTGTCTAGGTCATATGACCTCTGTCCAAGATGGCTAGAGAATGGTGATGCTTCTAGAAGGGACTAGTATTCTAAAAGATGGAGTCACTAGGCAGCCTTAAAAATTATTTTAAGAGGTATTATTGTTAATCCCACCTCACCCCCATCTCTCATATGTCATGATATGTGACCGTGGGCATGCATGTGCCACGCACAAGAGTGGAGGTCAGAAAATGAGCTTATCAAAATCCACCTTGTTGAGACAAGGCCTCTTTCATTGTTTCCTCCACTGAACTGTCTACACCAGGCTAGCTGGCCATTTACCTTTTAGACAGTTCTCTTATCTCTACCTCCTGGGAGTACTGGCATCACAGATGCATGCCACTGCATCTAGGTTTTTTGTTTGTTTGTTTGTTTTTGATTTTTTTTTTTTTTTTTGTGTGTGTGTGTGTGTGTAAATAGGGGTTCCTGGCTTAGATTCACAGTACCAGGATTGTACAGCAAGCATTTTTACTATCTGGATCATCTTACTGTCCCCTAAGCATTTTTTCTCCTGGGTCAACCTTAGCTCCTAGCCAACAGATTTTTTGTTTTGTTTTGTTTTTGTTTCTGAGACAGGGTTTCTCTGTGTAACAGCCCTGGCTGTCCTGGATTCACTTTGTAAACCAGGCTGGCCTGGAACTCAGAGATCCGTCTGCCTCTGCCTCTGCCTCCTGAGTGCTGGGATTAAGGGCGTGTGCCACCTCGTGCAGCTTTTTGGGGTTTTTTTGGTTTTTTAAACAAAACAACAGTTGATTTTGTTGTTTCTGTTTGTTTTGAGACAGGGTTCCACTATGTTTGTTTGCTTGTTTGTTTGTTTGAGACAGAGTCTCATCACGTACCTTAACTCTGGCTGACCTGGAACTCACAGTGATCTGCTTACTGTGTGCTGGTATTTAAAGGTAAACATAGTAGGGGCTGTGCTCTGTAGCCCAGGTTGGACTCAAATTCTCTACTAGCCTCGGTGCTCCACGTGTTGGGATTACAAGTGTGCACCACCACA
>OU015753.1:61384846-61395454 GCA_907169655.1 Acomys percivali | reverse complement strand
GGCTACACAGGACAGCTCAGCAATGGAGCTGAGACCCTCTCCTTCATAGACAGCAAGTGACAGAGACCTGTCCCTGGTACTATGTGTGTGTGTTTCAGATCCTCAGGCCCCACAGTGAATGTAGACTGTATAGAAAGCCCCCCCCATCTCACTCCTTAAAGAAACCACATTCAGCTGCCTAATTTTGTGGGGTGGGGGGAGGGAGAGAAGGAAAGTAGCAAATGTCACTATGCTGAAGAAGGTTTCTAGTCTGCCACCAAGGGAATTTTTTTTTAAGGATTTATCTATTTATTGTATATGAGTGCTTTATCTGCAGAAGAGGGCATCAGATCATATTATAGATGGTTGTGAGCCACCATGTTGTTGCTGGGAATTGAACTCAGGACCTCTGGAAGAGCAGGTGGAGCTCTTAACCACTGAGCCATCTCTCCAGCCCGGGAATTGTTTTTTTGATTTTTTGTTTTGTTTTGTTTTGTTTTTTTCTTTTTGGTTTTTTGAGACAGCCTTGGCTGTTCTGGACAGTGATCTGCCTGCCTCTGCCTCCCGCGTGCTGGGATTAAAGGCGTGCGCCACCACACCCGGCTGGGAATTGTTTTTTAATTGCTTTTATTTATTTTAGTGAAACATTTCAAATATATGAGAGTCCATATAAGGTTGTATTAGACGGCAATATCATTAACAATAACCCATGTGCTCTCTATGCAGTTTGTGAAATTGAAGGATTATTCTTTAATGAGAAGCAGTGAAGCGCCTGAGCTGGGCCAGCTCCCCTCTCCTCGGGGGACTCCTGCAGGGGCGTATGGCTGACTAATTGTAGTGGGATACTGGCTAGCACAGATTTATCATCAGCCCAAGGCACTGAATTTCATTGGTCCCCCGGCAGTTTCATTTATTGCTGCATTCAATCAGCACTGGATGGCGATAATGTCTTCTCCAGGGTCAGACCCTGGCCTGGAGTTCTGATGACGGGTGGATGAAGAGGCTCTGTTTGCCCTGCTACTCCGTCATAATTGTAGTGAGATCATCTTGGGTTATAGGCCCCCGAGTGTCCGTGTGGCTCAGCCAGTGTGGCTATGAAGCTCTGCAGTGCTAGGGGCACTTTCCCAGGGTCTAGCAAGTGAGCCTTTGCTCCCAAGTGGCAGTTCTTCTAGCACAGTCCCCAGGTGATCGTCTGGATTTGTGGTTGTTGAGCATGGGACCTGGCTGTGTGAGGCTTTGGTATGCCTCTTAGCTTTCTCATGTTCACAGGTCTGAGGAGGAGGTAAGGCTGCTGTACGCTGCTGTATGTGAGGTAAGGGGCTGGTTACCTAATCTTCAGGGGCTTTGCTTGCCAAGGAGAGATTCATGACCTTACAGGGAACCTGGGTAACGACTTTGCTTAGCAGTTTGGGACCCTGGAAGAAGTTTTGTCGCAATCGCTATGATAACACCCCCCAAGTGCCACGTATAGAACAATGCTCACCACTGTTTACCTCAGAAGTTACTTCACCATGCTCTTTTCAACTCCTCAGGAACATGTGCCCAGTAGCTGTGAGTCCAGACACACAGACCTCTTCAAGCTCCTGTCTCCTTACATCTGTCTCTAACATCTGTCTCACTGCTCCCTGTAATAAAATCTTGCTGAAAACACCAATGTACTTCTCCTCCTTCTCCCACTACCAAGCAAGTGTTTGCTAATTGCCAGGACAACTTCCAACCTGCCCAGCCTGATCACACTTACAGAGGGCTGTACTTCCATAGGTCCCTGGGCAGCTCTATTGAGGAGGGACTCTGCTTTTGTTAGGTGACTGTCCCTGTGTACAAAGGCCAAGCCTTAGCCCATTCTCTGGCCGCTAATCTGAGCACAGCTTCCCCCACGGTGCCCACTACTGAATGTGCAGCAAATTGGCTTGGGGTCTTCCAGCTACCTGTCAACTCCGTGCTCCCTCTCTTTTGGAACTGCCTCCTCCTCCAGGCTTTCTTTTGCCTTCTGTCACCTGTTAGTGGCTGTCCTGGTTCTCAGAGGCAGAGTCTTTTGTTATTTGTTCATCCTCTCCACCAGTATGGGCAGTGACACATCCACCTACAGAGGCTAGCATACAAAGGTGCTGGCATTTTCACATGAGGATCATGGGAAAGAAGACTGCTAAGAGGCATAACGCTGAGCGCAGTGGTGCACATGAAACCCCAGCACTCAGGAGAAGAGGTAAGAAGATCAGTGATTCAAGGCCAGCCTCTGCTACATAGTGAGTCTGAGGCCAACCTGGGCTATAGGAGCCCTCTCTTTCTCAACATAGAGATGGAAGAAGAAATGGAGTCTTATTGACAGAAGGTGAAGGGAAAATGCTTTAGCACCAGAGGAAGAAGTCTATGGCTTCTAGCTGTCCATGATGAATTCATCTCAGCCCCAGCCCCTTCTCCTCAGTGCCCCTCCCCCAGGCTTCCCTCTGCCGAGTGATACCTACCCTCTGTCGTGAATCAGCCACACCTGTGTGCAACATCTACTTCCACTGATGAGTCTTGACTATTTACTTCCCAATGTCCCTCCGAGGACCAGAGACGTTAAATAGGTTGACCAAGGTCACACAACGAGAAGACAGACATCCCTACCTAAGGGTATTTAAATAGGAGTTAAGCACTGTTAGTACTCTTAAGAGCGTCAATGTCATGGTAGGTCTTTATTGTTATAGGATAAGTTGATTGATTCTTGATTGACTGTCAGACTGTCCTTTTATGCTTGGCTGCTCTGGGAGGGGAACTGTCAATCAAATAGTTTTTCTTTGATCACCAGCTAGAGTGTCACAATGACAGCCCAGCAGCTTCAAACACTTAATGGACACCCCTAGGCATCTCTGCTCCAGACGTTGAAGACCACTGTGATCAAGGCTGCTCCTGAAGTTATGGCGTCTGTTTTGGGAGGCCTTGCTCCAATCACTTGTGTAGGCTCCTGGAAAGTTCACTTAGACCATGGTTCACCTCAGTGACCTCCAGGTGACCTCACCTGTGCTTGCTTCCTTCCCCACTGGAGAGAAGCGGTCTCTATGCTGAGATTCAGCAAAATGCCCATGAACGGTGGACTGGAGGCCACATACACAGGTTGGTGGTTGGTGACACTGGGAGCTGGGCATAAGCATACCATGTCCCTTTTCTAAGGAGACAGCCTGATTCCTTAGTTTCCCCTGGCCAGCTGGAGAGGCCTTCTTCTTAGATGCTATCTATGTTGTATTGCAACATTAGGCATCAGCACAATCCTCTCCTGAATGGCCTCTTGCCTCTGTCATGGGGTGATTGGGCGGAGCTGTTGTAAGAACTGCAGGTAAAATCCTGTCTTGTTTTGCTTTGTTTTGTTCCTCAAACACTTAGAAGGAGCAGAAGCTAGAGGGGTAACTGGAAAGTGATTTCTGTAAGCACAGCCAGGGCTCCCGGGGCTGTAAATAAACCTCTGACTCCCTTTGCAATGGAATGTGACAAGAGTTCCAGAGAAACTGCTAAGAGCAGGGAGTCCAAGAGATGGCAACGTGCAGGGCATGTGCAACTTGGTGGAGACCTGACATGGTGACACCAGGCCAGATGATGAGCTGAGTCAGCAGAAAGCAAGGGATTGCAAAAGCCAAGTGGAAGAACTAGCCTGCAGAAGTGGAAGAGTCCTAGAGAGTCACTAGTGTCTAAGAGCTGAGGGCCCTGATACCTGAAGAGTGGAGCTGTAATATTAGTTGTGGGTCCAGGGCTGATGGGTCTCAAAATCTGAAGTAAAAGGCCCCTAAATTGAGCAGCCACAGCCATGAGTCTCTGGCCTTGAAAGTCTGGAATCATACCCTCTGGTTTTGAGACATTTGAGCTGTAAGTATCTGTATCTGCCTAGAGTCACCAGGCTGCGGTGGTGCGCTTGGGAGGCAGAGGCAGGTGGATCACTGTGAGTTCGAGGCCAACCTGGTCTACAAAGCCAGTCCAGAACAGTCAAGGCTACACAGAGAAACCCTGTCTCAACAAACAGAAACAAAACAAAAGAAAAGCGAGCTGGAGAGATGACTCAGCAGTTAAGAGCACTGTCTGTTCTTCCAGAGGTCCTGAGTCCAATTCCCAGCAACCGTGGCTCATGACCATCTGTAATGGGATTCGATGCCCTCTTCTGTCATACATGCAAATAGAACATTCATATAAATAAATAAATATTTAGGAGCCAGGTGTGGTGGCGCATACCTTTAACCCTAGCACTCAGGAGACAGAGGCAGGCAGATCACTATGAGTTCGAGGCCAGCCAGGTCTACAAAGTAAGTCCAGGACAGCCAAGGCTACACAGAGACCCTGTCTTGAAAAACAAAACAAAACAAAACAAAACAACCCCCCCAAAAAAAAAGCCTGGAGTCACAAGTCTGATTCTCAAGGCCTAGAGCTACAAGCCTCTGGGTGTGGACGTCTGACTATCTGGTGTTCGGGCCACCTACTGCTTCTGGCCTATTCACGATGTCCATCCAAACAGAGCCGAAGAGCTCTCAGCATCAGCAGAGACCTACGTGCTCCGGTGCCACGCTGCCTCCCCTTCTCCAAGTCTTCTCTTAGCTGACTTTGGAGCTCAGCAGCATTGGTTCCAGTGTGGCCTTTTCATTGCAGTCCCCACAGGAGGGACACATGGCAAAAGTGCAACTGAGCTTCCACTGCGGCCAGCCTCCCCTTGTGAGATCCCTGGCTTGGCTGTCCTTGGTTGAAGGGTTTGTAGGTTTGCTCAAGGGACGTTTTATACAAGACTTCGCCTCTTCTGTTCCAGGTTGGTTTCCACGAGTGAGTAGCTCTTCCACTCTGCTGCTCCCTAGCTCCAGGTTCCTGCACGGCCACTTGTATTTAGCCTGTGTAACAGCTACACGTTCACGGAACGACCCTCGTTGCATGGGTGTGATGCTTAACTTTATCATCAAAATTTGACTGGATTTAGAATTGCCCAGGAGACAGAGTGGAGGTGTCTGTGAGGGCATTTCCAGAGAGATTTGGCAGAGGAGGGCAGACCCTACCCTGGGTGCGGGCAGCACCTTCTCATGGATGGGGATTGTGGGCTGAATAGAAACGGAGGGAAGGGAAGGAGAAAGCTGTGGGAGCAGCAGTGTTTCTCTCTCTCCGCTTTTTCATTGCAGAATGGATGTAAGCAGCTGCTTCCTGCTCCTGCTGCCACTCCATCCCTACCGTGATGGACTGTGTCCTCAAAAGGTGAGCCAAAAATAAACCCTCGCTTAGGTTGCATTTCCAAGGTATTTTGTCACAGCAATGAGGGACGTAACTAACTCGGTTTCCTGCTGGGACCCAGTGATGCATCTTCTCCTGTATGTGTCACGTTGGTGAACAACATCCACATCTGTGCAATTCTCCTGGCCCGACTTTAATCAGACTCTTTTCTTTTTCACTCGTTTTAGGACCCAATGCCGCCAACACCCATCCATTAGCGTGTCATCCCACCCTGTTGTGTCTGGGCTCTCCCCGTTTCCACCCCATTTGTGGAAAGAGCTGCTCACTGTCCCAGAATCCCCTGGCTGGACCCTATCCATCTATCGTATCCTGGCCAAAGGTCTCTTGATTGTATTTTTTAATTAAAAATTTCATCAGTTCTTTATCTCGGTGTGTACATGTGCAGATGCAAGGGTGTACAAGTGGAGGTCAGAGGATACCTTGTGGGAACTGTTTCTCTCCTTCTACCTTGTGAGTTCCTGGGATCCAATTCAGGCTATCAGGCTTGGCAGCAAGCACTTTTCCCTGTTGGGCCCTCTTGCCGTCCCAGGTCTCCTAATATGCTAATTGCTCCAAATGTTTCTTCATCACCCACAGCATAAGTCTAAATTAATCAGCATGGCGTACAGGCCTCCAGCTTTACACCCATGTTTTTAACTTCCGATCTGCATCCTTACTGCCCGCAGTATGCATGGAGCCCTGCTTGGGCCCCACAATTATGAACACCTTTATTTCAGGCTGAGACGACTTCTGTGCCTGCTGAGTGGTCTCCACTGATCTTTTCGTTTAAGTAGCCTTCTTTCATGAAACTCTCCTTTTGTTCATGGGATTTGGTGCCTCTGCAATAGATACCTTGACTGGGCAGGAATCTGCTGACCCACACACCGCCCTAAGCTGTGTGAGTTGTATCTAAATGCTGGTTTCAGAGCAAATGCTCTCTCCACCACCCCGAGCCCTGCTTCCCTGGAGGCTGCCTGTTTGGTGGAGGTTTATTGAGAAGGTTATATGAGACAATGCAAGGCAGGTGCTTAACTAATATAGTCATGGATAATTTCAACTCTTGTCTCCCAAAATGTCTCCTGGTCCTCTGGCTTCCCAGATTCAACCTGGAACATTTTGTGGGCATCATGATTGTCGAGGATCCAGTTGAGATGAAGCTCTTGTCAACAAAGACTGGAAATTGGGCTAGCTGTCAGAAAGCTCAGCCTGTCAGGTCAGAAGATGAAATGTCCCTGATGGGTAGCACTATTGGAGAGAGAGAGAGAGAGAGAGAGAGAGAGAGAGAGAGAGAGAGAGAAGTTCTATTTTTGTCTCTGCAGTCTTGTCCGGCTGCTTGCCTCCTTCTGGCCATATCTCTAAACTTCCTTCAATATTTATTTTATATCTGTTTATTTTCTAGTACCTGGAAACTTTCATTTCAATAGAAACCTCACTCCCCTATGAGATTATGAGCTGTTGTGGTGGAATTGTCTTTATTTTATTTACTGGTCAGCCAGTAGAAACCAAAGGGAAGGGCAGATGTCTAATCAGTTGGGTGTATGGGGCTTTCCCTTCCAGCCTGCTGGAGTGTAGTTGATTAGAAGACAACTTCAGTGCTCCTCACCTCTGCTGTCTGCACTCAGATACCAAGGACAGGAAGAAACAACGTCCTAAGCCCAGCCACACACTTGCAGTTCCCACACCAGGGGGCACATTTGCTTAGAGACCCCCTCACTGTGTTAGTGCTCTCCAGGTTGGGCTGATTGAAGTGATTGGCAACAATGCTGTTCTCACTTCTTTCTTCCCTTCCTCATCCTAAATTCAAGGTGAAGCCTACTCAATAGGCCAATCCCTGGTGCCTGAACATCCAGGCCCCTTTGCTACTCTTCTGTGCCTCTTAGCCCTAGCTAGGGGCCCACAAGGTGCTGCAAGAACAAAGATGAAGGTCCTTAGAAAACTTGTCAGGTTTTTTTGTTTTGTTTTGTTTTGTTTGTTTTTTGTTTTTGTTTGTTTGTTTTTTTTTTTTTAGAGTTATCTTTGTCCTCTGCCACATAATGAACTAATCACAGCTTCTGGTGAGAGTAACTATCCGGGAATACTGGGACTCTCTCACCCAGGGTAGGGCTGCCTTGGGAGCAGGGAAGCTGTCTCCTGCTGACTCTGTTGCTGTTACTCAGCCTCAGGTCCTTCCTCATTTGACCAACCCATCAGCTTCAGGCTGCCTTGACGAGAGCGCTTCTATTTGTTTCCTCTCCCAGGCCATGGGGAGCATCCTCTTGGATGCCCAGATCTCCGTCTGGATAGAGCTTTCTGTTTCAGCCACTATCCATTTGCTAACTGCGAACTTCCTACTGACTCTGTCGTCCCTCAACCGAAGCCTAACATGAGGCTGTCATCGTAGCCATCAAAGTGGGTTGGCTCAGGTGTTAGAAGGTACTCCCCTAACCCTTGCTCATGTGGGTCAAGGGAGAGGGCTGGACCCACCCCAAACACCTTTGAGGCTGGCAAGCATGGGAGGCAGTTAGTTTATCACTGGACCCTATTTAGTTTTGGTTATTTACAACCCTTTATTGTAATAATGTAATTAGTACCTTAGTTCCTGCACATGCACTGCTTGCCGAACAACTGACTTAGGACCTCAGACCCCACCCCCAACCTCCACCTGCATCAGGCTGTGTGTATTCACATCTCTGAACAGTAACATGTGTCCCCCATGCTTTGGGGTGCTTGCTGCAGTAAGGCAAACTCTGTCCTCCAAATGACCTTTTATGGAGACTCCCCTACTTACCACATATGCCTATGCATAACTAGGCACGAACATGATTAAAACCAGAGGCGTTGTGAGAAGTAGGGATGTGTAGAAATAGTAGGAGATATGAATATCTGACCTAATCTAGTAGTTAAAATAGACAGTCACCCAAACTATGCCCCTTCGTAACCAATCCCCGCCTTCCTTTAGACACCACAGAAAGAGAGCCTATTCTGTAACCTGCAACCTGGGGGGAGGGCACAGCAGTTGGCGTGTGACAGGCTTGAGTCTTACTTCCTGGGTTAAGGGATTGAAGAGTTGAATGGTGCTGGGAATTGAATTCAGGGCTTCTGGCATTGGAGGCAAGCACTTTACCAACGGAGGCACTTTACCAACCCACCCAGCCCAGTGATTTTCATCTTTTTTGTTTGTTTGTTTGTTATCCTCAGCAGTGGCTTTGCCCCAAAGCGTTGCCTCCCCAGATAGTTTCAACCTTTGATGTGTCGTGGTGCCACAGAAGAATATGGCTTCACACTCCTCTCCTATTCATCCATGCATGGGGAGAAGCCACTGTCTGTCCTGAGCACGGACTTTAAATGCTCCACTTCCTCTGGACCAACAGCAGTTGGCCAGGAATGTGACATGATCAAGACATGACTTTGATCAAGAGGCAGCGCCCGTGCTGGAACTGCAGTCACAGCTGCTTGTGAGTCCCTGGGGACTCAAAGAAAGGTGCTACTCAACTAAGGAAATACTGATTTTTGTTGGGAAGACGGATGTGGAGAACGGGCCCCTACAGTGGTACTTCACAAATGGCGCAGAAATCGGGAGTGAAGACTGACTCAAGGCACAGTATCAGCCACCACTCCTTCAGTAAACACAGTCTAATCGTAACTCAGCCACTTCCATTAGCTTCCTGTTACGTATGGCGGGCTTCCTGCTGTATAGTGAGATACCAGAAGAACTAAAATTGGATTTCAGGGTAACTGAGACAAAGGTTAAGAAATGGGCCTACAAGAGATAATCTGGCCAGCTGCAAAGAGCAGCACCCACTAGAGATGGCGTTGCCTAGAGACTGACCCGAAGGTTCCCACTGGAGATAGAGTTGATAAGAGACCCAGTTTTATGGCCACATTCCTTCCTGCTCATCAGACACAAGCGCTACCTAACAACTGATCCATCCTGTCGGGGAGAACAAAAGAAGTTAAGCCATGGGTGGTCTTTTCTGCTTAAAGGACATTGAGAGGATAAAAGGACCTCAGATCACGTCCTAGGCGTGCTCCTGAGACCTAGCATTTGGGGGGGGGTGCAACCCAGCTTGGAACTGAATTAAAGATTCCTCTTGTATTTTACAGCAGTTGGGGATCAATCTGGGCATAGCAATAGCAGTGTTGGTTGTGAGTGACATTCTGTGGCCCTTCTGTGTATTGTATTAAGAGATGAGCTGGGGCGCTGGAGAGATGGCTCAGTGGCTAAGAGCACTAGCTATTCTTCCAAAGGTCCTGAGTTCAAACCCCAGCAACCACATGGTGGCTCACAACCATCTACAATGTGATCTGATGCCCTCTTCTGGCCTGCAGGAGTACAAGCAGGCAGAGCACTGAATACATGGTAAATAAATCTTTTTTTTTTTTAAGAGATGAACTGAGTTAGACTTGAATAGGAAATAACAGAGTCTACTCCAAGTGTCTCCTGCTGGCTTTGTTGCGGTTGCTCAGTTTTGTTGGACCCTCACGCCCAACTTGGGAAGGAGGTCACCGTGAGAGAGCACATGAGGCACAACACACTGATGCAAAAGTAAAGGTTTATTGCTGACGCGCCAGGGTCCCTCAGCACTCAAGAGGCTAAAGACCCCCAGTGACTGTTACAGGCTAGTTTTAAAGGCTAAAACCACAACGCAGGTGGGGTTGCTTATCAAGTTAGACCATATGGACATTAGGACATCTGGCGTTGGGAGACCTCTTGTGGGGACTTGGGTGTGGGTGCCTAGGGTGGTTACTGGAAACCATATGGGACCTCTGATATTTGGGAGCTCACATGTAGCTATTCTGGGAACTCATGAGGCTAGGAGTAACGAGAACTGGGAGAAGCCTCTGGGTGGGCAGGGCAAGCAAGCGTCTTACATTTTATAATTTTACAATTTCTCAGTTTCAGGTCCTTCCTCACTTAGGAAGGCGCATCAGCCTTGTGCCTTAGGAGCTGAACTTCACCCAGGTCTTCTTGGAAGTCAGCCTGTCTTCTCATGGGGGTGAGCTCAAATCAAATATGATTGCACGACCCTTTCTGGCAGTTTTTGTAAACATGTCTGTGCTTATGGGTGCTGGTTATAACTCAGCCTTGGTTCTGGTCAGGAATAGTTGAAAATGACTGGGCTAGAGCAAGCCCTACTTTCCCCATGGGAATACTTTGCTATGACTTGCTTTAGATGGAACTGGATGTGAGCTGGAAGGCCAACAAAGAATGAGTTGTTCATGTTGGGGGTGGGTTCTTTCTAGACTCTTAGTTAGGAGAAGAGGTCAGAAACTTTGTAGGTTGTTGCATTTACTCTCTGTTTCTCATCACTCTGGTAGAGGAGGGATTTACTTCCTGAACTTGAAGGCTGGACCAGTGGGCATGGGACATCAAGTGGGCAGAAGTGATGTGTGTGTGTGTGTGTGTGTGTGTGTGTGTGTGTGTGTGTGTGTGTG
>OU015753.1:61354988-61375180 GCA_907169655.1 Acomys percivali | reverse complement strand
GGGCTGTGCTCAGTGTCGCCTTCCCATCAGCACGCCATTTGAGGCCACTGTGTGTGTTTGCATGCAGATAAGGCCACTCTGGTGCTCACACTCCACCACCCCTACTATGAGAAGACCACTGGCAGGCATGGCTTCTTTTAGCAGCAGCCCAGCCCAAGTTCACTTTTCTTCAGGTAGTGGCAGGGTGGAACTGCGTGCTTTCTTATCTTCTGTTTGTTGTCCTGGTAAATAGTCTAGGGGTATTAACTGCTTGTGATAATTACTGTTTCTGTTGCTGACTAAGGCTTTATTTGGGCTCACAGTTTGAGTGACACAGCATGGAGATCGGAGGAGGCAGGTAACTAGCATAGGGAGCTCAGCTCACTTCTTCATTAGTCTGAGTCCGAAGCTCATGGGATGGTGCTCACAGCTGTGCTGGATCTTTTCACCTCGGTTTTTTTCTGGAAATACCCTGATAGACATGCCCAGAGGTGTGTTTCCATAGTGATTGTGAAGCCAATCAATTAGACATCTGAAGACTAGCCAGCACACAGACGTTTGTCCAGAGCCTGTTAGAGAGCATGCCCACCTGTGTCCATGAGATGCGTCAATGCCATAGATGGATTTTCTCACTATCTCTGTATTGGGAATTCAGAGTTTGGCGACAGACACCACCTCACCCACTGTCTTCTCAAAAACCTCTGTACTGAATCTGGTGTAAATGCCCGCATAATACTTGAAGGCTTGAGAGTAAGAGAATAAACAACTCCCATGGGCTGCAAGGCTCAGTGTGTGTGGGTGAGGGAAAATCAATATTGCAAATCTCTTAATTCATTACTAAAGCCCCTGCCCCCCACCACAGCCCACGCCTTCCCAAGCATCGAAGGATGATTCAGAGACAGAAATGGACATCAAGTGAATTGCACGCAACTGTTTGAAGTGTGGTGCTCTTGGAAGAGTTAGAGCAACTGTCAAAGTCCCCAGCGTGTCCATTTGTATCAGTCCTGAAAGCGGGGGCGTTGTGGTCCTGTTAGAGATTCAGGTCTCATCTTCGCCTCTGAGCGCATCTGAATAATGCTGGCGATGGGCGGGAAGAGAGAGAGATGAGGCATCCAGAGGCAGCCCTGGATCTGACCATATAAATGTGAAAGAGGTAGGGGGCAGGCTGGTCTTCTCAGATTGCGCAGTGCAAGGCAGCACAGAAGGAAGCGAGGGGGCACAGGAGCGATCATGAGAGGTGCCGTGCGAGTCTGCATAATGCTCCTCCTAGCAACTGTGTCCGACTGTGCGGTGATCACAGGGGTAAGTTTCTCCACAGGCTTGAGTTGGGGGCCAAGATCAGGCTTGTGCGCAGGGTGGGAACTGAGAACTGAAGGCTCTGCTGATCCCACTCATCTACACCAAAGGGATTGGGAGGGAGTCCCGGCCTGGGAATGGGGGTGCGTGTGAGTTTCATATGGGTTAGCCCGCCATTCTGTCAGGCGTGGAGGTAGTCACCGCCTGAGAGTGGGCTCGCATGCTCCCTTCAGGTGGCTTAGACCTCACTTTGATAGACGAGTTGGCTTTTGAGAAGTTGTGTGTAAATAAAATATTGTTTTAAATACGTTAGGAGGGCACTGGGATTTCTGACATTGAGTCTTTAGTAAAATAGAGATTCCTTGGTGTATGCTGTAGGAAGTTCCGTTACAAGGGGGATTAGCACCCGCCTGCAGCCCTCACTTGTCTTGTGTACACCTTGGTTTTCGTCTATGTCTGGTCCACTTGTCCGGCTCACAGAGCATACTGGTGGGCTCAGGGCAGCGACTGCACAGAGTCCAGCCTCAGTTCCACTTTCGTCATTAGGAAGAATGCCCCAAACACCCGCTTTCATTGTTTAGTGGGTTCCCAGGGGAGGATGGGTGGCACCGACATTGGCATAATACAGCCCAAACAAGATAGCCGTGAAGCAGAGCCTCAGCCCAGGGGCGCTGAGCACGTCACTCAGAGCGTGGTGTCCTCTCAGATGTCCCACAGTACCTTGTGCTGTGTCATGTGCAAGACCATCCTTATTACAAACCAAAACACAGTGCTTCTCCTGAGAGCTTCCCAGGTAAAAGTTAGGAGAAAAAAAGAGAATTAACTTTTACTTCAACCTCCTCCAACCTTTTACATGGAAGGTAAGTGTGGATAATGCCAGTCAGTTCCTGGAATTGGACAAATTTCAATTTTCACAGAGAAGGCAACTTCATTGTCATTTTCAAATGAAAGATACTTCATTCGAAACGGCACACAGGGCAGGTGAATGCTTTGAAGGCAGAATTGCATCTAGTGAGTATGACTGTTGAGAGCCAGCTTCTTGTTTGTCCTGAAGACTGGGGTGACACCCGGGAGAGAATATAGGATTGCTTCACAAAGTGAGGGATGGGGGTACACAGAGGACCCAATGAGCTGCTTAGTGACAGTGTCACCAAGCCCGCTCCAACATCTGTCTCAGAGTGAAAACAGAGAGATAGGCCTAAGGGAGGTGGGGCATCCCTTAATGTGTGTGTGCTGTGCTCTGTGTGTGTGTATGTGTGTATGTGTGTATGTGTGTGTATGTGTGTATGTGTATGTGTGTGTATGTATGTATGTATGTATGTGTGTGTGCTATGTGTGTATGTGTGTGTGCTGTGTGTGTGTATGTGTGTGTATGTATGTATGTGTGTATGTGTGTGTGTGCTGTGTGTGTATGTGTGTGTGTGTGTATGTGTGTGAATAAATGGCAAAATGAGCAGTGAGAACACTGAGAACACAGTGCTGAAGGGAAGGAAGCCAGGCATGCCCAGCTGTCCTTCACTGCCCATGTCCCTTTGAGTTCCCTCGTCTGACTCGCATAAAGCGGACAGGTCCTGCTTGACCTCTCTATACGCCATTGTTCCTTAGACAGTGACAATTCAAACTGTAGGACCCAATTTCCCAGAATGCCATGCCTGCCACTGTCAGGGAAGAAGAGTCCAAGCGGGGCCTACTTTCTTCACCCTCAGTTCTCAGGGGCTGCCTTGGGTGTGAGAAATGTCCCTGCAAGGCTAGAGAGCAGCTGTTGGTGACTGCCACCTGTACCCTCTCTGATTGGACAAAGGGATTTGGTACCTGTCTCCTTCCTTATCTGGAAAAGTTTGGAGCTTCAGGGTCCTGTCATGTCCCATGCTGGCAGACTGAAGATATTCCATGAAGTGCCACTGGAGGAAAACAAATCAAAACCCAGGTTCAAACTTCAAGTCTGAAACACTTGGCCTCTGTGCAGTAGCCAGGTCGGCAGTTTCTCACTAGGCCCCATCTGCTTTCTTGACCCTGGTTTTGGTGTAAAGTGGGCTTGTTTGACCTTTATTTTTTCTTTCCAGGTAACCCAGCAGGTCTAAGCAGCCCAACCTAGAAGGTTCCATCCATGTCAGAGGTCCAGGGAGGTCAGCAGAGAATCACCAGGAGAGATAACTGTCCACCAAGCCCCTGTGGGTTATGGGGTGGGAGACATGCAGAAAGGCAGCTGACAAAGGACAAAAGCTCAGCAGTCAACATCCAGGACCTTGGACCACCAAGGACCTTCCCTCCCTTACCAGAGAGTCCTAATGTGTTCTACTATCCCAGTGTTGGCTGGTATTAGAAATGCTGTGCCTTCTAACACGGGGGTTCTGGAACAGGGACTGCCCCACCACTGAGCTGGACTCATTCCCCAGGTTCAGGTGTGGCACTCTGCTGAGCCCCAAGTGTCCGGCCCAAGATACAAGCAGTGGTACTACTAGACCCAGGCCCAGGTGTCCTGTTAATCCGAGGCACTGTGTCACTTCCTCCAGATCCTGACAAGGATGATCAGAGTTTCGTTTCCTTTGGTTTTTTTTTTTTTTTTTTTGGGTGGCACTGACAGGCCCGCCCTTTCTCTCTCCTGTAGGCTTGTGAGCGGGATGTCCAGTGTGGAGCTGGCACATGCTGTGCTGTCAGCCTGTGGCTTCGGGATGTGCGCTTGTGTGCTCCTCTGGGACGGGAAGGAGAGGAATGCCACCCAGGAAGCCACAAGGTACTATGCTGGCATTGATGGGCATGTGTGTGACTAACTGGGCATGAAGACCCAGGGAATCTGCAGTTTCTGAAAACAGTATGGGAGGAGGTCAATTCTGCTTCCTCCACAGCAGATCCAGCTTCTGACTGAAGGCTGGCAGCCACGGAGGTGCTGTTTCAGGTAGCAGCCTTGTATAGGCCTAAACATACTGTTTAGACACTGACTCGAGTGCTGACATTGTCATCTGTGCCCTTCCCAACAGGCTGGAGGAACACAGTTATTATTTTATCTTCAAAGCGTCCCTGGGTTCTTGTTAGCAAACTGAGAAGCAACAGATCATGTGACTTGCTCACGGCCCAGTCGACAGGATAGCTGGGACTAGAGCTGAGGTTTCTGAAGTCAACCAAAGTCCTAGCTCACTGGTGTCGGGTACAGCCTCCTTAGTTTGGGTGGAATGGTAGTACCAATCACACAAGATGCTAGTCCTTCAGGCTGGCCACTCTCAGCTCTTAATCTGCTGTGTTTAGTGGGTCTGCATCTCTGGGCCTGTTTCTAGTCCCTGAGAGTTAGCCTCTGACAGCCAAGAGGATCTTGGCTTTGGTAAGGTCAGATGGTGTAACCTCAACCTGTAGTTTTTGGAGTATGGGGCCACTAAGAGGCAGGGACCTTATTGGGCAGGGCCTACAGCCACATTCAGTTTCCCTTTAGCAGTCTTTCAAGCTCTTGATGAGCTCAATTGGGGCCAGAGAATATTCCAGGAGCCTCTCTCCCAATCCCCCTCAAGGCCATCGGTTTGTTCTTAACCACCTCAGGCTTAGGAAGCTGAAAACTAAAACACTCTATCACCTTCATTGCCTTGGGCTATGAGAAACAGTTCAGAATGACTCACTCTCCCAACAGGGACATCAGCATTAATAAAAAATAACTGCTGAGTGCTTCTTACATGCGTTTGTCCACAATAAGTTTTCAATAGACATGTAAATCCCAGTCTCTTTATAGCCATATATGGTAGGTGCTATTGACTCATTTTACAGATAGGAAAGTCCAAGCAAAGCAAAGGTAAATAGGTGGTCAGTTGTCACCAATCTGGTAAACAGCAGATTCTGGTCTAGGATTTGGGATTTGAACCCAGGTAGTCTGGTGCTGGACCTAGTCTCTTTGTTGCTCTATTTAAAACCCACTGGGGGTGGGTGAGATGATACAGCAGGTAAAAGTGCTTGCTATGAAAACATGGTGACATCAGTTCCATCCCTGGGATGTACGTAAACGCAGACAGGAAAGAACAGACTTCATAAGTTGTCCTCTGGCCTCCACAGATGTGCTTTCCCCCATTATACCCTCACACACGTACAATAACACATGTGTAAACAGATAACCTTTCAAAACTTGAGGAACCCTTGGGTGTTTAGCAGTGCTCTTTGCTATGGGTCAGTGGATAGAGAGGGTGTTTGTCCCTTCATGGCTATACCGAGGTCCCCAACCTCAGTGCTGATGACACCCAGAGGTAAAGCAGAGAGATTCACTTAGCGGAGGCCTGAGAGCATATGCAAGAATGTGCTCCATGCGGCCACAGGTATTCTGAATGCAGAGCATCGGCCTCATTAGGGTTCAAATCCTGGCTCCTCTACAAACTAGCTATGCGATGTGAGCCTTGGATGGAGTGCCTTGGAGTGGGGGGGGGGCTACAGTCACCATTATTGTTGGTTGTTTGGTAGGGGGCATTTGCAGACCTTTCCTGTGGCTGACGAACTACCTTCCTCTCACTCTAGGTCCCCTTCTTTAAGAAACGCCAGCACCACACCTGTCCCTGCTCACCCAGCCTGCTCTGCTCCAGGTTCTTGGACGGCAGGTACCGCTGCTCCAGGGACTTGAAGAATGTCAACTTCTAGTTTGTCTGGACTCAGGATGCCTACGGGTGTCCGCTTCTGCACCACATCCATGCAGCTTAGTTCCCTGCAACTTTTCTATCTCTTATCCTGCCCATGGAAGTGCAGGTGGGCATACCTTCCATTATGGAAGTCCACCGGGGTGCACATAGGGGGCTGTGGACTTGAGAAGCAGGCCAACCTGGCCTTCCCTGCCCTGACTGCCTGAAGTTGTGACGTTTGTAGTCCTCCCCGGTTGTCTGCCCCTTCCTGCATGTGCCCTTCTTCCTGAACCATACCTTCCCAAGTCCTGGCTCTTGGGTACATCACTAAGTCACCTGTCCTGTGGGGTGGAGGATGAACTTTCTTTTCATCTTTCTCTCATTGACTAGTTCCTTATTTTAGGACCATAGGTCCAAAGTCAGCTCTCCTTAGGGCACCATTTTAAAGCAAGAGGATTGAGTTTGGGGTGAGAGACAGCTCAGAGGGCTTTGGTATATATGTGTGTGGTCTGCTGGGAGGGACTGGAAGGGCACAGAAGCTCTATGGAGGAGATTTGGCATGGGCCTTCTGTAACTCCCAGACTCAAAATTCAGTCCCTTTGGGTTTATGTCACATATCCGACCAAGCAGGCCCTGTGGACCTAGGGATAGCTAATTTGTGTCAGTGAAGGAGCTGCCAATTCCCAGAGCCCTGAGCCTGAACCCAGGCCTGGAGCTTTCTCTACATGCAGGTTGCTGGTACAACTGACTTTTGCCACGGCAATTCTTATTCCAGAGACAGGGGTGTCCAATGACACTGTGACAAAATGTTGCCATCTACAAAGTTCAGAAAAATCAAGTTGCAACAACAAAAATCTCCTTTTTAGTAAGCTTACAATTTTGGCTTGGGCCGTATTCACAGCTACCCAAAACAAACAAACAAACAAACAAACAAACAAACGACAAAAATGTGAAAGCACAGTATGTGGTACCCACTCTAGTGCTCAGGAGCCTCAAGGAGAGCTCACTGAGGTTTCCAAGGCCCCAGGTTCCTGCCTTCCTCCCTCTCAGACCCCTGTGCGTAGTCCTTAATCCAGGGCCCACCAGCCTGGGCTCTTTAGGCAGACACTGTCACCTGCTCTGCTGACCTGGGCAGCCCACACGCTCTTGCCTTCCAGGCTGCAGGTTCGGGCCCTAGATGTAAAGGTCCTTTCCAAGTCTATGGGCCCATGAGCTTCCTCATCTCAAGGATCTCCATCTTCCCACTGACTGCCCTTGGGTCCTGACCTACAGATAGTGTCTCTCCCAGATCACACAGCAACCCTGTGTACAGTGGGCTACAACCGGGGTGCATCAATCCCGCAGAGATGAGACACTGGGGTGTCCTTGGCACTCCCCAGTACACTGTCATGTTGTCTTTCCATCCTGAAGATCCATAGGGTGAGCCAACAATTTAACGTGACTGTACACATTTTTATTTTTAATGTCATAAAGCTGAGGATGTGTAATGCGTCTCTGCCTCAGTTCTCCGCTGCTGCAAAAGGTAGAAAGACACACAGTAGAGAGGTCAGGAAATGTATTTAGGAGTAGTCTTTATATTCATGAGTATGATCTTCAGAAATATGGAGATAAAAAAAACTACCTACAGGTAAAGTATACGCCTAAGGAGAATATATTCTCGAAGAATAAGGTCAAATGAAGTTGACAGACACCCTTTCAAGATCCATCCACAACTTCAGTGGCTGTTTTTCCGTTAGGCCCAACTCTTTCATCCTTAACTATTGGTGTCTGGCGCCCTCTCGTGGAAAAAGTGGAAGTAGCAAGGAATGTGAAGGCGGAAAAGACAGTGTGTGTTTCTAGAAAGAAGTGGGTATTCTTCAGACATCCTGGTTTGTCCTCCATTGGAGATCCAAAACAGTGCTTGTAAAGAAGTCTGCTGCTGAAAGAAAGACAAGAACACTGCTCTATAAACACTCGGGCCCTGGCCCACCTTAGGAGTGCCCATGGAAGCCGCTGTCCCCTTCCTGCTGAGTTTAGAGAAGGTGCTGCAATGTCCCTGATTACAGGCTTTCTAGAACGAGGGAGCAGATGTACATAAGTTCTTGTCCCCCACCCCACTCCCCTGTCTGTGAATCCCCAGAGTGTAGCTGACACTTTTGAGGCGTTATCACTTGGACTCCTCCTCTCTCATTTGAGCTACTGTTCCCATCATCTCCAGAAGTCTCTAGGTAGCCAAAGCCTAGAGATCCTCCCGCCCCGCCCTCCCCCTCCCCACAAAGGGCCAGACACAGGATGGCAGAGGCCAGAGCAGAGACTGTGCAGGGACATAAGATGCCAGGTCTGCAGCCAGAGCCTCCCCTGTCTGTTGATCCGTTTTGAATTCCCCCTCAATGTGGCCCTTAGCATTTTGGGTAAGGTCCTGATAAACACAAGCTAGCTACTGTTCTAAGCCAGTTATCACCTGATGATGAAAGGGGTTCTTGAAGGCAATGACCAGGGGCGAGACCCAGGGAAGAGCAAGAGGTTTCTAAAGCTGAAGAGAAAGATCACAGAGGGAAGAAAGGCTGCAGGCCTGACACTGGCTCAGAGCTGAGCCTGCAGAGAGAACCCAAATCATTGACCCAAGTCATCTCTCAGACCAGCCGAAGAGTCAATATCGAGGCTTTGTTTGGAACCTATTAAAAAAAAATCAGCTGCTGGTGGTGGGACATGCCATTAATTCCCAACACTGTGGAAGCAGAGGCAGGTGAATCTCTGTGAGTTCGAGGCCACTCTGGTCTACAAAGTGAGTTCCAAGACAGCCAGGGCTACACAGAGCAACCCCGTCTCAACAACTTTCCCTCTTCCCCCCATGCCTCAAAATCAGATTCTGCTATGTCGGTAGAGATACACACTTTGTGTGTCTTCGGGGACGTTTTCCCTGACCAGGGATTGACAATGAAAGCAAAGAACTGTCCTGGTACAAATAGCTCTTTCCCATTCCAGATGAGTTCGACATGCTATTCAGACATGGACTATTACTCTGCCCTAAAAAGAAATAAGGTTCAGATATGCTTCATAGTATGCGTGGCCATGGAAACCATTAAACAATGGAAGATAGTCATAACAGGCCACATTTGTACAATTCCATTTATATGCAGTATTCACAATAGGCAAACCCACAGAGACAGAAAGCAGGTCATAGTTGGCTAGGAGTATGGTGGGGTGAAGGCAGAAAAATGGGGAGTCATTGTTAAGGGATTCAGGTTTCTTAGGGGTGACAGGAATGTTCTAAAATTAAATTGTGGAGATGGCTGTGAATGTCAGTTTATGAGGGTAAATGATGTGTGGTATGAATTATATACCACAATGAAACTATTTTTAAAGAACCTTAAAACACACACAGTTGAAAAGACAAAGGAAGTCAGGAAAGTATCCCCCTGACTTCAGAATCTCAAAGGAAGGACCAGGTGTGATGTAATGAGAAGAGCTCAGAGTCTCCCATGGGGAAGGTGGGCACTGTGTGTTCCCTTCAAACAGGAGGAATCATTTTCTAATGGTTACTTAACACTTATTTTGTGGTGGAGAGGAGACTGGGTACCTCATTAACAAAAATTACGTAGAGTGTCATGCAACTCAAACTACGTATAGTTAGCCCTCCAAACCCTGGAGGTTCTTCATGGGACTTCTACCAGCTGTGCATCAAACATATTAAAAAGTCATCTGCATTGAGCATGCATTGAACTTTTTCTTGTTATTCTCTGAACAATTCACAGGACTGTGTGGCATTGCGTTGTGTTAGGTTTTGTAAGTAGCAGAGGAAGGGTTAAAACATGTGGGAGGGTGTGCATGGGTGCATGGCAATCCCACACCATTTTTCAATAAGAGACTTGAGCATCCTCAAATTTTGGTACCCATTGGGGGTCCTGTGGATTCCAAGGGATGTTGTTCTCTACCTCAGGTGACAACTTCTTGAATGGAAGTTTCAGTGATGCAATAGAGAGTGACGCAATTCATGAGATCAGTAGTGTCAAGACTATGCATGGTAGGCCAGGGTGTGGTGACAGTTTATTGTGACTGTGGTGTCTTTAAATAAACACAGGGAGTTTTTGTTCCTTCCCTGGAGGGCACTGCTCTGCTCACCTTGGCAGGAGCAAGATATACAGTTAATGGGCACCAAGCCCTCTCTATAATTATGGGATGTTTGTACCCTCGCTAGAATCACGCCATGTATGGTGAGCCCTGGGTAGGATCAAGGCTGTGATATATGAAGCATACCCTCTCCCACGCTGCTCCCCAGATGGGGCTGTTTAGCCTCAGAAGTCCACAGCCACCAGACCATGGGGGCAAACAAATTTCAGATGGGTAAGAGTGAACACCCCTGCATGACTTTCCCTGAAACATCTGTAAAGCAAGAGCCACGTGTCCCCGCTCCATGCAAGCAGCGCTGCTCCAACATTCCCTCTCTCTCCTGCTTGTCTCGGGAGAATAGCACAGTGCTTGGGGCTTGGGAAGATCATGTGGCCCAGGTCATATGAAGCATGTGACTCAATGCCCATCTTCCTGAAAGTTCTCAGCAACCGCCCCTTCCCCCTCATTTCATCTTACCAGCTATCCTGGAACTCATTATGGAGTCCAGATGAGCCTCAAACTTATGGCAATCCTCCTGCCTTTAACTCCCAAATGCTGGAATTACAGGTGTGACCACTATAGCTGGCTGCCTAGGCAGAGATATACACTGATGGATAAGGAGCTGTGAGCATGCATCTGGAGGCCCCGGAATTCTGTCACAAAAGCAAAGTCCAAAGGTTAAATGAACAGATGCACCTGCAGCTTCATTTCCTTCACTCAGCTGCACTGTTTGGTGTCACCCAGCAAACTGCTGCAGCCTGTGTGGCCGTGTATGATTCCTGAAAAGGGGCAGGCATTCCAGCGCTTAGTGTCACAGATGCAAAGCTACTTCCTAACTTGGGGCTTCTGTGCCTCAGTTTCCCCCTTTATGAATGGCAGCAGCAACAACAGCAGCTCCTGCCTCTTGGTGTGGCTGTGTAACTTAAGTGCTAACGCATGGGAAATGTTCAAAATGTCTCCCGCCATGTGGAAGCAACATGAGGATGGTCAGTTACTTATTTTCCTTCTGTATGAAGACATCATACAGAGTCAGCCTTAAGTGGTTTTGGTGCCACGCCCCTCATTAAACAACCAGAGCTTGGAGGTCTCTCCTTCGTGGGGGAAACCAAACATCTGGGAAAGACGGGAAAGCATTTTGGATGCATTCCAAAGGCCCCCAATCTGCACTTAGCAGCAAGAAACCCCTGTGTGTTCAGTGTTCATTCCTTGCCAAGTTCAAGTTCACGCACAGGTTCCTAGTGGCGGAGCCTGATAACAGCTGTGGTTAGAAAGAGAAACACACCCACTGTATCTCTTTCCAGGTGTCTGGGACCCTGTTAAACTGAGAGGCTGAAACAGAGTGTTTGCTCTGTCTGGGATCTGAGCATGGAGCTGGCTGGCCACAGAGTGGGCTTGGATCCTGCCCTTGTTTTTCCCAGACTGTGGGCTGAGCCGCTCTATCATAAGCATACATTCCTTGGAGTGAGCCTCCCCAGCAGTTCCCAGCTATGGCAAGGGGCACAGGGTAGATTCTGGGGCTACCAGCAGGGTTCAATCACATTTACCAGAGCCCCTCACAAGCTCTCTAGCTGTGACTCCCATGTGGGTGTTCTTCTGTGCCCTTTGCCTTCTTGGTAGCCCTACCTCAGCGTGTCGGTAAACCCAACCAGTGGAGGAGATGAATTCAACAAATACTGAAAAATCAACACTGCTTTGCAGAGAGTTGAGGCAGCTGCCATTAGCTAACGCTCCAGCCCATCTAGAGTGTGGACTTCATATTAGAACAAGGCTCAGCACAGCTGCGAGCCCAGCTTGGTTAGTAATGCCTGCTCTGTGCAAGCCTAAGGACATGATACTGATTCCCAGCCTAGCTCGATTAGTAATGCCTGCACTGTGCAAGCCCAAGGACATGATACTGATTCTCATGTTAAAACAAAAAACAAAGGCAAAATATAAAACAACAATTGGCTGTGATGATCAGGGTGCTGAGGAAGCAGAGGTAGGCCCACTGACAGAGCTAGCTCAGCCAGCCTAGCCAAGTCAGATGGCTCCAGGTGATAGTGAGAAATCCTGTTTCAAAAACCAAGTGGAAGGCTGGCAAGATGGGTCAGTGAGCAGAGGCGTTTGTGTGCATGCCTGACAACTTGAGTTTATACCTTGGATCCCACAAGGTGGTAGAGGAGAATCGAGCTATCCTGGGACTTCCGTAAGCACAATTGTGTGTGTGTGGCACACACACACACAGAGAGAGAGAGAGAGAGAAAGAGAGAGAGAGAGAGAGAGAGAGAGAGAGAGAGAGAGAGAGAGAGAGAGAGAGAGAAACAAAAAACAAAAAACAACCAACCAACAAGGATGTGGTGGCGCATGCCTTTAATCCTAGCACTCAGGAGGCAGAGGCAGATGGATTTCTGTGAGTTCGAGGCCAGCCTGGTCTACAAAGTGAATCCAGTACAGCCAAGGCTAACACAGAGAGATCCTGTCTCGAACAACAACAACAACCCAAAAAAACAAAGCAAAAAGCAACTGAGAAAGATACCCAAAGTCTGACACTAGTCTCTACATCCACACACACATATGCACCCCCTGTACAAGAACACACATGCATACACACATGTGCATTCTTGTATAAACACACATACATACACAACAAAAAATACCAGGATAGTAAAGAAGGCAGAAGAATAGAGTCTGCTCCTTTCTCCTTCTTGATGTTTGAGACAGAATGCTTGAACTCATGTAGCCTAGGCTGGCCTCAAGTCACCATGTGCCTCAGATTGTCCTTAAACTCACTGTTTAGCCAAAGACGACCTTGAATTTCTGGCTCTTCTACCTCCACATCCCAAGTGCTGGGATTACGATGTGCAACACCACATCTGAATTTCATTTTTATGTTTTAGACTTTGCCCCACACATACTCATCCAGTACTTTACTTCTCATAGTAGGACCTTCCAATCTGTGCACTGTCCCATGGAAACTCGTCACTTCAGCTAAGGGGAAAGACTCTAAGAAAGGCCATTTCTAAGGGCAGCAAGCATTAGCTTCAAAGCACTTATGCCGGTCACCAGCCAGGACATTGAGAGGAAAATAAACATTACTATAAATTAATGTTGCTGGTGATTAATATTTGATATTTTAAAACACATATACATCTCAGGAAAAAGCTCTCCTTAATTAGTGTAGCTGTGTGATGAGCAGATTTTTCCCTGACGTGGGGTTACTGAACGTTTCCAGGTCAGGGTCTAATGGAAGGCAGGAGGTGTCGTCTGATGTTGGATTCTCTGGTGTTCGATGGTCCAGCCATGTCAGTTGAGCTGCACTTAAGGCTGGGCCTGTCCTCCTCAGCCTTCCTCTCACTCACCCTTTTTTCTCCCAGAGAAATCTTAGTTGATTCCAACACGTCCTGGGGGTCCAAAGGCATTTCTTCAGTCTAGGTTTTGCTAAGGCAAGGGGCCAGTCACTAGGTTGATACAGGAACGAGGGTTTGTCCTACCTATCTGATTTTGTCTGTATACTAGAAAAATTATAATACAATATAGATAATATATTATAATGCTATTTATATATAATATAATAAATAATATATAATACCTACCCTTTTTTTCAAAGATATATGTTTGCCCCCAAAGCCACATTTCTAGTATGTTCTGGCACATTTCTGGCAAGCCCTGGGTGACTGTTTTGGGCTGTCCACATGGAGCTTACTGGCGATCCATCTATGTGTCTCTATGTAGCTGAATCTACTGTTACCTGGTGTCTACCATCCAATGGCTATGTTGGTGTTAGAGTCCGACCTGCAGGTATTTTGGTTTGTATGATATTTATTTGTGGTTCACATTAAAAAATTAATTTACTTTTAAAAAGAACGGGATTGAATTCATTAGGTTTTTATAGTTATTTTTAAACTTGAAATTTAAAAAAATCTTACAGGTTCATATGAATACTTATTCATACGAATACTTATTCAGTATTATTGTAGTAAAAAGCAGAGGGAAGAATTCTGGCAGATTTGCCTCATATCAGCTACCACTCTCTTTCACATCACCCACCTGGTCCCAGGGAGCACCTGGGCTATGTCCTCATGCCTTATGTCAGTAGACCAGACTTTATCCCTTGCTGTACCACGTTCATTACATATGCTGAAACAACCTTGCACCCCTGGAATGAAGCCAACTTGGCTGTGGTGTGTGATCCTCTTTATGTGGTCTTGAATTCAGATGGAAAGTGTTTTATTGGGAATTTTTGGTTTTATGGTATGAAGGATGTTAGCACTTGAGATCTTCATCTTCCGATCTTACATGACCCTATCAGCATCACTATCCATCTTCAGAAGAAGAAAGGGAGGCATGGGGGAGTAAGGAAATTTGCCCAAAAGTCATCCCACTGTGTAGCTGACCGTGGACTCAAGGCCACAGTGACCACACATTTTTCCTCCAGAAGCCACACTTTCCCTGCCACCTTGCAATGTGGGGAGGGGGATTCCTTTGTGTTTCCTCAATTAGACCTGCTGTTGCTCCCCTGACTGTGGACTCTCTATGGGTTGAGATGACAGCAGTTCTGTCTGCTTTCATTTAGGGCAGACCTTTAAGAAATTGACCTCTATTGGCCTTTCAGTTCCTGTATCTGAGTGGAGAATAAGACCTTGTGCTGAGGAAGGGGCGCCCTTTGGTCCTGAGTTGCTTCAGCCACTTTTGTGGGTGACTGAGTCTCCAGACACAAGCTGTCTAGACGGAGGTGGCTTGTCCTTGTGCAGTGCCAGGGACTGAGTGCTCGACTCTTATCATGATCTTCCTTAAGAGCATTTTCTAGATTGTGGCTTGCACCTGCAGATAACCTCTCTTAACACCATGTTCCATGGGGCAGTGTTCCAGCATGCACTTGAGTTCTCTCAGATGGCTGCCAACTGTGTGAACAAATAAAAAGCAAATAGCACTGAGGGATCTTTGAGTCTGGGCTTTGTGGTCACCTCACAGTGGGAGAGGTGGGTGCGCCTAACACCTGTGGTCATTGTCCTTGAGAGGTTGCCAATGGGTCAGACTCGGCCTTTGGGAACATGGAGTCAAGCTTGCGCTCCCCTCCATCCTTACCGGAGGTGCTAACCTCAGAGGGCCTTAGTGCTGGATACTGCAGACGGGCCCACTCTACATACGGCGACTGCCTCAAGGAGGGCCTGGAGGTGGAGAAGACAGAGCTAGAGGCAGAGTTGGCCTTGCAGTGGAGTGTGGAGGTGTTTGTCTAGGACACTTGAGATGATGCCCAGCTCTTATTGCAGGCCTCTCCGAAGCCTCCTCATCTGCAGCATGTCACACGGATATCACTCACTTTTTTCTGATGCTTATCAGGGGGGCTCTCATTCACTCACCTGCTTACTCAAACATTTCCTGAGTACCTCTTGTCATCAGAGGAGACACAGCCCAGATGCAGGACCATCAACTGATACCTTCAGGCCCTTGGCCCATCAGAGCAATACCCTAAAGGGAAGAAAACACGAAATAAGCTTCACCATTTAGTGCTGATTTTTACCCCTTCTCTGACTTTGGAGGTAGAAGGTGATGAATACCAGCTGCATGTACTTGTGGCGACCTCCCTCCCCAGGAGCATGAGAGGCAACAGTGTCCTGGCCGTCTGGGGACATATCTGGTGGCCTTGTGAAGGGATGTGCATGAAAGAGGGCACTGGCATGGTAGGGGTCAGGCATGACTTCTGTCCTTATTTCTGTTCAGGTCTCTTTTGCTTGGCCTCTTGGGGCTTTCCAATAGCCGCCCTGTAAGCCAAATGTGTGACATTTCAGTTGACCTTTTTCAGAAAGGCTGATGTATCCAGATCTACCCAGCTGGCCCTTCAGCTCTCGCCTCCTGCCCTCTCCCCACTTTCTACTCTTGTCAGTCCTTCCTCTCCATGAGGATGTTTGTCCTGTTACTAGCAGGCAACTGTCACTATGTTCTCTTGTACCCCAAGGCCCTGAACCTCTTGCCTTCCAGTTTGCCTGCTGTATCCTGGCCTCACCCTCAGCTCCCAGTTCATAGACCTGGATATCATTGTCTCTATCAATATTACGAATACAGGCTTTAGCTTCTTTTCTGTCTTAAATCTCTCTTAGGCCAGAAGGTATGAGTATCTGGCTTCTGGGGCCTGAACACTCAACATGCCTGCATTCGTTCTTCTCCCTGTACCCCTGGGTGGGCCTCCCACATGGAGTCTCAGCCTACCTGGTTCCTTAAACTGTCACTTCTGCATTTCCTGTATCTCTATGTGGGGGCATGCATCTACCTTCCCTCTCTGTCTTCCTCAGTTCCTCCACTCCCTCTCTGAGCATCCTTTTCACTTGAACCAGTGTCTCTGGGGAAGAATGGACCTTCTCTAAAGACATTGCTCTCTGTGGGAACCTGGAGTGTGGTTGTTTGGGGCTCTAACATTTGTACAAGCTTTCTTGGTCTCAGGTGCCGTTTTGAGACCAGATCGAGCCATTTCTGGGATATTGGCCCGGGAGACCAAAATCAGGAGTTCCTTAGACATCCAGTACATCTGGTCTAGGGAGGTCTGCACCCTGGTAGGAACAGGCTACTCACAGAGTAGAAGGTGGAGCATGAAACAGGTTCCTAGTTGCAGCCCCACCTGTGTTAGCTCAGAGGTCCCGTCTAGAAGGGAATATGGTGTTGAGGGGCCTGTATTGACTTTTCCCAGCTTAAAGGCCTGTGTACCCTTCAACTTTGAAGTTTTTTTTTTACAGTGGTAGACTTTGTAGCTCTTATCAGTGTGGGTCTTGGGTAGTGTGGGTGCTATCTCACAATGTTTGTGAAGTAGCCTGAAGTTGGGGGTGCCTCTGATGTCTGGGCATCCAGCCAGAAGGAGCCCCACTGTATAAAAGCTGCAAGGATGGGCACTGGCTAGAGTGGCAATTGCCTGTGGTCCAACATGAGGTGCTTCGGGCTTCTTCTTGCTGTCGTTGCCATCTCTCAGAGCCATGCGATCACCAGGTGAATGTTGGGTCCCGGGGAGGGCATCTCATGGAGCTTCCATGGGCGGGTGGACTGTTGCTCTTTCAGCCCTCAGTTTCCTTGGGGGAAACTCTAGGACTGCTGTCACTCTTGTCTTTACACTGAGGACAGGGAGTCAGGCAGGACAGGAAAGCAAGGTGTCCAGGAGAAACTACCCAGCATTTGGCTCCAGCTCTATCACCTCTTGGACCGTCCGTGCCTTATTTTCTTCATCTGCTATGAAATTAGGGTTATCCTAGCATCCATCTTTTAGGGCTGTTATGAGACTTCATGAGTTAATATTTACAAAATGCTTCAAATAGTGCTGGCCATACCATGGGAGCTATGTTGTATACACCCTTAAAGTACATTTCTTGATGTAAGAGCTCCTTTAGAGAGGTCTGGAGTTCTCCTCCAAAAGTAACTAGGACATCACGATGTTGCCATGGACTACACGATTTGCATTTTGCAGATGAGACCATTGTTCAGGGAGAGTCCCTATGCTACCCAACACCATGTGTCTAGTAATGGAGGATCCAGGGTTCAGCCTGTCTGGGCTTGCACTCTTACTGCCCCTGCTCCCACCCTAGGTGATCATACATGTGTTCAGTCAAGGCTTGAACACAGAGAAGACTGAGTGCCTTCCTGGGTTGGATCCTTGAAATGAGGTTGAGTGCCTTTGTCCAGTGAGGGCTCTCTGGGAGGGGGGGCGTGTATCTTGGCAATGAAGTTTTCCCACGTCAAAGGTATGCTGGCAGCTATACAAGAGACAGAGCTGGAGCTAAGGACCTGCGGGTGAGTTCCAGGCAGGGCTGGCCTCCTGGCTCTGCATGAGGTAGCGGCTGCAATCTGGTTATAGCTGGCTTCTCTATGGAAGAGGAGGCTCCTAAAGGCCCTGCATGGAACCTGTACTCTGGTAATCTCAAGTTGCCTTTTCAACCAGCTCTTAGAGAGGGTGACATGATTGTTAGAAGTTCTGGGGCCTGTGGGATGCACAAAGTTCTACTTTGATCTACAGCGAGAGATAAATGGTCAAATCCAGAGTACAGAAAGCATTGCAAAGGTATGATTAAGCCGGTTGTGTAAGAAGAAACTGAAGATAAGGGCACTTGGACCCCACAGAGTGAAGATTAGAGTGCTCTGGCAGACCCCCAGTGGAAGTGCAGAGGACTTGGGGAGTCTCCTGGTGGAAGCTCAGGGGGTGCGGGGGCTGTGGCAGTTTTCAGGTTCCCAAAGAACACGGCAGAGCTGGGTCTAGAACCCTGTCTTCTGCAGTTTCCTCTCGTGAGCTTTTGCTTCCAGTTGACTTGCTTTCATTATCCCAAACCTCAACTGGGCCAGCAGGTCCAGTTCAGTGTCCTGCTCGTGGTGAGGAAGTCTTTGATGAATTCCCATCCGCTGTAGTGAGAACACTATTCAGAGAGAAGAGGAAAGGGATGGGCAAAGAGGGTATCACTGTCAGAAGCAGGTGCCACTGTGCAGGAGACGTCATTATCTCTGCACAGAGGGGTCCCTCCATGTCCTTTGCACTATGTGTCCTCTGCACTTGGGACAGTGTTTGGCACATAGTAAGGTCCTAGTGAGAAGTTGGTGACTGAGTAAGTGATGGTGTGTTAGTATCTTTTAAACCATAAGTAACAAAAACTTATTATGTAACGTGTCCTAAAAACAAATCAACAGAGTCTCTCCCACAATGAAGAAGAAAAGTAACGTGAAGCATCAGGGCATTGGGTTTAACGAAGCCGGACAATGAGCTGTAAATCAACACAGAATCTATTATTCCACTTTGGGTTATGGCTTTTTAAATTGGAAAATTCATTGGCACTGCCAGTGGAACGTTGGCTAGAGATTGAGCTGAGAACAACAGCATGGGGATGGTTCATGGAGCCCAGTCTCCCTTACTGTGACTTCTCTCCACCTCTTCAGGATCCCTCTGCACAAAGGGAAGTCTCTGAGGAACACCCTGAGGGAGCACGGACTGCTGGAGGACTTTCTGAAGAGACACCCATATGAGTTCATTGAGAAGGGTTCTAACACCGGGATAGTGGCCAGTGAACCTCTGATCAACTACCTAGATGTGAGTCTCAACAGGCCTTCTCAGGGTGAATTCTCTTGTCCCCAGGCTCTGGCCTTGCTAGAGAGTTCCCTCTTTCAGGAGCTGTGGCGCCTGTGCTGTACGGAGGCTACCTCCCTCCCGTCAGTACCTCTACCACGAGCCAGCAGAGCAGCAAAGGCAGGCCTCTGGTCTTCAGGGCCCCCAAAGCGCTGAAGAATGGGTCTGAGTTCAGATGACCCTTGTCATACAACCTCTTTCCAAGGATCAGGGGAAATATGCCTTAGTGTGTGGTCATCAGATCTGGAGATAGCAGGTGCCCAATCTTTAGCTGCTAAGGCATGGATTCTAGTTTTCTCCTCTTCCCACCCAGGCAAGAATACCCTTTTCCTTTCTGGAGCCTTTTCTGGAGCCCCGCACCACTCTTGGCAGTAAACACCCAGCACTTTTGTGTCGGTGCTTTTATTTCTATATCTAGGTCACAGTCCTACCCCAGCCTCAAGAGAGCTGGTGGGGGCAGGTGGAGCAGAAGCTTGCATGAGCTCCTGGGACTCTGCCTTCAGCAGATGCCCCACCACTGTGGCTAGCTTCTTCCTTGGCAGGATAACCTCGTCTCTTTCCCAGGCAGGATTTTAGTCCTGGCTCATGATGTGCTTCTGATATGCTTCCAGCACTGCTATGGGGCTTGAGGTGGGAGTGCAGGAGGGACCAAAGATGATGAGCCCCCTCCTGTGTAGGGGGCGCCACCTCCTCCTTTCTCCTACTTGATGTCCCCTTTCCCAGGTCTCTGAGTAGGAAATACAGGGCCAGCAGGCACCTGTGCCTAGCATCAACTCCCCCCCGCCCCAGTGTCCTCCATCCCTGACTAGACCTCTCACCCAGAGCTGTCTGCCCTTAGAGTGAGTACTTTGGAACAATCTACATTGGGACGCCACCCCAGGAGTTCACGGTGGTGTTTGACACGGGCTCGTCGGAACTCTGGGTGCCCTCCGTCTACTGCAGCAGCAGAGTCTGCCGTGAGTGACTTCTCTCCCTGCCCACCCTTCTTGTCCTTTCCTTTTCTGTCCTCCAACTGAGGAAATGAAGGTCCAGAAGGAGAAGAACCTTGGCTAAAGTTATGGGCTTGGAAACTACACACCTGCATTGTCTTTTCTTCTTCTCCCTCTTCCTCTTCCTCTTCCTCTTCCTCCTCCTCCTCCCCTCCTCCTCCTCTTCCTCCTCCTCCTCCTCCTCCTCCT
>OU015753.1:61337722-61354888 GCA_907169655.1 Acomys percivali | reverse complement strand
TCTCCCTCTCCCTCTCCCTCTCCCTCTCCCTCTCCCTCTCCCTCTCCTTCTCCTTCTCCTTCTCCTTCTTCTTCTTCTTCTTCTTCTTCTTCTTCTTCTTCTTCTTCTTCTTCTTCTTCTTCTTCGTGTGTATTTGGAATTACACAGGCAGGGGGCTAGAGGAAGGGCTTTCTTGACTAAACTATAGGCCTGGCTACCCGTTTCTGTCTTTTTTACAAGGCCTAGTGAGGTTTTCCAGCCTGGTTGGGAATGTGGAGGGCAAGGAGACACCAAGGACCTACTAACCTGTGTTTCCATTCTAGAAACCCACCACCGCTTTGACCCATCCAAGTCCTTCACCTTCCAGAACCTGAGCAAGCCCCTGTTTGTCCAGTATGGCACCGGCAGAGTGGAGGGCTTCCTGGGCTATGACACTGTCACAGTAAGTGAGGTGGCCACAGCCTGGACTCACCTGGCCTTTCCCCGCAGCTATCTCTCCCCCAAGATACCCCAGTTCCCATGAGCTGTGCTTTTGGTGAGAAGGAGAATCCCTCGGGTCCTGTGCACTGGGTGATTCTGGACGTGAGGATTCTGAGGGGGCGGTTCCCTTTGATAACCATTTCTGTGCTGCTCCCTCCCTTCCTCTGAGGCTTGCTGTGTCCATCTCAGAGCTCCACTTGAGCGTGTCCCCAACCTCCTGGTGTCCATTTCCACATCTTGGCCTTGTGTCACTCAGTTTACTCCACTCCACGCTCACTCTGTGTATGGTGCCCCTTGGCCTGTTCTACATCCAGCCTTCGCTTCTCTGCAGAATGTTACTCTTTCGATGAGGCCTCTCCACCATCCTGTTAAACCACACAACACCTATGGCCTTCCTCTGGCTTGTTTTTCTTCTGAGAGCTCATTGTTACTTGACAATGTTCTATATCATGGCTTTTAAAAATCCACTGTTGGTCTCTCCTGTTGGGTAAAAGGGTCCCAAGGGCAGAGACTTTCTTTTGTCTGGTCGCTATATCCTCAACATCTTACATATGGCAGGTCAGAGATCCTCAATAATGTTTATTGGTTGAAAGAAAGAGAACTGAGTTATTCCCTGGCATTTAGCCATTGCTCATTTATTCGCAGCATGAATGCATGCACCTAGAAAGACAGCAGCGGGGAACAAGAGCGTGCACCTGCTTGCCTTGTGTTTTTCAGCAGAAGGCACCCAGGCAGGCCGGCAAAAGACCAAGCAGACGCCTCTGAACAGTTCTGAGTAGGGCTAGGAAGAAAACAATATTGGAATATATGGAAGAGAGTGATTGAGAATCAGAGGATGGAGGTTTGGTGGACATGGTGGCCTGTGGCAAAGCTGGAACCCAAGAGATAAGCTTCCGGAAGCGAGGCTTGAGATGATCTGGGGTCAGCACTGTAGAAGAGCGAGTGCAAAACTCCTGGGATGGGGAGGAGCTGGAGCAGTGGAGGAAGGGAATAGAAATCGGCATGGGGGGGCGCAAAGTGAGCTCAGGGGCTAGGGGAATGGGGTTGATTGTGAGAGGCAGGACCAGAAGGGGTGATTCCATTCTGCTTCTACTGAGATGCATAAGAAGTCGCTGCCTGTGTGACAAGCTTGGTTTCAGATCTTAAAGCTCACGTTGGCTGGCCCGTGTGGAGGCCAATTAATTTTATGGGACAGAGCAGAGGCGGGAGAACTTCTTCAGCCCTTTGTGTGGCCCAGAGCAGACTGGTAGACACATCTACCCTCCGGGAAATGGGCCAATGAGGAGCGGCTTTCTTTAGCATGGTACCAATAACTGTTCAATAAACAGACACTCAGTGAATGCTCAGTGGGTGTTCAGTGACTTAGCCTAAGCACTGACTTGAGATTCAGGCATTATTATTCCATTTATCAGATAAGGGACTGAGGCCTGGAGAGAAACTTGTTCTAGCTCAGTCAGCAGGTGACAGAATGGGGACCCAATACAGCACCTGCTTTGTGCATGGTGATGTCTCCATGAGAGGACCACAGGAGAAGATCATGAAGGCGAAGGTGCAGGTGTTTCTGCAGGCAGCATCGGAACAGCATCATCCCAGTTCCTTTGGGCCTGTCCCCAACATGAAACCTGTGTCTGCACCTGACAGCCTCCTCTTCCCACTCCCCTCCTCATCAGTGCGATTCTTCAAAACCAAGTAGAAAGTGTGGAGGGCCCAACCCACTACAATCTCTTCAGCTAAAGATAACCTCGCAGATTGCAAAAAAAAAAAAAAAAAAAGGGAAGACAGGTCGGCCAGGGGTGAAGTTCTGACACTGGCTTGTGATCCTAGACTGGCTGCCCTTGTCCCCTTGGCTTCTCTGCCTCTGGCTGGAAACCATCGTGACATTTTTTAAATTTCCTCTTTGCAGGTCTCCGATATTGTAGTTTCCCACCAGACTGTGGGCCTGA
This sequence comes from Acomys percivali, assembly GCA_907169655.1. Taxonomy (NCBI): domain Eukaryota; kingdom Metazoa; phylum Chordata; class Mammalia; order Rodentia; family Muridae; genus Acomys; species Acomys percivali. The sequence continues at coordinate 61,352,486 of OU015753.1, read as the reverse complement.
GCACCCAGGAGCCAGGTGCCATCTTCACTTACTCTCCATTCGATGGCATCCTGGGCCTGGCCTACCCTTCCTTTGCCTCCAAGTACTCAGTACCCATATTTGACAACATGATGAATAGGCACCTGGTCGCCCAAGACTTGTTCTCCGTGTACATGAGCAGGTAGGAGCGGCAGCCACCAAGGGTAAGGACTGCTGGCTGAGGTGAATGGCTGCCCCTTGGAGACATTACCTGTCAAGGTAGCCGTTAGCATCCAAACCCTCTCCATCCTGGGTCCCAGGAACCTCCAAGCCTGTGTTCAAAGACTCTACTGGAGTCATTCATGCAGCTAGACTTTGCTAGGCCAAAGAGGAGATGACTTCCATTCCACCCCCATCCCAGTCCCCGCAAAGCAAAAAGCCTTGTGGAGGATGTGTTAGAGGGCACGTGCAAGGTATCAGGTTCAATCCCTGGTACCACAAAGAATAACAGAAGCAAAGCTTGTTCCCATCTCTAGATGAGGGCTTTTTAAAGAGACAGGATCTCAGAAGTCATTTGTCAGTGTCTTTGAGATTCCCCAGCCCTGTGGAGTCCAGGCTTCTTCTACCAGGGAGAGAAAGAGAGCTATGCTTATTCAGGAACTAGTGTCTGAGCCAGGTCTGGAGCCCAGGGAACCTGCTACAGGTTCAACCACTACTTTACCTCCCTGCTCCTTGTGGTGAGTGAGCTCCTCTCAGTCTGGGGATGGGGTGGGGGAGGGGTGTAGCTGGTTGCACAAAGAGAAAGACGTCACCCCCAGGAGAAGAGACTGGACAGCTGAGGAGAAGGAACCTCGAACAAAGAGTAAAGTGGTACATTTCAGTCAGCCATGCGTGTAGGTATTCATTCATTCATTCATTCATTCATTCATTCCATGAATATTTACCAGGCCTTCTATATGCAGAGGTTAGGCCAGGACATGGGCATACATATTAGCGAACAAGACAAGCTGGAAGATAAATGTTAGCAAGGGAACAGACAGCACACAGTCATTCACATTGTAAGCAAGCAACTGTGAGAAGGGTGCCACAGGAAAGCACGGGGCATATGGGTACCTGTAAACATGGATGTCCACTCTGACATGTGTATGCATGCCTCTGTGTACATGTGTGAACAGGCACACAGGACAAGGCAGGGCAGGCTCCACTGAAGATGAGCAGGAATTATCTAGGCGAGAGCCCAGAGAGCCAGAGTGTTTTGGGCAGCAGGTACTATGTTCCAGATCCTGGCAGTAGGAAAGGCTCAAGTTCTAGGAGGCAGAACAGCGTGAGATAGTGTGTGAGTGTGTCCCACTAAGCATGCAACAGCATCCCAGAGGGAGCACAAGGGATCTGGCACCGGGAGGCAGTTTTAATCCAAAGTGTGGGGCCTTGTTGAAGACGCCATTTCTATCTACCTTGGGTGGAGGCTCGGAACACCCAAGGGCAGCAGCTCAGAACCTTGTGGTCTCCTGACCTGTGTGGTCAGTCACTACTTCCCCTCCCATGGCTGTGAGGAAATCAGGGAATGGGAGGCTCAGGGCAGCAGGAAACTGCAGCTGAGTCAGAGTGAAGCCTGCCAGGGGGAGGGGCTGCTGGGGCTGTGGGGTTGGGTTGGGAAGGAGGCAGTGGATGGTCTTTGGGTATCTACCCATTTGCCACGGGATGGGACTTGGCGCTCCTCACCTGCAGGGTGTCTGCTACCACAGCAAGGTCTTTCTTGGTTCCAGGGGTGAACAAGGGAGCATGCTCACGCTGGGAGCCATCGATCAGTCCTACTTCGTAGGCTCTCTGCACTGGGTGCCCGTGACTGTGCAGGGATATTGGCAGTTCACAGTGGACAGGTAGGTGAGCGGAAGCTTGCACAGACCCTTGTTAGAGGCTGACTCTTGATGTGTGGGTATTGGGAATCAGGTGTCAGACCACAGGGCTGAAAACAACTATCCCCGGTAGCTCTGAGAGGACTGACTCATTCTGATAGCCGGCTGTGTGGTTAGCATCCTTTGCGGATGGCTATGCTGCACATCCACTGCACTGACTTCCTGAAGGCACTGGGCTGAGTGGTTACATGGCTGTCTCATGGTTCCCACTGAACCTGTAGGAGGTGGGTGCTGGTATTGTCCTCAGTGTGTAGTCTATAGACATGTGATTTGAGCCTCATGACCATCCCTTGAGGAAGTTAATTCAGGGATATACCCATTTTGTTCATGAGAAGTCCAAGTGTACAGATGCTGGGAGACTTATATGAGACACGTATTGAGTAAATGGCAGAGAAAACTTGAAACTGGATTTTCATTTACCTACTTAGTCCTCAGTACACCTATGGACTGCCATGCAAATGGATTGTTTTGCTGTTATTGGAACCCTTGCAATTTGAGCTATTCTCAATTTAGTCACCAATTGAGGGGAAGCCATTTAGTCTTTTCTGTGATCTTGGGAAGTTTTGGGGTTCCAACAAGAGGCTCAAAAGAAGGGTCTGGACCTCCTCCCTTTTCTGAGGATTCTGGAAGAGGTTGGAAGGATCCAGGGACAAAGGGATGGATACAGTTGGTACCCTAAAGCCCTTCTCTTTAACATTCCAGGATCACAGTCAACGGTGAAGTGGTGGCTTGTCAAGGTGGCTGCCCTGCCATCCTGGACACAGGCACTGCCCTGTTGACAGGGCCTGGTAGAGACATCCTCAGTATCCAGCAGGCCATTGGAGCTGTGCAGGACCAGCATGGCCAGGTAAGGTCAGGTCCCCACTCCCTCACTTCCGGAAACTCCCTGAATGAACAGCCCCTTTATACACAGAAGAAACATCAAAGGTGACTGTTGGATGAGGATATTTTATTAAAAGTGGCCAGCGCGTCCCTTTGAGCTTTAGTCTGTCCTTGCTGTGGGAGCACCATATTTTGCAGATATCATCAGGTTCTTGGTCCTCTGAGAGGCCACTCCTTTTGTGGCTCACTAACCTTTGCTGTTCCGTCTTGATCTACTCTGCCCACCGATGCCATCAGTCTACCCCCTTTCCCTTTCCTGAGATATTTGTGCACTCTGGCTAGTCCGGTAAGGAAGACACGAGGCAAGCCTCTTTTTGTTCCGTGCCGGGGTCTGTCCCTGTGTTGCTGAAAGCTGATATGTCCGGTGAGACCATGTTTTGAGACCCCAGCCTCATCTGGAGAGCTTCTCTGTTTCCCTCTGAGAAGAATCATGGAGTGTGGAGGAAGAGCTCTACTCCCTCAGTGTGCCTCTTGATAAGTGACATTCCTTTCTCTTCTCTTAGTTTGCTATCAACTGTTGGAGGCTGGGTGTCATGCCCACAGTTGTCTTTGAGATCCATGGCAAGGAGTTCCCATTGCCACCCTCGGCCTATACCAACCAGGTATGAGATCCCATAGAAGGATGCTATGGGTCTGCCCATCATCCCTTCCTCTGGGACTTTGGCAAGTCAGTGACGTTGGTGAAGATGCATGGGATGGGGAAGACAGATGCAAAGGCGTTTTGAATGGGTCATGGTATTTATCACCTTGCCTATTTTGTGTGGCCACTATAGCTTCTTGCTGAACGAAATGGGAAATAGCAAGGACAGAGCACCAAGGGCTTGGAGGAGAGTTAGAGATTGGACCACAGGGACCTCTATCCACTGTTCAAGCTTCCAAGCCCTAGTCATTTTGGCTGTTGCAGGACTGGTGGCCTCAACGTGGCCTGATCCTGAGTACCCCAAACTAATGATGATTAGGTTAATGGGTGTTGAGAGTATGACAGTAAGAGGTTGAAAATGTGGGGTACAGTACATGGAGTCAGGACTCGGAGCTACAGGGCCTCACCAAATCACCTCAGATCAAGTCAACTTAATTTTCTCTTGATTTGCTTATTTATTTATTTGTCTTGAATCCCAGCACTTGGGAGACAGAGGCAGAAGGGTTTCTGTGAGTTTGAGGCCAGCCTGGTCTACTTAGTGAGCTGCAGTACATCCAGGACTTCATCCAGAGACACTGTCTCAAAAAAAAAAAAACCATGATTTTAATGTTTTCTTTTATGTATTTGAATATTTTGCCTACATGTATGCATATGTAGTATGTGTGAGCCTGCTGCCTATGCAAGTCAAAATAGGATGCCAGATCTCTTGGAACTGGAGTGACCAATGATTGTGATCCCCCAGGTCTTCTGAAAAAGAAACAAGTGCCTTTTAACTCCTGAGCCCTCTCTCCAGTTCATTATTTTTAAATTATTATTATTATTATTATGATTTATTTATTTATTTTTATTTTTATTTTTATTTTTTTGGCTTTTGGTTTTTCAAGACAGGGTAGCCTTGACTATCCTGGACTTGCTTTATAGACCAGGCTGGCCTCGAACTCACAGTGCTCTACCTGTCTCTGCCTCCCGAGTACTGGGATTAAAGGCATGCACCACCACCGCCCAGCTTAATTATTTTATTTTTAGTGTGTGTGTGTGTGTGTGTGTGTGTGTGTGTGTTGGAGTAGCATATGTGCGTGTGAATGCAGTTGCCTGTAGAGGCTTGAAGAAGGCATAAGATCCCTCAGAGCATGGAGCTGCACTTACTGGCAGTTTTGAGTCACCCTATGTAGGTGCTGGGAACTCTGGTCCTCTGCAAGAAGCAAGTTCTGGTACTTGCTGAGCCATCTCTTCAGTCCCTGCTTCCTTCATCTCTTGAATATAATGAATCTTATTCTATGCTTACCTGGGAAAGTGATTTCATGGGTGAAATGAGATGGTAGAGAGAGTAATTGTGTGATGGGATAGAAAAAGTCTTGCCATTGAATCCAGCTTCACCTCAGTCTTGTCTTTTCTAGAATCTGGGCTCCTGCTCCAGTGGCTTCAACCATGGCTCGAAGCTGTGGATCCTAGGGGATGTTTTCATCCGGGAGTTCTACAGTGTTTTTGACAGGGCCAACAATCGTGTTGGGCTGGCCAAGGCTATCTGATTATACAACAACACCAGACCATGTTTTCCTTTTGTTTTGTTTTTTTGAGACAGGGTCTCTCTGTGTAGCCTTGGCTGTCCTGGACTCTCTCTTTAGACCAGGCTGGCCTTGAACTCACAGCGATCCACCTGCCTCTGCTTCCTGAGTGCTGGGATTAAAGGCGTGCACCATTCCTTAAACACCCTCCCTCCCAATGATTTATCAAATGGAACACTTCCAATAAACGCTGCATTTCATCAAAAACCCTTTTCTCTTGTTTTCAATGGCAGAGGAGCTCTGCAGCAATATGAGGATGGGCTGTGTCTGCCATGTGGGCAGAGCTGTGGCCTCATGAGTTGGGAGGGTTGGGGATATGGTTGGTGGGTAGAAACATTCATGAAGGAAATGCATATCTTGAGCTGAGGTAGAGGAGACTAGGCATGTGTTGTGCTCTTGTTTCCCCACTCTAGAGCTTTTAGAAAGGGTATTTGAGGATTAGAGGCAAGGGTTTGGTATTAGGGCCGAATAGAGAATGCTCAGCCCATGGAGAGAATGCCTCCAGGTTGACAAAGAGTTGACTTCATTGTTGATGCAGACACAGATGGGAGATGCAAAACGCCTTGGACGGGTCCAGAGTCATAAGTTACAGTTTATCTTGGGTGGTTGGAACCCTGGACAACATCCTACTCTTTCTTAGGACCACAAATGACCATCAGTGCTCAGGGAATACTCATATTGGCCTGCTCTGAGCCTGCTAGTTGAGGCCAGGTGCCAGTAGTCAAGTTTCCAGTGAGGGCTGGAGTGTCAAGTAGATGTGTCTCCACCCTCAGCCTTACACATTCTTTGTGAAAGGGCCACTCTGGAGAACCAAACATCACAGAGTGAGAATAAGGGACTGAAGGTATACTTGCTATTTTTTTTTTCTTCCATGTTGTATTACAATGGGCCCAGTCACCTTGGGGAACAGGCAGACAAGCTTCTAGGAGAGGTCTCCTGAGCTTGGAGTCTGTGTGGACTCTCTAGGAAGCATTCTTCTGGGGCCTGCACACATATGCTGCCATTCCCTTTTCCCTTTTCCTTTGCACATGTGTGTGTGTGTGTGTGTGTGTGTGTGTGTGTGTGTGTGTGTGTGTAAGTCAGAGGACAGGACAACCTTGAGCATCATCCACAGGAACACTGTCCATTTCTTTTGTGACACAGTTTCTCAGTGGCCTGGAGCTCACCTTTTAGGCTAGCCTGGCTGACCAAGGGAGCCCCAGGGATTCTTCCAGCTTTGTCGCTAGTGCTGGGGTTACAAGTGTGCACCATTACGCCTAGCAGCTTTATGTGGGTTCTAGATCCCAAGGTCAGGTCCTCATGCTTGCAAAGCAAGTGCTTTATTGCCCGAGCCATCTGCTCAGCCCTGGCCTGCCTTCATTTGACTGGCTCTTCCCTAAGACAATATGAGAGTTCAGACTCCTGTTATCTCAACTAGAGTCAGCCTTTTATAGTCATAGTGATGTCACATAGTGATAGTGAAGGATTAGACTGGGTTGTACTTGTGGAGTCAACTCACTCCCTCTTGGAAAAGCTCAAAGGAAGGGAGTGGGGAGCCATCCTACTTTGTCTTGACCACTGGCTGCTCTCCCTAATGGGGGAGACGCTGTAAGATTGGCAGTGTTTCAGGGCTGGAAGCTCCTGGCTTGTGATACTTCAGAGGAGATTAAAGAGGGGAGTTGGGGTACTTTTGACTGTCCCAGTGGGAGTGATGGTGGCATATTATTACTGCCTGGTCCATCTGGAGGCATCTCTTGCAATCTTTCTCATACTGTGCCCAGATCATGAGATTCCACCCCCCCACCAAAGACCACCAGGACTCAATACTGATACAATATACATGAAGACTTTTAATCAAGTCGAGCCGGGCTCTTACTGGTTACCGACACAGTGGTATCCAGAAAGAGCTGAGGGTAAGTTTAGAGGTTCCTAGCCTTCCCAGCACCCCAAAGCAGGGGAGTTCCAGCCTGGCAAGCATCTATTGGTTGAGTAACATAAAGGGATCTCATGTTCAAATGTGACAGGCTACAGAAAGAGGTGCCAAGACTGCCCATGGCTTAGCTTTCTTTGTTCTCTTTGTTCACTACCTTGTCCAGGGATGTATATGATTTCTTACTAATCCTGTCTCCGGTAGGCAGGAAGGATTGTGGCCATAAAACTGGGTCTCTTATCAACTCTATCTCAGTGGGACCCTTCAGGTCAGTCACTAGGCAATGCTATCTCTGGTGGGGCTCTTCTTTGCAGCTGCCCAGATTATCCCCTGTAGGCCTATTTCTTAACCTTTGCCCTGTTAACCCTGAAATCCAATTTTAGTTCTTCTGGTATCTCACTCAGAAGGGACCAAACATGAAAAGATGAGGAACCAGGGCAGCGGAGACACCACTCACCCTCGCTTGATACCAGTGAGGGTTAGAAGGGCAGGCTTGGCCTCTAGCAGGGAAGGTGCTGCATAACTGGGCTATGGGATGAGGTGTTGGAGGAATGACTCCAGCTGTATCCCTGGGGAGCTGAGAGCATGGGGTGACATCAGCCATAAGAGACTATAAGGAATTTCAGGGTGACGGTGGTACCTGCAGTGGTCAGGCCCTGTCTCTGAAGCCTCAGGAAGCCAGGAAAGCAAGGTCATTGCTAGGAAGAAGTAAGATCTGGCTTCTCGAAGCCTCAATTTTCATAGACCAATACTGTCTATCTGTGAAGAGTGAGACAGAATTGGGCCACCTTCATTATGTTTAGTCTTTGCATAGTTTTTTTTTTTTTAAAGCAAAAGAGTTATTGGATAAGCTTATGAAAATCCCATTATGTGTTTCAAAGGTTTACATTTAACAATTGTATTTTATACCCTCAAGCCTCATTTGGAGACCATTAGGAAAGTCTAAATGTGGTGACTGTCATAAATGCAAGGCTTAGGTCAAACAGCATCACCCCTGGTGGTATTTTCTGTCATGAGCTGTTGGTGAGGACACAGTAAGCCTGGCGTAGCAGGCCCATTCTGGAGTTGTCTGGTTATGGCCTGCCTGGCAAGCTGTGGCTGTGGTTCTGTTGCTGACTCAGGTCAATGCTCTACCTGTAGTGTTTTTCACATTGGGCCCCCCTGCGGATGCGTTTCAGCCATCTGCCAGATCTCAGCTCAAACTGCCTGTCCTCAGGATGTTCCTGACCAGGCTGGTGTTTAATCTCCATCATGTTTCGGGGACAGTGAGTGAGGTGGAGGACTAGTTGCTTTTAGAGAATCCCTGTTTACAAAGGGGTCTCCCGGTGCTGGGGCAGGTCCAACTTTTCAGGACCTCTGTCAGGGATGTGCACAGCACATCTATCTGTGGTGTGGCCTGGGGCCTGGCCGGGCGCCAGGGGGGTGCTCTTCAGGGCTGAGATGGCACACAAACACTTCTTTCTATCTCTGTGTGTAGCCCCACCCCCAGCACCCAGCAGCAGGGCTGGGGGCCGTCTTCTGCATGTCTCTTCTTTCATCTTCAGCTCTCCTCACGCTTCAGATCAGCTTAAGTGTCCTCTGCTCTAGGAGGGTGCCCCGCTCCTCTGCTCCCTGATCTGTCTGTCACTCGACAATGCCACTTAAAACAGCACATCTGACTCACTTATGCACGCGTCTCTGGAGACGCTTCAGGACAGTGGGGAATCTGTCTGTCCTCTGAATCTTCAGCTGTATGGTGGGGCAGAGTTCCTGGTTCAACACACAGGCTCAGCTGGTCCCTCCAGGCAGTAATGCCTTTGTGATATGAGTGAGTACACCTCTGAAAGGATGGCATGAATACACACACAAACACCATACACATAGCACACAGATACACAGATATCACATACACATACCACACACACACATACAGATACACACTGATACACACACACACACAAATGCACACACACAGATACCATACACACATACCACATATACATACAGACACACACAGACACTACACACATACAGACAGACACACAGACAGACACCCACATGCACACACACAGATTCCGCACACATACAGACAGACACAGAGACAGACAGACAGACAGACAGGCACACACAAAGACAGACACAAACACTACACACATACACGCACACACAGACAGCACGCAGACAGACATAGACAGACAGACACAGGCACACCCACACAGATGGATACACAACACACACACACACACACACACACACACACACTCCACATACATACAGACATAGACAGACACACACACACACACACACCCGACACCCTGCCCTGAGAGTTGATAAGCAAAAACCTCAGGCTCAGTGCCCATTCTGAGCCCCTCCAGCTCCCATCACGCACCTCCTTGCCAGTTCTCATGCTAATAAGAAGTGTTAGCCTAGAGAGCTGCTTGGAAAGGAAGCCTTTGAAATGGAAATGTTATGACAAAATGATGGATTGTTTTCCTGGAGCTGTGTGGTTTGTTTCTTCCTAGTAGCAGGAGGGAGCCTAGAACAGACAGGACAGCAGAGGTTGCCCCACGGCAGAGTCCAGGATGGTACAACGTAATGAGACCCGTATGAAGAGCAGGAAGTAAGACATCAGAAAAGGTAAGGGCAGCTAGGGACACAGGCAGGCCACGCTGTCAGGTAGCTCCGTTCATCCCAGAGGGCCACAGCATGTAGCAACAGTGGGGAGGGGAGTACTGATGCCAAGAGGGACACCTGGGCTGTGGTCTGCCTGTGTCAAAGCCAGCATTACACAGCTCACCTCTGCCCTCTCTCCTGTCCCCTACACAGGCTGTGTTCTCTGCTTTCTCTATGTCACACGCACCTCATCCATCATGCCAGCTTAAGTGTCACTTCCTAAACCCTCTTTTCCTCAAGCACAGGAGTGAGCGATGGCGGAGTCCTACCCCTAAACTGCTACTTTCTATTTTAGAACGTGACACACTGCTCTAGGCCATCTGTGAGCACACAGAAAGGCCCTTCCATGTTGTGAAGCTTCTGTTTTGTAGAAACGCAGACCATGTGCATCTCCATGATGGCCTGGGAGCAAAGATCCTCCTCCTCCTCCCCCTATCTAGCAATTGCCCAGAGTGCCCAAGGACCTGGGTTCAATTCCCAGCGCTGCAAACTAGACAAAACAAAACACCCTAACACAAGCAAACAGAAAGTGCACGCAGCTTTCAGTGCTGTGGGGTTGAGTGGAGACTTTGAACAAGACTGGGAACGTTGAACTTTATCTGAGGCCAGAAGGGAAGACTCACCGGGAGAACACAACAGCTGGACAAAGATATGAAAGGTTAGCAGTGCACTAAAAGGGACAGAGAAGCTACCAGTGGGATGTTAGGTCTCAAGCCAGGGACAAAAGGCTAAATGAGGTCCCCGTGAACACATCAAAGCAGACACCCAGTTGTCCCAGCATCTCTTAGTTTCTACTTGTTACAGGGCATGGCTGACATACCCTGCCCCTAAACGTCCGGAGCGCAAGGGCTGGGCTGCCCTTCCCCTAGTTGCCTTGTTCTTCTTTATAGAATCCAACCATTTTGGTTGCCTGGCCCTGTTGTCTATCCTTTACATGCTCCCCCCCCCCCCCCCCTTTCCCCCATCCCCCACCCCTCTCATCGGCCTCTTGGTCTGGCTCTCTCTTCCCCTCACATGGCTCAGGGCATGTCCACGCAGGACTCTCTCCCATGTCCCTGCCTCTGGCTCTTCTGTCCCCTAGACATGTTCTTTGTATGCTGAGTTGAGCTATCCAGGTGAGAATGTGTCTACTGTGTGTGTCTTAGGGAGTCAGGGGCAGCACTGGCGCCCCCTTTTATCTATAGTAAATTTTTTCCTTCACCATACCTAGGAGCGGTCATATATCGTTTCCTTTTTATTTCATGGGTAAGCATCAATATGCTATTTTTGGCTTACATTGTTTGGCTTTCTAATGAAAGACGACTCATTTCTAACCCTTTAGAGCATTTAGTGCTGCATAGAGTAATTGTTCTGTAGATGAACGTTGAGTGAATAAATAAACACAGCCCTCAACGGTCCAGCACAGGAGTAAGCTCTAGTCCTGGAGCGCCCTCTAGTGACCAGACTTTTGTTTACACCTGCCCACCTCAGGTAATTTTGGGAGCAGTGGTCCACAAGACAGCCGAGTTGACTGTTTCCTTCATATTGGCAGTTTCTTCCGGAGATGCAAGGGAAAGGAGGTCCTTATCCCCCACCCCTAACTCGGATATCTCTGACTAGCCTTTCTTTCTTTTTTTTTTTTTTTTGAGACAGGGTTTCTCTGTGTAGCCTTGGCTGTCCTGGACTCCCTTTGTAGACCAGGCTGGCTTCGAACTCACAGCGATCTGCCTGCCTCTGCCTCCTGAGTGCTGGGATTAAAGGCGTGCGCCACCACCACCCAGCCTTTCTTTCTGTTTTTTGTTCTCTACAGTCCTCCCTCTCCAATCTTTCCAGATTGCTGTAATACTGGGATTGAGTGCTGAGCTGAACTAATCAGGTGAGAATGTGTCTACTGTGTGTGTCCTAAGGCAGTCAGTGGCAGCACTGATCTTCTAGGCTAGCCGGAAATCTCTCCCCACCTCTCCACAGCAGTTACAGTGCTAACACCTCACCCACTAGAGCCTTTTGGGGCTGGTGTCAGGGCTGGGCCTGAGTGAGGTGGACAAAATTGATTCCATCTTCTTTTTGGCTGAGTTGCATTTCCTTTTTGAGGAGCATGGTGGTCTTGTGTGTCTCCTCTGCTATGGCAGATGTAGTCTCCCATAGTCAAGGTTGAAGCATCACTCCTGGACTCCAAATTCAGGCCACGACACTTGAGAACCTCCTTCTTTCCCGGGGCTCTGTTCAGCAATCAAGACTAGAACAGCCGTGATGTTGGGGTTCTATTATTAAAGTCCATGGAAGGGATCAAGGGGTCTCTTTAGATAATCATGAGTGAGTCTGGCAGTGTCCTGGGTCAGCTCAATGCCCTGCATCTTTGAACTGGTTCTTAGGAAGGTCTGAAAGTATGGCCTTGCTATGGAGGCCCCCAACCCCAGCCACAGTCTCCATCCAGACCCCTGGGGTACAAGTCTGGGTGCATGCTCCCTATGATGAGGGCACTAAGCAAAGAATAGAGAACTCCCCAGTGCTTTCCTTAGTCCACAGGACTCCTGGATGTCCTGGCCACAGCCAACAGAGAGGGGCTGGATAAGGAATCTGGACTCTTCAGAAACTGTGTTTAGCTGAAGAGTCGGAGGAACTGGACTCTTCCATATAGACATGCCCATCAGTGGGTGGCAACCTGGCTGTACATCTGGAGCAGCCTTGGAGGATTTATTTGGATCCAAGAGGGACAAGAAGAGCTTCTGCAGCCTACAAGGCAACCCCTGCTGAGCCTAGTAGGTGTTTGCACATATGCCTCCTGGGCTTCTTTTTTTTTTTTTTTCTTTTCTTTTCTTTTCTTTTTTTCCTGCTGCTGTATACTAGAAGAGATGCTTGCCCGGAGTGGCATCCTATGGGAGATGTCCTTCCTCCTCATCGTGTTTTTCAGCCTACACCAGCAGTCACCCACCAGGTCTAACCCACTAGAGCTTCTAAGAGCAGTCACTCCATGCATGGAATCGCAGCCTCCTAGGCTCAGGGGCAGAGGTTCTCAGGTAGGACATCTGCCAGCCAGAGGTCCCTGACCTAGGACGGTGAAAGCAAGGATTAGAGAAGGCTCTCATCTTTCTCGTACAGGCGGCTTGCCCCGAGGTCTGGGAGTCATATAGCGTGTTGTTGAAGTACCTTTCTGCCCCATCTATTTCTCTATTCCTTCCTGGGTGTCCCTAGCACTGGGTGCTAGGCAAATGAAATGTCGTCTTTCATCTACACAGAGATTTATAGAGTGTACCCGTCAGCTTTCTGTCACTGGGACAAAATAGAAAACTGACTTACAAGGAGGAAACGCTTACTTGGGGGGCGGGGGTGTCAGAGGCTTCCATCTCTGCTTGGTGAATGTGCTGTTCTGTGGGGAGAGAGTGGATTATGGGAGGGAGTTTGCAGCAGAACAAAGCTGCTCATGTCATAGAAGTCAGGAAACATCCCCTTCATGGACACACACCCCAAGACACAATTCCTTCCTACTAGGCACCTCCTAAAGGTCCCACCAGCTCCCATTAGCCTTAAACACATGTCCCTTGGTGGGGAGGTGGGGTGGGGGGCACTCCAGACCTCAACTACAGCAGACAGTGGTGAGAGCTATTGGTCCTTTTCTCCTGGCGACATTTATTGGGAGGACCATTATTTTGGGTTTCCATTTTAAATATTCTGTTCCATTGTCCCCTCAGTTGGTCGCAGTGTCCTAGAAAAGCTGGTAATTCTGGAATCAGATTCCATCTGCCAGACTGTTATTTATGCCAAGAAGCAGCACAGAAATCTCCGTCAGGTCCCGTGTCCTAGTTGTTGGTCCAGCCGCTGCGGTTTCCATCCAGTGTGTGTTTCCCAGTCTGGCTGTGGAACAGTGTTTTGAATGTCAAGCAGAGGGGCAGCTGTGGCCTGGGCGCTGAGAACTCCAAACGTATGTGCTCTCTTCTCTTGAGATCCAGTTCACGCCCTGGTCAGGGTGAGGCCTGCCTGGCTTCTCTGTCTGCTTTTCCAGATGGGCCACCTAGACTTCTCTAGCTTGTGGGCAGCCTGCCAAGGACCCCAGATTACATGATGTGACCTCTGTCACCTCCACAGAGACCTAATGGGAGGTGGAGGACCTAAGAGCTGTGGTGTGACAGGGACAGCTAGGAGAGGGTTGGCTATGGGCTGATGCTCATTTCTTAAATCCATATACTGTGCTCTAGCCCCCAATATATCTGGATTTGGAGATGAGGCCTTTAAGGTTAAATGGAGTCATGAAGGTGGGCCTTCCTCATCTGAGAAACAGAGGAAGGGACATTAGGCACAGGGGAAAGAGGACACAGAGAGAGAACACAGCCGACAGCCAGGAAGAGAGGCCTCATCAGAAACTGATCATGACAGGACTTTTATCTTGGACTTCTAACCTTCAGATCTGTTGTCTGATCCTCCCAGTCTGTGGTCTTTTGTAATGGTGGCCCGAGCAGACCAGGCCAGGGCCTGCTGCAGGTGACTCCATGCAGCGGGTTATCAGATTGCTGATCAGCCCTGCCTAGAGGGTAAGGAGAGAGATTGCTGCCAGGGCATGTCCTTGAAGGTTTCAGTACCTGGGATTGTCACTATAGGCTGACTGATGGTCAGCCCAGTGTGGAGTTGAGCTCTCCCCTTCCAGGCAGTGTGTGTGTGTGTGTGTGTGTGTGTATGTGTGTGTGTGTGTGTACACAGACAGGCTATAACTGTTTTTCTGGATGAAATAAGACCTGACCTTCCAGGTAGAAAATATTCTGGGGTTCACCCCTTGGACACCAGAGGCTGGACCTCACAGGAAGGTCAGTCTTGTGGGGAGTCTCTGTCTAGTGATTGCTGCCAGCACACATGGTCCCTTGAACACTCCTGTTCTATCATGAATGCATTGATTCATATTTTTCACCAGGACCCATGCCTTTGTAGTTATATCTCCTGGCTGGCATCCTGCATCTCGTAAGCACTGTTGTGGTTACCGGGGACCCACTGAGATGCTTTATGCTAACCTCCCATCTCCAGATCCTCAGCAATAATCACATCTGCCAAGTGCCTTTTGCTATGTAAGATCACACTTGTAGAGGTTAGAGGGATTGGAAAGTGGACATCTTTGGAGGGCTTGCTCAGTCTTGCTCATGTCCAAGCTTCCTTCTTGAGACCCAAATGGTCCTAGACAGGAGGTTCAAGTGGAGACAGAGGTTCCCCATCCATCTGCTTGTAATATCCTCCTGAATGGGAAGACAGAACCACTGCCTTCTTCTATAAGGGGAAAGGG
>OU015753.1:61310222-61332722 GCA_907169655.1 Acomys percivali | reverse complement strand
ATGGGGCCCCCTTCACCTAGCGCCCCATGAGAACTAGTGTGGCACTTCCTGCTTTGATTTCTCTAGCAAAACACAGTGTACCAATTTTTATTTTTTTAAAAATTACCAGAATTAAAATAGTTCAAGCTGAAGAGTTCCTGTTTAGAGACGGTGCAGAGCAGATGCTGTCGGAATGGCCCTTTCTTCTCTAAGAAACCATTTTACTTTCCTTTTCTCCATCTTTTCCTCCATGTCTCTACCCAACTCCAAAGAGAAGGGGGCACACTTAAGTCTTTCTACTTATTTAAACCTAAAAAAGGGTCCACTTTCTTCACATGTGCTTTCTGGTGCCCTAGCTAGAAACCTTTTCTTTTTCCCTCTTTTCTCAGGTTCTTTCTTTCTCTCTCCTTCCCTCTCTCCCTCCCTCCCTCCCTTCCCAACCCCGCCCCACCTCAAACAATGGCCCAATACAAAGTCAAGCCTTTTGGATTTTGTTCTCCGGACATCAAGGACCTTCTTTTAGCCTTTCTTGCTCTACCTGGAACTTCCTTTGACTTGTATTTATGTTCAATATTGAACCAATTTCCCTCCCAGACTTCTGAGTCTTTTCCAGTTGCTTGTGGCCCTGTGTCATTCAGGGAGCAGAAAGTGAACTTCTTCAGTTACACTCCTCATATCTAGGGATGACTCACAAAAGTTTAGTGTTGCTGCTTCATGGGCAGCGGTTAAGCATGGGGTGGCGTCAGGTAAGGGTAGAGTGGTATGGGTTGGCTTCCCATGAACTCTCAGAGAGAAAGAGGGGGGGGGGCAGGAATTAGAAGGGTAAATTCTAGGGAGAGGCCTCTTACTCACAGGAGGGTGGGAGTTTCTGGGTCTTTTGTAGCTTATATCTACATTTTTAAAGAGCAGAGATGCCCCTCCTTGGCTGTCTCTGTAACCCCAGAAACAGACTGAGCATCTGGTCATAGCAGGAACCTGAGGAATATTTGAGGAAAACAGCAGATTCATGTCTCTACCCCAACAAAGCTAGTCATTGGCCCCCTGTAGGGAATCAGTTATCTTCTGCTTAGACTTCGAGGGGGGAAAAAAAAGGAGAACTCAGGGCCTGAATACAAAATTCAGGGCCAATAAATTACTTAAATTAAGCTTTCTGGGTATGACTAAGGATGCAGTTTAGTGTGTGAGAATGCTTGCTCAGGATGTAGAAGGCTCTGGTTTTGATCTCCAGGATTGCCCTACACTGTCAGTAGTGGCATATGCCTGTAATCTCAGCACTGTGGAGGTGGGAGTGGGGAGCCCAGAAGTTCAAGGTCATCCTTGGCTATATAGTCTGTGCTATTTGAGATTCAGAGACCCAGTCTCAAGAAAAACAAGCAAGCAAGCAAACAAACAAACAAAATGGCTGGGAGGATACCTCAATTAGTAATGGGATTTCACAAGCATAATATTTGATCCCCAGAACAAACATTAAAAAAAGGCAGTGGCCCAGCCACAGTCACTGGAAACGGCGAGAGTCGTAAAGCCGGCACAGCTGCTTGACACAGTTGCAGCAAAGCTGAGTGGAATACTATAATCCCTCTCCTTCTATCTCTAACTTTTGGGTTTTTTTTGTTTGTTTGTTTGTTTTGGTTTTTTTTACTGATTCAATGTATTTTTTTTTCCTGAGAAAATTGTATCTGAGTCTTTTTAGAAAAATCCTTAAGTTAACTTTATCTGGCCACTAATTGGAAGTCTTCCTTATGCCCTTGAGATCATTAAGAGCAGCTAAGCACACAGCTAGATGAGGCCATTACTCCAGGAATCTTCTTGGGGTGTCTGCCCCTGAGCTAACTCGAACAGTATAGTTGGTCCAGGGTAAACAGATGCAACTGACAAACCCTAACTTGCCAGGAGTATAGGTTACAGAGTCAAGGCCTCCCTTTACAATACACTTAGAGCTCTCTGAAAATGTAGTTTAAAGATAGGGGTCAGACAGGGTACACCTCTAGAGGAATAGAGTTCAGTAAATAAGATAGATTGACTAAAATAATCTTTTCCTACTTTGTAGTAGAGGTGATGAAACATATAGTTAAAAAAAAAGTTAGGCTTTAGTATTTGCTACTCATTAAAAAGACTGGTTCAGATAGTTTCTGTTCGTCTGGAGTGCTTTCAAACTACAAATATTGCCAACCTAAAGGCAGGCCGTCATGTATTAAATGGGTTTGCTTTGGAGAAGGCATTCTTTAGATTCTTTAAATTAGAGTATAGGGATAACCACCACCACCACCACCACCAACAACAACAACAATAATATCTGTCCTGTTTGTATTTTCTAATTATAACTAAACTTGTAACCCTGGACATGTAAGGACAAATCAACCCATACTCTGCACCACTTGATAATCATTAGTCTGTCTTTGTTCTGTGGAACTTGTATGAATAAAGAAGCACTTGGTTGCTAGAAGTCAGAGCCGCAAAAGCAGCTTAATTACTAGTCAGAGCTGCTAAATTCCTCTGACCATCGCCCGACTCGCTCCTTATCTCCTCCTCTGCAGGCTTCCCTGTCAGCAAAGACCCCTCCAAGCTGGGGAAGGCAAGGTGGGCATGCTAGTTCACACCTTTGATCCCAGGACTGCCTCGCAAGAAACAGATAGGCCCCTGGGGCCTGTTGGCTAGCCTGGGGCCCATTGCCTGTTTGGTCACTGAGAAGCTGTCTAGAAAAGAAGTTGGCACCCGAGGATGACATTTGACCTTGTCTTTTGGCCTCCACACACATGCGTGACACGCCTATTTGCACGCATGTCACTTGCACATACATTTGCACAGACACACACATGAACACATCACACCATCACCACCACCAAAACACAACAATTTATTTGAGAGGCATGGGGGTGTTTTTGGTGGGAACTCTGACTTGGTCCTTTCATGCCTCAGCCCTTCATTTCTTGATCACCTATTATGTACCCACCACCGTGCTGGGGTTGTAACACTCAAAGGATACAGGTAGGATTTTATCCTAGGCTCTACCTACCATCCACAGAATGTCACCTAAAGGTCAAGCCGCTGTTTGCTTACTTCTGTTTTGCAAAGCACCCTTTACATTTGGCTGAGAGTCTCACAGAACACCCCTGTTTTAAAAATCTCATGATACAGTCATAGGTAAGGGGAATGGGGTGAAAGTGGGAGGGAAGGAGGAATGGGAGGATGCATGGGATGGGATAGCAATTGAGATGTAATATGAATGATTTTATTTTTCAATAAAAAATTAAATCTCATATTATTACTTCCGCGTAGTCATATTTATATTGTGTGCATGTGGGAGCCATGGGGACTGGAGAGGAGGGCACAGTCATTACCCCTCTGGTTCTGAGAAATACAAGATCACCCAGAATTCCTCCATAAGGAGGAGAATCATGCCTTCTCCCCCCAAGCCTCTGACTGCCATTGCCGCCTCAGCCATGGCAGTAAAATAGCATTCATTATCCTGTGACATTTTCGAAGGAAGCCTTTACCTCCGCTTCCCCTGAGATTCCATAACAAAAGTTTGTCTGATCTTCCTCTCCCCATTGCTGCGCTCGCTCTTTGCCACCTCGAGCTCCTTTTCATCTCCCTGTTGGAGGGCAAACGCTCCCCTGACAGCAGTCCCCAGGGAGACCCGGCTGTCTTTCTTCCTTTCCCTTCAAAGGGCCTTTGAGCATGCCACTCAGCTGGGTGGATAGGGGTTGTTTCATCTCTCAGTGGGCTCTCATCAACTGCTGAGCAGGGAAGGGCACCTTGTGAGATTCCTTCCTGTCCCCATGCCCTGGATCCCATAGGGAGGGAGAGAGTGGGACCCTGGCATCTGGCCTGGGTGTGCTCCCTGTTCCTGAGGGAAGGTCCCTGAGCCTGCTGAGGTGGGCAGAGGCTGCTGCAACTAGTTGGGCAGTGCCAGGGCTGAGGGAGAGGGTCTGCTGGGTTGCTGGTCCAGAGCCTCTTGAAGGAAAGCCCTCGAAGGAAGTGACAGGGCCCCAGAGAGGCCTTTACCTGCCTTTTGGGTTTCCTCCTTCATGCCCTCCTGAGTCCTGCCTGTCTTGTCAGCACAGCCTGAGGCTGACTGGGATGGAAGAGGGCAGGGAGGATGTGGCTTCCTTCTCTGGTAAAAAGTTCCTCCCCATCACTTAGAGAGCCACAGACTCTATGATAGTAAGTCGCTGATTACACTAGGGCACATATACAACATGAACTTCTTCCTCCTCCTCCCCCCTCCTCCTCTTCCTTTTCTCCTCCTCTTCCTCCTCCTCCTTCTTTTCTCTGTGTAGTCATGGTTGCTCTGGAACTCCCTCTGTAGACCAGGCTGGCCTCGAACTCACAGAGATCCTCTTGCCTCTGCCTCCCAAGTGCTGGGATTAAAGCTGTGCGCCACCACTGCCTGGCAACATGAGCTTCCTGCCTCAGTCTAGCAAAACGACTTCTGTAAGCAGCCAACAACCCAGACAGCAACTCTGCAGTCAGGCCAGGGAACCTGGGAGGGAACCCGGTGAGGTGGTGACCTGGAGGGCAGCCTCTATGTGCTTAACCCAGGTGGCCTGTCTTAGTTAGGCTTCTGTTGCCATGGAAACCACCATGACCAAAAGCAACTTGGGGAGGAGGGTTTATTTGGCTCATTGCAGGTCACAGTCCCATCATCAGAAGCCAAGGGAGGAACTTGGAGGCAGGAACGAAAGCAGAAGCCATGGAGGAGGAATGCTGCTTATTCCCTTGCTCCCTGTAGCTTACTCAGCCTGCTTTCTTACACTGTCCAGGATCACTTATCCAGAGTGGTGCCACCTGCAGTGGGCTGGGTCCTCTCACATTAATCCTTAATAAGAAAATGCCGTACAGACTCGCCTACAGGCCAATCTGATGGAGGCATTTTCTCTGTTGTGATTCTTTCTTCCCAGCTACATCTAAGCTTGTGTCAAGATGACAAAAACCAACCAGCACACAACCATCATCTAATTTCCCAGTGGAAGGTAGATTGTGGGAAGGATTTGTCACAGGTGAAAGCAGTCTTGGCAGGCTTTGCCCTTGGACACACCATGGATACTCCCTGAGATTAACCTTGAGATAACCTGGGTGGAGCCATCCTGGGCCGGGAATTCAGGAAGGGGACGGAGTGACTCCACCTGGACTACTGTGTTTCTAATCAATCCTCAATGGGAGAGGGAGACCACCCCTTGCACATGAGAGACAAGCAGGCGGAGAGGACAGGGAGGAGCAGCAGGTTCAGACCAGGCTTGAGTGCACGTGGATTGGGAAGAGGATCAGCGAACAGGCTGGACCAGCGCGCAGGCCAGAGACACCTAGGGACCTGTCCCGTGGAACGGATACTGGAAGGTTCACTCTTATTTCCCTTTAACCTTTTTTTCCCTTTTGTGTAAGTTAGTTGGGTTGTATAATAAAGTTTAATTGTTAAGAAACACAGCCAACAGTAGATATTTAAACATTTTCTACAACAAAAATTTCAGACATTCATAAAAATGAAAAATAGTAAAAATGAGCTGCATAAACACACCATCTGCATTCAATAATTATCAAGAGTTTGGTGTCCTTGTTTGATGAATATGCATGCGTGCGTGGGCGCGCGCGGTACATAGTGCGCGTGTGCAGGTGCCTGCAGCCATATATGTGCAGAGGCCACAGCAAGATGCGGAGAGGCTCCCCCTGTAGCTCTCCACCTGGTTTTGAGGCAGGGTCTTCCACTGATGGAGGCTCTTCCTGTTTTAGTTAGGCTGTCTGGCCTGGGAGCTCTCAGGATCTACCATGGGGAGGCTCAGTTTGGTCACTAAGGTTTTTGGGAAAGAGAGCTTAAAGGCACAGTTAATTAATTCAACAAACAAATACCTATTATATGCTTTTTAAAAAGGCACTTTAAATATGACTGGATTAAAACAAAACTCCTCCCTTTTTTGGTTTGTTTGTTCGTTTGTTTTCGAGACAGGGTTTCTCTGTGTAGCCTGGCTTTTGTGGGCTCACTTTGTAGACCAGGCTGGCCTCGAACTCACAGAGATCCACCTGCTTCTGCCTCCTGAGTGCTGGGATGACAGGCACAAACCACTTTGCCCAGCTAAACCCCCACTTTTACATTAGCACTTTAAACAAGGACTCAGCTAATAAAGGAAATTATGTACACACACACACACACACACACACACACTGTTTTGGTTAAGTGGGGAAAAAGCTGTGAACTGAGGACTGCTAGTCTCCCTGCCCTACAGAGAGTGTTCACTACTTCAGGGCACACGCAAGTCATCCAGCAGAAGACGGGAAGAGGAAGTTCTGAAGTGGAGTTTTGGTTCCCAGAGGAAGCTGCACCACTCTAGGCTTTCCCCTTGGCAGCTGTCAGCCACACAATCTGAACAGAACTGGTTCAGTTTTGGCTGAGTTTTGCGAACCCCCATTGAGGACCTGAGTAAGACAGAGGTAGGCCATCAGGACCAGCTTCTGAGAAGCCTATGATGTGCTCAGGGCAGCTGTGTGTATGAGCAACTGTCCTGGGAAGCCACGCTGGGTCTGAGCCCAGGTGACTGTGATGCAGTCTTGTAAAGTCCCCCTCCCCAGACCAATGGATACAAGTGTGGACCAGGAGAGGCTGGGACAGCAGAGGTGACTCCAACCAGCCTGTTCAATGTCCCAGGACCTCAGGGAGTGAGCCACAACACCTTTGGTTCGGTTGGGAGAAGTGGGAGTTGAGGTTCATAACCCAGGTGTCAGTTTTCTGACCAAGAATGTGTGAGAGAAGATAATTGGCCTACCACCTACACCTGCCAATCTGGGGTCACGGGGTCACTGAGGTGACTCTGCCACAGGAAAAATATTACTTAACCTGACAAAGATTTGATTTCTCTCCAGTTAAAAGGAAACAATATCTACTTTGTAGTAGTTAAGAGGAAATTTAAAAAAAACCATGTAAAGCTGCTAAAACAGAGCAGTTGCTTATTACCTCAACCCTGGCTACAGTCTGCATCCTATATCAGGTAATCTGATTATTTGATATGTACTGTGTCCTTTGTGCATATGTGTTCACTTTTGCCTGTGGAAGCCAGAGGACAATGTCTGCTGTTACTCTTCAAAGATGGTCTGCTTTTATATATATATATTTTGAGATAAGGTCTGTCACTGTCTTGGAACATAAGAAGTAGGCTAGGCTGCCTGACAGAGAACCCCTGGCATCTGCCTGTCTCTGCCTTCTGAGCACAGATATTACTAGTGCAAGCTGCCACACTGGCTTTTTAAAAACCATGAGCCACAGGTATTGATTTCATCCCTTTGTCCTTATAAGACACTTTATTGACTCACAGTTTCCCCAGCCCATGAATCAATTTTTATGCTGTCCCTGGACTCACTTTCCTTCTGCTGAGGGCTGTGATCTGACTAGGTACTGTTAATTAGTTCCAAAAGAAAGCGTTTATAGAGTAGCAACTCATTCATTTATGCTGGGCCCTCCCTATAGCTTGGTGAGGCAAGTGTAATTCAATTCACTTTTCATATTTAGAAGAAAGCTCGAAGAGATGGGTTTAAGAATCAGAGACAGAAACTCCCACATGGCCCTGGTGGCACAGGCCTGTGAGCTCAGCTACCAGGAAGCTGAGTCAAGAGGATAGCAGGTTCAAGACTTTCCTAGGCTACAAAAGCGAGTGTGAGGCCCGCCTGGACAATTTAATTAGGCCCTGATTCAAAATAGAAAGGAAAAGGAGGGGCTGGGGATGTAACTGTGTGATAAAACCTTTGCCTCCCATGTATGAGGCCCTGAGTTCATTCCTGAGTACTCGGGGTGGGGGTGGGGTGGGGGGTGGAGGGGGTGGGGGGTGCTGGAGGTTGGGCATGGGGAGAAAGAAAGAAACAAAAACAAGGAAAGAAATAGCAAGGTTTTTTTTTGTTTTTTTGTTTTGCCTGTGGGAGACCCTGCAGAACACTCTGGGCTACTGAGTGTAGTAGGATTAAAAAGGATGATTCCTTGTCCTGTTCCCTCTGGGTTGGTGGCGGATGGGGGGGGGGTGGAGAAACCTTCACTGTGAGACAGTTTTTCTTTTGTAAATTATTCTTATTTTATTTTATGTATATGGGTGCTTGCTTAATGTATGTCTGGGTACCATGTGCATGCTTTGTGCCTGCAGAGGCCAGAAGAGAGAGCCTCTGGAACTAGAGTTACAGGTGGTCGTGAGCCCCCATGTAGGTGCTGGGAATCAAGCCCAGGTCCTCTGGTAGAGCAGCAAGTGCTCTTAACTGCTAAGCCGTCTCACTATCACTCCTCCATTAAATTTAAATTTCTGCTTTCCGTTTAAGGAAACTAGTCCATTGGAGACAAAGTTACATAATTAGTAAAAATACAGACAGGTCTTTGACTTCAAGTCTAGAGGACTTTCCATTCAGAACCCTCTAAATGCTACTGATGTTTTTAATTTACATGCACGTGTGTGTGTGTGTGTGTGTGTGTGTGTGTGTGTGTGTGTGTGTTGTGCATATGTTTGCAGGTGTCCAAAGAGGCCAGAGGAGGGCAATGGATTTCTCAGAACTGGAGTTACAGGAGCTTGTGAGCCACCCAACCCGGGTGCTGGAACTGAATTCTGGTCCTCTGCCAGAACAGTAAACTCTCAACCACTGAGCATCTCTTCAGTCCTCTCTTTTTTGGCTATCTATCTATCTATCTATCTATCTATCTATCTATCTATTTATCTATCTATCTCCACTGAGTCAAATTTGGTGTGCCCATATATGAATGGGTGTGGGGCCATCTACTGGAACACACTCAACTTATCACCCACTGCACCCCCAAAGAAAGCTGACTCCCTTCCCTAGCAACCACCAACTGTCCATAGCTCTCCAACTAGAGTTGGGGCTCCTCACTGTATGTTAGAAGGCTGATTGACAAGCTCTTGGGCAGCCAACCATAGCTGCTATGAGTTCATGAGTGGTCCTGTCATGTCTAGGAGGCTGCTTTTCCTTAGCCCTCCTTGACTTGCCGTATTTCCACACCTCCTTGGAGATGTTCCCTGAGCCAATGGGAAGGATGGGTGGTACAGATATCTCATTCATGGCTGAGCACTCCACGGAACTTATTCTCTGCACTTTGCCCAGTTGTGAGTTCCTGTGTCAACTGTAATTCAATGTACAAAGAAGTTTTTGAGGACTTTATTTGGGCTTTGAACTTGCCAGCCTCTATGTTGGTAGTATGTTACCAGTTCTCTTGGGTTTCCAGATCGCCTGCTCACCTTGCAGGTTATTGGCACCCCTTAGAAGCCTTGAAAGATATCTGCATACATATAGGGATTACTGCATGTATAATTGCAGGTGTGTGTGTGTGTGTGTGTGTGTGTGTGTGTGTGTGTGTGTGTGTAAGAGAGAGCCTATATATGCAAGTATTTACATGCAGCTCTTCACACCCACTGTCCCATCCACGTTTGGTTCTGTTTTTCTGAAGAACCCTGACATACATGGAGGAGTTGTGTGTTGTGGGCTGTGCAGTTGATTTACCTCCTTATGTAGTTAGAGTTTGGCTATTAGGACAGAGGGAGGTACAAGCTTTGTTTACTTGAGGAGGTGGGTTGGGAGGGACAGAGTAGAGACTTCCTTCCTTGTCCTTTGGGACTTTGATTCTCTTATCCCGAGAGCTTGGTAGGCTGATCAGTCTCCTTTCTTAGGAAAGCCATGTTTCAATTCAGGTCAGCCCGACACAGCTGTCATCCTTGGATGAGCCTGGCCTCTGGACACATGTCTGTTTTTACTCTCCAGCTGCTCCTTAGGCTGCTGGCTGATTGCTGGTTATCCTACGGGAGGTGAAGCCCAAGGCAGGAAGAACTGTCTGCATTCCTTGAGCTGTCCTACCGTGCATTTCTCACTCATTCTTGAGATCTCCAGTGTCTGACCTGCTCCCTGGAGGTGGGCCAGGTAAAGGCACTGAAGAGTGTTTCTTGTGTCCACTGTTTAAGGAAAGGGCTGAGGACTAAGGGGCCCAGGCATGCACCACTTCCATGGGCGGGGAAGAGATTTGAGGACTAGTGAGGGTTGAAAGTCAATTTCTTTCTTTTTCTTTTTTCTTTTTTAAAAGATTTATTTATTTATTTATATTTTTTATACAGTATTCTGCCCACATGTGTGCCTACACTCCACATGAGGGCACCAGATCTCATTATAGATGGTTGTGAGCCACCATGTGGTTGTTGGGAATTGAACTCAGGACCTTTGGAAGAACAGACAGTGCTCTTAACCTCTGAGCCATCTCTACAGCCCTGAAAGTCAATTTCAAGATCCTTTCACTCTTTCCACAACCTAGTCAATCCCTCCTTATTAAGGGAAAGAAGGAAAGACTCAAAAGTAGGAGATTGATTACCATGTTCCTGTGTGACCTTAGGGTACCCTGGTCTGCTCATCTGTAATATGGGCGTGCAACCAGAGTTACCAGAGTCAGCCTCTGACAGCTGCATTGAGTTGGGCTCCACTACCAATCCTAATTAGCCAATTTAAAGAGCCAACTTAATAGCGTGTGAATAAAAGTTCCCAGAGAAACCACACCTTACATCGAACTGTCTACAAAGCTGATTAGCAGATTAGCACTTTAATGGTTGTGGAGAGGTTGTCCTGACAGTCTTTGGGGTCCCAGCATGAGGGTTAGATTTGAATAGAGGGCCAGAGGGATATGAATGACTAGACAGCCTCAGTTAAGGTGTGGTCCTGATGATCATTGACCCATCATTGTCTCTGCTGAAATCTCTCCTGAAAGATGGTTTGACAGATGGTAAATCTCTTTCTGGGGACCAGTTCCCCCTCTGGTTGGTGCCAGGATTCAGCATTTTTCTTCTCTTGGCATGAGACTCCTCGGTGGGATTCCAATCCCTTGAAGTACTTTGAATAGTAAGTACTTTGAATAGTCTGCTAGCCAGAGGGAGGGGCAAGGTGTCTGTTTAGAATGTGCTCATTCCTACCAGACATGAGTCAACGGGAGTAATAATCAGGCGTGCTGTACAGGTTATAGTGGGAGGCAGTGATGTGATGTCAGAATGTCAGTGGATGGACTTAGCTTATGCGATGCTAAACAGGTATCAACATCAGGCAATTTCATTTATATCCATTGCTATAGCTATATCTTTTTATATTTCTTATTTAAATTTTATTTTTTACTTGTATATGTGTTGTGTGTGTGTGCATATCTGCACGCATGTTTACATGCATGTGGGTACACATTTGTGTTCAGGTCAATGTGAAAGCCTAATGTCAGGTGTCTTGTTCAACACTCTCCATCTTCTATTTTGAGGCAAGGTCTCTTATTGAAACGTAAGTTTGGCAATTGGCTTAATATAGCTAGCCAGTTTGTTCTTGGGATTTCCTCCTCGGTGATGAGATCACTAGGCCATACCTGCCTAGCCTTTAAGTAGGTACTGAGCATTCAAACTCAGGCCCTCACATTTACAAGCATTTTACCCACCTCCTGAGGCCAGTTCTGGTCTTTCAATATACATCACTTTAAGGAAGAACAAACCCCATACTTCTTAATCTTTATTATGTTAAAAGTAGATTCTGATTTGCTAGGTCTACGCAGCTTGACATCTGCACTTTCATACTAACAGGTAACACCCACAGGTCTAGTGCAGGGACTGAACTATTTCTTTCACAGGAAAGAAGAAATCTTGTAGTGGATTAAGAAGAAACAGCCCAGAAAATAGAACAGAAATATGGATTTATTAAGGCAGCTCACAGTCAGAGATGGCCGCTTGGCCTTATAACGTAATTTTCATCTTGGGAAAACAGTGAGAAGAGGGAGAGAGAAAGAGATGCAGAGATGCTAGAAGCCCTGGATTGGTCACTTTCTGGACTTCTCTGTGGAGCAGCTGCCATTGGTCTTGTTAAGAGAGTCGGTGCTCCCTGTTCTGGAGCCCACGCTGTTGAGGATTTTGTCAAGTTCTCCTGGGATGTTCTGCTTCTCCTCATTCTCAGTCTCACGGTGATAGAAGTAGTTGAAATTGGAGACAATGACAGGCACAGGGAGGGCAATGGTGAGGACACCAGCAATGGCGCACAGAGTACCCACAATCTTCCCTCCTGGAGTGGTTGGGCACATGTCACCATAGCCTACAGTTGTCATGGTGACCACGGCCCACCAGAAGCCATCCGGAATGCTGGAGAAATGGGACTCTGGCTCATCCACTTCAGCAAAGTAGACTGCGCTGGAGAAAAGGATGACCCCAATGAAGAGGAAGAAGATGAGCAGCCCCAGCTCCCGCATGGAAGCCTTCAGTGTCTGCCCCAGGATCTGCAGCCCCTTAGAGTGGCGGGAGAGCTTGAAGATTCGGAAGACCCTCACCAGGCGGATGATCCTTAGGATGGCCAGGGACATGTTCTGCTGGGCACTGGGCTCTGTCTCCTGGACCAGCTCTGTTATGAGGGTTGCGAAGTAGGGGATGATGGAGATGATGTCAATGATGTTCATGATGTTCTTGAAGAAGTCAGTCTTGCTGGGGCAGACCACAAACCGGAGCACCAGCTCAAAGGTGAACCACACAATGCAGGTGGACTCCACCATGAAGAAAGGATCGGTGAACATGGTCTGGGAGAGGCCTGTTTTGTTTGCGTTGGTGCTGGGGTCTCTGACCACCTTTAGCTCCCTGTCTTCTCGGAACTCTGGGAGTGTCTCCAGGCAGAAGATGGTGATAGAGATGACTACAACCAAAACTGAGACCACAGCCACACCACGAGCTGCGCTGGAGCTCTCAGGGTACTCGAAGAGAAGCCAGAATTGCCGGTGGAAGTCATTGGTGGGCAGCAGTGTTTCAGGGTCCTTAATGAACCCCTCATCCTCTCGGAATTGGTCCATGGCCTCACTACCCAGTTCATAGAAGGAAATCTCATCAGCAAAAACATCAATAGGCACATTGGCTGGCCGCCGTATTTTCCCACCAGACTGGTAATAATATAGGATTCCATCAAAACTAGGTCTGTTTCTATCAAAGAAATACTCATTTCTCATGGAGTCAAAGAATTGCATCCTTTTCTCCCGGTCTCCTAGGAGTGTCTCTGGGAATTGATTCAAAGTTCTGAGCTGAGTCTCAAACCTCAACCCAGCAATGTTGATTATCACCCTTTGGTTTCCTTCATTCAAGACCACTGGCTCAGGCCCTGGGGGATCCACATACTCTCCTGGGATCTTGGAGAAGGCAGTTTCATGGCTGGTACTGTCATTGATGAGGACTCTCCAGTTGGAAAAGGGACTGCTACTAGGCCGGCCCTTTGAGCTGGTTGGGTCAAAATCTGTGGCATAGCCTGGCTCTTCATGAATTTCATCTGAGTTATCAAAATTGACCAGAGCAACCTCCATTTCTTTCCAGCCACACACATCCATTCTAGGGAGTCAGAAAAGCAGCATGAAGACCCCCAGTCTTTGCTGCCTGCTGGAAGCTGTGGAAAAGAAGGAATTTATTGGATGGAAGTCAGAGTAGGATACAGCTTGCTCTTAACTATTGAGGTAAGGTATACCAGTGGGTTAAATAATCACTTAGCATTAGCTTGAGGAGGAATTTTTTTTTTTTTAGCAACATTTATTCCTTGATATTGTTTTGCCCTGCTGAGTTTGTACACACCAACTACTAGTAAAAAAAAAAAAAAATATGAGGAATGATCCTAGTGATAAGGGGCGAACTGTCCCCAGAACATGAAGGTCTGCAAA
Organism: Acomys percivali; assembly: GCA_907169655.1. Classification (NCBI taxonomy): domain Eukaryota; kingdom Metazoa; phylum Chordata; class Mammalia; order Rodentia; family Muridae; genus Acomys; species Acomys percivali. The sequence continues at coordinate 61,319,086 of OU015753.1, read as the reverse complement.
CATGGTGGCATAAAGGAAGTCACCATAAAGAGAGAGTTGACATTCGTTGATAATAAAAAGCATAATTTTGTATTCGTATGAAGTCTGTCCAGCACTTTCCTACACCCGCTGCCATTCTTAACTCTTCTCTTTTGCACCCAACAGCCAGTTTCTTAAAAATCCTTTTGTTTACATCTTCAAAGCCTAGCCAAAGCTCTACACTTTCTTTTGTCAGCTCTGTCACTATCTCTTGGACCAAGTGGTGAGGTCTGGGATTCTGTTCAGGAAGAATAAGAGGATGGAGGCAGGGTGGCCGAACCATAGTGTCTTCTTAAAAAATTATGTTATTTGTTTGTGCCTTGAGTTCCTCGTCTGGAAGGAGAGCTTTGGGAGTATAGTTAATTTGATATATATGTGACATGCTTGGCAGAAAGATGCTGTGTTTGCCAACTTTTCCACCTCACAGGAAGTTTAGAAGTCACTAGCCAGTGGAAGATTTTGACTCTCAAGGTGAATCATTTACAGTAGAAAGCAAATTAATGACTCCCCCCCCCCTCTCTCTGCCTCCGCCCCCCTCCTTTTCTCCCTGCCCTGTTTGTAGGGAGGATTTGGGGTAGGGTTAGGACAAAAGCACACAGGCTTGGCTATGAATGAACATAGATGGATGTTCTCTCTTCAGGTTTCTGCCAGCTTCAGTTTCTATTGAAGAGCACTGTATCCAGGCAGGCTAGAATGGGTGTGGAGGGAGAGGCAAGTGACCTAGCTTGAGATGGCATCTGTAGTGACCATGGCCTTGGGATAGTTACATTACAGGGGGCAGGGATCCCTGCTGCGTAAGTTGTAGCTTCTTCAGCGTGTGATTTCACAGTCCCTTACCTCACTGGATGGCAATAGTTAGAAGGTTAGAAGTCAGCTGGGTTGTACCATAGTGACAGGTGACTTCCCACAATTCTGTAGGTCGTGCGGAGGAGTCCTGTGAGTTCTGGCATGGTCCCTTGGCCCAGAGCCAGATAAGAACATATAGAATATCTTCATGAATAAAAACCTCAAAAATGCCAACCTACAGCAGGAGAAAGCAGATCAGCAGGGACCTGGGTGAGGAGAGGGAGAAGAAAGGGAGGAGTCACAGAGTGAGGTCCAGCGACCTCTTAGAGGGAAGGTGTTTCTTATTCCTGTAGTGGGCGATGGCATCACAGGTGAGACGCATCGGAGAGCAACAGGCTGCATGCTTTAAATCTAGCGTGTATCATGGTATGTCACTGAATCCTTAAGGATAAAAGGAAAGCAAACAAACAAAATTCAAAGTGCATGCTTTGCTGCTGTTCTTCAAGATCTGGGTAAAGACCAGAGGCGGTGACGCGGGGGTGCTTTGAAGGTTGCATGGACTGCATGTGTGCTCTTGCATGGAACTCACATGGTGCCCAGCTCCAAGACAGCTCACACTGTAAGGGCTCAGCAGGTATGTGTATATATATATATATATATATACAAACTTTTTTTTGAGAATTACATTTATGAGTACAGAATTTATATTACTTTTATCCCCCCTCTTCCAATTTCTCCTGTCCCCACTCTCTCAAATTCATGACCTCTTCTATAATCATTATTACACAGGTATAATCTATATTGTCTATATAATCTACGGAGTCTATGTAGTGTTGCTCATGTCTATTTGTATTTAGGGCTATTCAATTGATACCGAATACTCCATTAAGAGGCTCATCCCTGAAGAAAACGGTTCTCCTTTTCTCAGAAACCATTGTTTGACTGTAGTTCTTCATCGAGGGGGTGAGGCTTTGTGAAAATGTTCCCACCCACCATGGCATGTTGACTGGCGAGGTATTTATTCATCTAGATCTTTTTTAGGTTATTACTGTTGAAATCCTGTCAACTTTGTCGTGTCTAGAAGACACTATCTCGCTAGTGGGCTAGGATCCGTAAATATTTATTAGCAAGAGGGAATGCCACCTGTAACCTGGGGGCAGACTGGGGCTTGCGGCTCCTCTGAAGAGCAGGCTGCCCCAGCTGAGAGATGTTTGAAATGTTTACCCAGCCTCCGGCTGCAGAAGGCTGACCCTACCCCACCCCCAGTTTGTGCCATTTTATATGAGGACGAAGTGGGAAAAGCCACTCCTCTGGAGATAATTCACTTCGTTTTATTGGTCAGTCATAGGAAATAAGATAGGATTTGGTTCTTTGCCTGGATTCTCTGCCTGGGGTATTATTCTCTGGATGGGGAAAGGGCCCCCAGTGAGGACAGAGAGGAGGCTATTTGGAGCAGTTTGCACTACTATTATTGCTGGTGTGAGGTTCCCCTTAACATCTAACAGTGGCTTATATTTGCCGGACCCTCCAAGACCTGTGTGGAATTACTCTGACACCAAGCAGAGCTCTTACTCATGGCTGACCCACAGCCTCCGACTCCTCTCACACAACCTGTATGCTTGCCCAGCACAGCGCTGGCTGCACTCGGTGTGCAGATGGGCCTCATCCCCCATGGCACATTTGCTGAGTTTCCTCCTTCTAGGCCGCCATGTGTGTTGGCCACTCTTCTAACCTTGCCTGAAGGAAAAGCTTTCCTGGAGGGTGCCAGGTGGAGACACTGCTGTCCTCTTGAGCTCTTTCTATGCTTTTCAGGGCACGGGACTATTGGTTCATGTTTTTTTTTCCTCCTGAGGGCAGCCATGTTTGTATCCCACAGCAGGGGCAGCCAGGCTCACACGCTGTCCTAGGATGGCTCAAATATGCCATCTTACTGCTCTCCCTCAGAGTCAGACAGACTTGCTATATGGCCTGAGGCACATCTTCTAGATGCTCAGTGTAGGCTCTGTTTCTTAACAATTAAACTTTACTATAAACCCAACTAGCTCACACAAGAGGGAAAAAAGGTTAAAGGGAAAAAAGGGTGAACCTTCCAGTATCCATTCCATGGGACAGGTCCTTAGGTGTCTCTGGTCTGTGTGCTGGTCCAGCCTGTTTGCTGATCCATGTGCGCTCTAGCCCGGTCTCAACCTGTTGTTTTTTCCTCCCTGCCTGTCTGTGTCATGTATGAAGGGTGGTCTCCTTCTCCCATTGAGGGTCGATTAGAAAAACAATAGTTCAGGGGGAGTCCCCAGGTCTGTTTCCTGAATTCCAGGCCCAGGATGGCTTTACTCAGTCTATCACAAGGTATCCATGGGGTGCCCAAGGGTGCCCACCAAGACTGCTTTTACCTGTGACAAAGCCTACAGTCTTTGCCACAGCTGAGAACTCCTTCTGACCCATTTCCACTACCTTTGCACAGACCGCAGTGTTCCCAGCTTCCCCTGCACTCAATAACACGTCTGGACGTTGGTTAATGCACAGATGTTGATGAGTCTTTGTGCAATGGTGGCCTCTGTCATGAGCAAGCCTGGGACTTCCTGCCATACTCCACCACGGGCTTCTCTTACAACAGATGTCTGTGGCTGGTACCGAGGCTGCAGGTCTAACTTCGCAAGGCCACTGAGCTGTACTAGGCAGAAAGGCTCTGGAGCCCATTCCTTGGCCTTTCCACCCAGGTTGTCTCTCGTTGCCTAGCAACCCAACACCTCCTCCACAGTCAGGTAAGGTGGCAGCTGTCAGGGAGTCTGATAATGACTGCAAGAAGAAGCCGTCTGCAAAGACAACTGTGTACACAGTGCCTCAGGGCCTCATGTCTCCGAGGGAGCACATGGGTATATGTCATTGGCAAGATCAGACTCTGCAGGGCTGTGAGTTGGTGGAGGGGACCAGGGAGCCCCAAGACAGGGCTAGCATGGAGTGGGGTTTCACTGTCTTGTGGGGGCTCTGATTGCTGGAGAAGGAAGTGGAAGACGGACTGTGGTGCTGCTCTAGGTGGACAGGAGAGGGTGCTGTTGTCTTGCTTGAAGCAATTCCTAGCCACTGTGCTCCTTTCGTCTTTGATTTCCTTCTTTAACCTTCCATGGCCAGCTGGCTTCAGGTCTTGGTGGTCCCACAGCCACATTGGGTACAGGCTGTGGGTACAGGCTCTAGGGCCAGAGACAAGGGCCTATTCTCAACTTCGGTGTGGCTCTTGATCCTGCATTGTCCATCTGCTGCCTGTGTGACTAAGGGCAAGTTGGTAGGTCCCTTGACTTCAGATTCCTCAGACTTATGGTGGCTTCCTGGCTCTCTGCCTTATGAGTCTGTGGAGAGGTACTTGCGTCACACAGAAACACCTCCCATGTGATGAAGGTGCTCTGTGAATGCTGATAGTGTCAGCTGGCCAGGGGTCAGGGGTCAGGGGTCAGGGCGAGGTTGGTTGTTTCTCCTTTCCCTCTCTTGGTACCGTGCTCTACACTTATGTGTGCAGTAGCAGGGCCATGTCAGAGGCTGCCTGACACACATGTGACAATCTTCTGTGGCCTGATTATTCCCCTGTGCTCTGATAAGGCTGTCTCATCCTGTCTTGTCCCAAGGGATGAGGTGGATCACTCTAGGTACCGACACTCAGATTTACACCATGTATCAAGACCATAGAGAGTTTGAACCTGGCAGTGTCTGCTGCCATCAGCAGTACTCCTTATCATCATTAAACACAGAGAGACACTGAGGTCCAGAAAGGTGTACTCCTAGCACATGCTAGGAAGCTGTGACTCACACATGGGTGTTTTAATTCTGAACTCAACATTCTTCCTATTGTCCTTTAATTCTACAATAACAGACCCACTGTCATGGCTGATGCTTATGTGAGCTCACTCAATTTGCCTAGAAACTGTGACACACACACACGTGTGTATGTATGTATGTATGTATGTATGTATGTATGTATATATGTAAATAGAACAACATATGCCCATACATAGACACATGTGTCCCTCCTAGTACAAATACTCACAGACAAATCTACACTACACACATAATTACTAAGACATCTGAGCAAATATGCAGATAAATAGGGGCAGACTCCTGAAGCACCACCCACACTGCACAGATGTTTCTATTCCAGGGGTGCCTGACCCCTTTCTCCAACCTAATCTGTTTGCCTCTCGGAACAGGAGAATATTCTGTTGCTTGAAGCAATCCAAAGAAGACAAGGAGGGCTGGAGGGGGCTCAGATGGCTGGTCACGTGGCTCTCTTGCTTGTTAGAGTGGGGATGGGCACAGCGTGGGTAGTGTTTCTCTCTCTCTCTCTCTCTCTCTCTCTCTCTCTCTCTCTCTCTCTGGACTGCTCAAGGACAAAGCTATCTTCCTGAAGGGATGGAAAGATGCCAACAAGAGTGGCAGCAACAATGCAGAAAAAGAACGAGCTCAGGATAATTCATTCTAGCAGCAATGTGAGGCTTACAATTCAGCTGCTATTAACTGTGGAGACTGGGACCTCCTGATCTTGGGGAAAATAATTTTACTCTGAAAGTTAGCTAGGAAAATGGCCCCCTGGACTCTTTTCCCTGGACCTCTTGATTTTGTGCATTAAGGAGATCCATATTGCCTCCCTATTTGCCTGGGGGATGAAGGTGCATCTGCTTCTGTGGTGGCAGGTTTCTATGGGGAGGCCCTGGGCTTGGGATACTGCGTGCCTTCTTGCAGCTTTGATAGTGTTGGAATCTGGGGGCTGACTCACTGAGACAGCTTCTGTCTAACTCAGTCACCAAATTAACTATGGGTTGCCTGTCTACAGAGCTCCTGTATGGGCACTCTCATCAGCTCATGAGAACGTGTGGAGCCAGGAGCTACCCTACAGAGAACAGAGGCAGAGCCTAGAACAGTCTATGCACTAACGATTCTTCTCTTTGAGTAGGTCCTCATCCAGACTGTACGCTGTTTGTCCTCTCAGGAGTCCCACTGAATGTCCCTGCTGGTCACCCCCACTTAGGGGCCTCAGACAGGCAGGTAAGGTGGGGGTGATGTTCCTGTAAACTGTCTCCTGCCCACCCCTCTCCCACCAAATGTGAAGTTGCTTCTAGCTCTTCCCAGAGAACGCAAGGAAGAATATTTTTAGGAAAAATTATAACATCGGAGATGTGACTATTTAACCCTCTACCCCCACCAGCCTGCCACCAGCCACTGATGTCACAAGGCCAGTTTGTCCATTGGGAAGGGAGCATATACATGGACTCCGCGGATATGAGCCCCAGTTCGGTCTCTGCCTCTCACTAGGCTGTTCAACACTAGGGAAGTTGCTACGTTCTTATTCTTCGCTGTTAAAGCAGGCAGAGAAACACCGGCCTGCCCACTTGCAACAGCCTGATCTGTGCTGGTCAAAGTGCATGTGAGATGACAGATAGTTACAGCAGACTTGCAGCCTGGTCCAGATCTGTCCCCAGATCTGAGGCACGAGAAGCCAGCTGCTTCCCCCATCCTTCAACTCCTGTGTCCCATGTAGCTTTGTCCAACCTCTAAGACGTGTTTTATGTTCTTGTTCTCATTTGACCTACACAGCTGGTCCCTGAGACAGGAAGGCCATTATTACCCCTACTTAGAGATGAGGGACTACCCATCTAGAGCAGTCAGGGTGTGAGGCAGAGACCTGACGGTCCTGTGTTTGAATGTGAGCCTCACACTTGCCAGTGCTGCTAGGCAGCCTACACACGAAGGTCCAGGATGGGTCCTTTCGTCTTCCCAGACCCGACAACGTGTTGCAACTCATCAAGGATGCATTAACCTAGGATCACCCCTGCCTCTTCATTCCTTTATCCTCTTATGAGATCGTTTGCTTAGCATTGTGGTCACGAGCATGGACGGAAGTCAGCTGGCAAACTCCAGTTCTGTGAATAACCGGTCCTGTGCAGGTCACTTCATCTCTGTGTTTTTTTTTTTTTTCCCTCTATGATGGGGAGGCTACTAACATGTGAATGCTTGGGAAAACTCAAGACACGTGGCAGGTACTGTGTAAAAGTTGCTTCTGGTATGTGTTGGAGGCTGGGCCTGGCTGTCTTGGGCCTGCTTATTTATAGAATTCTTACTATCACTGGAATTGTGACCATCATTTTGACTAGGCTATGTAGCCTAGTTTGGACTTAAACGTGAAATCCTCCTGCCTCTGCTCTTGGGTTATGAGGTCACAGGTGAGCCCTTTCTCCCAGTTGTTGGCTTCATTTGCAAGTACCTCTAGGACTGTCCTTTGCTCTGTCAGACTTGCCCTCTCCGAAAGGTTTGCCTTAGTCTCTCACTGCTCTGATAAAGGTCTCCTTCTGCCCAGTCACCTCTCTCTGTCATTTTGAAAGCCCATGAGATGTGCCTCATGATGTCCCCTGACTAACTGACCCTTCCTGCCCTCTCTCTTACCATGGCCTGTTCAGACATTTCTTCTCATCTAGATGCCTGTGCTGGGTTCCTCAATCCTTTTTGTCCCTCCTCACAGCCAGTATGGATCTAGACACCCCAGAGAGGTCTCCAGGGGGGTTCCATCACACCTAGTCTAGCTTGTATCCTTCCTGTGTCTCTGTCTCCTATGTTGCAGTGGGACCTGGGGCCACTTCCAGATGTGTGGACACATGTGACATCTATCCAGGGATGGAGGGGAGCAATGGGCCTGGCTCTTGTTCTACCTGACAGCAGTCACTCCCCACGCATTCCGCTTTGTTTCTCTTTCCCTGCGCAGGTGACTTAGGGCCAGGACAGCAAGTCCTGTGTCCTCACGTTGACACTGGATACAACATGACAAATGCTACCATTTCTTTTCTGTAAGTACCTCCAAAATTCCCCACAGCTGTGTTTCTAAATTGTTTCTCCTCCTCTCTCTTCCCCGCTCCCTCTCTCTCTAAGGAAGGCTTTCTCTATGAAGCCCAGTCAGGCCTGGAGCTCATGATGTCCTTGCCCAACATTTCTTGTGTTGGAATATCAGGTGTATGCCACTATAGCTGGCTGTTTTCAGGATTTCTTAAGGTTTGTGGCCTTGGATAGTTGTTTGGATAGTTACTTCATCTCTTTTCTTCTAAATCCCCTAGTCAGTAAAGCAGGCACAATAACAATGTTTACAGAGAGATCTGGGAGAAGGATTCATATCCTTGTCTCACCTCTGGTCCTAGAACAATATGTTATATTGAACACAGAAGAACCACTGAAAGAAAATATTTGTTGAATAATTCATTGTTTGGGACACAAAAGTACCATTTAGGGAACAAAGCACTTATGGTAGAATTGTAGGCATCTGCCTATGGGAGTGGGGTGGGCTTATGGGAGTGGGGTGGGAGGAGGGGGATGCCATGTATCTGATGGAACACACTAAAGCTAGTGTTTTTCTGGCTAAAGTTCTGCCTCTAGTCTCCCCAAGTCTGCTCTTCTGTTTGCTTGCAAATGGAGCACCAAATAGGGAGCACATGGAGGGTATTCTTGGGGGTCTTTAAGTCCTGTTAAGACTCCAGAATTTCTGGAGCAGAATTGCACAGTGGGTGAACAGCTAAGCTTTTTTTTTTTTTCCCTCGCAGAAAGTAACCCTGACTGAAGCTGGTGTTCTTGGAATGCCTCAAGCTAAAGAGCTGGGAAAGCGGACCACAAGAAGAATGCAGCTTCCTAAGAGCATGCTGGGAAGTGAGCCAGCTTGGATGGCTGACACTTGTTGCCTTGTGCATACAATTGAATTTTCCCAGAATGCCTCAAGACCTCTAGGAGAATGCCACTTGGAGCCTGGTATAGGAGATAAGACCCAACTGAAGAGACGGAAGAGTGGGCCAAGTGAAAAAGAGCATGGTTTAGCACTCACCAGCGGGATTGATGGAGGGGAAGGTGTGCCTCAGACCCCGTGAGCCTCTGCAGCTCTGGAGGGGTCAGCTGTCTGTAGCAGAAGGCGTGTGCTGATCTCAGGCTCCACAGGAGGACTGGCAGAAAGGAGGATCCTTGTCAGCACATACCTGGGAATCAGAAATCCTATCCCTGAGTGAAACGGGATCTCTCTGGTTCTCTCTGCCTGTGGAGGAAGCTCA
>OU015753.1:61272679-61304217 GCA_907169655.1 Acomys percivali | reverse complement strand
GTGTGTGTGTGTGTGTGTGTGTGTGTGTGTGTGTGTGTGTGTGTGTGTGTGTGTGTTAAAACAAAACCTATGAGACACGGTACCAAAGTGACCAGCTGTCTCTCATCTTGTCATTAGGCCCTTCCATCTGCAAGTCCCTCACAGCAAAAGCCTGGCCTCTGCCTTCATCTCTGTCCCCTCCCCACAGGGTTCGGGATGGAGCCATGTCCCACCGTGCAGACCAAGTGAGAGGACGGGCCACAGCTGAGGCCAGCCTGCAGGGCTCTGGCAGCAAGCAAGGTTGCCGAGGAGGGAACAGCCTGGTGATGAATGACGCTGCCAGCCTTTGCCCATCTGGCAGCCTGAGCAATCTGCATAAAAACAAAGGCAGCTCCGGTGACATGAAATATTGATGCCCTGAGATTTAGCCGAGTGGCAGTGGCGTCGTCTCACTGCAAAGGCCCGGCTCCTGGCCTGGAGGGTAATGGCACCTCCTGCCTGTTTAGCTTGGTTCTGAGGAGAGTCTGTCTGCTGGGTACCGACCTGGGAATCCTAGCAGACAAGCATTAGTTTTGAGTTTCAGGTAATACCGACTCTAATCAAGCAGAATTGGAAGAAATCCACCGTAGATCAGGTTTGTACAGCTCGGGTTCCTAGTCCTGTGGGTTGAGACCCCCTTGGGGGTTGACTTACCCTTTCACAATTGTTGCATATCAGATGTCCGGCACAGCAGAGATGTACATTACAGTTCACAAGAGTAGAAGCATGAGAGCTATGAAACAGCAACGAAATAATTTTATGGTTGCAGCATTAGGAAGGCTGGGAGCCACCAGGATCTATCTAGTCTGATGAAGGCAGGTGAGAGCTTAGTCTTTCAGCAGGCCTGACTTAGAGGCCCCATCTGACCCTCACAAGAAGCTCCTGGCCTAAGGGCAGCCTTTGGAGAATAACACAGGAGGGAGTTGGGGAGCCAGCTGTGGGGGAGGTTCTAGCCTGAGGGAAGGGGTGGCCATAGGAGTGCATTGCCACTGGTATGCTGGAGGGAGCCTGCTCCCAGAAAATGCTCCTTGAACCCTGCATTCTCTCTCTAGGCAGCTTCTGGCTTTGCTCATTCACAGATTCTCCAAGTGGTGATTGAGGTTGGAAGCCAGGTCGCTGGAGCACATGGGGGACCGAGGAAGTGCTTTAGACTGGAAAACTGGGTCTCTGTCTATAGGTGGGGCCAGGGAACTTCTTTCCACTGGCTTCTCCCAGGAAGGGTGGTGGTGGCGATGTACAGCCTGAACTCCCTTCTCTTCTTTGTCCCTGCCGGCATTCCTTCTGGCCCAGGCCCTCCATCTCCATCTGCCAAAAGCGCGTGAACATTCAACACTGGCCAGATTCCTACTGCCAGAGCAGGCTGGTCCTAATAGGTCTCTCAGTGTGAGCAGCTCCAGGCCCCTAGCCAAAGCTTAGTCATCCTTGCTTCCTCAGCTCCTGGCTCAAGGGAGGCGCCTGGAAAGGTTGCCTGAAGGGAAGGGTGGCAGGAAGCCCAGGGCTGGCTGGTAGAATGGAGGGAGCACCCAAGAGGGATAGCAAACACCAGCAACTCCTATGGCAGAGGTTTAGTGGGAAAGGGGGCTCTACTCTGAATCTAAAAGCACACTCCTTTGGGGGCTTGGCAGGAGTTGGCTGGTTTCCTCTCTGGCTAGGGGGTCTCACCTTGCCAACGGGGCTACAGCACACAAGCCATTTGGGTGTTCTGTTTTTTATCTTTTATTTTCCTCCTTTCTAAAATGAGAGGCACACCGGGGATGAAAAGGCATTGCAACAAACAGAAAACTGCAAAGAAAGCAACTGTGATGTTTGGAGCGAGTTGAGTCATGCTTACAGTAACATTCCTACTGTAAGTTAAGGCTGCCTTGGCTGGGCTGTGGTTAGAGAAGTCTGCCTCTCTCATTCCACAAGCAAATGACGACAGCTGTGTACCCGCCCGTGCCTCCCCCTTGACCCGGTGTTTCCCATGGCTCGGGTGGCTTTTGGTGAACACAGGCTTGAGGTTTGCCTGCTCTGAGAAGTCTCTATTAGGCCTTTTCGAACAGGCTGAAGAACCCAGATGCACTTGGATCATTTACATTTCATTTGCTTGGCAATCTAGTGCTTTATCAGGGTGGGACACTAGCCTATCTCTTACTAAATTGGAATATATGTGGGCAGAGGGTGGGGAGAGGACAGTTGGCTACACTATTCTCCCTGATAGGAAAGATTACTAACTCACAGGTTTTTTTTTTTTTTTTGAAACCAGACATTTATCACCCAGTTTTTATACATACACCATCCTGAGTGATTTTTGAAGTATGCAAATTTGATCTGTCATTCCCCTTCTCAAAATTCTTCAATGACAGCCATCTGTTATAGGGTAAAATTGTTGTTCCTGAATATTGGCTTTCACTTTCTTAATATAATAAATTTTGGCTAGGCATGGCACTGCAAGAATTAAGATCACATTCCTTGACCTCCCTTACAGTTTTGGGTGCCTGACTGCCAGAAGACCCTCACTGACAGGAGTAGGCCTGGCTAACACTAACTGCCCCATAGATGCACAAGAAATTAGAAATGACTGACTCAAAGCCTACTGAGTTCAGGGAGTGGTCTGTGATTTTTATAAAACATAATTGACAGAGTAAGAAGGTCATAGTCAAGATACCTGGTTATGATGAAAGACACAAAGTGAAAGAGAAAGCCAATAAGAGGAAAAAGGCAACACATGCATGTGAGTGCACACACACACACACACACACACACACACACACACACACACACACCTTCTCTCAGAGATCAAGGATTATTAGGAAAAATTATAAAAGCTAGAGGTTGCAGAGGACCCCTGCAAAGCCATGTGGTTTGGACATGACAGGCTTCCTGCTCACATGAATCCAGAGTCCCCTATGGAGGACCTGCCCGGGCAAGCTCAAGCCAATCCAATTGCCACACCGATGGGAGAGAGGCTCACAAGGTCCCCTCTTAGCTGAGCAGCTATTGGCAGTTGATGGCTGAAGGAGCTCAGTTTTCTCTAGGGATGCCTCAATGGATAGGTTGCCCATCTTTCAGCAGATGGCCCAAGACCTGGTGACATAGACTGGTGACACCAAGCAGACTCAGTGGTTAAAAGGAGAATTCATAAAGTTGGGAAGGAGATGTGGTGATAGGGCCTTGGAGGAGTTGGAGGGCACTAGGAATGGATTTGTTCACAATACATTCTATACATATAAACATTTCTCAAAGATGAAATAAAAATATATATAAAAGGTGGGGAAATTACTGAGCAGCTGTTGCATAGGAGAATCAAGTTAAAGTGCCCGAGGCCATCTAAGCCCCTTTGCATGGATCTCACAAGATGGTTGAGAGGACCGATCTACCGATGGGTGAATCTTAATGATGCAAATGGCCATATGAGCCCAGTAACATGATGAAATATTTTAATTAGTGTTTCTATCATGTAGCTCCCATGGAGATACTGTGTTCAGAGTGAATAAGTTTGTGACCCTTTGGACAGCTCTTGTGAGTTAATTGACATATGGGTCTTAACTCACTGGTGTTCATGCGAGGCTGGTGTACATCCATATCCACACACGGACCAAATGTGATTGAGGATCTCGGCAGAATTTATCTGTCTGATGGCCAGCTCATCAAAATAAAAGCTCCTTATGGTGTCCAGCCAGCTGGCCTCCATGTAAATACCACCATTCTTTGTATTTTTATGGCTACTGCCACTACCCAGACGGATGTACATCTCAAGTGGGATTAAAGCGTGGCTTTTCGTGGCTGTGGGGAAAGGCACCGGGCTTGACTTCCAGATTCTGTGACCTGCCACCTACAGGAACTCCCCAGCCCCTGGAGGCCAGTTTGTCAGTCCTGGCATGTTTTTCCTACTTAAGCCCTTTCGATTTACAGTTTGGGGGTAGTGGGGCATAGAGTTTATATAAGTTGCCTACATTCAAATGGTTCCTGAGTCTTTTGCATAGGAGATTCCCTTCTGGAAAAGCCACCAATTTGTCCTCACCATGCTGTGGCTGATGACTCAGGCAGGCTGGCCACGTGCCCCTCTGAAGGCAGCAACCGTGCCTGGGCATAACATCAATAACTTGCTGTGTGTGCATCTGACAGAGGTGGCAGCAAGTGCTATGGACTGGCTGAGGTTTGGGGGGTAGGGTATGGTCTGTACAGTCTCTCAGACCTGGGTTTGTCCGTCTGGGTCTTCCCTTCTGCCATCCACTCTCCCACGCTGCGCTCTTGGCAAGAGCCACCTGCTTACTTGTGCTTCATTACCTGTGCCTCTTTCCAAATGGTCCCACTCCCAGAAGGCAACAGGAAAAGCTCTCGTGACTGGGGAGCCATGGGAATGGCTTTCCTTTTTATTTCCTACTTTTTCATATGTTCAACCTTGGTACGGACGCTGACTGAGTCCTGAAAGCTGAGGGGAAGTTTAATGCAGAGAGGCCAGGTAAGAGCATTTATGGGGCTCAGTGTGGGTGCAGGCACTGAGTGAGGAACTGGCAGTTACAGGGAGGGCTGCAGTTCCAGGGCCCTGGCTTGGGGATGTTCAGCTGGCCACTTTATTTTCTTTGAAGGACATAGATCTTCAGCTATAAAGTCTCTAGTACTAAAATTCTGTGGTTTCATTTTTCGAACTCACCAAAACTGACTTGACATAAGAGCCGAGAAACTGGATGGCTCACCGTGACCGTGTGGGCTCTGTTCTTGGTGCTGAGGCTGTGGCCATTGCATTACTGGCCGCTGATCAGCCTGGGGTGGGGGCAGCGGAAAGCTGCTTCTCACAGACATATAAACAATTGGTGTGCCAATTGGAAACAAAATTGGACACTTCCTAAAAGTTATTTCTTAAAATATTCCTTTATCCAGCATGTCGCAGGCTTTGGGGTTGAAAGTCTTTAACAGAACTATTAATCATTAAATTCTTTGATTTGGAATTCTGTTGGCCAAGCGTTTGGCACAGTGCCTCCCATGGACCACTCTTGAATTTAAGGGCATGGTGGTAGATTCTGGGAGTTTAGGCTTCTCATGAAACAGCAATAATTTATCACATGCTTTCTGCAAGCCATTGCAATGCTCCTGAAATAATAATATTTTGCTCTGTGCCTAATATAACTTGTCCCCAGACTATCTTTTGGCTATGACAGTAGTTTAAAAGTGTCATGTCCACCTATAGGTCTAGATTTAGGGCTTGGAAAATGAAACTCTGGTGTAGGTAGAGTCTTTGATGTTTCTTGTGTTGATAAAGCTCCTGGATGAGATGTTACCAGAATTCTTTTTTAATAGAAAAAAAAGGACTCGGCTAGAGAGCATGCCTGGGCTGTGTCGTGAGCTCACATGTTGCGGGTGAGAAGGCTGAAGACAAAGCAGCCCCGGAGGGGCCCTGCCAACTGTCAGCAGACTAGAGTTATAACGGGAAAAATGTAACACAAGATGTCCTCCGCCCTAAGGTATTTAGTGGACCAGCTGCCTTGACACTGTGTTGAAGCAGTAGTGATGACAGAATGGGGATTGTCATAGAAATCAGTCCCCTGATACTGAATGATGAAAGGAGGTCAGTGATGGGTTTGGGAGGTTCCCAGAGTTGTGGGGAACAGTCTATCTCAGGATGTCTCTACACTCATTAAAATCTTTGATTACTTGCCTTTCCTTTTGTAGGATGAAGCGTCTTCTTCACTCTCCTAATCAGGGAACCCAATTCAAGGCTTGTCCTGGTCACTTAATTCAAGAGGCATTCATCGAGCACCTAGGATGTACCTACCGTTACACTTGTCCATGTGGTCAGTGGATCTGAAGGCTCACTCCAGCCAGCCAGAGGCGCCAGAAAGAAAACAGTGGGGAGGGATGGGAAGAAGCCTTGAAACTTTGGGAAGGGAGGTAGTGGTACAGGGCTGTGACTGGGGACTCTAGGGATGACCAGCCGAGGCTCCAGGCCCATCTTAGCTGCTTAATAGCTATGTCAATGACCCCTTGGCTAGTCTAAACACATTTGTACAAAGGTAGCAAAACTCACTTCCCAAGCTTGTGGGTGGAATTAGACAAGATAATTGGTGTAAAGGGTTTAATTGATGTTTGTGAATACTCAATAGAAGGTGAGTGATCCAGAACATGTGGATTGCTCTACAGCAACCCATAACTTTAAGACCCACATGCTTGGCAGTATCCCATTGGCCATCTCCCATTGGCCATCTCCCATCTCTGCCCTTGGAAAACGAAGCCCTTCAATTTGGTCTTGATAGTTTCTTCTTTCCATCGAGGATCCATTAGAAATCTTGTCACCTTGTCATCTGTTTTTCAGGCTTTTTGTTTCACCTCTTGACTGGTGCTGAAAGAGTCTTTGGCTCTGTATCTTGAAAGTTGCCTCTGTATGAGAGCCACTTACACAGTCACCTCACCACAGTCCTCAGGGGTGCCTTCCAACCTCTATAAACCTAAACACAACACCCCACACCTTTGCCAGATACTGTTTTCTATGCACCTCAGGATGAGAGATGAAGGGGTCAGCTGGTTATAAAAACACAGTGTCTAAGTGTCCATCTTTAATTATCTCAAGTATGGTTTTTAATCCTTCAGTCAAACAAGGCATCCTAATTATATGCTTATAGTTGATCCCTTAAAAAAATCAAGGTAGCAGTTAAAAACATTTTGGTCTCTCCATTGTCTCTGGTTATTCTGTCATTTAGCTGGGTGACGAAGGTGGCTGCCTGGATGCAGCACTGTGTCTTGCCCCCTTCCCCCTCTTTGTCCTTTAAGCATAGGAAATAACTGCTTTTCTCTGGCAAGGCCCTTCTCCACCTTCCTGCCCCCACAACCTTTTATTTCTATGCATGTACCTGGTTATATGTTTCATTTGTTCTGTTTTATGTTGAAGCAAAATTAACCTGGGTGAATGTCTACCTGATTTTTGAACCCATCAACCAGCTACCTTCTGTAGGCTCAGGCAGCATCCTTCACTCTTGAAAACCCAGACTGTATAGATGTAGCCACTAACAGTGTTTGGAACCATTAACGAATCAGAGCTACAGGTATAACTGTGTTCACAGTGCAGGCAACGCCTGCTCATCATCCTTTCCTAGCTGCATGTGGTAGTGAGCCACATGATCTCCCTCTGTGTCTCATTCAGTCCCATGCTTTTACTGTCTATAACATGCTAGTCACTCCAAACCTTCTTCCAGCCTGGAATTCTCTCCTGAGCTCTAAGCTTGGGCTCCAATTTGCCTATCCCATGTCTCTACTCTCATGCCAATCAGGCACTTTAAACCCAACTTGCCTAAAACACATCTTCTGACATTCATATAAAACAAGATTCCCTGGGCATCGTCCCAGTCTTAGTGGCAATGCCATTTTTCAGTTGTCCAGATTGACACCTCTAGTGGGCCCCGCCAACCCCTCATTCTCTCACTGCATCTACTCTGCAGAAATGTTGTGCTACCCATAACACATGCTCAGGACATGACTCAGCTTGCTCTGTGCACTCTCCTGCTGGACCTCAGACCATTATACTCCACTGGGCTGTTCTAGAAGCCTTCTAAATGGTCTCCCAGCATTCATCTTCCATTCCCTAAAGTAGCGGCCAAATGGTAGCCAAAGTGATCCTGTAAAGATCTAACTCATGTCTCCTCTCCCTCAAGCCTTTCAATGTCCCCCATGTCACTCGATGTCCAGTCAAAGTCCTTTCAGTGACTATGAAGCTTTATGCCTCTATGTCCTAGTCTGCCTTTTGGTTGCAGTGATAAAGCAGCTGGTGGGGAGGGCAGGGGGTTGGGGGCGGGAAAGGCTTGTTTCGTCTTGCACTTCACAGTCCATCTACGAGGGAAGCCAAGGCAGGAACAGAAGGCCAGAAGCTTGAAGCCAAAACCATGGAGGAACACTGCTCACAGCCCGCTCTCCAGCCCATTCAGCTACCTCTCTCGTGTGGTCCAGGCCCACCTGTCTAGGGATGGCACATCCCTACAGTGGGCTGGGTGCTCCCATGTGAAGTAGCAGGAGGGACGTGCTTCACGGACACACCCACCGGCCAGTGATGGAGCCAATTCTTCAAGGGAGGTTCCCTCTTCTTAGGTGTGTCAGTGGCCTCCTTGTCTAACCTTAACCATTTCAAGGCCTGTGCCTTTGCTGTTCCACCAGCCTGGAATGCTGCTTCTCCACACTGATGCTCAGCTACTTGCATTAGGCCATCTCTGGTTGCTTATTCAAAGACCCCATCCCCATCCTTTCTCTGTTTGCCTCCTCAGCACTTACCACTTCCACACTGATCTTATGTTGTTTTCCTAGTGAAACCAGTGCGCAGAATAGTCATTTGTTGACTGAGTCGCACTGAGGCTGACATTTAGTCATTTTATCCCCACAAGGGCTTCATGAGTCTTGTTTAGTGTGTGAGGAAACTGAGGCGTAAGGAGGTTCAGTACATGCCCCATATGACACAGGTGTCCGGGACACAGTTGAGACCTGTGGCCAGGGAGTCTGAGCTCATGTGGTACATTGATAGGTGTTTCTGTCAGGGAGTAATGTGGATTCCTGTACCTATAGTCAGGGACTGTCATGCTGCAAGGACCTGGTAGAGATGGTCACTGCAAACCACAGTCATAGTGGATATCCAGGGGCTGCTGTTATCCCATTTATAATGAGAAGACTATCTTGGGGACCAAGGAACCAGAGTTTCTGGTTTGGAATAAACAAGGCATAGCTACTGGGTGTTAGCACCGATGTCAGGCTAGATTCCTGTTTCTGCCTCTTCCAGCCGTGTCCTCACAGAAATGGCCCTCAAACGAAGCTTCTGGGTCAGCTGCACTCTACCGCCCATCCTCTGGGTCTCCCATATGCTCCAAATGACACGCTGCAGGTTACCTTACAAGCCTCGAGACCATCCCAGACTGTGGCCATGTCCTTGGGCCACTTCCTCCAGCGGGCCATTTGGTAGTTTCTAGGTCCCTCTTTGCCTTTGTGATATCGCTACTGTGCCCATCACATCAGCAATCATTTCTCATCTCTCTCAATCCATTCGGGTTCTCAGGCGTGAGCCAGATTGATCTTTAACTGGGCTCTCCTCTGCTGTAGCTGTTCGTTCAAGGAAGAAGCAGAGCAAACGCTTGCCTACAGTTTCCTTTGAGAACTTGGAAATGTTCCTCCAGCTCCCAAGGGATCAGAACGGAGACAGAAGAAGAGGCCCTCTGGCTGCCTGTCCCGGCTTCAGAGCCAGGTCCTTCTACCACAAGGCTAGCTATCAGTCCCACAGGGACGTGTCCTGTGGTGTTCCACAGAGGCTTCTCCAGCATCCATGCCATCTGTGCTGGTTGGATATTTGACTGAGGGCTCATGCCTGAAATCTCATAACATAGGAGACCTAGGCTGGGTTTTGGTTGGACCATAAACTAGATATATTGGGGTTAGCAGAAAAGGGTCTGCTGAACTGGGTGGCCTCATGGGCAGTGGGACGACAGTGGTGGCTGAGGAAAGGGGTAGAGAGAAGGGGCCAGAAGGTGACTTAGGGCACAAGAAACCATTAGGGGAGAGGTGGCATGATAACCAAGTGGGTAAAAGGTGCTGGCCACTAAGCTGGTGACCTGAGTTGGATTCCACATCAGGGTGAAAAGGAAAGAATCGACTGCGGCAAGTTGTCATCTGAACTCAAGGGAATCAGGGCTAAGTAAAAAGACTTTGGTTCCCAGCCTTTCCACGCCGCCTACATCCCCAGTGGTGTATGGAGGGAACTTCAGCTCCCTACCACCTGCACTGCTAAGGCTACCAGTGTGCTGGGGTTGAGGGCCTCCCAACAGAATGCAGGGCCCTGGGTTTTATTTGAAATCCAGATAAATGAGTTTTTTTTTTTTTTTTTTAAAAACCTATGCCTCATATAATATTTGGTACATAATTATAAATGATTTGTTGCTTATCTGTAATCCAAATTTAACTGGATTATATATATCACATATTATACATTTGTTATATATATTCTAGTTAAATTTGAATTATGTATGTATATATACTTTTTTATGAGATTTGGTAACCCTTTATGGACCTTGACATTCACTCTCATTCATCTGCTTGTCCTAGACAGCCTGGGGCAGTTGTAGTGCAAATTGTTCTTGGCCATGCTTGGGGATCATGGGGCGGAGTCAGTGGCCACCCTTGCAGCTGGACTCCAAGACCTTTATGAGCCCTGGGATCTAATTTGGTCTGGTACAAAGAAGGAGGAGGTGATGGGACTGCAAGTCAGACTTGGATGGCAACTTATCGGCCGCCTGAGGGAAGAATGTGGCTGTGTCCTGGGCTGTGAAGTGAACACAATAGACCAGTGTCATACTTAGTTTCTGTCAACTCAACTCAAACCTAGACATAACTGGAGAGAGGAAATCTCAACTGAGGGACTGCCTCCATCAGGTTGGCTTGTAGGCATATCTGTGAGGAATTTTCTTAATGGCTGATTACTTTGGGGTGGAGCAGGGCGCGGAGAGCTCAGAGCACCATGATCTCCTCGGATAGGTGGACCTGGGTTGTATAAGACAGTGAGCTAAAATAAAATAAAAATAAAATAGGAAGGTAAGCTGAGCAAACAAAAGGAGACAAGCCAGTTTGTATCATTCCTCTCTGGCCTCTGCTTTAGCTCTTGCATCCAGATTTCTGCCTTGAGTTTCTGCCTCAGCTTCTCTCTGTGATGAGCTGTGACCTGTAGAATGGAATAGACCATCTCTTCCCCAGGTGGCCTTTTGTCATGGTGTTTATTACATCAGACTAGAATAATCAGTTTCACACACCTGATACAAGAGGGAAAGATGCGTAAAAGCCTCTTGGCAAATGCAAAGTGCTTGTTGGTGTTAACCGACATGTTTCATGCAAAGAGCTAAAGAGCCTCCCAGGTCCTGAGCAGGGAAAGATGGTGTGGAAGGACAAAGCATCATCTGAGGATCAGCACGCACTGTGGTCCTTACAAGGTCCCTGTGAAGGCTTAGTGTTTTCCTCACCTCTTGCTGTCTAGAATCCAGGCCACTATGTGGGAAGTGGGCACAAGAGGAGGTGGACAGAGAGAGGGAGGTACTGGAGGACTTGGAGGAAGTCAAGGGACCCTGGGATGTGGCTGTATTATATGCTTAAGTCAGGAGGAAGGAATCACAAAGTATGAAGGCAATTATGGGCACTGCGAAGATGGGAAGGTCATTTCTTTCTAACATATAAGAAAACCACGAAAAAATAAGCATTGTGTTATGCTTCACATAAGAAAATATCATTTTCATTGATGCCAAGCAATTATATGAGAGATATAATAAAGTGAGATGAAAATGAAAAGGAGCTTGCCTATAGAAACAAAAAATGAGTGTGCGTGCATGTGCGTGCGTACACCCACCCACCCACAAACCCGAGTACCACCATTTGTATGGTACGGTTTATGGTGAGGTTTGTGTGTCAAGTTGAAAAGGTGTGAACTTGTAGTGACTAAAAGTTATTGACAACTTGACAGGGTTTAGAATCACATAGAAGGTATACTTCAGGATATATCTGAGGAGAGAAGACCAATTGTGAACGTGGGCAGCACCATCCCCTAGGCTGAGGCCCTAGGCTGAATGGAACGAACAAACAACAGTGGGATGTCAGATCATCACCAGCACTCATCTCTCTACTCCCTGACTTTGGATAGCCCCTTCACAATCCCAGCACAGCTATTTTAAAACTGATCCAAAATAAATATTTTTTTCTTTAAGTTGCTTCTGTTAGGCATTTTGTCACAGTAAGAGAAATAACCAATATAGTGCATGCGTCACCGTGCACTGTTGTGTCACTTCTTCCGAGTCTATGACCTGTCCCCTTCTCTTTCTATCTCTTCTCCTGTCTGGCCCCTTGAGGGTATGTACATATTTTCTACAGCTGATGTAGAAATTTATGACAAACTTTGTAATTTAACGAAGATTTATTCCCTTATTTTTAAAGGTTTGTTTATTTTACTTTTATGTATATGAATGTTTTGCTGTATGCCTGTTGGATCCCTTGGAACTGGGGCTACTGACTGACGGCCCTGAGCCACCATGTGGGTGCTGGGAATTGAACCTGGTCCCCTGCAAGAGCAGCAAGTACTCTTAGCCACTGTGCTATTTGCCCAGGCCCCAGATTTATTCTCTTATATTTCTGTAGGTCAGGAATGTGGGTCTCACTGGGCTGAAGACAAGGGATTGGTAAGTCTATATTACTTCTAGAGGCTCCAGGGCAAAGTCCTTACTGTTTATAGCTTCTATAGACTGCCTTTGCCAGCCTTCACCTTCAAACCCAGCAATGGCACATCTCCAAACCCCTAGGAAGGATCTCTTCTTTAGGAATAGTCTTTAGAAAGGCTATTGTAATTATGTTGTAGTCATTGCATAACCCAGAACAATTTCTCCATTTCAAAACCTTCCTTGCCATGTAAATTAATGTATTCATGGCTTCTGGGCATCGGGATGGGTTCATATTTGTATTTTTCTGTCTCCTGCAGGGTCCTTGTGCACAGTGTGAACTCTGAAATCTCCTTGCCAACAGATGCCATACAGGGCTGGTGATAAGCACCACGGTAAGACCAACCCTCCAGAGGATAAGTCAGGAAAGAGCTGTAGGCTCTGGAACTGGCTTCGAGGGCTCTGCAGAGTGGCACAGGTATGAGCAACCCCTTCCCCCATAGGGAGGGACTGGGGGTGGGGTGGGAATCAGAGCTGAGCCTTTGAAGGCTTGAGGCTCAGGGTATGGTCCTTCTTGGAGGAGTCTGAGGGTGGTTTGATTCTTTGATATAGGATTACTAACCTGAGTTCAATGGACTCACTTAAATTGCGTACATGCTTTGAATTTTTGTTGTGAATGTACATTTTGGAGGAGACATTTACCATTTATTATCAGGTTATGAAAATGATCCAGAAAACGGATTTCCAGGACTCTAACCCCTCTGTTTACTCTCTTCGGGAAAAGCTGATCCTTTCTGAGTCATCTTCTGTTCCTCCTGCTCACAAGGACACAGGATTCCATGTGCTTCAAGTGCAGTCCTCTTCAAACTGACTCTGCCTGTGGGAGCCCCTGAAGTGACAGCTCTGCTGTGGTGAGGATCTGTGCAGGGTAGCCCAGACTCAGCTTGAGCAAGGGGAAAAGGAGCACCCTACCCTAGGGCTGTTGGAAGAAGGGTTGTTTTGATTTCAAAGGCACTTTCTGTGCCCCACTCTTCCTTGCCAAGCAGAATGCAGGACACAGAGAGCAGTTCAGGAACCAGATGGGAGCCTGTAAATTTGGGTCTGGCCATGTCCATGCTGATCCTGCTGCCTGATATGAGCCAGGGCCATAGAGGACTGGCGATAAGCACCACAGTGGGCACTGTGTTCTCCTCTGAGGGGAGGTACAGGGTGCGTGGGGTGACATCAATTCCATCTACTTTGCATGTTAAAGAAATAAAGCTGAACTTCTTCCCCATGACTTTCCTTAATAAGGACATTTTAGAGCTTTGGAAATGTTCTTGTCCCAGTTTAAGTGTAGAAAGACTTTCTTTAAAGAAAAGGGCGGGAGGGGAGAGAGAGAGAGAGAGAGAGAGAGAGAGAGAGAGAGAGAGAGAGAGAAAGAAGAAGAGTTAAGAGAAGAGGTGAGAGGGAGGGAAACGCAAGCAGAAAAGAGAGGAAACTGGGGGAGAAAGGAGGGTACGTGTGTGTCAGAGATCAAAGGGCAGTCAATTTTCTTGTACTCTCTTCTCTCCCAGTTGGCCACTGCCAGCAGCTCACCATGCAGAGATCAGATACCCGAGCTCAGAAAATGGTGTAGAGCTTCCAGATCTCTGCACCTGTCACCATGTGGGAAGCATCTCTGTCGATGGCACCTGGGGCATCTGAGGTGAAGAAATGAGACAAAAAAGGCACTGGTGGCCACAGAAGCTCAGGTGGCAGTGTCTAGCCAGCCTCAGAAACTTGTGCCCAGCTTGATGATTATGCTGCACGTTGGAAGAGTTCCAGAGATGTTTCCCAGCTCTGTGTCTTCAACTTCTTTCTGGAACCTGGGAAGAGACATCTGTTCATGCATCTGTCCTCAGTCTTTGAGCCATTCCCCAGACTCCTTACCAGGCCTGACCTCCACTGCAGGGATCTCAGCTTCTCTACTCTGGACAAGGTCTCCTTAGGGAGGAGCCAGAAGATCCTAAGGGTGAGAGCTGAGGGCCAGCCACAGGACCAGCACTCTTACATTTAAAGATGGAGCTTGAATTTCTCCTTATTATCGTCCTGAAAGCACCTCATTCTGAGGAAGCAGATCACCCTAGGGAAACTGAGGCAACTATGAGGGATCCACTGTACATTGAAACTTTCCAAGGTTCCTTCCTGTTTTGGTTGCCTGGTGAGAAGGGCCGTCCAGAGCTATCTACTGCAGCCTCTGGTCAGCGCTGACTGGATGCTTTTCTGTCTTGATAGACTGAAGCTCCAGGGAGGCCCCAGGTGGCCCCCAGGAGGGGCAGGATCCCATGATGTCCTGCTGTCACTGTTGTCTTGTTGTTAGTGCCCAGGGAACAGATGGAGAACTGGGTCAGGAATGGTGAGAGGGAGGGAAACACTGAACCAGTCAACCAGACGGAAGCTCTATGAGGCCTATGACCCACTCCCTGGCTAGCCCTGGGCCTTTCCTTCAAACCCACATGGGAATCCATCCATCCATCCATCTGTGTGAAAACTTCCTGACTTATCTGCCACAATCATTCTCTGATGGTAAGGAAGAGCACGGCTCTGAAGAGGAGCTTTTACTCAAAATTCAGAAGAGTTTTAAATTGGCTGGGTGTGGTGACACACACCTGTAAGCTGAGATTTAGACTGAGGTAGGAGGATCTTGAGGCCAGATTGAGCCAGTTAGTCCCAGTTTCAGGACAGCTTGGACCACATGGTCAGAACCTATCTCCCTCCTCCTTTCCCAGAAGGGAGTGTGTGTTTATTCTTTTACTTGACAACAACAGATTGACCATGTACTTTCTTCTTCTTTTTAAAATTTATATGTGAGGTGCCATGGTTGAGAGCAGGACTGAGAGTCCTTGACCCGTGAACTTCATTTTCTAGTCAAGGAGACAGGAATTGAACAAATCATCTTACAGATGGGTAACTTCAACCTCGGTGGATGTTTTAAAGGCAGAGCTCATCAGGATGGGACAGAATTCGCAAGGAATATGAGGCTTTGGTCCAGAGTAGATGGTCATTTGGTGGTGTTTGAGAGGGTGAGGGTGGGGTGGAGACACAAGCAAGGTCAGGTCAGTGGAGGAGCCAGGGTTCTAGAAGGCAGAGTGGTTAGGAGAGTCTCAGCGGAGCTCAGGAGGCGCTGAGGAGCCCAGTAGAGCTGGAGGGCAGAGCGAGGGAAGCAGCAGGCAGAGCTAGAGAAACAGGAGAGGAGGGAAAGAGGAGGGAAGCATGGGGTTTTGCCTAAGAAAACCGGGAAGTCATTCAAGACTCTGAAGCAGGAAGAACACCTCATGGAGTGGAGCGTGGTGGAGGAGAGGGACGGGTACAAGTGGGGACCAGGAAAGAGGCAAATGCACGGTCTTCAGTTGTTGTGGTGCAGTGCAGATGTAGAAAGATGGATGCAGGTGAGACATAAGACAAGATTGACAGGCCATGGGATATGATGGGATATGATGGGATCTGATGAATTGGAGGAAGGACAGGAAATGTGCCAGTAGCTCACTGTGCAAAGGCTTTTGGAGAAGCTGAATGTATTTGAAAATATTTTTCTACCCTAACACAAAACCCAACCTGTAGGAAGAGAACCTCCAAGGTTGGCTAATTTAATAGCTCCATAACGTAAGGAAAGAAATTGGCTTTTCTCTGCTTCCTACTTTGGAAAGGGATTTTTGTTGTCAAATTATCCCCTCATAGGCGAGAGATGGCTGTTGAAGTTCCCAACATCACACACAGTCGTGAGTATGTGGGCACCTTTTAAAGTAATCTTTTTCACTGCTCTCTCCAACTTCTCTTCACAGTTCCTTGGCACAAACCAATTTATAGCACACTTCTTGTGCCAATAACGTGCGTGAGTCAGGATTACACCAGACTCTCAAACCAGATCCCCTGATTAAGGAGTAGGCTCTACAAAAGCAGGCTCTCTCACTAAAGATGGCAAGGGAGTGGGTCTGTCTCCCCCCTCCCCCCCTTTTTTTTGAGACAGGATTTCTCTGTGTAGCCCTGGCTGTCCTGGAACTCCCTCTGTAGACCAGGCTGGCCCCAAAACTCACAGAGATCCGCCTACCTCTGCCTCCCAAGTGCTGAGATTAAAGGCCTGTACCATCACTGTTTGGCTGGGAGTGAATTTTTCAAAGGTCACTGAGGGTGTCTACCGACTAGAAGTGGAGGCAGGAGAAACCTCTAGCTGTAGTTAGAGAAGACAGTCTGTTCTAGGTTGGAATGCAGGCACAGCCCAGCCATCAATTCAGGCCTTTTCTTCAGCAGAACTAAGCTTAGTGGGCCTTGGAGTAGCAAAGTCATTCTTTTTTAAAAAAAAAAATTATTGTACTGTATACAGTGTTTTGAAAGCATGTACACCTGCACACCAGACGAGGGCACCAGATCTCATTATAGGTGGTTGTGAGCTACCTACCATTGGCTGCTAGGGAATTGAACTCAGGACCTTTAGGAAGAACAGTCTGTGCTCTTAGCCTCTGAGCCATCTTTCCAGGCCCCAGCAAAACTGTTCTTAAACCCCTTTGGCCATGAGTTTAAATAAATTGGGGTAGGGGTAAAAAAAAAAATGCAAATTCCAGGTTCTCCGGTGCCCATCTCAATAGAAATCCTGGGAGGAAGAGGAGGAGGAGGAGAAAGAGGAGGAGGAGGAGGAGGGAGAGGAGGAGGAGGGAGAGGAGGAGGAGGGAGAGGAGGAGGAGGGAGAGGAGGAGGAGGAGGGAGAGAAGGCTAGGACTCTATAGACGCAATCAGCTGACATTTCAGATGGTCTACTACCTGGGAATCTAGGGGGTTCTATATTAGGAGAAAGCCACAAGTAGAGAGGGGACTTAAGTCTCAGTGAGGACAAGTAGGGAGCAGTCTGGTGCATATGCGTGAGGTTTTTGCTTGTGCTGGGTGCTGGGGGGCGGGGCGGGGGGCGGAGTCATGACTACCATGAATCTGTGAACCATAACACAGCTCACTACGTTCAATTCTTAAGTGACCCTGGCCCGATTAACGTTGCGGAGATAGCAAGTGGGTGCACACAGCACCTTGAGCAGTACGGACAGACTGAATTCTCCCTCTCTTGGCCCAGCCTGTGTATCTTTTTCTTTTTTCTTTTTCTTTTTCTTTTTTTAAAGGCATGGGCCACTATACCTGGCTCTTGTTTTTTTGTTATTTATTTATTTATTTATATTATGTATACAGATTTCATTATAGATGGTTGTGAGCCACCATGTGGTTGCTGGGAATTGAACTCATGCAGGCTCTATGGAGTTCTGTTTTCCTCTCACTTTGTCAAAGTAACCCGACAGGTCTGGCTGACACAAAGTTAGGGGGGTTCCTGTCCTCCCAAGACACAAGCACCTTGGAGTAGAAGAGCCGGTCCCTGCGGGGATACTGCCTCCCAAGAGGACACTCCCAGGTGCACAGGGCCAGCCGGGCCAGCAGAGGTCACTGCGTGGGTACAAATGCGGCTTGCAGTCTTAGCTGTTTTGTAGCTGCCTCCGCGTCCTAGCTCAGACGCTTTCCTGCAGTCCGGAGCTGGGCGCCCAGAGCACGCTACTGTTTTTGTCGTGTTGAGAGAGACAGAGTGACAGTGGGCGGGTGGTGCCGAGTGCAATATGGCTGGTTGTGGGCCCTGGCCCTGCGTTCCGACTGCCATGCCCCTCCCGCGCGAGAACTGCAGAGATCTGTCTGGGCCCTGCTGCCATTTCTCCTTCCCAGCCGACCTTGGGGACAAGCACAAACCGGACCCATCAACCCCTCAGCTTTTGTTGCCCGAAACACACCTGACACCATCACCAAAGCCTTCATGTAGGGGGGCCAGGAAAGTGGGTTAAGGATTGTATTTTAGGGTAAGAATACCCCAAACTCGTGACGAGCCTTGCAGCAAGGACACTAAACACGAAGGCAGCCTGCGTTTGAATCGGACCATTCCCTTTTTAGCTAGGCATCTTGACACGTTATCTCCTCCTTCCTTCCCCCCTGCTCCTGCTGCTGTGCAAAGGGTGCAGTAATCTTACCTGCCTCGTGAGGGTGCTACGAGCCCCTAAATAGAAAGTTTGGGGGCAGAGCCTGGCACAGGGTCAGCTCTGTTCCTGTTACCTACTATAGATATCAATGCTAACATCTTTCCAAGTCCCAAAGTGTGCCAAAGGAAAGCGAAGCTCCTTCAGCCATGCTCAGAGCTAGCTCTGGATCCTTGTGACTGTACCTCACTGGAACAGGAAGGATGCCTTGAGCTCTCACAGGGTTTCTCTACCAACCAGACCCAAATGTCCATCTGCTGCCCGAGAATGGTCCCCAGGGAGCACACTCTCCCTTCTTTGCCTGACCTCAGTGAAACTCATGGGTCTGTGGGCCCTTGGTGCTCTCACCAGGGTCCAAGGTCATGAGGGACCCAAAACTTTGCCGAGTGATATAGTGAAGTGTGTTTGGCTCCATCCCTGTTTTCGGCAGATGGGCCTAGTCTTTGGCACTGTCTTTAGAGGACTCTGCAGGTCCTTCCTGTAGCTGTGGCTCCCTAGGCCTCCCCAGAGATGATGTCTATTGAAAGAGCTCTTTGTACATGGCCATCTGGGAAGAGAATGGCAGTTGGAATGCCCCCGCAAATGCCTGCCCTCGTCATCCAGCCCCCTGGGTGGGTGAGGGCCATATAGCCTGCCAGGAGCATGCTGCTCAACTGCAGACCAGATTCCTGGGTTCCCACGCATCACACGCTGCTGTCCCCTCTCTGCAAAGTATGACAGAAGGAGCTATGGACTAGGAGTAAGGAGACCTGCATTGCCTTTGGGCAAGGCTCTTCAATTCTGATAGTAGGATTTTCATTTATACGATGGTGCAATGGATAAACACACACACACACACACACACACACACACACACACACACACACACACACACACACGTTTCAGTGCTTGGAACCAAACTCAGACCTTTGTACACTCTGGACAAGTATCTGCTGTTGAGCTACAAGCCCAGCCCTAAAATAGAGATGATGGTAGCTGTTCTGTGCACTCCCTGTACAGCCTGGAGGGACTGTGCTCATAGGCCTCTGACAGAAATACAAGACAAGAAGTAGGTGCTAGTGTTCCTGCTGAGTTATTGACCTGCCGTGGATTCCTCACGGGCCATTTTTGTGGGCAGCCAAGCGGCTGCCAAGCAGAGGGCAATGAGGAGACTGATGAAGGAGGCCTTTGACCTTGGAGACTCTCGACTCCTATTTTATTGGAGAAGCAGAGCACTCGTTTCTGATGACAGACAAATACACATACAGATTTTAAAGAAACAGAAGCGCGGCTTAATAAATATCCATCGGTAAGCCCACAGAATATTTCCAAACTAACAACAGTTGGAGGTTCAAGTGCCCAAGACTCTGGACTCTTCAAATTTAGGAGATAGCAGGAAGACGTCTGGAGGAAAAAAAAAATAGATTCTCAAAAAAGAAGGACCAAGGAAAGGGTTGAGGAGGGCTAAGGGGGTGGTAGTGATAGATTCAGAGGCCAGATTAAACTTACAACCAGATGCAGACTGGGGAGATTTGACTGTGGCTTCTGGTATACAGAGATACTGAAAGAAGGGCACATCAGGGACAGTGAGCAGGCCTCCTTCCTGGTGCTGTCAAATATGGACCAGAGTTAGTTGAGAAGGACTTTGCTGGGATAGGCTAGCCCAGGCAGCACCATCAAAAGGCCTGCATCCCATCCATGTGGCCCATTGCCACAGGCCAGTTTCCTGAAACAAAGAGTTTCCTGCAGGATATTTATTGGACAGGGTGCTCGATGTAATGACAGCAGAGTTCAGGGGATAGAATGTCATTCTGTGCCACAGCTGGGGTTCCACCTAACCCTGTAGGGGCTTCTGAGAAGGATGGCTCTTCAGAGAGGTTCCTACTTCAGGCGGAGGAGCAAGAGCATCATGTCTGCTGATCGATCCATCATTGGATGGGAGTGTCTTTTGTAGATGCTGTGCCTGCTGGGGTAGGCAGTACTCATAAGAGGGGAACACCCCTGAGTGGTCAGCCACCAAGAACTGCCAGTAGCTGTGGGCAAGATGTATCTATCCTGGAAGCTGGCATGGCTGGTGTACACCCCACTCCATTTGGAAAGGCTCTCATAGTGCTCAATGCACCTGACCAGGCTCTATAGCCAATGCTGACATCTTGGAAACTTCTAGGGCAGGACAATTTATCCCCCTTTTAAATCTATCTGTTTATAGGACATTAGAGGTAGAAATGAATGTCAAGACCATTTGGTGCAATAATTCTCAGCCTAGTGAAAGGTGCATTTTAGAAGCATCCAGAGGCTCTTCCCAAATCCTCAGTAGACAGATGGTGAATGGACCCTCTGTCACCCAACCATGACCAAATGACAAACCCTGCTTGTCTTTCATAGTGGTGGCTAGATTTCGGAGAAGGATGAAGGCAACCTTTGCCCTTATCTTCAGCCTCCTTTCTAGGCCTCCCTCCTTTTTTTTCTTTGTGGATCCCTATGACCAACTTTCTTAGTCACCTTTATACTGCTGTGAAGGGACACCATGATCAAGAAAACTCTTCTTTAAAAAAAGCATTTAACTGGGGGCTTGCTTACAGTTTCAGAGGCTTAGTTAATTTTCATTGTGGTAGGGAGCATGGGAGACACAGGCAGACTTGGTGCTGGAGAAGCAGTTGATAGTTCTGTATACTGATCTTCAGGGAGGGCAGGACGGAGGGAGGGAGGGAGGGCAGGAGGAAGAGAGAGAGAGAGAGAGAGAGAGAGAGAGAGAGAGAGAGAGAGAGAGAGAGAGAGAGAGAGAGAGAGAGACAGAGAGAGAGAGACAGAGACAGACAGAGAGAGAGAGACAGACAGACAGAGAGAGAGAGAGACAGAGAGAGAGACAGAGAGAGAGAAGAAGAGACTGGTATGGGTTTTTGAAACTTCAAGGGCCACCCCCAGTGACACACTTCCTCTAATAAGGTCACACCTTCTAATCTAATTCTTTCAAAGAATTTCACTCCCTGAAGACCAAGCATTCAAAAATATGAGCACACGGGGGGGGGGGGTGGCTTTTTTTTTTGTATGATTACTTTATTACTTCCGTTCTCCTTGATTTTTTTCATTAATTAATTTATTTAATCACTTTACAGCCTGATCCCAGCCTCCTCTCTTTTCTCTTCTCAGCCTCACCCTCATGCCCCTTTTCCCATCCCTCCTCTTTCTTCTTAGAGAAAAGAAGGCCCCTAAGGGGTGCCAACCCACCCTGGCGCCTCAAGTCACAGCAGAACTCAGCACATCCTCTCCCACTGAGGCCAGACCCGGCAGCCCAGCTAGGGGAAAGGGATCTGAAGGCAGGAACAGAGTCAGAGGCAGCCAATGAGGGTCATTCTTATTCAGAGCACCACACCATCATACCTGCACCCAGACTGCCCCTCTACCTCACTTGATTGTTTGTCATGGACCCAGTTCAGGTACCGCTCTCCTTCCATGCGTGGAGCAAGTGCCACTCTGCTGAGAAAAAGAGTTAGTGTATAAACAGTACTCAGAAAAGTGCCAGACACCTGCTGAGCACCACCATTGTTAGTTGATGTTTCTCCATTCTTTGACATGCTGTGCCCTTCACCATCCTTAAGTAGGACCACGCCTTAATGGCTTACTTTCCCTTGGTAAAGAGATAACACATCCTTTCTTCATACCCATGCCTTCCAGCACGGTGTGCCTGACACATGGTGGATGATCAATAAACGCATGTAGAATGAATGGAGGCATTATACTTCTGGTGGTAAAGTTAAAAAAAAAAAACTCCTTTAAAGCATATTTAATCAGGGCTACTTAGTAGTGGTTCACTGACAACGGTCAGATGTGGCACCTTCTTGTTTAATAATTACTGAATATTGAATAAATGAGTTGATATAGGTAGATGGTTGGCTGGGCAGACAGATGGATAGATTGAAGATGGATAGATGGGTAATAAAGTACGTGGAAGAAGGCCAGGGTTTGTGAGGAGGACAGGACGGAGGGTGGAAAGAAAAGGCTTTATTCGTTTCACAGAGGCCAAGCCAATTGAGGGGGAGACACTGAACTGGGCCCTTGCAGCCCCTTGTGATCTTGTTTAGTTGAGACTAAGGATGTGCTGTCCCCGCAGGTCCCCACCTGCAGGGAGTGTGTCTGCAGGGAAGGTGCTCAGGCCATTACTCACTCCGACACATCCCTGAGGTCATGACAAATGCTGTGTGCTGAATCAGGAGAGATGGGCAGCTGGTGGATGGACTTTACTGGAGAAAGCCTAGAGACGGGGAGCCAGAAGCTATGGTGCCTGTGCCTTAAAGGGACTGACAGAGGGTTCCCCAAGGAAGGAATCAGGGCCATGGACAGGCACCTTCTAAGAGGCTTTGGAGGCCCTGGAGCTCCCCCCACCCCAGAAAGCATGGCTGGGTGCAGGTCTATGCTCCATTTCAAGAAGTTCCTGCTCCAGAGAGATTTTGCACTTGTCTATCGGTGTGATGAGCAGGCAGAAATAGTTCATTGAAAACCAGTTTGGTGACACAGTGAGGATCTGTCACTTGAATTGGTAAGGAGCCATATTAGTCAATTGCCCCCACCGCTGTGATGAAATTCTTCACACAAACAACTTAAAAAAGGACAATTTTTATCTTGGCTCATGGTTTCAGAGCATCTGGCCTGTGGTCATTTGGCCCCATGTTTCTGGATCTACTGCGAGTCAGAGTGTCGCGACAGTGGGAGGGTGTGGAGGAAGGGGCTGTTTGTTTCTGGTGGGCAGAAATCAGGGAGCATGGAGGACACTAGGAGAGATGTAAGCTTCAGGGATGCACCCCCCTCAGAGGTACTTCCTCCAATGATGCTCTACCTCCCTGAAGTTTCCAGAACTTCCCCAAACTGTCTTAGCAGATAACCATGTTTTCAGTGCACGGAGGGCGCTCCATATTGAAACCGCAACAGGGATGCTCTGGCTGATGAACACCAAACACCAAGGCAGAGGGAATTGGTTAAGAAAAGGAAGATAGAGGCTTGCTCCGTGCTTTATAGAACCCTTGCTGGTGGTTCTGGATGGGGCATTTTTGTTCCCCCAGAGACCACAAAAAGTCTGGGGGCTGTAATTCTTACCTTGAGAGGGAAATGCTTAATAAAGGACCTATGTCCAGGACATATATCCTGGAGTCAAGCAATGGAGAGTTCTGTACAAACAAGAATTCTCCTAGCTCAAAAGTAGGTAGGGTCCTCTCTAACAAACAGAGTTTAGAACAAAAGGTTCGTTTTATGCTACTCACTCATGGTGGTTTGTTCCCAGCCCTGTCTCTCTCCACACACTTAGCCCACTAACACAGCTTTCTCCTCCTCTGGAAGATCTGGAGTTACTGTCATGAGCTTGGGGAGAGAAGTGGAAAGTAAGTGAGAGGTAGCTAGACCTGTGCCTGTGGGCTGGGTTCCCTCCTACTGTAGGAGGTCTGATCACAGAGCTGATGAGGGTGGGCTTCCTGGAAGTCTATACAGAGAATTCTGTCCTTCATCCTCTAGCCTTCTTTGTGGGGGCCCCTGATGCCTCAAGGCAGAAGCTTAGGAGGGTGTGGCTTTCAATGTCCTTGCTGCCCTAGGATGGGTCAGGAGCTACCTTACCTGCCCTCCCATCTTGGTTCCATCCTTGGCTCAGGGCTGGGTTGTCAGTCTCGGTAGCTTGGGAGGCAGGGAGGGAGAGAAGATGAGTCTAGCACCACATGTCCTGGGAGGACAAATGTGAAAATATAAAAAGCCTCTGGTCTTGGGGCCAAGTCACACGGCTGGGTGGCCTGCCACCTTTGCTGTCAAGCTGCCAGTTTCTGGGACGGGTTGAAGCTCCGCTAGGTCTTCAGCCAGGGGTGGGGATGGGGAAAGCTAGGTTGTGAAGATAATAGGTCTGGGCTGTTGTACTCTACTGCAGATGTCTTCTAGCTTCAGATGAGGAAACTGAGGCCCAGGGCCATGGCTGGCAAGGTATATGTACCCCAACTCAGACTGGAGCCCTCTGATTCTTTACCTAGCCTTGTTTGTCTGCAGAGCAGCCCAATGCGTCTCTCCCTGGCAGAAGCTAGTGAAGCTAACGGAGGAGGGGGGCCGTTGCCCAGGGGCTTTTTCCTGGAGGGTGTTGTGAAGGTTTGGGAACATCTCAGCATCTTCTATAGTCCTCTGCTTTTGGCCCAGGCAGGACAACATGCGGCAAACCATCTTTCCAGGATGGTCTAAGGGATCAAGCAACTGGCTCTGGTACCCAGCAGGACCAGACTCGATGTCTTGAATGAACTCAGTGATGAGGGCAGCTGGCTTCTGTAATGACAGGCTATTGAGCAGCTAGCAGGAGTTTAGTGATATTGTAGCTGCCAACTCTTCAGGACACTGGGAGGCAGCCAGGGAAGAAGGGGCGACTTGGTTGGGCTTGGCTAGGAGGGTTTTGGGTAGCTAGGCTCCTTAATAATTACTCTAATTTCACTTGACTAATATTGGGCACCCCAAAGGGACATGGTGTATAAGGCTCAAGTCATCTCTAGCCCACTGACAGTCAGGAGCTTCTACCTCCAACTTCCTCAAGAACACTGCTTAATGCCCATAGATTGCCTTCAGCCTCCCCTGGGCCTCTGCTCGGCCAAGCAGCCTGGGCCAAGATGAGAGTGAAGCTGTCAATAATTCATGCCCCAGCTCCCCTTGCTTCCCTTGCTTGGCTGGCTGTAAATATTTCACAGGTTTCAGTGGGCAGAGATGCCCAGCAAAAACTTCAGGACAGCCTCCTCTTTCCCAGAGCTCCTGACCAGACCTCGGCAAGGTGAGCCCTGCCCCCACCTGTTGGCTTGATCAGGCTTGACTTGTATTTTCAGGTGGAGATTGCAGTGTAGGGCTCTACCTTTTGTTGGCTGGTTACTTGGAGTAGCTGGTCCTTGGGAGAGAAGGCGAGGTGGCAGCTGCCCCGGAAGAGCTCTGAAGGTTTTCTACTCCATCCCATGCTCATCTCTTACATTCTTCAGGCATGTGCCCTCTTTAGCGTCCCATGTCACCTGTCCTGATTCAGCCCTTGGCCATTATTGTCTTTCTGGATTGATTATTGGTCAAGATATCCCGTGACTGTCGAGAAGCTGAGAACTCTTTCTGAAATGAGAATCTGATGGTTCTGTTTCAGGCTTCAGGAGACCTGAGGGCAGAACCCACTTTTCTCATGTCAACACATGTAGCTCACACATCAGCACATGTAGCTCACACAGCTACATATAGCTCACATGACGTGGTGGCCTGCTTTCCATGCTGCGACTGACTCACCTTTCCTGTATCCCTAAGTTGTCTCCCACCTTCCAGGATTTGTTCCAGTTATACCTCTGCCATGAGGTTCTGGGGTGCCAGTTTCAGAACTGTGTGTAGTTTCAAAGCTGTTCTGGTGCTGACTCTGCATTTTTGGGGCCAAACATACAACACGATATGCCGTCAAGTATGATGCTTGACAGACTGAGGTCTACTTTTCCAGCTTGGCCAGTGGCTTGTCTGTTATAGTGGATAGTGACCTGTACTTTCCAAACTTAGTCTTTCTGGAGAGAGAGAGGGTAATACATTTTTTCAGAGGGTAGTCAGGAGGCCAGGGTAGGTAGGTGCTCCACCCTCTGTCTGTCTTTATGATGACTTTGTAGATTGTTTGCTATGGTAGAAAGATACCGTCCTGTAGACAGAATGGAAGATGAAATTGATGGGGTGGGGTGCTCAGTATCCTGTGGCAAGTGGCTTTTCTGAGAGGTCCAGAAAGATGAAGGGAAAGAGGAATCCTTAGTAAGAGGCTGCATATGGAACAGAGGACACTCTAGAGGACATTAAAGTGAGGTTCTACCAAGATTTCCCTGGGACAACCTGGACTCAATGTCATGATGGGCCATCTGAGCACAGGCCTGAGGAGCTTTCATTTGTCTGCTTCCTATCACACTGGTGTTGTTTTTCTGAGCATGTATTGTCCACAGGAGTCACACAAGTGCAGGAGCAGAGAGGACAAGGTTAACTTGAGCAAGTCCTTGAGTCAAGTTCAAGCAATGAGACAAGAAGAGAGAACAGTAAGAGATCATGATTTTCCCACAAGAGATAAGCTTGAGGAAGAAGGCAAGGTGTTGTGTGAGGGCTAAGAGGCTGTGGCCTTCTTTTTGGTACTCACTCACAAGTGGTCATTGGTTAAGGGAACAGTCAGAGACAAAGAGCAACCAGAACAACCTAAGAGTGGCCAGCCCTTTTTCTGCTTCTGCCTGAGGCCCAAAGGTTCCTTGGAATGAACTCAGAGCACAAAGCAGATTGCTAAATGGATTGTGGGTAAGTGGTCCTCTCTTAAGAGTTGGAGATCAGCCAATTCTTAAAAGTGGTGGTGCACACCTTTAATCCCAGCACTTGGGAGTCAGAGTGGTCTCTGTGAGTTCAAGGCCAGCCTGGTCTACAAGGTGAAGCCATGGCAGGAAGGACTGTTACATAGAGAACCCCTGTATCAAACAAAACAAAAGAAAACAAAAGAAAAGAAAAAAAAACCACAAAACCTTGGAAAGCAGGGCTAGAAAGGCAGCTCTTTGTTCTTTTTCCAGGTGCTCTCTTTCTGTTGGGCCCCCAGAGGATAGGTATTCAGCCTGGAAGAACCCCGTCTTTCTGATTTCAGGTGGCAACCTTGGCCACGATGGTGCAAGCAACACCAGGACCTACACAACTCCTCTCTAAACGTAGGGGACAGGCCCTTGTAAGAATATATGTGGGCTCCCTCCTCATAGTCTGAACAGAGGGTCTCCTCTCCCTCTCACACATCCCAAGAAGACCTCCGAGAGTAGCAGCCCTGAACACTCATCCATCCATCCAGGACTTCCTGTATCTGAGCCCAGGGAGGGAAAGGGAAATGACAGGTTTCCCCAATTTAGGAGATTTCAGATGGAAATGCGGTTGGGGTATGTCTTCAGTTCTTGCCTAGCCATTCACTTGTTTTGTGTCCCTTGGATGAGGTCATGTCACACCTGAAGCTTAATCCTCTTCTATAACCTAGGGGTGGATGCTAGTGAGCACAGTGGCCTCTCAGGGATGCTTGGATGCCATGATGAGGCTTGCATGTGAAAGTGCACCACAAGGAACACTCTGCACTGGTGCAAGGCATTTGTCCTGTTTTCATCACTTTTTACTGTCTTTACCATCACCGTGCTCCTTAGCAGCAGGCAACAGCAAAGCTAGCTGCAGCAGGGTAAGCTTTGCTGGTGTGCTCGGAAATGCCTGTCTGAAGTAGGCCATGTGTTTGCTGTATGGAGCAGTGGGTTTAATTTATAATCAGCTTCATTAGGGGTCTATTTCAGAGGTGGGTTCATGGATGCTTTAACCCACATATCCGCTGGGCTCTCCTCTATGACTGGCCAGGGCCTCCCCAGCTATACATAGCTTAGAGATATGAAAGGGCTGGAGGCAGGAACTGCAAAGGAAGTAGAAGCTAATGAAAAATTCAAGCTAATTGTTTGTTAAGAAGCCCTGTCTGCCTCGAATGGGATTTTCTAGGCTGGGGAGGGGGGGATGTGGGGTGGCCTGTGGCCACTGTCAGTTTGTTATGTCCTTGTTTCCTGGAGGCTCCGGGTGGGTGGGTGGGTGAATGGGGTTGAAAAGGATGGGGAGCTTCCTGGGCAGGCAGCCAAGCTCTGCATCTGTGGCACCCACATTTGCAGGAGGGAAAGATGACACGGATGCTCTGGCTTTCCTCGTGTTTTGACACAACGTGCTGGTCTACATGTCTAGGTTTGTATGGCAAGCATGTGCTTTGTGTACGCAGAGGAAGAGAGGAGCCCGAATTGTATTCTGTGAATCTCTAGAGTAGTTTAGGTCCTCTGGCCCTACCTCTCTAATCTGTGTTGGAGAATGACTCCCACCCCCTCCCTGCCCTGCCTCTAGTATCTAAAGTAAAGATTCTCTGTGCAATGGCCTCTCTTGAAGTGGCAGGAGAGGTGAGCTTATTCCAAAACTGGGGAAATGAGAAATTTGTTTGGTAGTGAGGGCGATTAGTGATAATTCATTGGTACCATGAATTGATCCTTGATGTAGCTGGGTAACCCCCCCCCCTCCTCGCTCCCCTGCCCCACCCCACTGAGGCTCCTTGCCTGGGCTAATGTGAGAGTGAGAATTATGTGACAGGCCCAGCCAATACCAGAGTG
Organism: Acomys percivali; assembly: GCA_907169655.1. Lineage (NCBI taxonomy): Eukaryota > Metazoa > Chordata > Mammalia > Rodentia > Muridae > Acomys > Acomys percivali. The sequence continues at coordinate 61,275,930 of OU015753.1, read as the reverse complement.
GGGAGGGCTACTGGATGTGTGGATTCTGGGAGCGGTCCCAGAGGCAGCAGTGAAGAGTGCAGAAATCAGATCAAACTACTTGATAAACGGATTGAGGTTGCAAGAAGTGGCCATTAGGATCGGCTCGAAAGTAACAGGCTGAAAGATAGAGGAGCACAGGAAGATGTCTGTAAATGGGGCTAAGAGAGAGCAATGCACTATGGGATTTGGGGATCTTAGAGGCCACATGAAGAGCCGGACTGGCCCCTAGAGTGTAAGGATACAGCTAAGGTACATTAGGGAAGGGTTGTGCTTCCTGAGGTCAAGGGTGAAGTGGTGCAGTCTCATTGTAGGTTATAATTTTGAGTTAAACTGGGTCAGGCTGGTTTTCACTGTGCTCGGTTTGCCTGTCTGGCCCCTCTTGTTGAGTATAAGAATCTGTGCCCTGTGATTTCTTCACTGTGAGAAGAAGATTTTGTAAGTGTGGCAAGAGTGGTCCAAGATTATAGGACCCAGGAGGCTTGCAGTGGACAGATCCTGGCCTGCTGATGTTGAGACGCCCCTGTGAAACCCTAAGGTGGTTCTATGTTTCAGTGCCATCTTTTCTCACTGATCGCCATCTCTGCACTCCATATTGTCCAGTGTGGTGAAGTTCATGTCTGAGTCACACCTTCCATTCTGAAGTCTCCTTCCTGGTGCTGGCTTCTTCAAGAAGTCTATTCTGAGTCTTGAATTTCTTCATGATTGGGAACGTCAACAGTGGGGACCGTATTTCTTTTTCCTATGGATCTCTAAACCCTTTTTCTTATCTTTGAGGGACTGAACTGATTTGTCGTCAAAGAACCCTTTAGAGACTGGAATTTTCACTGGTGAAATGTGGACAATCTAAGGTGTCCACCTGGGGACTGGGGATACCCTCAGAGAAATCAACACCCCTGATGAAAGGCCTTGTGTAGTCACGTGTTCTGGTTAAAGCCTAACTTCCTGACTCTGATGCCTTGTAACATCTGCGGGGTGAAAGTGGCCCTGGTTTACTTTGTAAAGTGTTTTTCCCTTGAAATTGTCATCAATTGGCATTTCTTTCACAGAACTTGAAACTACCGTTAAGTTTGTCATGTGTTTTTATGCAGTGATTTTTTTTTTTCTTTTAGAGACAGAGTTTCTCTGTGTAGCCCTGGCTATCCTGGAACTCACTCTGTACACCAGGCTGGCCTTGAACTCACAGAGATCTGCCTGCCTCTGCCTCGCCAGTGTTGGGATTACGTGTGTGAGCCACTGCTCCAGGCTTTATGCAGTGTTTAAAGTTGTTTTTTCACCTTTAGCTCTTGGACACGCCTGGGTTGTTTCTTGTTGATGAAGCATATGAATGCTATACCTGAGCAGCTAGGGGAGCCTGGTTAGAGATAAATAGAGCTAGGTTCTAACTTGAGTGAGTGGCAAGGGAGCCATGAAGGGGAGGGAGAAGTGGAGGCAGTGGTCCTCACACAGAGCCTGAAGATGCTAAAGATGTGATTTGCCAGCAGGGGGAGCACTGCGAGGACTGATGAGGTGGGAACCCGCCAATGCTCAGGGAGGCTTTCCATGAAGATGGCTGACGATTCTAAATCATCTCATTTCCATCTTTTTAAAAATTAAAAAAAAAATTAAATTTAGGCAATTCTTCTCAGCTTGGTTTAAGAAAAAGCATAGCTACGACACTCCCTCCTTGGCATTTCTTTGTTGCTCTCCAAAAATATAAGAATACAGGAATATAGTTTTACAAAGGTGAAGCGAATGGCGGGGTTCCCTTGGTCTCTAAGCCATCTTCTTTATTCTTCCTTCTGGAGGGACACCTGTCAGCCGTGTGAGAGCTACTCTTTTAGAGTCTTGCCCACACACATTTACATGTGTATGTGCCTAAACAAGAACAGATGTAAGGCTTTAGGCATGAACGGGATCGAATGATTTTTTTACCGTGAAACATTTTTTGGAGCCCTCTTCCACACACTTGTAATTAAAAGAAGAGTGTCTGCAGCGTTCCTCTACATGACTTAATTATACATTTAGCTATTTCTGACATGTATTCTAGTTATAAATGAAGTGGGGGAGCCCTGAAAATGGCATACAGGGCAGTTGAGTTTTATTTCTATTGAATTTTAAAAAAATAACTCCTACCTGTTTTTATGTATGTTAGATATTTGCATTATTATTGCATAATGTCTGCCAATTAATCCATTTATTTTATGTATACATTATAAATCTTTTCTCATGTCCTTTCATTTAAAATTATTTTACTTGAAACAGATGCAGAGATCCGCAGCCAAACAATAGGCTGAGCTTGGGGGAGTTTTGTGGAAGAGTGAGGGAGTCGGAGGGGGTCAAGGACACCACAAGAAGGCCTACAGAGTACACAGGCCCATGAGGGCTCATGGAGACTGAACCACCAGCCAAAGAGCATCCATGGGCTGAACCTAGACCTACACATGTGTAGAAGATGTACAGCTTGGTCATCATGTGGGTCTCTTAACGATGGGAATAGAATAGAAGTGGTCTCTGACTCCGTTGGTTGTTTTTGGATCCTTCTCCCTTGTCTGGCCTTAGTGGGAGAGGATGCATTTAGTCCTGCTATGAGTTGCCAGGGTTCGTTGGTACCCCTTGAGGCCTCTCCTTCTCTGAGGAGAAGAAGAAGAGGAGGATGCGGGGGGAGGGGATGTTCTCCTACCTCCACTAGGAGTCTTGTTTAGTTAGACGGTCCTCTTCAGTCTCTATGGCCTCTGCTACTAGACGTCCCAACTGTAGTCCCTTTATACGCTCCCAGAGGCCTATCCTGACTTAGGTCTCCGGCTTGTCACAGAGATGCTCCTGCCACAGTTTCTCTTTTCTCTACTGGTTTTCTGTCCTTCTGCTCCCAAACTCCCAAGGTCTGATCTCTGCCCTCATTTTCTCTGTGCTCCCTCTCTTCAACCACTACCTCTGTCTGTTCTGTTTCCCCTTCTGGGTGAGGTTTAAGCATCTTCCCTTGGATCCTCCTTGTTACTTATCTTTGTTGGGTCTGCGCATTGTAGTACATTTATGCATATGTAGTACTACACGGCTAATATCCACTTATAAGTGAGCATATACCATGGGTTTCTTTCTGGGTCTGGAAATGTTACTCTTAGTCCAGGATTGCAAACAACGTTCTTTTATGCCTTTCTTTTCTTTTTCTTTCTTTTGAACTCTTGTGTATGTGTGCATGTGTGTGTATGTGTGTGTGTGTGTGTGTGTGTGTGTGTGTGTGTGTGTGTGTGTGT
>OU015753.1:61249963-61272669 GCA_907169655.1 Acomys percivali | reverse complement strand
TGTGTGTGTGTGTGTGTGTGTGTGTGTGTGTGTGTGTGTGTGTGTGTAGGTCAGACTTCAGTCATTCCTCAGGAACCATACACTTAGTTTTTTTTTTTTAAGTTAAAAATCTCTCATTAGGACCTTAGGCTTACTAATAGGCTAAGCTTGGTGGCCAATAAACCCCCATGAATCTTTGCATTTCCCCAACATGGATATTACAACCACACACCAGCATGCACACCAGATTTTTCCATGTGTTTTGTGGGATTGAACTCAGGTCCTTATTCTTGAGTGGCACTTTGCCAACTGAGTTATCCCCCTAGCTCTTCTCTTGTGTTTTAATATAACTAATTTTCTTTCTGTGTGTGTATGTTTTGTTTTTACAGACACATTCAGAGGCTATAAAAAGTCATTGGATCTTATATAGCTGGAGTTACTGATGGATGTGAGCTGCCAGACCTGGGTCCTGGGAGCCAAACTTGAGTCTTCTGGAAGACCAGCAAGCACTCCTAATTGTTTGAGCTATCTCTTTGGCCCCATAATGTAATATTTAAGGTTGTTTTTCAGCCTTAGTTTTTGAAAATGCACCTCTAATTAATTTTAATGAGAGTGATGAACTGATTCTTATTTCTTAGAGAGGAATGCTGATGTACATGGACATAGACAGATCCTACTAAAGATAATTCTAAACACGAAAGCAAAATTTACTTTTGAAATCATGTTGATTTTATTTGTACTTTATTATTTATTTATATAATGGATTTTTAAAAAAAATTTCAATATAATTATGATAATAGATTTAAAAATACAGAAATAATAATGTTGAGACATGGCGGCATCTCACATTTTCTTGTCCAATCACACCTTGGAGACAACTTTTTTACATGAAACATGTCTTAGAAAAGTAAGACATTCATTGGTTACTTGTGTTTCTTCTGTGAACTATGATTTTACCCCCTAGGCATTGTTTCTACATGAAGACATAGTTCTTTGACTATCATATATGTTCTAAATGCTTTGGAAATTTCTGTCTATAAGATTTATTGAATTACAACACTCATTATTTTTACTTACCTTTGTTTCATTCATTCACTTTGGTGAGCTGTAAAATATAATGGAAAAGAACACTGATCAGAAGTAAAGAAGACTGAGTTTAAGATGCGGCTCACCCACAGGCTAGCTGTGCAACGTTTAAGCTGCACAAGGACCCCGTGTTTAGTCTTTTTTCCTTGCAAGATTAAGTTACTGTCTCCAGTCCCAACTCTACAGTTTTTTTTTTTACTCCTCAGCCACTGTATTTACAATGACCTTATTTTCTGCACAGAGGCATGGTAGTGACTCTGATTTTCTCTGTGGATGTGCTGAACAGAGACCTGAGAATTCGGGTGGATATTAGTCAATGAATAGGAAGGTCCCAACTTAGGTGGTGATGGGAGTGGTGGTTGGGTCAAACAAACCACAGATCCCAGAGAAGACACAGAAGAGCTATTATGATAGCAGGGACTAAAACACCTGGCGTCTCAGATAAGTCTTTTCCCCTATTTTGATTTCAGAATATTTATTTAGAAAATGGGACTTGGGGGATGGAGGTGAGTCGAAGTTTCTGAGCCCCCTCTAGTTCTGTTGTCTACAACATCACCAATAGGTACCACTTTGTTTATGGGTCACAAGCAGGTGCCTCTGTACACCTGGGCTACCATCTTTTTTATGGCCTACCCTCTTCACTCCCTCATGCAACATGTAGCCTTTATGAAATTGGTTTGGCTTTGGCTGCCATGATGTGTCCCCCATCTGAATCACTTGAGAACAAGACTTCCCCACAACTTAAAAAGAAAATCTGTGAAAGACATTTTATTTTCTCCCTTGCCATGTTAATTATCGATACACTGTCATTATAGAAAGAAAAGAGAGTTCATGAGAAAACATCAATAGTCTGAGCATCTGCTGTTAGCACTGTGTCTTTCCTTTGATCTCTTCCCTGAGATATTTCTTTACATATTAAATTTCTTCATAAGCATCATTTTAAAAATGTGGTATTAGAGAGAGATTATACTGTTTAACATTATCCTTTTGTATATGTCATTTTTGTGCCACTACCCAAACAACATAAGGAGATAAGGGAGTGGAACAGGGTGATTGACCCTGACAGGGAAGTGGAAAGCTAATGTCAGAGAAGCATGAAACAGCCCTGTGGTCTGCACTGGGCATTAGAGTTAACAACGTCTTCATCTCTTATTTACTTCTCCCAACATTCTCTAACAACAACAACAACAACAACAACCACAGCAGCAACAACAACAACAACAAAACAGTTGCCAGCAGCTCACATCTCCTTTCCTGGAGCAAACTGAGGCTTAGAGAACCGACTGCCTTACTCAAAGAGGCAGAGCCTGCAGCAAACCCAAGACTTGAGCCACATTTTTCTGACTCCAGATTTAGTGATCCCGCATTCCCAGGTGAGAACTCTTTCCACTAATGTCCCAGTGCCAAGTGAAGCTTGAGTGGCGCTAGTGGGCAGCAAGATTTCAGAAATGGGAGGTCAGGATTGTTGCTAGAGGGAAAGCAAATCCTCTAATCAATTTAGACATCATTTATTTATAACCACAGGAACTCAAAGAAGGTACCCAGGAGCAGAGGCGGTGGAGGCAATAGAGCTGCTCTCCAAGGAGCAGGGTGGGCTTTTGATAGACGAGTTGGGTGTGGGGAAGCTGGGACTGGGGGTGGGGTAGGTAGAACGGGGGGGAGGGGGCATGGGAGGGTCTAGTCTGGCACTGATCTTCATAGAACGAGCCTTTTCTGGGTCAATGGAGTAGATCTTGGAGAATCCTCCCTCATCTGTCGCTCTGCATTTGTTTCTCTAAAACAAATATGACTTAGTTCTCTCTCTGCCCAGCCTTTGACTCCCCTGGACAGAAATAACCTGAGAGAAATTGCTCCGTTGCCAGAACAAAATATGGATTTGGTGTTTCTCCAGAAAGCACTTGTCTCAGCTTGGTTTGTCTACTGCTGACCTGTCTAGTGTGATTTTCCATCAGTACGGAGACTGCTCGGTTCTTGCACTTGGGTCTTCAGGACTGGAAGCCTTGAGGGTCATTCCGTAGAAAGTGCAGAGCAAATTTCCTAGCTCATCCATAGATACAAAGGCAAGGTTCGTGTCACAGTGAGATGTAATATGGGGCTGTACCAGCAGTTAGGGGCCTGGGAGCCATCTGTCTAAACAGCAGCATCCTTTGGGTTGGGATGGCTTATCTTCTGAGCCCTTACTTACCTTATCTCGAAAAGAAGGGTTTAGAGTATGCAATGTCCAGGTTCCTCTGCTCATCTTGAGATAGTATGGTGTGTACGACTTGGATGTAGACTCTGAGCTACAGTACAGAGTTGGGCTTGAATCTTGGTTCCTTCTCTAGACATCTGGGTGAGCAAGCCACTTAACTTCTGCAAGTACTATTTCCTTATCTTTATTATAGAGATATTTTCTCCCTAACTACATGACTTCAGTGATTAAATGGTTAATTCTTCAAACACACAAATAATACAAACATTGTGCTTTATCGACTTTTTTTCTGAATACATATATATCACTATTAAGTTCAGGAGAAGTGAGGGTAGGCATCAGATTGGCCCCTTTTCTCCTGGAGGATGACAGATTCAGGCCATAGTTATTTCTCCCTTTCTGAGGAAGTTTGAGATTGCACAAGGCTAGTCAGCACTGAAGAGTGTTTGAACAGCCAGCCATGCAGCTACCCTGGTAGCTTTCAGAAAGCCTTCTTGCACATGATGTTTCAGGGATTTTTTAAAATCAATTTGACACAAACTAGAGTCAGTTGGGAAGAGGATGTGGTGCCAGAACATCATCTTTTCCTGGCTTCATCTGTAGTGCAGAGATGGGCACAGACATTCTACCCATTGGGAGTCCATGATTAAGGCCATTGAATAGAGCAAATTAGGCTGAGGCCAGAAAGGACAGCTGAGCATGAGCCAGGCCAGGGGATGTGGGTGTCTTTAAGAACTGATTTTATGGACCATATTTAAAAAGCCTAAAGATTATTGTGCTTTGAAAACCTTGCTTCCTCACCACTGAACATTTAAGCTATTTTCAATTTTAAGAATCATTATGCACCTATTAAACTAGTAAAAGAATTATTTCATTACTTTAGAAGCAGTTACATGCACATATTGCTGAGTACTCCATAAATTGATCCAGTTTTTCAAAAAGAACAGTCTAGAAATATTTAAGTACTTTAAAATTATTTCTAACCCTTGACCTGATAATTTTACTTCTGAGAATATACTCAAGAGGAAAAAGAAAGCTCAAAAGACACAAATTTGTACTTAGTTGCCCTTACAAAAGCTATTTATAAAAACTGGAAGCAACCCAAATGTCCAGACATTGAATCTTGGCTTGAAGCTCATGGTGTATTTACATTTTAGAATGTAATGTCGATATTAAAATGACAGATATGGAAATCCTTTGATGGTTTAGACAAGTGTGTATGTACAAAATAAGTGGGAAGGGGCTAAGTCATATGTATTTCTGATGACAATTACATAAAACATAAGCTTGTCTTTGTTCAATGAGTTGACAAAGATGAGATGCAAATTAGTGATTTCAATATTTATCAAAGGGTTATAGTCATGCAATGATTACAATAAAATAGTAGGCTCCACTACATCATCACAGGGCTTATGCCCTTTGGCTCTGCTTAGAGGCTTCTGAGACAACATCACTCCCAGGTTCTATTTCTGAGCTTGAGATTAGTGATGAGGTCACTAACACGGGGAGAATGTGATGGTGGGAGGGCGTGGTCAAAGAATGTGGGCCATTTGTCTCCAGGCCTTGCTTGCATCTCCCACTGCACCTCATCAGTTCTTCTGTCCACCCATTGATCAAGTATTTATTCATCAGTTATTGTGTACTAGGTGTTGTAGTCAGTGGTAGGGACCCAGATGGCAAAAAAGGTTGTAACGAAGAGAAAAAGGGATGTAACAGCTTTAGAATAACAGCCATAGCCACCATAGAAGAGTAATAGTGGTTGGTAGAGGGTCTTTTGAAGTTGCTGACTGGCACTTGTATATTGAGGGGTGTACACTTTGATGAAGATACAGGGAGAATAAACAGCATGTTTTAGAAAGCTCAAGTGAGGACACTGTGTGTGTGTGTGTGTGTGTGTGTGTGTGTGTGTGTGTGTGTGTGTGCGTGTGTGCGTGTGTGCGTGTGCAAGTAATGGCTTTTTGGATCTGAGTAGTTTATAAGCGGATGAGTCAACCAAAGCTCCAGAGCCTTTGCCTAGAGAAAAGTTCCCAAGCTAGGCATTTCCTATTTTACATTTATTCAGCTGATCTTGTTACTCTTCAGCATATTGTTTTTTAGCCTCAGAATTTTTAGAAGATGGACAATGACATCTCTTGTGGCTTCATGCCATCTCAGCTTTGATCAGCATGCCATCCATTTCCTCATCCAAAAATGCTGATCAGGCAGGACCAACATGGGCATCATGCAGCCTCCATGGCCCTGCTTCCTAGAGACTTCTTGAAGATGTCTTCAGGACTTTGTGAGTGGTTCTGCCGAGTATCTTCCTGACATCGGATGTACTGATACGTCACTTAAGAATCTTGGTAACTGGGTGATGGAGTTTTCAGTGCTTCCATTTTGTTTCTAGCTTGTTAGAGTCTTAAAAGCTCACATATATCATAGCCAATGAGAAAAGTGAGGATTGTCCATAGTAAGACATCAACAGCCAATAGTATGCCCACATCCTTCTCCCCACCTTCTTACAACTCTGTCTTGACCACACAGCAGACCCAACACCGAACCTCAGCGTACAAAGTCCTTAGCATGGGAAGTCCTGGGTTCTGTAGGACTGCCTGCCTCATGACTTTGGTTGGTGACTCATGACTTTGACCAATGATTTCCTCTTATGAGGCTCAGGAAATGTTTGAGAAAACGGACCAGATGATGGCTATGGTACTATTCCATTCTCTTGGGGCCTTTGCATATTGCTCTTTACTCACCTTCTGAGACTGTGTTTGCTTCTTGGTTTTAAATATCGACTGACATCTCTCTATTGTTTTTATTAAAACAGTTGATTATAAAAGAAAACATTTGGTTATTATAAATATTATATAAATATTTATAAATAAAATATTATAAAATTCAAATTATAATTTTAAAATATAAAATATTTTAAAAGTATCTGATAAAAAATACTGTTTATACTAATCCCCCCAAATTATTAATAAAAATTTGCTATAACCAACTTAAGTAAAGTTTTTATCTGTGCAGATATTCATAAATAGAAGATACATGGATGGGCACATTTAGACATAGAAAAATGATTTTATTAAAATGAAATATGTCTTGCCATATTTAGCATTTCACTAAAATATATTAAATTTAATTCAACTAGAATTTTAAATAGTATAGTAAGAAACTCAAGGTATAACAGACTTCTGAACATCAGACAGATTTCTTTTTAAACAAGAAATATTGGTTCCTGAAATAACCTGCAAAACTAAGAGAAAATAAAAATATTGAGAAGGTAGAATAAAAAAACAAAAAAATTAAAAAAGATGGTAAAGTTTTAAGCAAGATTTTAATTTTAGACACTTGCTATAAACTATGAAGAAATTATCCTGATGTTTTTTTCCCCTTCGGCATCACAAGCCTTTAGTCAATGCATCATTTTTATGTCGCCCAACTTAGTAACACACTGCTGTTCTTCGGTTGTAATTTCTAACTGTTTAATCTATGGGCTGTGGACTACTGAGAAATGCTCAGTGGCAGTGGTTGTTAGCTTTTTAACCACAAATTTACTCTTTGAATTATTTTGATTTATTATTTGGTTGGTAAGAATTGTTGTTAAGGGTTGTTTGTTCTCTTTCTTTGAGGAAGGCCCCTAATTTTGAATGCATAATGATTTCATTTGAACATAGGGGCACGTCTGGGTATCTCTTTGGTTTTGTTTGTTTGTTTGTAATAGAGTTTCTCTGCGCAGCTGTCCTGGTTGTCCTGAAACTCACTCTGGAGACCAGGTTGGCCTTCAGCTCAAAGATCTGCCTGCCTCTGCCTCCCCGAGGGCCTGGATGGCTGGTTTTCCTAAGTGACACTTTTCATCTCTTTAGAAGCCTGTGGCTACTCCGCCCCATCTGGGAGCCTGAGCGTGGGCAAAATGAAGCCTGTGGTATTCCTTTTCTGATAGAATATGCAAAGTTACCATGATCCAAACTGATCCCTTCCCTGCTATTCCAGTGCCCTTGTCTTCTCACACCGACTCTTAATCCTTAAGGAAAGACAATTACCTTCAAAATATAGCAAATCCAAAATACAGCAAGTCCCTACGCATTTCCTCCACTGGTTCTGTCTCAGCCCAAGTCATCACATTATTTTTTGCACAGTTTTTCCTGTATCTGTTTTTACTAAATATTGTTATTTTAACTATGTTTGATTTGGGAGTGCTGTGTGATAATTTCATATTTTCACACAATATGAGAATACCACATCAGGGTAGTTAGCATTTTCATCTCTGTGAATGTTTATGGGGCTGTATGAAACTAAGAGGTAATAATTGTTTGAAGAAACAACTTATAGAATGGGAGAAAAATGTTAGCAACCATTCATTCGATGAAGATTTAATGTCTAGAATATGTAAAGGACTGAAAAGGATCAATAACAAAGAAACTCAATAATACCTCATACTGTTGCAATTACCTTCTGGCTGATTTCTTGCTTCTGTTCTGCCCTGTCTTATCCCATCCTACAAAATACCCAGTTTTTCTTTTAAAAATCAAACTGTGCCATTGCCTGTCCTGAGGCTGAAGGAACTCTAGCCAGCCCAGGATTGGCAAACATGATGGTTCTGACAAGCCTAGCCTTCTCTCCCATTCCCTGCGCCTTGTTAAGATCCATTTGATTACATTCCTAAAGCTAGCCCCCAAGGTTTATTCCCTGATTCGGCTAATTCCTCCCCCACGAGGCTCACCACCAAGGCTTAGCTCTCAAAACGTTGAGGTCCAACAATGAAAAGCTCTCTTTGGCTCACCTAGTTAACATGCCCAATCAAAATATCCCACCGCATCCTAGCCCATACTAACACAGACCTCCCCTTTTTCTCTTCTTAAAACTTGCACCTGTAAGGTCAGTGGCTGCTGTTTTTTTCTGCCTAAGTCAGAAATCAGCCACTTTTCCTCTCCTCTCCACACTTAATAAAGGATCTCTCTGTGAAAACAAGGTGTTTGGGTGTGGTTTGTGTTTAGTCTGGGGTCTGGAAGGGAATTGCTGCTATGTGGGGGTGTTTTCTAACCACCTCTGCACTATGAACTATAACCCCCATTAGCACACTTCCTCTGAACTGGGTGAATTTATGCTGTTCGTCACTTACATTTTAGAGTCTGGGTTCTTCCTGTTGCCTCATTTTTTAAAAAAGTTATTTATTATTACGTATACAGTGCTCTGCCCGCATGCACACCTGCAGGTCAGAAGACGGCATCAGATTACATCATAGATGGTTGTGAGCCACCATGTGGTTACTAGAAATTGAACTCAGGACCTCTGGAAGAGCAGTCAGTGCCCTTGACCACTGAGCCATCTCTCCAACCCCCTTCCTGTTGCCTCTTTGTTCCATTCCTCTCACAGGAAGGATGCTCTCTGGATCAAGAACCTTGCTTTAAGCCCAGTGGTGGTGCTTGCCTTTTAACCCCAGCACTCGGGAGACAAAGGCAGGCAGATCTCTAAGTTTGACGCCAACCTGGTCTACAGATTGAGTTCCACGACAGCCAGAGCTACACAGAGAAATGCCGTCTTGAAAAACCAAAAATAAAGACAAACAAACAAACATCCTACCAACCAAACCAACCAACCAACCAACCAACCAACCAAACAACAACAACAACAAAAAAAACCCCCAACAACAACAACAACAAAACTCCCAAATCCCAAAGAACTTTTCACTGTTTGTTCCTTCACCTCAAGCAACTCACATCCAGCATGGGCAAGCAGTTAACGACTAAGAAGTTAACATTTTCTACATTATATGCAGCTTCATTCTTTTCTAATAGTCTATGAATCTTTATCCTTATTCCATACTTTCAGTAGAATGTTTAGCTTTAGATTGTTCTTCATATATTTTTATTTTCTGGAATGCTATGTACCTTTGGCATATGTGTGTGTTTGTGTGTATGTGTGTGTGTGTGTGTGTGTGTGTGTGTGTGTGTAGGCTTTTCAGGAAAGTTTCATTTACTGTCCTTAAAGTTTCCTTATCATTTTTACTATCTATTCTCTCTGAAAATGGCAATGATATTTATTTCATCTTTGCATATTTGTGTTAAGCATTTATATTTTAATATTGATTTTCCTCTCTTCTTTTATAACTGCCTATATCCTATCTGTCATCTTGTTGAGAGGATTTAAACAACTTATTTGATATTTAGTTATTTGCTTTTAGCTAATTTATACTTTCAATATTTAAAAATTAAGACAGATTGCTAGTATATGTTACTTTTATAAAACGAAGCATTGTCACCTGTATATACAACGTACTTTGATCTGATTTGCTCACTCTTTACTCTCTCTTATCTCTCTTCCCTCCAAACAGGCCCTTTTTGCTTTTATGGCCTCTTTGCCCAGTCTAGATTTTGCATATAAGAAAATATACAGCATCTGTCCCCCGGAGCCTGGCTCATTTCACTTACTAGACCATTTTCACTTCTATCCATTTTAATTCTCATATCTTATCTGCAAAGTGGCGTCACCATCCCCCATCATTCCCTTTGGTCACCCTGCTATAGCCAGGTCCTTCCGAGGCTCTCAACTCTGCCCTCTGCAAAAGACCGACCCTAGTCCCACAGTTTGCTCTGCTTCAGAAAAATAAATGAAGGCTTTGGGGTCTGAATTCTTTTGCTTAGCAAAATACTCTTGAGATCCACTGACATCACTGTGTGTACACAAAGTTCATTTCGTTTTATCGATGAGCGGTCTGTCTTGCTTATTCAGTAGTTGGCTGAAGGTCATGCGAGTTGTTTCCAGCTCACAGAGGCTGCACAAAAAGCACCTGTAACTATTCACACAGTGGCGTGTGTGAACATTTACATTTTCATTTCTCTTGGGGAAATATCCAAGAGTGGGATTATTAGGTTATCTGTGTGCCTGGCTTTATAGAGAAAGATTATTTTCCAAGAGACTACATAATCTGCAGCCAGCAGGGTATGAGAGGCCAGTTGTTCCACAGCTGTACCAGCACTTGCAATTGTCAGAATTTTTTTTCACCATTCTGAGAGGTGTGTGGTGATATTTCATATGTGGTTTTAATGTGCATCTTTCCTAAGGTAATTGGTAATTAATTACCTTTTCATGGGCTTCTTTTCCAGTCACCCAGCCCCTCTGTCTGTGTCTGTCTGTCTGTCTCTGTCTCTGTCTCTGTCTCTGTCTCTGTCTGTTTCTGTCTCTGTCTCTGTCTGTCTCTCTCTGTGTCTCTGTCTCTCTCTCTCTCTGTGTATGTGTGTGTTTAGCGTCTCTTTAAATGTTTTCCCCATTTTTGAAGGATGTTCTGTTCTTATTATCACGTTTTGAGAGTTATAAAAAATGCAAACCAGATGTAAGTCCTTTGTCAGACACATGGTTTGCCACCTCTGAGCTCCCTGAGACAGACGCCGTGTCACTTTTCTCTTCAGTCTCCTCTCAGAAGTTTTATGGCCTTGTTTGACCTTGAGGGTTATGATCCACCTTGAATCTGTTTTCGCATATGGTGTGAGCGTTTGTGAACACTTTGGTGGCTTGCTGTGTAGGGAGGGGGGTGCAGAAGACTTTCTAAAGTCAGGACAGAGAAGAAGGTGAATATCCCTGGTCAAACAGCCCAAGGATGGGAGCAGGTGCTGGACTCGGCATGTGGGAATGTGACGTTGTCTCTAGAAAGCCTCAGGAAGGTGAGGGCTTGGACAGGGTATAAACAGAGGGCAGGGAGAAACGTTTATCCAGGAAAACAGCTGTGGGGGTTGTGAGGCCTAGTGGGAGGGAGATTGGATATTAACAGGGTGAAGGTTTGAGAATAAAAACAAAAGTGACAATGAATGGCTTCTACAGAGCAGTAACCAGCAACAGACATTGTACGTACAGATACATCTTACTTTTTACAGCTGTCTATCAAGGGAAGCAGGTAGCAGCATCCTTTTCATACGGATGAGAGAGCCAAAGTTCAGAGAGGTTAAGTAAGTTATCTACTCAAGGCCACACAGCCACTGAATGGGGAAGTTGGAATTGAAACCAGGTTGAATCCTGAAGCTGGAGGTCTGTCTACTCCAACAATCTGTCTTCCATCACTCAAGGATCTGGTGTAAAGATATGGGGGGGGCATACAAAGGGCAAAGAGGGAGGCGGGTAGACTCTCATGAGGCTAAAAGAATCTATGGCCTTATGGAACAGCGTCTGTAACTTCTTACCCATGGCCAAAGTAGAGGCTAAGATTTGAACAAATGACTGTGGTGGCCACTGGAAAGTCTTTATTGGCTCAGCCCTTCTGGTGCCATCTGTGTCTGCTGTTCTGGATGTTTCCTTCCAAGGCAGACTTGGCGTTATTAGGCCAGTCCCACCCTGAGAAACCGTCTGGCCAGCTAGGTGACCAAAGACCAAGTTTGTGCCCGCCAGGTGGTTACCTCCATTTCCCCTTGGCATCTCAGGCAGGGCACAGGCAGCAGAAAAACAATCCTTTCTTAACTGTTTGCTACTCTGAGGGCTATATCCGGGGCCTTGGCAGGGGATAAGGAGTGTCCCCAGAGACTGGGCCTCAAGCTTGGAGCCTGAGGAGAGGGATTTTTTTTGACAAAGGACAGCAGTTCTCGGCCATTCCACTCTGCTGCTCTCTGCGTAAAGATTTTCTTCTCTCTGCCAAATATGGGGCTTCTGTGGCCTAGGTCACTGAGCTATTCTCGGGAGGTGGGCAGTGTGCCAGCGTTCCAGGCGGGCACCGTTCTTGTTCTGTAAATAAATTCAGTGAAGCCATGGCCCACACCCCTGAGACTCATAGCCCAGCATGCAAACCAGGTAGGGCTCCCAGAGCAGAGGGGCAGAGCCACAGGCGGCAGAGGCAGGGAGTCTGGAGGGCACTGGTGGTGGTGACTCTCTAGGTAGGTCTTTGTTAACCCCTTGCTAGACAAAGGAGTCTCTGGAGCAGCCCTGGCATCTGGCCTTAGGTTCTGAGTGCGAGGATCCAGGTGACAGTTCGTGCTTATGCAGCTAGGTCCAGCTAAAAGAAATATGCGATTAACCCAATATCTAACCTTCAACTTAGATACTGGAGGTGGCTTTAAGGCTGGGGGTAGGGTGGGGAGTCCTTTCCAGGTCCAGAGAGACAAAAGCTGAGGGAAAGGAGAGGGCAGGAGAGGAGAGACCAGTCCTGTGAGCTGAGCCTGTAAGTTCAGTTAGAGTCTGGACAGATGCAAATATCACCTCCAAAACCAGCATCTTGGAGTGAGGGGCAACAGTGTTGTGGTGATAGCCAGCCCGAGCTCCCCCTAACTATTACATGAATCAACAAAATATTCTGAGCCTATTTCATCTGCTGTCAAGTTTCAAGGTTATTGGGAGGAGTAATTGATAATATGAGATGTGCACAGCATAGTGCCGGGCATACAGAGAGTGCTTCATAATTGCAGCTGCAATCATCTTTATTATCATCATTTGATACTGTTACCAGTGGGCATTCAGAGGGAAAATACCTAGATTTGAGACCACTCTGACAATTAGGTATTATGTGACCCTGGTAAATATACTTGACCGTCATAAGCCTAATTCATATGCCTGGCTAACAGCAGCAGCAGCAGCAAAAACAACAACAACAACAACAATAACAATAATTTCAGAAAAATTTCAGGATATCTAAGTGACAAAGTCTTTACCACTCAAGCATAGTGTAGGATCCAGGTACAACTATGTAATTAGAATAAGGAAAGCCTACTAAGGCTTTCTCCTACAGAGCAGTGCATTCCCAAACGGCTGGAGATGATGTGGCTTAGAGGAGTATTTCAGAGTTTAGTAAAGGCACCCACCCCAAGCCAGCTGGAGGAAACAAGGGATCTCAGGGAAGTGGGGCTGGTGCAACTGGATACAGACGGTTCTATGCAGTCATCAGTGCCCTGTCTCTGCATCTCTCTCTCTTTTCCATTACGCTGATGTCTCTCACAGGCAGACTCTTTCCCTGTGGCTGCAAAGGCAGCTGCTGTTGGCACTGGGTTTGCACCATCCCACAGCTCCCACAGCTTGCTGCAAAGAACAACACTTTGTCTCTCAGGAGACTAACTCACGCATCTCACTCTTAAAAACAATTGCTTGGGTCACGTGACTACCTCTAAGCCAAAGAAGAGATTGAATCTAGGTCCCAGACCCAACTCTATGGCAGGACCCTTAAGGCTCTTTGATTGACAGCCCCAGTGTGCTCTGTAGTGAGGGACTCTTCCCATAAAGCAACAGCCGTGTGCAGTTACCAGAAGGGAGAAGGTTTCGCTGGGCAGGCAAATGCAATTGCTGTCGGCTAGAGTTAAAAATATGCTCTAGGTAAATCCCTGGATGATCTAATGCATCATCTTAATGGCCATTCAGGGGAGTGGGGAATGCTTAGAACAGTCCATTGTATGTTCACTCCATGCCTTGGCAGGATTTATGGACTTGGTCTCTATTGTATTGCTTTGTGTTTTGTGTATGGCCTGTCTCCTAATGGCTCCTTTGTCTACCTTCCTCCTTGCAGCCTCACGTCTGCCTTCAAGGCTACTATCTTAAAGGATCAACTTCTTCCCTTGAGCTAGGATATTCAGGAGATTTGAGGGTTCAAGACTGAAAATCATACCCTGTTTAAATGAGTTGCTGGGGGCGGATAGGACGGCATATGGACAGCACCGGAAAGAACTCTGGGTCTGAGATTGGAAGGAGAAGGTCTGTGGTGGCTTGCCTCCCTCACAGCGGCATGACTTTGGACACACCATTGCCCTTGGCACCCCCTTTTGCTAAAGGAGGGGCTGGCTAGCTGGTCTCTGACGTCTCTTCCAGGGCTGACATTCTGGGAATCTGTGAATGTTATTAAATTCATGAATCGGCTTCTTTGCCTGGAACAAGGCAGCTTAAAATACATGCAAATTGCACTAAGTATAGCTGTTCCCTTGCTGAGGAGGCAGCCTGGCATATTTACATAGTTTGAAATTGGCTGCTGCATGCCTTGGGTGGGTGGGGGTGCAGTCACAGGCTCCAGGCTGGGCCAGCAGCCGTCACCTTAACTCAAGTGGGGTCCTCGACCATTCCCAGTCTGGAGTTTAGATGCTCTGTACAGGAGGACCCCTGGGATCCTTTCTTGGCATTCACAATCTATTGTCTTATTTAAGTCTCACTGCGACCCTTGCTAGCAAGTCCAACTGATCCACTTTGCCAGCAAGAAATCCCAAGGCTGTAGCTTGCCCTGGGCCACGTTGCCGGTCCACGTAGAGTTTGGAATGCAGGTCTGGCCGCTTTAAAACCCCAGCTCTTCCCTCCTGTAGTTTTCTCTTCACATACCCAAGCTCAGCCAGACATGTCGTCTCCTACTAGACTCTTGTTGGCCAGTGTTGAAAGTCCTTATTCATTCAACAAACACTTGACCGGTGCCTCTTCTGGGCTAGGCTCCATTCTAGGGAGCCCAGGCTTCAAGACAGGTCCTCTCGGAACTTATACTCTGGTGGGAGAGTCAGAAAAATAAACGGGCGAATAAATACGCGAAGCAGCCTGTGGGTTGTGATGCATGTTCAGTAGAAAATAAACAGAGTACAGATGCCAAGAACACGGAGTCCTGCTTATATGGAAACAATGTTTAGGAAAGACCTACCTGCAATGGTGGCATCTAAGCCGAGGGCAGAAGGCTGTCAGTGATGAAGATGACATCAGCAACTCTGCTCCACGCCTCTTAGCTGTGCCACCTTCAGTCACTCACTCTGCGTTGCAGTCCCTTCATTTGTGCAGTGGAGTGGTGCCCAGCTTTGTATATGACATCTCTCACACAGTGACTGACACGTTAGAGGTGTGTCCACTGTCTGCTATGGTCATTGCACTCTCTGGCCCGACCTGGGCCAGGTTACTTATGGAAACCTAGTTGCTTGTTTGAGTACTCCATCTATAGTCAACTGCAAAGATTCCCAAGCCTTGGAGGGTGTTTTAGGCCCAGGGCTAGGAGTCAGAGCTGAGGTCCCCATGTTAGCTCTGCTTTTTAAAGTTCAGGGGAATATACAGGATCTCAGGGGCTCCCATCAGTGGGTCAGCTCTGCCTCCCAGGATGGCTGTGACACCTTAGGGCATGACAATGCCTTGAATCCTTCTGCTTACTTCAGCCTATTCATCAGTTTACACATGTTACATTGAGCAGGTCCTCTGTGTCTTTGGACTCTACCCATCATCTGCAGAAGAGAGTCACGGTTCACACCGCTCTCCTACTGCAAAGCTCAGATTGTATTGAGAATGTGAGAGCCCCCTGGAGGGAAGAAAGCAAGACTGTAAGGTTCTTTTTGCTTTTCACCCTTTCTGCTTCCTAGCTGGCAGAGGTAGGGCTGGTTGGGACCAATCTGACAGTCAGTAGTGGACCACTACGGATCATAGTAGATCTGTTGGCTATCTCTGGGTCTCCTAGGATAAAGGAGGGGACCCAGTCTCACAAGCTGCCGGATGGAGTCAAATGATGCTTGCCCGAGTCAGTGTTCTGGAACACTAATCCAGAGGAAACTGGACTTGGGTTTGTACTGTTTCCAGTCTCTATAAAACTGGGAGGAACAGAGGAAGATTAGCAGTGCAGGGTCCTGCTGTACATCAGCGAATCTCCGTACTAGTGCCTCACGGGAGGGATGGTCCCATTTCACAGAGGGAAGGCGCTGGCTCAGCTTCCAAATGAATCTGAATCTACAGCTGATCTGGAAACGTCGCAGCCTTCCTGGCCTTTCAGAGATGTCTCCGTGGATCTACCCAGGTTGAGCTCTTTGTCCTTCAAGAGAGAAAACCGAGGCCCATGATTCAGGCTAACCTCTGGTGACACTTCAGTCCCCATCATAGGAGTGTGATGATGTCTAAGGGTTTCTACTGCTATGATAAAACACCATGACCAGAAACTGGAGAGACAGCTAAGGGATTAAGAGCGTTGTCTGCTTTTCCAGAGGACTTGGGTTTGATTCCCAGAACCTACATGGTGCTGCAAAACTCTGTGTAAATCCAGTTACAGGAATATGTGAAGGTCTCTTTTAGTCTATCCAGGCACTGCATGCATGTGGTGCATAGACATACAAATAGGCAAAATACCATATACATAATAAAGAAATAAAAAAAAATCAAATAAAACCACCATGACCAAAATCAACATGAGTGAAGAAAGAGTTTATTTCTCTTTACAGAGTACAGTCCACCACTGAGGTCAATGAGGGCAGGAACTCGGAACAGGAACCTGGAGCCAGGAGCTGAAATACAGCTGTGGAGGAGCATTGCTTATTGGCTTGCTCTCCATGAGTCACTCAGTCAGCCTTCTTATAGCATTCAGGACCGCCAGACCAGGGATGGCACTCCTAAAGTGAGCTGGGTCTTACCACATCAGTTATCAACCAAGAAAATGAACCATAGGGTTGCCTACAGGTGGGGGTGTTTTCTCAGTTGAAGTTCCGTCTTCCAAAATGGCTCTAGCTTATGCCAACTCGACATGGAAAACTATGCAGCACAACCGATCATTTGTCAACTTGACATACAAACGCATCACTGTTAAACTATAACCTCCCTTTTCTTGTTCATCCTCAATATCTCACGTGAATATTAATATCACAGTATAAAACATTCCGACTTTTCAAAGTCCCGCAGTCATGAAAAACTCAAATCCTTTTAAAGTCCATTCTCTTTAAAACATCTAAAAATCTCTCTAAAATTTCAGAGTCTCTTAACTGTGGTCTCCTATAAAAACCAAAAGTAAGTTAAATGCCTTTATACCCCAAGAAGGAAGAACCAGAGAACAGTCACAATCTGAACAAAGCAAAACAAAATTCCAACAGTGTAAATCACTCAAAGTCTACAGCCTAAGATTCATTCATAATCCTCTGGGCTCCAAAAGGCCTTGGGCAGTCACATTTCACTGGTTCTGTCATTCACAGCACGTGTAGCTTGTCTTCTAGGCTCAGGCTGGCTCCCCCGGCACCACCCCCAACCCCCGCCACATCTGCTTCTGTCCTTGGTGGTCATCCGATGGTACTGGTATCTCTAAAATATTGGAGTCTCTATTGCAACTGGGCTGCATCTTCACCAGTAACTTCTGGCCTCTCCCCAGGGACTCTGACCTTGCTATATGGTGCCAAGCCTCAACTTCTCCTCATGACCTCTTCAGTGCTGGGGCTTCTACTTCAACAGAGGCCACACATTAGCCAATGGCCTCTCCTGGCCTCTCCTGGTGCCAAGATTCAGCAGCTTTCCATGACCCTCTCATTCCTTGAAAAACAGTACCACCTGGGAAACTCTTACATGTTACCAAGTTAGGCTTCCAGCACAAGGTCCAGCCTTGGCACCTTCTGGGCCACAGATTCTGTGTGCTGATCCTGAGCAAATAGATTTATGGTTCCAGATCCAAGATTTGTGATCCACAATGACTCTGGTCTCCTCTTAAACCCTGTTAATTTTTTTAGTTGCATCTAACCAGCATCAAGCTGCCCTAGGAAAGCAAAGGTTTCACTTAAGTCGTGTCGTTCTCTGGCTAATCAGGGCGGATTCTTCGGCCACAGCTGACCAGAAAAAAATAGATTCTTGATTCAAAATATCAAACAGCTGCAAAAGAGCCTTTAAGGGACTCACAAACGTCCCTCTGCAACTTCATAAGCCAGACCTCCATCACCTGCGCAGCCCTCAAAGTTAGTCCTCAAGTTCCCACAAAGCTCATCAAACTCTGAACATTCAACAGGGAGCAATACAGTGAGCAGTATCCTTCCAAGTCCAAATGCCTCTACAGTTGTACCCCCAGCCACATGGATGGTCTTGTCTGGCTCAGTAGCACCCCATTCCTGGTACCAATTTCTGTTTTAGTTAGGGGTTCTATTGCTGTGGTAAAATACTATGATCAAAAATAACTTAGGAGAGAAAGGCCTTGTTTCACCTCACACATTCTGGTCCATCACTGAAAGAAGTGTAGGTAGGCGCTCAGAGCAGGAACCTGGAGCCAGGAACTGAAACAGAAGCCATGGAGGAGTGCTGTTTACTTGCTTGCTCCTCAAGAGTAGCTCATCCTGCTCTCTTATAGCACGCAGGACCATCAGCTCAGGGGTGGCACTGAGCTGGGCTTTCCCACACCTGTCACCAATCAAGAAAAGGCACCACAGGCTTGCTTTATAGGCCAATCTGGAGGAGGCATTTTCTCAGTTGAGGTTCCCTCTTCCAGAATGAATTTTGGCTTGTGTCAAGTTGACATAAAACTAGTAAGCGCAGATTGTTAAAGGGAAAGCAGCTGATACACTTAGCTCCAAGGCTCTACACAGCATTTTACAGGCTGATGAGGCCTTGTTGAAATTCATTTGCTCCCTCTGTACACGAGGATGTAATACCCACAGGCATGAATTTGACATATACTGAGATGTGTGTTTGGAAGAGCAGAGTACATTGTATCTGCATCATAGGGCCTCCTGGAGCAAAAGACACTGCCAGAGCTTGCCTGGGAGGGGTCAACATATCCATCTTATTCTATCATCCGGCAAGATAAGGGAGGTGCTGAGTGTCGTCACATGATTTGGCTCATATGTGGAAATCCTGATCCCAAGCCTACGGAACTCTTGGAAGGTGGTGGAACTTATAGAAAGAAGGACTTACTGGGAGGAAAGTATATTATTGAAGAGCGTGCTCTTGAGGTCATATCAAGACCTTTCTTCCTCCCTCTTTGTCACGAGCTGAGCAGTTTTCTTAGCCACATATCAGAGTGACACGGCTAAATGATCTCGGATTGAAGTTTCTAAGACCATGAGCCAAAGCTCCCTGTTCCTCCAGGAAGTTGATTTTCTCAGATGTTTTGTACCATGGGTGCAGAAATCTGACTAGTGCAGAAAAGAGAATGAGAGAGCAAGGAAGTTGGAGAGAACTGCTGGTCAGGCTCTGCTCCTGGCGAAGCAGACACTGAGACGAGAGGAGGGACTCTGGGGGAGTAGGGGGTCACGTGTTTAAAATGGGGGCTAGAGAGAGCCCTGAATTGGGTGCCCAGCATTCCAGGCCCTTACACTCATTATCCACTTAAATCTGTGCTGCTGGCCTCAGACTTCTTATTCGTATGAGTCAGACAATTTTTAAGGACACTGCCTGCTCATGATGTTCCATTTCTTCATAGCGTTGCCAGCTCACCTAAGCCACAAGAATAGTTTTACAACTGGATAGAAACAAGAGGTATGAGTTGTCTTTAGGGAGTCCCAGAGGAAGGAGGCCGTGGGCCTGGTGGAGAAACTGTAACTGGGCAATGTGTACGACACGCATCCTTTGAGAGGATCAGTGGTCCATCTGTGGCCCTGTTTTGGAGCTGGGGAAAGGTGCAATGTCTCAATACGCTCACCTTGGCAACAGTGATGGGAGCTCTGGGAGGAGGCCCTGGCAGGTGCCCTATCATATAGACTGGAATCCTCTATCTTCCTTTTCCTATCTGAGCCTGGTGTGCTGAGCTTCTACAGTCTCCAGCTCCATTTTTTTTTCTAGCCAGGTATTCCAACATACTTTGCAACTGAGCATGCGCTGTCAGTCTAGGAAGCCCAAGAACCCAGCAATGCAGCCTTCCCAGGACTCTCTGCCCTGCTTCCCTGGTCTAGTAATAGGTATCTTCTTGAGTTTCCAAATTAGCACTTGGAGCACTGCCCTGCCCCCAACCCTGCATCTCAGTCAGTTATAGCTAAGTCTAGTGCATGCTTCACGGTCCCTTTCCTTTCCCAGGAACCTTAGATGGTCTGGTTCCAGTAGACTCAGGTCACAAGTTTCATGTCATGGTAAATAATATTCATTGTTCGTTGTTAATTCATCTAGATTTAGAACCACTCCAGGAATACATCTCTAAGCATGCCTGTTGGGATGTTTGTAGAGAGGTCTAGTTGAAGAGGAAAGGCCCGCCCTGAACATGGGTGGCGCCATCCCACGAGTTAGGATCCTGTGTGGGAATAAAATGGAGAGAGTGAGTTGAACACCAACACTTGTCTGTCTTTGTTTCCTGACTACAGATGCAATGTGACCACCTAGGTCACCTGGGCTCCTGCCACCCTAATCTTCCCACTGTGATGGACTGTCCTCTCAAACTGGGAGCCAGAATAAGTCAATCCTACTTACCTTTGGTTTTTGTCACATATTTTGTCATAGGAATGACAAAAGTAAACTCGCACAATGTCTTAGGTCTGTCTCCAGTTGGAACGAAACCTTGTAGGCTTTGAGTGGCCCATCCAGCCTGCTGGATGGGGCCCAGGGAGCTGTGTATGAGCCTAACTCCCTCTGACAAGTCCAGGAACTGCACCCCAGGGGCTGGCCAAGTTGAGGCCCAGGGACACTCCTGCTGGCAGGGCAGCTGGTCAGATTGATCTTATAATTAAATCAGGACTACGCCTGGCAGACCATCTGGGCTCTCCTCCTCTCAGCTTCCAAGATGGGCCAGGCTTACCTCTGAGAAGGCAAAGCCTATATGGTAGGTCAAACAGGTTGTGGTAGAGTCTCATGCAAGGGGTAATTTTGATTTAGTCCATATCTGAGGGAAGGCCCCTAAAGCTCAGTGGTCCATGCCCAAGACTGTTGAAAGATAAATGGTGAAATTAGAGCCTTCATTGGTTTTGTCAACTAATTTTCCATCACTAGAAAATATGGCTCGACTATACCAGGTTCTCAGGCCCAAGCACCTGAGTCTTCTTGGATGTCTTTGTTTCCCTGGACACCTAATCTAGCAAGAAACCAGTTGAGTATCCAGAATCTAACTATTCCTTATCATCTTTTTGATGGTCCTCATCTATGATGACATGCTCACTCACTCACAGCTGCTCTTCACTCCACTGGGTCTCTACTCTCACCTTCCCTTCTGATCTAGACAGAGAAGTTTGGGGTCATGCCTAGTCAAATCTGATAGGCTGAAAAGATGCTATGACTTCCTGCCTCACTAGAGCGTCACCAAGAGTCCTGTTTTCAGGTGTCACCAGGTCCTCCTCCAAACTTCGTGCTTTCTTTTTCACTTTCTTTGATCCAGTTTTGCTTCTAAAACCCTGGCCTCAAACACACACTTTCTGTTCCCATGGGGGCGCTCAGCTGTCCCATTCCTGGACCTGCAAAAACTCTTTCTCTGTAAGTCTATATGGCTATTCTTGATTTTTTTGACAGCCTTTCTTTAGATGTTACTTTATCCATGAAGCTCTTCCCACCTGCCCTACATAAAAGAGGGTCTCCTCTCCCCTGCCCACCATTTTCTGTTTCCTTTCTTTTTCTGAATTTCTCTCTTATCACCCACCACAGGGTGAACACAATCCCTAAGAGTAGGAGCTCTGATACGATTCCCAGTAAAGTGGGTGGAAACACTGGGTGCAATAGGTCTCACATATGCATTGTGGCTTGGATGACCAGGCCCCATAACTTACAGTAAATGTTAACTGCTGCTGATGTGTCAGCTCCCTAAGAGGTATGCTATATGAGGTCCTTATCACCTCAACAATCAGGTAGGTAAGTGATGTCACCTCATTTTGTAGAAGAGGAGGCTGGGACTCGGTGATCCCAGTTACACAGAGAGAAAACCAGAGTTTGCCTAGTGCAGGCCTGGTGGGCACTAGTTTACAGAGCATATCTTCCCCTGAGCCAAAGGTACCATCTACTGCATGGCAGGCATTGTGTTAAGTGGCTTCCCCATGGGTTACCTCATGGAGGCATTTTACTGCTCTTACTTCTGCTTATAGGCCAGGAGACTTGGTGAGATCTAAAGGCAATGCTTTTATCCACTCCCTAGTCCTCGACAATGTAAAGTGAAAAGGGGACCCTCAGGACAGGCTAGGCAGCCCCATTCTTCTCCTTTCTCTTTCTCAGGAGCTAAGGCCCAAGGGAGAAAGGCTTTTTCAGGAACTTTTAATATAGCAATTGCTCATTCACACCTTGCAGCCTCATGAGTGTCATTGACAAAAATACCCAAGGAAGGTGAGGTGATCCGAGTCTTCCGCACATTGTAATCCCTAGACTTCCGGATTCTTCCCTAAGGCACCAAGATAGTCACATTGCTGTCTTTTCCTGGAGGCTGCCACATATCGGAGGGCTCAGAAGAACACAGCCAGTGAGTGCCCTTAGCTGGCGTTGCTGCAGTGTCACTCTCACCTGGGAGCTGGCCCCACAAAGGGGTACATGGTTTCATGTCCTGTGTTTCAATGACTTGCAGATGTCTTGCATCTGAGCACTAAATATGCTTCTCTAGAGCTGTGAATGTGTGAACATTACTTTGCCTCTCTGTGTTTTTAATTCCTCACCTAAAAATTCACATAGTGACAGTGACCTCTCAGTGTTTTGAGAGTTACATGAGATTGCAAAGGTAAAGTGCCAAACACAATGCTTGCACGTGGCTGGCATTCTTTTAACCGTGTTTGGATTCGAATCATGAGTTCAGTTGATGATGCTAGTGTACACAACGCTCCTCCTACTCTTCTCATCTTTCAGGGTCATCTACGACTTTGTGTTTACTTACCGTGAGGGAGAGAGAGAGAGAGAGAGAGAGAGAGAGAGAGAGAGAGAGAGAGAG
>OU015753.1:61222374-61239955 GCA_907169655.1 Acomys percivali | reverse complement strand
AGACTGGACATCAAAGATGAGGCTCCTTGGGGAATACTGAGGGATATTGATATGGGCAAGGAAAAGCAATTAAATCGGATCCCTTGTCTTCACCCATCAATTTTTAGATGTGGAGGCAGAGGCATGGTTAGTGATAATCCAGAGTCTATATTTTGTGTGTATTCTTGGTATGGGTGCTGTTTTGTATGTGTTTGTGTGTGTGTGTGTGTGCCTAGCAAAACTCTGTGCTTTCTGTATGTAAGCTGAACTTGTGTGCAGAAACAATGAGGAAGCATAATTTGTGTGTTTCGCATGTATATTTATTGTCTCCCAGATGGATTTTGTATATTTTGCATCTGAGTTGCATGCTGTGTATTAGTACATGGGGTAAATACATGTCTTGAAGATATTCATTCTATTTTGGTGTGCACAATGTATGTTTGGGCAGTATATGTATGTTGTTTCTATCTTTTATGTATATGTCTTTTATATTATTTTGACCTGTGTGTATTTTGCATGTATGCTTCGTATTTTATATTTGTATGTGACAATGATGTATCATTTATTCTATGATGCATGCTCATGCTCATGCATGAGTGTGGACATTTCATGGCTCCCAGGCCAAGGGTTTTCTGAATAGATAACTTCCTCTGGCCGAGACCTTGTGTTTGGGTTGCTTCAACCTTCTATCCTCCAAAGCATGTCCCTCCCACCCCGTGTCACGAAATTCAGCACCACCTCCCACAAAGGAGAAGAAGAGAAGTACAGAGGCCTTGTGCCTGGCGTGGGATGCCCTGCAGTCACCTGGGGATATGGGTGACCCAGTAACTAATGAGCAAGCACCCTGGGCTAGCACCCTGAGCTGGATCCCCCTTCCCCCAAGACAATTATAGGTACCAACTAGTGAACAGTGAGGCCTGGGCTGGAATCAATACTGAACAGCCTGATTATGATTCATTGTTTGGGGGCAACTTAAGTTACTGTGTCAAAGGCAAAGAAACCCAGCACGAGGAAGCAAAAAACTCCCCTACAACTCTCCCTAGGGTCAACACATTCTCACTTTGAGGCTGTACAGTGCTCATTCATTCTTCACCTGTTCTTGGGGTGAGGGTAACTCTGTACCTATCCTTCTTTGGCTTTTTTTGGGGGGGGCAGCTCTTATTACCAGTGTGCTAGGAAGAGAGTCTGAGTTTAGTAAAGTGATGCTTTGGGCCATATAGGGAATCCATCCTTTGGTTCTGGGATTCGGAAATTCCCACCAATGGGAGGCTTCCTTTAAGTCTAGAGCAGAGCAGCAGAATCTGGTCCCAGGGAGTTTTACTCCTTGGTTTCAAAGCAGAGGATCCAGCCTATGGACAGGTTCATGAAAAATAATGGATGCAGAGCCGAGTGACAGAGACTCAAATGGAGATGACGGATGGGATGGATTGTAGGGAGGAGGCCTGGGCAGGCCTGGCCCAGGACAGCGGGAGCCCGTGAGGGCTGTAGGACCCTTGTGCACTCAGTAAGACAAGCTTCAGCCGCGGGAAGCTGAAGCTGCAGCACATGGAGGGCAGGGGGACAATTCTAATGTCTAGGAATCCACGAGCACTGGAGTGTGTCTGAGGCAACGACAGCAAACCCAGGCCTAGCGGGTTTACCGTACCTGTTGGGCTTCTTATACAACCAACCCACCAAGCAATGGATTTGCTCCTGAATCTGAACTCCAGAGAATGAATATATATATGTGTGTGCATGTATATAATGTACACATACACACACTTGTGGATCTATATATATATTTTTTCTAGTGCACATAGTCAAACACATGCATAAATTGCCCTGTGTCAAAATATTGCATAAGCATATACAATGTTCAAATGCAATTTTCCTATAGCTTGCTAGAGGAACACATGAGAGAGAGAAAGAGAGAGAGAGAGAGAGAGAGAGAGAGAGAGAGAGAGAGAGAGAAGGAGAGAGAGAGAGAGAGAGAGAGAGAGAGAGAGAGAGAGAGAGAGAGAGAGCTGATATATATATTTATATACATTGAACCCACAGACCTGTCTGTCCTCAGGACCAATTCCCTGGTAAGCTGTGTAGTCATGCCCATGACTAGATTATTTCCTAAGGTTCAGTCATGTGAGTGTTTAGACTCTGACTTTTCTGCTCACTCTCCCGGTGTGACAGGCTCTGTGCTCCCATTGAAAGACCAGAGATGGGTGGGCTGGGATGGCCAGCCAGAAGTTTTGGTTCTTCATTTCAAATAGTCTATTTATTTTGCCCTGATGGAGGGCTCTTGCCTTCTGATGGGAAAAAAAAGCCACCCAAGTTCAATACCATCCCAAGGCTATTAATACTCTAAGTAGGAATACTTATAGGCTACTAGGAAAAATAGGTTTATCTCCTGTGTTTTAAATATTGAGATTCATGCAGTGAACACCCATGCAGCTCTATTGCATGTATACTCCACTGCAGTGTCAGTGGAGCTGGGCCACACCACCAAGAAAGCAGATGTCTGCAAATTCCAGAGTAAAAGAAGGGATCAAATGCGTTCTGTGACCCCAAAGCTTGCAAAATGGTATCTGAAGCTGTGAAGTCCCTGAATTAGGCAGCTTCTCCCCTTAGGCCTAAGGGGACAGATGTGAAACTTGACAACTCATATTTGGTCATATTAACTGTCCCTCCCCCACCCCCCTGGGCTTCCCTCACATCGATGCTGCAGAGCAAATGCAGAATGCAGCATTTTCTGTTACGAAACATAAGCCTCCAGAGCATCTAGTTGGCAACTGCAATTCACGAACCCCAGCCTGTGACACAGAAAGTAATTCCAACACACAGGGTCGTGTGTTCTTCTCAGTGCAAAAATGGGAATGACCTTTGGAGTAGTCACCAGAACTTTCAAACTAAGCCATGATGGTGTTCCTCTGTGAAGGGGCAGGTGGGCTGGTAGGGTGGGATGAGGAGAATACATCCCTCAGGTGTGTTTGCGTTTAGCCAGGAAGGACGGATGGGTTGATATGATGGATTGTGTGTGGGCTATGAGGTGGGCCACATTGTGTCTTTCTGAGATGCTGGCTCCATGGGTGACTCTCATCTTTGGAAACCTGTTAAGTTGGCGATGATGATTTCATGAAAGCCATGGTAAGTATTCTGTGTTCTAAATCGAAAATCAAAAGATCAAAAGTCACTTGCACGACTATTGCTTTCCATGCAGAACCAGATGCACACTGTAGAACACTGACTACAATGCAGGCTATTATGCAACATCTGCATTAGTCCTGTTAAGCTGTGAGTACATTAATAGGTTTCAGTCAGACATCAGTTAACATTTTGGTAATATTCACATAGTTTGTGTTAGCCAAGGTACAGTTGGCTGTTTTTAAGTTCTCCTCTCTAAAATCCTCATTACTGTTGTTTACTCCCTCCTGTATCTCCATGTAATCAGACTTACTTATGGTAGAGGCACTTCTACTTTTCTTTAGGTCAGGGGAGGACGGGATCTTTGGACAGCTTGTCACTTGTAAGTACTGGGCCTGCTCCTCCCCCTCTGTCTCCCGGTGGTAGAAGTAGTTGAAATTAGATACGATGACAGGTACTGGTAAGGCAATGGTTAACACACCTGCAATTGCACACAGAGAACCCACTATCTTTCCCCCAATGGTAGTTGGAACCATGTCTCCATAGCCTACAGTTGTCATGGAGACGACTGCCCACCAGAAAGCATCCGGGATGCTGGGGAACTGGGACTCTCGCTCATCGGCTTCTGCAAAATAGACAGCACTAGAGAAGAGGATGACCCCAATGAAGAGGAAGAATATCAGGAGGCCCAATTCCCTCATGCTGGCTTTGAGGGTCTGACCTAGAATCTGCAGACCTTTGGAGTGTCTGGACAATTTGAAAATCCTAAAGACTCTTACCAACCGGATGACACGGAGAATGGCCAGTGACATGGCCTGCTGGCCTTGCTGGGCATCCTCTGGCTTCTCGGCTAACTCTGTCCCCAGGGTGATAAAGTAAGGGATGATGGCCACGATGTCAATGATGTTCATGATGTTGGTGAAGAAGCCAGCTTTGCTGGGGCAGGCGAAGAATCTCACCAGAAACTCAAAGGAGAACCAGATGATGCAGAGAGTCTCTACGATGAAGAAAGGGTCAGTGAAGGAGGTGGATTGCTGGTACCCGATGGTGCTGTTGGAGTAGGTGTGGAAGGTCATCCCACCACCGTGCATGTCCTCATTCTCATCCCGGAAGATAGGCAAGGTTTCCAGACAGAAGCTGACAATCGAGATCAGAATGACCATGACAGACACAATGGCTATAATCCTGGCGGGTCCTGAGCTCTCAGGGTATTCAAAGAGAAGCCACACCTGTCTCTGAAACTCATTTTCGGGCAGAGGACGCTCTTCTTCCTTGATGTAGCCTTCATCCTCCCGGAACATCTCCATTGCTTCTTCTCCTAGCTCATAAAACCGGATTTCTTCGGAGAATATATCTAAGGGCACGTTTACAGGTCGCCTCAACCTGCCTCCGGACTGGTAGTAGTACAAAATGGCATCAAAGCTAGGGCGGTTGCGATCGAAAAAGTACTCGTTGCGGAGGGGGTCGAAGTACCTCATCCGTTTCTTGGGGTCCCCTAAGAGGGTCTCTGGGAACTGGGCTAAGGTCTTTAGCTGAGTCTCGAACCGCAGGCCTGAGATGTTGATCACCACCCTCTCACAGCACTCGTGGTCTGCCTCTGGGTCATAGGTATCCTGTGGGTGCCCAGGGAGGGCAGCAGCCTCATCCACTGGGTCTCCGGTAGCCACTGTCATAATTGGGGCTGAGAAGCGTACTTTCCTCTATGCCTTCCAGCTGCCTGCAGCAGGGAGCTCAGGGTGCTGGTAACTGGGGCCCAGGAAACCCAGAAGCATCAGCCTGTGCTCCTGAGGAGAGCTCCACAGTGCTCTGAGAGTTGGAGACACAGCCTCGCTTGGCTGAAAGACAGAGGCAGGTAAGGGCATGAGACCCTCTTCCCCCAGTCATTGGCAATTTGACATCAGCTGTACTTGATATGCCTCACCCCCATCTCTCAGCCAAGAATTCAGAAACATGACCATACCATCACCCCTGCCACCAAAGCTACTTTTACCTTGTCACTTGTCTAGAGAGCCGTAAGGTTCAGGGAACAAACAACCTTTCAAGGGAGCTATAGAATGGCCTGCACTGGGAGGCAAGTGCCTGAGACAGGCTCCTGTGTACCACACACACCTTGGGACACAGTTCTATGGGAGGAGGCAAAAGGGAGGCCTCTGCCAGGCACTTTGCTAATATTTTGGCAATACCTGCCCACAAGAGGTACTCATGGTGGGGGTGTTTGGAGCCGGAGCCTTTGTCACTGATACCACCCCCAGTGACTCTGTAGGCCTGTTAATAAGTGCTTGATTGGTTTACCTGGCCTGGCAGGAGCCTGAGGTTCCCCCTTCCTTGAAGAGCAGATGAAATGCCACAGGAATCCTAGATACACAAATAGGCGGCTCTCAACTCCCTGTCACATCTTCTCACTTGAGCTGGAAATAATGGTGAGTCATTCTGAGCAGGAGGGCAGACTCCAGGTCCTGGAGGTGTTGCTCTGGGGCTGGGACAGGGCTCAAGGGACAGTGAGATGCTTGATCAGGGGCCACGCACGACTTGAGAATGGTGGAACTTGGGTCTGAAGCCTTTGGAAGGAAGGAGGTAAGAGGCACAGTTCAGCAAAAGCCAGAGTCCTCCTGGCTGTCCTCAGGAGGTGTGACGTTGCCTGGAAAACACAGCAGCAAGGTGGAACCAGGGCATTCAGGCAGCTGGGACCAAGACTTAGAAGGGCTTTGGCAGATCCCCCCCCCCTTCCCCTCACTGCAAGTGGCAAGCCCCCATGCCTACTTTCCATGGTGCTAGTGACTGAGACCGCCCTGGAGCCTCCTAGTCTCTCCTGGGTAAGCCTTCCTTCCTATCAGCTTGAAGCACTTTCTCCCTAGTCCTCAGCTGGCACCAGGAGGGACCCAGCTTTCCCCATCCTGGTGTCAGAACATGTATCTCCCAAGGGGAGGGTTTTCTTCTCTGACCTTAGCCATGTCCTAGTGAAGAAGCGATCCTTCTTCCCCAATACACACTCCTTCCCTGCTAGAGAGGCCCTGCAAGCGGCGAGACCACCTCTGTAGAAAGCTGCATAGCTGAGGTCCCTGAACTTAACTCTCCCTCCCGGATCCCCGGGCTTTGGGCCTTGCTCTGGGTTGGGTGGTATTTGAGCTGGGCAGGCACTTGGCCACTGTTTTCTTCCCAAGAGAAAATCCCTCACATCTCGGCAGGGAAGCACAGAACAAACGCACAAGCTGTCTGCTAGGCGGATTGGTTTCGCGGAGTGGGGGGAGCCTAGAGGAAGCTGGTTTCCGGGCTGCCCCCCCCCCAATCCCTCCCACTCTAGGGCCGGGTGAGGGGTCTGGGCCCTCTGATTGCCCGAGGCTTCAGCCGGGATTCCGCCGGGCGCGCTCCCGCCGAATCCGCGCGGCTGACCGGAGTCTGCAGCCGCCCGCCGGCTTGAGTGTGCCACCTTAACCCGTTCCTGCGCAGTGCGGTGGGCTCCGGTTGCGGGGCCGAGGACAGCCTGGCAGGTGCCTCCGAGGTCCAGCTGAGGGACCACCGAGGCCCCGTCTCCATCTGAAGATAGAGGAGCCTAAACTCTGAGGGTACAGAGCAGGCTTCATCAGGCAGCTGCCCCAGATTTAGCTTCCTTTTAGGCAGCCCACCACCCCGGCCAAGTGGAAACACAGTGACTGCAGAAAAGCCTATTTTACTCCGTTGCCGAAAGGCGAATGCAACCAAGAGGACCCAAGTGACTCGGGTCCTACCCACCCACTATTTACCAGACATGGCTATGCAGTCAGTCAGCTGCACTTCCCATCACCCGCCAGCTCCAATCTGTGCCCTCCGCCCTATGTCACGCACAGACCACAGGGTCCCCAGCCCATTCTATGCACTCTTTTGCATAGGGACGGGTCTCCCTCTTAAGCACCCCCCCCTCGCCGCCAGTGAGGGCCCACAACCCTCCAGGCCGACACCAGGGGTCGGCACCAGCTAGCCCGCCCAGACTACCGTGGTGCCAGGCAGCCCCTCTGGGCGCTGCAGCCCGGCAGGGATGGCAGCACGCGCAACCGAATGCCGGACACTGATTTACCCTTGCAGATGGGTACCCGAGCCTCCATGTTCCTGGGTGACAGCCAGCGCCGGCAGAATCCCGGCAGCGGGCGGTGGCGGTGGTGGCTGCGGGGTGCGGGCGGCCAGCCGGGGAGCCGACTCTGCAGTCCCGCGGGCGGCGCGTACGGAGCGCCCGGCCGCCGCCCGCAGCCGCACCGCGCCGCACCGCGCCACGCAGCGCCGCACCTGGCCCCGCAGCGAACTCAGAATTAAAGGGGCCGGCCGGGGCCAGAGCTAGCGAGGTGCGTCGCTCGCCACCGCCACCGAGCTGGCCACCGGGTTAGACCCCCGTCCCGCCGACCCCTACCACAAAGAAGACACCCCAATTCTCTGCCAGAACCTAGTTTACCAACCAAAACTCCGTACAGAGCTCAGCTGGGTGCTGCCTGGGTCGGGAGAGGAGGTGAGGGCCGAAGTTGAGGAGCGTTTGAGAGGTTCTTGCTAACATAATGAAGTAGGCAAGATGAACCGATCAATACTAACTATCCCGGGCCCGAGGCGGGATCCAGTCCCGCGGGAGATGTGTTGCTATTATTACGATGTTGCCAGACAGGCTCTGCAGACCCCAGGCCCCCCTCTGACTTTCTGCTCTTGTGTCCTCTCCTGTAGCCTTGAGCCCCACCTCGCTCTTACCCAGCACAAATTTGGCCTCTCAGGACAAAGCAGCAGGTGAGGGTCTGGCTGCAGTGTGACAGAATCT
Organism: Acomys percivali; assembly: GCA_907169655.1. Classification (NCBI taxonomy): domain Eukaryota; kingdom Metazoa; phylum Chordata; class Mammalia; order Rodentia; family Muridae; genus Acomys; species Acomys percivali. The sequence continues at coordinate 61,232,088 of OU015753.1, read as the reverse complement.
CACTGCTGACCGTGCCCCTCACCGGGTGGGGGGTGGGGGAGCCTCAGGAACAACAGAACTGCAGGACCGGCCTTTTGCCTTTCTTGGCTTCCTTTCCCTAGGGCTCTGGATAGAGACGGTTCGGGGTGGGTGGGGGGCGACACACAGTTGTCCTTGGAAAGCAGGCTCCTCACCAAAGCCCTCTCACAGATCTTGACAACACTAGCTGGGGTGGGGGCGCAGCTCACCATACCCTGGGGTGGGTACAGTAAGATACCCTCTGTTTTCTTGGAGACAGGAGTTTTTTTTGGGATCCAGGTTGGCTTGCAAGCCATGCAAAAAAAGTCCCAAACTAATTCAGTCCTGCAGGCCTCCGGTCAGAACCGCCTACATAGCAGCTCCACAAAGGGGGACTCACTGAGATGGGTCACAGAGCTCTGGTGTTCAGAGGGGCTCTGGTGTGGGAATTACTCTTCCTGGGTCCTCCCTGCTAAAACAACCCTCCCTAGAGGTGCAAGTATCAGAAGCTTCCTTGCAAGGAAAGGGTTTTCGAGATGTGGCCATTCTCGGGTGATAGGCTGCAGGGTGGGGTTTAAGATTGAGACACTCCCTAGAGCTGCGGGGGATGGGGGGGGGGGGAGTACCCTGAGAAGTCAGTGGCTTTCGAGGGAAACTGCTGATTGGTAAGACCATGCTAGTGTGGTTTCTGGCTCCTGGAAGATGGGCTGTGACGATGGGCTGCCCATTGCAGGACCCAGAGTCTGGCCTGGGTGTTTTGCCCGCCAAACTCAAACTTTAGGCTCTCCCAGTTATCGGATAAGTAAATTGACTACAAAAGAGGCAGCCTGTCAGTGTTAAACGCACACGAAGAGTTTAGCGTCTAACAGTGACCTAATAAACAACGGTTTATTCCGCGCCGCCTGCTCTCCTCAGACCTCCCAGCCTTCAGTCCACGTTTCGCCTTGTCCCTAACCACTGCTCTGTGTTTCTCACTCTCCCTGACTCCCACAATCTCAGCTGTTGAGCTGGGTGACTCCCCCAGGGCCTCTCCTTCTCCTATTTGTCATGCTTATGCCCTCTGAAGAGTACATATATGTTTCCTTTGCTTTAGTTGTAGAACAAAAAGTGTGGGTAGAAAACAACAACAACAACAACAACAAAACCCTTGTGGATAATTAATAATCATCTTAATTGGAGGCTCGTGCCTGCTGTGTGTCAGATGCTGTGCTAAGCACCTGTGACCCAGCACAGCCTTCAGTCCTCATAGTCTTGTGACTTGCCTGGTAGTGCCACTCAGCCGAGGCAGAGAGAGGGAAGTGACCTGCGCAAGGGCAAGAAGTGATGGGGCTGGGGCTAGGTCTTAAATCAGATTGCTGTGGCTCCAGGGTGTGTGTGTGTGTGTGTGTGTGTGTGTGTGTGTGTGTGTGTGTGTATGTCTCAAGTACCTCTGAATTTTATTTCCCTTTGGGATTTTCCTCTGGCCTCTGCTCTTGCCTCCTCACTTTTCCTCTTCCCTTTAAAATCTGACCTAGGTGTGAATGGCCATGGGGGAAAAATAGGTAAAGAAGGAGAAGGAAGAGCTATGGCTGCAGGGCTCGCCCTGAAGGGTTCTCCTCTGGACACACTTCACGGGGAGATGGAGCAGCAAGAAGGAGAACGTGAGCCCCTTTCCCAGTGCAGACACTCATTAGTTGTGACAACTTGAACAATAAAAAAAAAAAATCTTTGCACTTTAATTGCTTAATCTGTCAAACAGGAATGCAAAGCTCCCTGACAGCTGTGGGAAGGGCTAAGGAGTGGATAGCTAACTAGTTTCTCTGGGAAACTAAGCCGGACGGGTTTACGATCATCAAGTTTTTTTTTTTTTTTTCCAGGTCTCCATTTCTTTGTTTTGTTTCAAGAGAAAAACCAGAGGGTCCCTTGTTCGGTTTCCTTGGTGAGACCCCCCCCCCCAGACCTTTCCTTCCCTGCTTTTTTGGTTTCTTGCTTGGGAGCCCCTCAGGCCTTGCCTTCAGGGAAAGGCTGTGGTAACCACTGCAGGGAGTGGCAAGTAACTATAGTCATTAACAGAAGGGTTTATGGGGCTGGGGAGATGATGGCTCAGAGGTTAAGATCACTGACTGTTCTTCCAGAGGTCCTGAGTTCAATTCCCAGAAACCTCATGGTGGCTCACACCCATCTATAATGTGATCTAGTGCCTGTTTCTGTCACGTAGGCCTACAGGTAGGTGGAGCACTGCATACATAATAAATAAATATTAGAAAAAAAGAAAAATTTGAAAAAAGGGTTTATGTAGATAAGTATTTGAACAATCACACTAGGTGTCAGAATCATTGTGCAGCTCTATTTACCTAACATTCTAAAAGATACAAAACACTGTGATCTACAGGGACAGGAAGCAGGTCAGTGGTTGCATGGATGGAGGTAATGGCAGGGGGATGGGAGATGGATTGCCAAGGATTCCTTTGGAGGCGGGGCAATGGCTATGTTTGTTTATTATCTTGAGTGTGTTGATGTTTTTGCAGGTAAGTACCTATGTCAGAACTTAACCATATTTACATTTTTAAGCAATGGAATTTATTGTACAGAAAGCATATAGCAATAAAGTACTGCCTCCTGAAAAGGGATTATAATCATCTGTGCACCCACCTCATCCTCACAGGAGGGAGAAATCCTCAGTTCCTCCCACCACTAGTTTTATTATTATTATTATTATTAACTTATTATTTATTCACTTTACTTCTTGGTCATAGCCCCCTCCTTTCTCTCATCCCAATCCCACCCTCCCTTCCTCTTCCCCCTCCCTTAGTCCTCAGAAAAGGGGACCCTCCCTCTATACCTCAGGAAAGGGGAGTACTTCCCCCTAACCCACACACCCCAGCTCATCAAGTCACATCAGGACTGAGTGTGTCCTCTTCCTCTTTAGCTAGGCAAGGCAGTCAGGGAGGAAGATCAAAAAGTGGGCAACAGAGTCCATGTCAAAGACAGCGCCCCCTCCCCTTATTAGAGGTCTCACATGAAGACTGTGCTGTCCATTGGCTACATCTGTGTAACGGGCCTAGGTCTAGTCCATGTATGGTCCTTGGTTGGGGCGTCAGTCTCCATCAGCTCCCCTGAGCCCTGGTTAGTTGGCTCTATTGGTCTTCTTGTGGGGCTAAAATATGGGATGCTTCACAAATTTGTGTGTCTCCTTTCACAGGGGCCATGCAAATCTCTGCATTGTTTCAATTTTAGTATATGTGCTGCCAAATTGAATGCCCTCCTACCACTATTTAGGATCCCAGAAGGACTCCATGGTTCTTTCTGTTGGTGTCAACTTCCTGGTATAACCAGTACCTCTTTTTTGGTGGTCCTGTACCTCCTGTGTGCTGGCATAGCCCTTCTAGCCCACTGGCAGGCAGGACAAGGGTGCATTGTGGGTATTTGATTTAATGCCTATAGCCAGTCTTGGAGAAAGATGTGACTGACTATTTTACAGAGAAAGATACTGAAACTCTGAGAGGATCAGACAGTGACCAGGCTAAGTTAGCTACAAATGGTATGGTAGGGACCAAACTCACGATTGTGTGAGTCCACAAGTTGCCATGTCATCCTGCCAACTGGATACCAGGCTTCTCAGCTTAGGATGTGAATTCAGACCATCAGAACTCAAACCCTGAGTGTACAGCCTCTTACCCTGAGGAAGGACTCTGACCTGACAGAAAAGGGATTGAAGCCAATGGTTAACTGGCCACATGTTAACTCAGGGACTGGAAACAGTGGTTCAAGCTTCCAGATTCCAATCCTTTTTGTTCTAGCAACAGCTTGGTGAATGCCTCTCATAGTTGCACAGCCCTGGGCTAAGCACTACTCAGCCCGGTGAAAGGATAGGATCAGACAACATCTGGTTTTAGTCTTGGTGTGAAGAGCTGTGTGGTCCATGGCAGATTCACTTGACCTTTCTTCTCAGGAGTTTCGTTTGTGAAATAAATATGGCATTCGCCCAAGCCCCACCTCCTTGGCCCCACCTCCTTGGCCCCACCTCCTTGGCCCCACCTCCTTGGCCCCACCTCCTTGTTCACAGGCTGTAAAGAGAGAGGAGCGGGCAGAAGTTCTGAGACTAGCAATCACACTCAGTGAACACTAAGATCTCACAGGTTCAAGGAGCTTATGAGTGGACTTGGTGAAGTCCATCAGTGAAAGGACTCGCAGTGGGATGGGTCTACCATAACCATTGTTGCTGTTGCTGCAGCTGTTGTGGTGCTCTGTGGGCAGGTACGGTCAGACACTGGAGAACATCCTTGTGAGTGGAGTGCTGTCCCCACCGAGTTCAGAAGTCAGTTTCTGTAGGATGTAGGAAGTAGCTAGATTGACCTCAGCTGCTTCCAAGGGGCTCCCGGGTGGAGCCTGAGACTTGGCTCCTGGCCTGAGTTATCTGCAGAGTCTCCTATTCCCCTTAACATCAAATGTTGAGCCAACCCAAGACTGGCTGCAAAGAGTGTGCATCTGCTTAAGGCTGGATTGCTTTGGCCTGGGCTCTTTCATGTACTTGTGAGAGCACAACAGCACAGGTGGCAGCAGGTCGAGGGCCTGATTCCAGCCTGCTGTGCTTTAGCTGTGACTCAGTTTCCCCAGCCATGTGCTCTCAGGGTGAACCTGTAGGATAAACCACTTGGAATGGAGCTTGTCCCATGAAGACACAAGTGTAACACAGACATTGATAGTGTTACAGTCCTCTATGGGAAATGGGAGGTGAGGGATCTACTCCAAGCAGTTATGGCTTAGAGTTCTCGGACCACCTATTTGAGTGCAGTGCCCGGTGTAAATTCATTCACTTGCTTTTTTTCTGACTCAAGGCTCTTTCTGAGATTGGCATGTGTCCCTTAGACAGTTCATGCCCCACAGTGGCTCCTTGATAGTTCTCAGTGAAGTTTCTGGTTTCTTTAAAAACTCAGCTGTGCCATGTGATGTTTTGCTGGAAGCTGTCTTGTGAGAGAGGCATGATTTTGGCCAGCTGAAAACATCTGTGGGTGGTATCTGAGCAGAGAATATAAATAGAAGCCCACAGATAGTGAGGACATTTTTTTTTGCATTACTACACTTTGCAACATTCACATTGCTTCACTGGTCTTCGTTTTTTTTCTGCACTTCACTTTGCAGAGAGAAACAATCCAGGAAAACGTCTCATGGCACACTCCAGCTGAGTCTGATGACTCATGCCCATTCGGCCAAGTTTTGCTGTTTCTGCTGGACCGTGCTGCTGATTTGTGTTGCTGTTTGGTGTTTGCGAGTTGATTGGATGCTGGAATCCTGGCAATGCAGAGTAGCATCACCCTAAGGAACTACATCTAAAAAGGCCCACGTTCCTCGCCCCCATTAACTTTCATCCTCTCCTGCCTCTGGCTGGTGGCTTGGAAGGGAGGTAGAACTCCAAATAAAGTAGGGTTTTTTTTTTTTTTTTAAATTTAAGCTGATGTCTCAGTGTGGCCAGGACAGTGTTCCAGCTGCTCCAACCTGTAAGGGCTCCATCTGATGGGAAGGCAAATTGGAGCAGGATAAAGTGTGGAACACAGGTCACTTGACTGCTCTGTGGGCCTGGGGCTCCAAGCAGCCATGTCACTTTGTAGCTATATTTGTGACAAGTTCCTTGGAGTCTCTGCCTTCTGCCTAGGACTTGTGTGAGCTTCACTTCCCACTCATACTTCTCGGTTTTGTTCCTTGTGTTGCGAGACACGGCCATTTCCCCAGCTGTCTAATCTGGACATCTGGGAGTCATTATAAGATCCATACTGTCTCTTCCATGTGGACATCCTCTACATCCAGCCAATCACATGGCCTTGACCTCCCTGCACGCTCTCTCCCGCTTCTCCTTCCTGTAGGGCTTGATTCAGCCACCAGTGGGCATGGTCACTTCTCCCCAAGCCCATTTTGGTCCTCTGCCTTCAGACTAGTGCCACTCCGCCTTCCCCTCTTCACAGTGGCAGTTGTCCTTTCTGCTGTGCAAATCAGATCACGTCACCTCTTGGGCCCGGCTTTGACTCCCTATTGGTATGATCAACCAACATTTAAGGCCTCTTGGCCTCCATGACCCCCACCTTAGAAGTCTACACAGGCATCATACTAAACCGACCCGAGGCCCACGTGGCTTAATCTAGATGCATGAGGCTGAGCTCTGACATGAGATCGGCTTGGATCCTCCCTACCTCTGCTGCTTGACACGTGTGGAAGTTCATTTCAGGGGTGGACAACGGGAGCTTCTGGAATCTGTAAGCCTTCCTGCTTTTGCTTTAGGCATCCCTCAGCCAGACCCTAACTCTGTTCTCTGCCACCCAGGGACTTCTAATATTCAGTTCAGGCTGGGTCTTTCAGGGAGCCTTTCTGGCCCCCTCTCTGATTCTCCATTCCCTGACTCTGCCTGGGACATAAACCTTTTAGATCAGTTTTGAGACACCCCATGGACACCCCATACTATCATCTATTAGGCTATGCCTTGTCTTTATATCCTGGCGTCCAGTCTAGCCTGACTAAAAGTGGCTCCCCTGGCATCCATTGCTACCTGGTGCACTCCAGCCAATGGCTTCTGTGGTACCTCCTGCCTTCATCATCTTCTTTTGTCCTGCAGCAACCTGGCCATCCTCTGAGATCACGCTATCTTCCAGGTGTCTATCCAGGTGTACACCTCCGCAAGTACAGCCCGGCACATACTGGCCCTTAGTATTCAGGTTCCACGCTGCCTGATCTGTGCCCGGCTGTGACTCTGACCCCTGGACTTTCTCTTTTCCTCCCTGATGACAGAGGAGGAGAATGGAGCAGGCACAAGAGAAGTCACTTGAAATTATGCAATGACCCTGACCTGCCTGGTCTAGATCAAATTCTGCTACTGCCCTAGGTAACCATGGCATGTGTGGCACGGACAAAGTTGGTTTTCCCTCTTTAGGCCCCACTTTACTCCTCTGTAAAATGTGAAAGTTGGATGCACGTATGATCTATTTTTGTTCTAAGACAATTGCATTGGCTTTATTTGGCTAGGGAATTGGAGCTTCAAGTAAGCAACAGATGTACCTTCCTTCATCTCTCCTATTCTAGAACCCTCTGTTCTATTGTCCTTCATACTGAGAGACACTGGGGCTCAGAGAGGTCAAGGTCACTCGGTCCTAGTAAGTGACAGGGTGGGACTTGAACTCAGTCCTCTCTGTGCTCCAGGACAGCACTTCCCATCGCAGCTTGCCCGTTTGGAAGGGAAGGAGGGATCTGGAGACGTCAGATCACTTAAAAAAAATATACAAGTACTGCAAGAATTCATAAACAGCGCCAACCTGATGCTCAGTGCATCATAATGATGTTCTGAGTCCAAGCAGAGCCATCACCAGCAGAGCACAGGGAGTCCGCAGCGCTGAGGCCTCATGGGAGGCAGTGGGCTCAGCCTGCCCGCCCACTTGGGTAGACAGAGATACCCAGTACAATCTTTCAGGTCAGAGCAGGAGCCTGGCTGCCACTTTAAACTTGAGGCTCCCTAGGTGAAGGCTGAGTAGAGACTGGAGCGGAGAGGGAGCAGAGCTTGTTCTGGGAGCTCAGATCAGGGACCTGGAGTGACTCAGCCTCTCTGACCCAGTCTTTGAAGCAGGGAGGTGAAAAAGCTAGATAATCAAAGAGGCGACTGAGCCACCTTAGCCAATTTCTGGTGCTGGAGAGAAGAGATGCAGTTGAAAAGTGAAGGGAAGATGATGTGAGAGCAGAAGAGGGTCTGGAGGCCAGTGCTCAGGCAGTAAGAGAGGCAGGGGTGGGGAGGCGCCTGGTGGAGACCCCATGATTTCCCTTCTCCAGCACACTTCCTGCCAGGAGGCTTGGTCGCCTGATATACCAGGGTCGTCCTACAGCGCCACCCAGTGGCCATATAGAGAAGATGCGGGACCTTGCCTCAGACAGCAGCTAGGTAGGTGGAAGAGGAAAAGGCCCAGATAATATAGGGGAAAACAAACAAACAAAACAAAACACACAGCAACAAACAACAGCAAAACATAACTATCTTACCGAATTGGGGATATGGTATAGGAGTCCCTAAGTCTCTGGACCTAGTCAGAGTCAAGTTTTTAAGGGCTGTTTATGCTCTCTGAAAGATTCTCTCTCTTCTCTGAACTCTAGCTCACAGATTTGCAAATCTCCCTGAATTTGTGGGTGAGTGTACAGATGAAAGACTGAGCATGTGCCTGTGACCTGGCCTTTCCCTGGTGACACTCATGGCCCTCAGGTCAGCACAGTGGGCAGGAGGTGAGAGGGTGGAGCCACTTCTCTGGAGACGGAGACCTACCTCTCGTTCAGCCACACCCTCTTCAAGATTGGTGAACTTTCCAGAAATAAGCACAAGTTCTTTCTCTAATAGAAGTCCAAAGCTGGAGCAGAAGGTACATGCCGTGGGACCAGGGCATAAGGGTCAAAGTGCAGCTCTTCTTTCCAGCGTGCATGAGAAGGACAGTGGCCTGGCAGAACCTGGCACTGTTTTCATTCCCACTGGACACACTGACATCAGAGCATAGTGGGATAGTGTGACTTGTCAGTGGACACATAAACAGGAACCAGGGGCAGAAGGAAGAGATGAGCCTTCACCTGGCTCGCTCTCCAGGGCACTGGGCCCACCTCTGTGGAGGACACAGAGCCTGGCACATACACATTAGCTGGATTTGTAGATGCTAAAGGGGTGGGTGAGGAAGCAAAGCACTCAGCACCTGCTTCTGACCCAAAGGTTGGGAGTTGGCTTAAGCTGGGCAGCAAGTAGAACGGTACGTTTGAGAAAGACAGCCTCCACAGACGATGGGCATTTGGGAGGCTTCGGCAAGTTTGTTTGTTTCTTTAAACACTAGATCTACTATGTTGCTGAAGAAGGCCTCAAATGTATGGGCTCAAAGCAAGGTCCCTCCCTTCTTGGATTTAAGGTGGGAGGTGCAGGTATTCTGCTGTGCCTCGGTGGGGTTTGGGCATAGTCTACTCTCCAGCCCCCCTTCCCTTTCCTTTCCCCTCCCCTCCTTTTTCCCCTCCCTCCTTTTCTTTCTTCCTTTCTTCCTCCCTCCCTCCCTTCTTTCTTTTCTATCTTCTTTCCTTCATTCTTATCTTCCTCCCTTTCTTTCCAACCAGAAGAAAGATTCTCTAGAATAACATATTTCAGGCAGGTCTCATTATTCTGCCATTTAAAATACTGTGTGCATCTTCATATGATGCCCATAATCAAATTTTCTGTGGATTTACATTTTAGTTGTCTCATTCCCCTTTCATTAGAAATCAAATTTCATGAGGAGAGATGAAGCACTTAGGTGGATGGGTGAGTTACAGGATAAGGGGACATCAGGTAGAGCGCAGAAACAGCCCCCTTCCCCCCACCCCCAGGAATGGTGGTGCATCTTGCTGAAAGAGTGGAGCAATCATGGAAGATCATAGTGAGCCAGGAGAGGACGCTAGAGGAAGGCTGAGAAAGGTCACGTGAGGAGTTTGGATTACTGTATCTAAGGGAATAGAAACCACTGAGGGTTTGGGATGGGGGAACGACAGACAGGATCTAACCTATGTTTCAGAAAGAGAACTATGACCGAAGTTAACTTCAGGAAGATAAATGTGTAATTTATAAATATAATTGTCATGAGAATATAGTGTAATGAATGAGTCTAGGAACTAAACAGGAGGGAGTTGCTTCCTGGTGAGGGGTGACAAGGGTGTGGACTCAGGTAAAGAAAGGTTAGAAGGGGGGAGGGCAAGATGATGGAGGGA
>OU015753.1:61191691-61222274 GCA_907169655.1 Acomys percivali | reverse complement strand
AAGCTATTGGAAAGGCAGAGTGCCACTGCTGGGAAGTTTGGCAGGTAGGAGTTTCCAGGGTCAGTGTAACAGCTCCCTTCATCTTCACCTCAGCAGAGAACCATACTGGCTCCATGCTCAGATGGCAGCTGAGGTTCTTGGGGAGGAGACTTCAGGTCTATGAGCAAGGAAGGACATTTGAAATCAAGGGGGAGAATGAAGACTGCCCCCCACCCCCCCATCCCCCGCTCCTAGATGACAGTGTATGCGAAGTGAGAAGGTATGAAGGTGCCAGGTAGAGTTCCTCAGAATGCTCACCTCATGGGGAAAGGAAGAGAGAAAAGGGTGGCCCTTCTTGCCTTCCCAGCAAAGAAGATAACAGGTTGGACACCGCTGTATCCCTGCTCAGGGTCAGGACTTTTACCTTGGGAAAGAATAAATAATTTATTAGCAGCATCTGTAGAGTTAAAAGAATACTTCAAAGAAATCTGACTGAAGTTTTGTAGGATTTTCACCCACAGCACCTCCTTCCTCCTGTTCTTCTGTGTGGCAGAGGAGGCTGAGGTCTGAAGAGGAGACCCAGTATCCAGAAATGAGCTCTAGAGGCCTGCTTTGATAGGTCTGGGACATGAAAAGACCCTGGAGCTGGCAGACACTGACAGGAAAAACAGACAAGGATTCTGCCCCATCCTTAAGGGACGTGCTCACCCGTGACAAGATGCACAGATAGTCATCCAGTGATGGCGCTAAGATGCCACCTGCCACCTGCTCATGCTACTAAACAGAGCACAAGGGAGGGAGGTCACCTGCCCTGCCAGGTGAGGTCTTGACTGCTTACAGATAGGGCTCATGGGACCACACACTGCTATAGCTGGACTCTTCCTGAGCTACATGGAGGCTGGCCCCTACAGTGTGGGAAAAGACTTTCTTCTAATCTGAGAAGTCTTGAAGCCAAACTTCCTCCCTCTTTGCCCCTTTTAGCTGGGTGTGGCCTGAAAAAAAAAAGTTACCAGCTCTGTCTGTTCTGCCCTTTTTTGTTTGTTGGTTAAAGAGGGGCGATAAGGCCAGACCCTCAGATGAGAAAAAGCAGGGGCATTTATAAAAGAACAAAAGAAATATAGGGACCAGGTTTGCTGATCCACCTATAGTCGCAGCACTCAGGAAACAGAGACAGGATGATCACTGTAAATTTGAGGATAGCCTGGTCTACATAGCAAGTTCCAGATTAGCTAAGGCTACACAGGAAGATCCTGTCCAAAACAAACCAAAACCAAAGCAAGTAAGCAACCAGGCAGCCTAAGCAAGTAAGCAACCAGGCAGCCTTCAGGGTGAGCCGAGGGAGTGGAGAACTTTCCTTGGGCTATTTTGCATCAATACTAACAGACAGTCAAGGCTTGGCAATTTTTCTGTTTGCTTTTCACACCTCTAACCTCCCCCCATCTCTCTAGGCTGCAACACTCCTTAATTGCCCAGGCCCAAACCCCCAGGATGTAGCCTTTGACTAATCCACCTGCCTTGGGTGTCTAATCCCCTTCAATGAACGAAGTCCAGTATCAGGCACTGTAATCTTTTATTTGGGCTCCCAGCACCCTCCCCCCACCCCCAGCCCAGTTCCTACTGTCACCTCTTACAAAAGCAAATGAAATTAAAAAAAAAAAAAGCAAGTGTTGTTATGACTTTGTTCAAAATTCAATGGCTGTTCTCACCCTCAGAAACACAGCCAAAGTCCTCTGTGGCCTAGAAGGCTTTCTACCATCTGTCCTGCATACCTTTCTGACCTCATTTCCAACCCCTCCCTGTGTTCATTTTGCTGGACCAGCTGCCTCCTTATTGGCCCCCAAACTCAGAAAGCAAAGAGACGGACTATGATTTGTGCACTGGTTGTCCCTAGTGCCCGGAGGCCTTTACCTTAGTTTTAAGACTTCACTTCTTTAGCGGTTCTTTGCTAACACGTTACTTCCATATTACCCCTTAGCTCTGTGCCTAGCACATAAGAAGCACGTGTTAACTTGCATGCAGTAGTAAGCAGGCCTGTGCAGTCCGGCTTTGGATATGAAATCTGCTCCTACCACCTTTAACAGGTCATTGGTTAAAAACATGCGCCCCCTTCCTCCAAGAGACAGAAATCACCTCAAGCACACCTAGTCGGCTGCATGTGAGGACATCAGCCACCAGAGGGAGCTCCACGCGACTGCGCTGCAGACAGGCTCCTGCTGAGGCTGTAGCAACCTGCGGTCCCAGAGCGGTTCCAACACCCACGCACCAGGGAGGGAGAGGCGCGACTGCAAGACGCAGGCCGGAGTCTCTGAACCAGATGCACCGCCTTCCTCCCCTGCACACACACTCCTCAAACCACGTCTTGGGGGAATTTTTTTTTCAGGGGAAGGTGAGATTTTGAGAGTTTAAAACGAGTTTTCCCACCTATCTGTCAAGCCCCAAACCCCAGCACCTCCAGTCACCTGAGGTCACATTTCTTATGACACCTTCCCTGCTCTAGTCTAAAAATACAGAATCTAGAAACTGAAATTTTAGTGAGGTGAAATAGCACACGTCTCTGGCCCAGTCTACCTAAGATTACTTAGACCTGGCCAAGGGGGTCACTGTACCTTGCACACTGCAAAAACTGCTGTTAGCTGTGTGAGCTTCAGAGAGAGAAAGAGAGAGAGAGAGAGACAGAGAGAGACAGAGAGAGAGAGAGACAGAGAGAGAGAGGGAGAGACAGAGAGAGAGAGAGACAGAGAGACAGAGAGAGAGACAGAGAGAGACAGAGAGAAAGACAGAGGCAGAGAGTCAGAGAGAGAGAGAGAGACAGATAGACAGACAGAGACAGAGAGACAGAGACAGACACAGAGAGACAGACACAGAGAGAGACAGACAGAGAAAGAGACAGACAGACAGACAGAGACAGACAGACAGACAGAGACAGACAGACAGACAGAGACAGACAGAGAGACAGAGACAGAGAGACACAGACACAGAGACATAGAGAGACAGAGAGAGAGATACAGAAAGAGACAGAGACAGAGAGACAGAGACAGAGAGACAGAGAGAGACAGAGAGACACAGAGAGACAGAGAGAGAGAGACAGAGAGAGAGAGAGACAGAGAAAGAGAGAGAGAGAGAGGAGGAGGAGGAGGATAGGTTGCAACTTGGGGTGTAACTAGGGCCAGGCGGCATCTATCAGACAACTTCCAACCAAATTTGCCATCTCTGACTTCTCTGCCTCTGACCGCATACATCCATGTTTCTCCTAGACACTTCCTCTTCCCTCCCTTCTGTGCTGTAGGTCCCTATGCATGCAACCGGGAGTGCAGGCCCTCAGCAACGACTTAAAAATCTCCTCAGAGGTTCTTGGGCTAGCCTAATCACCTCCGGTGCCAGCAGCTTACTGCTCACCCCCTCCTGTTTTTGTGGTACCCCTCCACTTGTTGCTGCCCTCTGTCCCAATGAGATTGGTGACATGTCTTACCCTATGGTAAGTGAACCCTGTCTCATAGGCACAGCTGCCATTAGCCTCGCCTGACCTTTTTCACCCTTTCTCAGGGCCAGCACTGTGAGAGCAAGGTAGGCAGAAGGGAAAAGAGGTGGGGGTGGGGCAGCGCTGGCAGGGAATTAGCTGTGAACTGTGGATCTGAGCTGCAGCGCCTGGAATGAGCCAGTGGTGGATGAGCAGGGCTGACTCAGGTACTGTGTGAAGTGGAAAGAGTCGGTCTCTGAGAGTCCCCCATCCCTCACACAGCTCATGCCTCACACAGCTCCTGCCTCTCCTTCATGCCCAGTCTTGAAAATCCTTTGAAAATATCTTCCTGCCCATCTCCCAAGGAATTCTATGTGGCAGATCTTTTTCTCCTGCAAAACTGCTTTGATTATGCAATGATGAGTGTGGCCATGTACTGTTAGCCATGTGACCATCTCTAACAGCCAACATAGCTTCTGGCCAGTGTGAGAGGCTGCATACGCCTCCCTAATGTGTGAGGATTCAGCCCACGGTAAAGCCACTTGACATTCTGTTTTGTCTGGGTAGCTTTGTCAAGAGTAAAGGTGTGACTTTCCCTCAAGCTGTCAACATTCTAAAACCAGGAGAGCACTCATTCTGGTCCCTTTGGGCATCCAATACTGTGGGATTTTGGGGTTCAGAGACACTGGCTTGGGTGTCTGATTTGCCCAGTCATGCATGCTAGATCTCTTCCTTGGCTGTGCAAACAACGGCTCATTAACTAGTGTTTTAAATGCTTCCATAATGCCTGGGTTTTTAGGTTAACTTTAACTGCATTCCTCCCAGGCTGTAAGGTGTACTGACTCTATGAAAGGTGGAGGACTGTGCAGTATAAATTGCGTGGACAGGCTGAGTACAACTTCATTAAAAACAAGAAGGGAAAAAATTCTTAGGAATCTCAGAGAAAAATGGTTGACAAGCCCTCTTGGAAGAATTATGTGGCATTGGATTATATTGTTCAAAACAAAACAAAACAAAACCAACCAACAAACAAACCAAAACAACAATAACAACAGCAATAACAACCCAACCCGTCATTTATGGGCTCTTGACATAGACCAGATACAAGCAGGGCACTGAGACCAGCAGCACTCATCCCTTTTGCTTTCTGACACTGGAGAAGTGTCACCAGCTGCTTTGCACTCACCTCCGTGACTTCAGCTTCCTAAGGACTGTGTCCCTTCAAAGCAAGAGCCCAGTAAATCCTTCTTTCCCTCAGTTTCCTTTGTCAGATATCCTGTCACGGCATAACAGTGAGAGAACTGACCAGTACAGTGTTTGCGCCTCTACTTCTGGACCATTGTCTGGCTATTTGACAGAAACCAGGACAATCTCTCCAAGGTAAGCCTGAAAAAAAAATAATAAGAAAAACAAAACAAAACAACGAAACACCAAAGCCCAAACCCCCAAAACAACCCAAAGAAACTGAACAGAGACATTGATACCAGCAATGTCATACAAGGAAGAGACACATTGCTATAGGTTAAATTTAGACAAATTATTTGAAAAGTGAAGTCAAATCAAGTAGAAAACCAGAAATAATTCTATATTTACCTTTTCACTCAACAACTCCCCTCCCCCCTTTTGAAATTCACCCTATAGATTCCGCTGAGTATATGAAAGTGATGCATGCCCAAGGCTGCCATTATACAATGATCTGTACCAGCAAAAGACTGAACATAGCCCTGGTGTCTATCACTAATCAGTTGATAAGCTGTGTTATGTGGAATCATATCTATACAAAGGAATTAAGTGCTGGGCAGATGGCTCAGTGGGCAAACGCACTAGCCATGTACGCCTGACCAACTGAGTTCAATTTCCAGTACCCAGATAAAAGAGTCAGACCTAGAGATGTGCATCTATAATTGAAGCACTCCCTAAGGCAAGATGAGAGGCAGAGGCAGGAGGACCTTGCAGAAGCTCTGGCCTGGATGCTAGAAGGCCAAGTAGCCTCAGGTATTCAGCAGAGTACCTGAAACAAGATGAGCTCAGGTATTCAGCAAGATGAGGGGCTCTTGCCTCAACCAAGTGGATGGTGAAAACCACTGTTCAAGAGTTGTCCTCTGACCTCAACACCTGTGCCAGGGCACGTGCATGCCCGTGTGTGTGTGTGTGTGTGTGTGTGTGTGTGTGTGTGTGTACACGTGTGTGCATGCAAACATAACAAACTAAAAATAATATTAAAAAAGAATTAAGAATATTTCCACTTTTGAATTAGAAAAATCCTAGATATATGATAAAATAAGCAAAAGAAACACATGGACAGTATACTTAGTATGATATTTTTTTTCTTATTTACTTTTTATTCATAATCATAAACTTAACTCTTCAATCCAGACAAACTTAGAGGGGAATGAGGACAATATGGAACATAAAGAACTTCAGTGAGAGCAGAGAATACAGGGTTCGGCCAGTAGATGGGGTGGGGGCGCTCTCCTGAGCTACAGAAGGAATAGTATGGTGGGTAAGTCAAAAGAATTAGAGTTGCCCACAGTTGGAAATGGTGATCTTCCTTCTGGTCTTGCCAAAGCACTCCATTGCTTCCACAATGCTCGTGCCTTCTTTCACCTTCCCAAGAACCACATGCTTGTCAGTCTTGGAAACGCAGATAAAAAAACTGGGAACCATCTGTGTTTGGTCCAGCACTTGCCATGGACAAGATGCCAGGACCTGTGTGCTTCAGGATGAAATTCTCATCCTCAAATTTCTCCCCATAGATGTACCTACCGCCAGTGCCATTATGGCGTGTGAAGTCACCACCTGGCACATGAATCCTGGAATAATTTTGTGAAAAGAGGAACCCTTATATCCAAATCCTTTCTCTCTAGTGCTCAGAGCACTAAAGTTTTCTGCTGTCTTTGGAACTTTGCAAACAGCTCGAAGGAGACCAAGGACTCGCCATCAGCTGTGATGTCGAAGAACACAGTGGGGTTGACCATGGCTGCAGCAAACGGTGACAGGGGACAGCGGCATTTGGCTTAGTATGATATTTTTATGACATGAAAATCAGAAGAATATCTTTCTGGATCTGGGTTACCTCACTCAGGATGATCATTTCTAGTTCCATCCATTTGCCTGCAAATTTCAAGGTTTTCTTGTTTTTGATAGCTGACTAGTATCTCATTGTGTAAATGTACCACAGTTTATCCATTCTTTGGTTGAGGGACAGCTAGGTTGTTTTCCAGATTCTGGCTATTATGAATACTGCTGTTATGAACAAAGTTGAGCAAATGTCCTTGTTGTATGGTGGAGCACCTTTCAGGTATACGCTCAAGAGTGGTATAGCTGGGTCTTGAGGTAGCACTATTCCAGATTTTCTGAGAAAGCACCAGATTGATTTCCAAAGTGGTTGTACAAGTTTATACTCCCACCAGCAATGGAGGAGTGTTCCCCTTTCTTCATATCCTCACCAGCATGCGCCATCACTTGAGTTTTTGATCTTAGCCATGCTTACGAGTATAAGATGGAATTTCAGAGTTGCTTTGATTTGCATTTCCCTGATGACTAAGGATGATGAGCATTTCTTTAAGTGTTTCACTGTTCAGATCTAGCCAAGGGACAGCTTATTCTCTATGGTTGTGGGGGAGAGCAGGGACTGCCTCTGACATGAACTCTGGTGCCCCTAATTTGACCACTTCCCCTTGGTGGGGAGCCCTGGAGGCACTCAGAGGAAGAGGAAGCAGCCTGCCTAGATGAGATCTGATATGCTGTGGCCATATTGTGAGGGAGGAGGTCCTTTTCTGTCAGAGGTCTAGGGGAGGGTATAGGAAGGAGGAGGGAGGATGAGGATGGAAGATACAAGTGAGGGGATGATATTCAGGATGTAATCTGAATAAATTATAGTAAATTAAAATTTAAAAATCAGAATGAAAACATCCATGTTTGTATAAAGAAACATACTAAAATAATATACAAGATTAAATCTCAGTAGTTGCCTACAGGGACTATGGAGTTGGGCAGAGAGGGCAGGGTGTGAATGAAACATCTCAATGCATTTAAAAAATTATAACTTTTATTTTAATCTGTGTGAAATATTACTATTCAAAACAAAAAAGCTCATCAGGAATAGATGTTTAGAAGCTCATGTGCATACATATGCATGTACTCCCTCCCCACTGAGAGAAATGTCTTTCCCATAATTTAGAGGATCAAGAACAAACTCCCAAGGGTAGCTTGCCAGTACATAAGAGTCTCACTTACCTAGGCCTTAGGCATCAGCTGGGCCATGCTTTCTCCAACTACTGGAGAGAAAACCATGTGCGTCTTTGACCTATTTCCCTGCATGGACGTTTGCTTCTACTACCTACTCATAAACTTCAAGACCTTCTTTCTGATTCTTTTGTGAGGTTTATCATAAGGAGTGTGGTGATAACGATGATAGTAGTATCACATTTGCTTGTGTGCTAGATACTTCTTAAACTGCTTCTTGAGTTGAGTGTAATCTTCCCACCAGCCAGGTGAAGGAAAAGTCATACACACAAGGACCTGAGGCCAGAAGAGGAAAGTCCAGGGTGGCACAGGATGCTGACCTTGATGGTTGGGGTCACAGAAGTTTGATGTAGAGTTCCACCTGAGCTCCTTCCTGGCTCTGTGGCTCTGGACACTCATTATCTCAGAAGCCTTAACCTAATCTTTACTAATGTGGGAATAATAAAAGTGGCTCCCTCATGAGGTTGCTCAGGATCAAGCAGGCACAGGAAGGAAAAGTACATAGTAAGTGCCCAATCATGGGTGGGCACAAAGTCTTGGGATTACTACATCCTCCTTTTGAACTATGAAGGCCCAACTACCTCTTGGGTTACCATGTCAATCAAAGTCACATTATCTTTGTCTGTCTCTATCTGTCTTTATTTTGACAGCTAGATTACAGGCTTTCTAGGGTCAGGATCAGCTTCTGGGGCTCTCTGTAACAGTTACTGGATTTGATTCTCAATATGCTCAATGGGCATCTGCTGCTTAACTGGAGGAAAGGAGTGTGGAAGGAACAGAAAAACAAACAAAACAAAACAACAGCAACAACAACAACAACAACAAAAACCAATCAACCAAGCAAATCCAGATAAGAAATCTAAAGTAAAGCAAGAGACATCTCAAGGTCAATTTAAGTGTAAAAACCAACCATGCCAGGCTTACACTGAGGGGGAAGTGAGAGGGGCAGAAGCTCCTATGATGAGGACAGGAAGTGAAAAAGCAAGAGCAAGATGTGGGGGAAAAGTATTGGAAGCCACGTAGTGTGGCGCCCACGCCACCACTGTACCGAGTCGAGGGCGAGGGACTGCGGATTTAACTCATGCACACACACACACACACAATAACCCAGCGGGTCCTTCATGCTAAGAGAGCAGCAGCCGCGGCAGCAGTTTATTATTCTTCTCGTCCCAAAGAGCCTTCTTATAGGCAGCAAAACAGGAATCCTCCTCCCAGGTGAAATCCCTCAAGAGGTGATTGCACACAGGAGGGAAAGTCTCCAGGAAGGGAGGGGCACGGTCTCAGAGCAGTAAACACGACTAGCTAACCAAGATAAACACAGACATGGAAGCTGCTAGAAACAGCAAGACAGGCAGGCAGCCCAGTCGGACCTGGTTCCTACAATGTGGTATGATTAGGAAAACTCACCGTCAATGCCAAGTTTCCAATTTTTTAATTTAGTAAGAAATGGATGATTGAAGTAAGATGAAAAGGCCCCAAGTATCTTAGACAGTCTGATGGCTGCAAGGCACCATGCATGAGTCATTAAAGGGCCATCAGTAGTCTTCCATTCTGGTCTTCCCTGGACATACTTGGGTTGGGAATTAGTTTCCAGTTTGGAATTTTTAAAAAGGAGTAGCAGGAAGGAGTCTATCGTCAGGAGGGTGAAGAATGAATTGTTCTCCCTCCTCTTCCATGTTCTTCTCAGAAATTCCACCCACTTCTTAAGTGTGCAGTGAAGTCAAATCCCCGTGGAGTGTCAGAGGGGTGTGATCACACTTGACATTCCTGTTCACTGGTTTCTAGATAGGACTTGTGTTCTGCCAGAGAAATGAGAGAGACAGTCTCTCCTCTCCCAGGACTGTGAACTCCTTGAGAGTGGAAACCCATATTCCTCATCTTGTTGCTGCTTGATGGGGGCCTTGTCTACTTGTCTGGTGCCTGACGGAACAGATGCTCCACACACGTTTGTTGACTGAGGTCTTTCTGTAGAAGACTGGACAAAAGGCAATGACTTACAGAGGTTGCATTAGATGCCTTCTTGTGGAGCTTCCACCATGCCCTGGTCTTCTACATCCTCTCGCCAACCACACAGGGTTCCCTTGAACACGGGAGATAGATCCTTCTCGTCCAGGCACATCCTCAAGAGCAGAGCCTGACTACTTGTGTTTAAAGTAGGCAAAGTCAGTGCTAAGTGATTGTTCATTGAATAACCTGACACAGGCTCATCATGCTGCAGAATGCTCCAGAGCTCAATGGAGTTGATTCTCCTGGGAATCATGGCCTTGCCTTTGAAGTCAGAGAAAGTCCTTAACAGCAGGACTTCATATATTCTCTTAAAGCTCAAATTAAGTTAATCCATCTCCTGGTAAGTCTGTGAGGACCTTCAAGGGTGGCCTCCAGATAGCTCTGAAGGTTGGTTTCTTTGGGGAACTTTTACATTCTTGGTGCCCAGGGCACCTTTCACATAAATTAAGCTAGAATGTCTAGGAGGAAGAACCTGATGTTGATGCTCCAAAGTTCCCCATAATCCCAAACAATTCCTGTTTACCTTAGTATCCTGAATGATGCCCAACCAGAGATTTCATTTCCCCCCTATTAATTAATTTATTCACATTATATCCTGATTGCAGCCTCCCTCTCCTCCCAGTCCCACCCTCACATCTCTCCTCTTCCATTTCTCTCCCACCTTTTTTTTTTTCTCTCTGAGAAGGTCCCATCATGGGTACCAACCCACCCTAGTATATGAGGTCATATCAGGTCTAGGTACGTCCTCTCCCACTGAGGCCAGACAGGACAGCCCAACAAAGAGAAAGGGATGCAAAGTGAGGCAACAGAGTCAGAGACAGCCCCCATTCCAATTGTTAGGGACCCACATGGAAACCAAGCTGTTTATCTGCTACGTATGTGTAGAGAGCCTAGATCCAGCCCATGCATGCTCTTTGGTTGGTTGTTCAGTGTCTGTGAGCTCCTATGGGCACAGGTTAATTTACTCTGTAGGTCTTCTTGTGGTATCCTTGACTCCCCTGGCTCCCTAAATCCTTCCCACTTTTCCACAAGACTCCCGAGGCTTGGCCTAATGTTTGGCTGTGGGTCATGGCATGCTTTCACCAGCGGCTGCATGAAGCCTCTTAGAAGACAGTTATGCTAGGCTCCTGTCTGCAAGCATAGCAGAGAATTATTAATAGTTACAGGTGTTGGCTCTCTCACATTGGGTGGGTCTCAAGTTGGGCCAGTCATTGGTTGGCAATCCCCTCAATCTCTGCTCCACCATTATCCTTGCACATCTTGTAGGCCAAACACATTTCGGGTCGAAGGTTTCCTCCCTCCACTAGAAGTCCCATCTGGCTACTAGAAGTGGCCTCTTCAGTTTCTATATCCCCTGATGCTAGGGATCTCAGTGGGGGTCACCCCTATAGACTTCTGGGAGCCTCCCCTTTTTCCTAGGACTCTTGCTCAGCACAGAGATGCCACCCCACAACTCCCCTCTCTCTGCCCTCTCATCCTCCTCCTTCTGCCTCCCCACATCTAATCCCCACCCACTCTCCCCTCTCTACCCCCTCCCATGCCCCGTTCCCTCCCTCCAGCTACTTCAGATGTCTATTTTATTCCCTCTTCTTAGTGAGATTCGAGCATCCTCCTTTGGGCCTCCTTGGGTCTATGGATTGTAACATGGTTATTCTGTACTATATGGCTAATATCTACTTATAAATGAGTACATACCATGCGTGTCTCTCCGGATCTGGAGATCCTCACTCAGGATGATATTTTCTAGTTCCATCCATTTGCCTGCAAATTGCATGTCTTTATTTTTAATAGCCGAGTAATATTCCATTGTTTAAATGTGCCATGTTTTTTTTTTTTTTAACCCATTCTTCAGTTGAGGAACGTTTAGGTTGTTTCCAGTTTCTGGCTATTACAAATAAAGCTACCATGAACATAGTTAAGCAAGTGTCCTTGTGGTATGGCGAAGCATCTTTTGGGTCTATGCTCAGGAGTGGTACAGCTGTGTCCTGAGGTAGAGCTATTTCCAATTGCCTGAGAAACCACCAAATTGATTTCCAAAGTTTAATCAGAGATTTCTAAAGACCTCTAATGGTCCCAAGGTCTTTAGACACAAGGTCCCCAATGGACAGTCAATTTTGGGAACCATTGACTTAGGAAATAAGTTTTTATTATTGAGGTTGAGTAAGATTCTCTAAATCACAAGATTATCAGGGACACCTAAGCCTCCACCATGAGATAAATGGAATTTTAACTATAAAATGTCTGTAAGAATGAAGCATCTGGTGCGAGGGCTGGGATATATTCAGGTGCTTTAATCTGTCGATGCTCCTGAGAAGTAGGCTCAGGCAAGTGTCTTCTCTATAGCACAATACCCTTCTCCCTCTTCTGTGGGTTTACTCAATATTGTAATAATTTGTTGTCATAGACATTCTCCACAGTTAAGTGGAGACTGGGGACTGACTTTCACATGAACTCTGTTGCCCCATATTTGGCCATGTCCCCTTGATGGGGAGGCCCGATGGCACTCGGAGGAAGGATAGCAGACTACCAAGAAGAAACTTGATACCTTAGCATCATATTCAGGGAGAGGAGGTCCCCTTCAGTCACAGTCATAGGGAAGGGTAATGGGGTGAAAGTGGGAGGGAGGGAGGAATGGGAGGATGCACGGGATGGGATAGCAATTGAGATGTAATATGAACGATTTTATTTTTCAATTAAGAAAAAGTAAAAAAAATAATAATTTGTTGTCAGGCTTAACTGTGAGCATCTCAAAGGCTTGAACGACAAGCAAAGTGAGTGTCTGACCCCACAACGGATGAGTGACATGTTTGTGATCTAAATGTGTCTACGTATTGTGTGACAGATTTTCCTTGGAGAAGCAACACATACATACATATCTATTCATTTCAGATAAGAAGCCCATGACAGACTAAGGTACAGATACCACTGAAGCACAACTTAGTGAATCAATGAGCTTTACTAGGGTTAGTTACAGAAATGTGGACAGCTACATCACTGAAGCCCACCCCAGCATTGGAGACAGCTCACAAAAGCTGGGAGCCTGGAGCACACTGCGCAGCCTATAGGCAGCTTAACAACTTGGAGAGTGTCCTTTCCAGGTGACACTTCTAGGAATCTGGTCTTTTGTTTCCTCTAGGCAGTTTGGCTGGTCTCTGAATCTTGTAAAGGGTTTGGTTGTTCTCTGCTTTTCCCAGGCTTGTCTGTGAGTCTTTATTGCTTATACACTCCTGGAGCTAGAGGAGCCTAGTGAATCTGGTCAGTTTCAGGGACTTCCTAAAACCATTTTGAGTTTCTTCCTGTTTTAACGGGTTTCCCTGCAGGATGGAATGTTTCCCCTCCCCTTAGAACACCCCATTTTTTCACTTCCTTGTAAAACACCCCAAATGTCCCCAAATATCCCAGTGTTTCACTTTTACTTTATCCACTGTCTTAACAATGTTCCCTTTAATGTCAGTAGGTGCTGCTGAGAGGAAACTACTATACAACACTATTAAGTCACTCATTAACTTAGGCATCAATTCCGTGAGAGATGGTAATGACAGAAAGGTGCAGCAACAGCCAAGGAGCCAATTATGAGGAAAGAAAAGAAAATAGATCCCACGTAAAATAGTTAAATAAGGTCTTCAAAAGCCCCAGAGACCTATAGAATATGGCATTTAAACATGTTTTTATTATTATAAATATTCTTTGACAAGACAGGTTAACTCCTGGCAACAACCAACCTATCTCAAAAAAAGATGATGAGCATCAAAGAACCTCTTTATGGAGTTGGCTTCAAATACGACAAATCAGTCACTGGGAAAAATGTCCTTGTTTCTGCCACAGACAGAATTCTGCCTATAAAAGGGCAAGCTTAGATGCAGGTAGAGCCAATGGCTGAATTCTACCAAGACAGGGTAAGCAAGTCCTCAATAGTTCCTGCCTCGCAAGTATGTCTGTCAGATATATTGGGCCAGAAGGCTGAAGATGATTCTTCAATGTTATAAAGAGTGTTGGGTGACTGTTCAGGCAGTAAACCGTCTCAGTAATTTTTTCATTTTGGAAGCTGCTAACCTGCACGCAGATATTTAAGCTTTATTCCTTCTCAAATCTCTGATGGGGTTGAAGACCAGATAGTTTAGTCTTACAATTAAGTTTAGTTCGTTAGGGGATAAGATGTATTTATATCAAGATAGATGTTTTAAGTTAATAGACATGAGATATGATAGATATTGATTTTCACTTAGAAATTTAGACCCAATTCTGACTTTCACAGGTACTCTGGTGCCCCATATTTGATCATGTCCCCTGGATGTGGAGGCCTGGTGGCACTCAGAGGAAGGATAGCAGGCTACCAAGAAGAGACTTGATACCCTATGAGCATATACAGGGGGAGGAGGTCCCCCTCAGTCACAGTCATAGGGGGAGAGGACTAGGGGAAAATGGGAGGGAGGGAAGAATGGGAGGATACAAGGGATGGGATAACAATTGAGCTGAATATGAATAAATTAATGAAATATATTTTTATAAAAGCTAGAAATGGTGATACACACCTGTAATATCAGGAGGCTGGTGCCGGAGAATCACAAATCTGAAGCTGGCTTTAGCTACAAAGATCCTGACGCCAAAGAAAATTGATTAGTTAATTAAATTAGTAAATTAGAAGTATACAATGTAGTAAATTGGAGTTTCAAACCTTAAAAAAACAGTTGAAAAAATAGCAATACTACCACTAACTAATGACATCACCTTCAAAATATGTGTTTAATGTCAGTAAAGGCTAAAAAAAAAAAAAATAACTGCTTGTACTAATCAATCTTCATTCAGAATTTTAGACTCACCAAGATGAAAAGATGTTTTCTTCCAATTTGCCAAATGCAAATAGGCAAATCACTATGAATGTAACATTTATGTAATTCCTGATTGTTTCATGGTTCTTCCTGCTATATGTAGTTTCTTTTATTTATGTGTAATAATATAAATGTATATGTAAAAAAGACATATAATAAAAATTTTAAAAACTTTTCAAAGTTAAAAAAAAAAAAAGAAATTTAGACCCAATAAGATAGGAAGATGTTTACTTTAAGTTTGCCAAATACAAATAGCCAAATCACTATAAATATATAAATATAACATTTATATAATTCCTGATTGTCTCATTGTTCTTCCTGCTGTATGTAGTTTATTTTATTCATGAATAATAATATAAATATATGTTAAAAAGAAACATAATAAAAATGGAAAAAAAGAAAATAGATCCCACGAAAAATAGAATTGAAAGAGGAAAAGTCAATGCTGAAGAAGAGAAGAAAAAAGAAATTGTGTTTATTCCTCTTCACATAGTTCAGGGGTTGGTGAGTCGTGTTGGGAAAGGTGTGTCCTTTTTATAACCATACACATTGGACAGCTAGTTAACTTCTCTAATTACCATGTACTTTACTTTTTGCTGCTAGGATATTTATGATAATAAGATCAATTTGTACATGATTATTCGAATAATATCTCTTTCCTCTTCCAAGCTTTGGTTCTAGGAGAGTGAACTTTCCTCTGGGGATTTATCTTTGTGTTCTAGTGCCTAGCATCACACAACATAGTGCAGATAGCTGATAAATATTTATGAGGTGACTCGATAGTTTCTCGCGGTTTTCAGCTACTTCTGTTAAAAGTGTCATCTTCATTTTAAGATTGCTATGAAGAGAAGCTCCAGGGGACTATATGAGCATCCAGTGCACGGCAGGCAGGTAGCGCTTTAAAGTTCAGTGCTGTGGTGGAGGACAGCAACACACACCAAATACCTGCTCTGCTCTATTTGCTCTGCTTTGTTCTGGGGGAAGAGAACGATTGAAGGTTCAATATGTTGTATGTTTTAGAAAGGGTAATGTTTGAAGAATTCAAGAGATGCAATTAACTTCCTGGTTACCCTTCTGCCAAATCATCAGAACTTCAACATCCACTCACACTACTGTCTGACCACACTCCAGGCAGCCAGGCGGAACCATTAAGACTCATATTCCAATCAACCACCAGATGGCAACATAGACCCCACCAACCGACTGGCCCAGAGCTGTCCAGGTACCAGCCAAAGCTTTTCCCCGGGTCTCTGTAAAACACAGGGGAAGAAAAGCACTCGGCCTTCAAGTCTTGTTATGGTGTTTGAAAGTTACACAATGCTTTGAGCCACGTTTCCTTTCTATTTCCAACCACCAGTCAAACCCTACCCTGGGATCACCCCAACACTGAAAGGCCCTCTTTCAGTATCTTCTCCAGAGCATCTGGGGTGCTCTTCCTATCACTTCTATTTTTATAAAGGCAGTTAATAGCCAAATCACCATGAATATAACATTTATATAATTCCTGATCGTTTCGTGGTTCTTCCTGCTGTATGTAGTTTATTTTATTTATGTGTAATAATATAAATGTATATGTAAAAAAAAAAAGAAATAATAAAAAAGACACCCCACATTTGTAGAAATTCATTGTCTAACATTAAAACTGCCTTCCCGATAAACTTGAACTCCTGTTCTTATTTACTCTAACAATGGCACGGGGTTTTGCCTCCTCCTGTGACTTGACTCACACCAAGTTCACACATCCACTGCCCTCCTGTTCCCTCACCTCCATGAGGAAAAAACCAGCAGGAAGGTTTTCAGTTTGACACCAGATGAGGGCTAACTCTCCTTCCTCCCGCAGAGCTTTCTTTCTTGGTAAGAGCTTACAGCTAAGTGTCAGGTTTCAGGGGATCTGCATGATGTTTTATCAGAAACAGGGGTTTCCTGCCACACAAGCATGGAGGTGGGGGAGGAGAAGAAATACACTTTTTTTGTCCTTTCTAACCCCCTGGCCATACCCTGCATTTATCATCTCCTTACTGATGGGCTAAGAGAGAAAGAAGCAAGTGTGTAAGGGACATGGGCGATGGAGGAGAGCCAAGGAGCTTGAGGACAGCCTGCTCCGTGTCTTTGAGGTTTCTTGGTGAACAGGAAATGAGACAGGGTACTATCAAAGCCAAACACCGCGGAGAAATTGGATTTTTATACTTTGGAAATGCAGCGGTTTTTGAGACTTACTGGGAAAACATAGTTCTTTCCTTTCTTCTTTCCTTCCTTCCTTCTTTTATTTACTTATGACGTGTGTATTGAGCACTACTGGTCTGTGGATACTGGACTTCATGGATGAGACAGGCCAGTATATAATCAGTATGGCTCAAGGAGAAATGCAGACTGTAGTAAGGCCATGTCTGCAGAAAGGCCATGTCTGCAGAAGGCTTCGGGAGAGGGCCTGGCAGTGAGGTGCTGAAGTATTCAGAGGACCTAGTGAGCTATGCAGACCTGGAAAGAAAAACCATCACTGTGGAAAATGGGGGGGGGGGCGCGGCATCAGTGAAGGAATTTACTACAATTGTAGCAAAACTGGGACAGGACGGAGGTAGGGCATGGAGAGAGTAAGAGGAGCCAGATCTTCAGAGTCAGCCTGGATGGTTCTCCTGAGGTTGGTTGTACTTTCCTTTGGTGGTATGGAGGCTTTAAAGAGCTTATGCAGGTGGGCATCATGGCTGGTTTTTCTTAAGGAAGATAACTCAGCAGCTGAGGCCATTTGGCTCTGGTTGTCAGAGATTAACGGTTACACAGACAGGCAGGGAGAGCAAACAGATAACAAAGGTAGGGAACTCCAGGCCCTTGCCACGCTCATTCTCCTGCCTGTAAGGCACACCCCAAGGCTTACCCCTCTGACAACTTCAGCACCAGGAAACATTTACCCAAAGCTGCTGGCTCATGCATCAACTTCTGTCTTTTATCAAATTGACCAGCCGTAAATTAGGGAAAGAAGACCTTCAAAGACCCCTAACCTGCCCTGCCCCCATTCACCAGGAGGGGCTAGATTTCAGGCTCCCGAGTTCCTTTTCTATTTTGCAGAGGATTTCCCTCTCTGTGTGTCTTGATGAACATGTCTCTTCATCCCCAATAAGCCTTTCTTTCTGGCTGATACTGTCTGCTGTGTTTGAGATTTTCCTTGCTACTAGTTTGTTGCACTCAAGATTTCCCCTGCACTTTAATCCTTTAACTGACAGAGAAAATAAGCCTGATTAAGACTCATAGATTGTAACATATGGATGGGTGGGGGGAGAGGGTAAATACTGGAGGTGGAGAAATCATCGTAGTGGTCCAGGCCGAGACCAGGGTATTAGCTGAGGAGGAGAGATAACATGGAGACAGATTCTATAGGCTCTACAATCCACATAGACTGATGGAGCCTGGGAGTTGGTGGGAGAGCTGATTGAAAAATCAAGGGAATCTTTGATATCCCTGCCTATAGCTCAGGGCATGCCTAGGCTAGATCTGCAGGGAGATCTGGAAGTCAGCACAGACAAAGCCTCTGTGGCATGAAATTAATTAAGGCCTAGGAACAAATAGAAGGGAACAGAAGTACCAGCAGCATACCAGGGCCAGGAAGAGAAGAAGAGGTCAAAGGGGAAGAAAGGATGAGCAAGATAAGGAGCAAGATCAAAGGGAGGGATGTGTTCACTGAGGTGTTGCTTTCCTGGAATGACTATAGAAAAAGGGTTGTGTGAGTTAGAGACTTAGCAAGAAAACATGTCAAGCCAGGACAGGCAGCCGAGAGAATTCTATGTGGGGAGGGCAGCGGCAAGGAACCATTGATCAAGTATGTGGGGCAGTAGACGCAGGAACGCCTAAAGGCTGGGGTGAAAGTGGGTGATTGATTGTATACATTTTAAGCAGCAACATGTCCAGATCTTGTTAAAATCTAGGATGTGGTTCCAATTAGGATGTCCAAGTGAGGTCAGTCTGGGAGAGTCTGGGAGGGAGAAGGTCAAAGGTATTGGATAGATTGTCTCCAGGTACCTGGGCAACAGGGTGAGGTCAGGATTCTAGGAGAAGCCTGTGGGGAAGATGCAAAGAGGTAAAATTGGAGACAGACCAGGGGATAGAGGGAGAAATGGAAGAGAGAGAGGCTGTCCTAGGAGGTATGGGTTTTCACTGGAAGGCTGTGGATTTGGGAAGAGCCACTGGGAAGGATTTTTTTTTTCCTGAAGCCTATAAAAGGGTAAGGTTTCCTTAAAGTGAGGAATATGGGGAACATGGTCAGGCATGAAAAAAATCCAAGTCTGGGAGGTGGATCAAGAAGAGAGAATAGCCCCTCAGTCACAGACATAGGGGAGGGGAGTAGGGGGAAAGCAGGAGGGAGGGAAGAATGGGAGGATACAAGGGATGGGCTAACAATTTAGATGTAATATGAATACATTAATAAAATATTAAAAAAAGAAGAGAGAATAGCAAAGGGGCAGAGGGCGTCTTGAGTCTTGTGGAGCAATAGGAGGGGCAAGTCAGACTTTGCTGGTTGCAGGTGTGAGGCTCCGAGTGTTCCCAAGGGCCTCTGCCCTCCTAGTCTAGCCCATCCTCCTGTTCAGCGTCTCAGCTTCAACAGCCCAAGTCCCTCCAGGTGCTATTCCGGCCCTTCCTGCCGATGACTGTGCTTGACAGAGCTACAGACTCAGAAATGCTGAGCCTCGTGTGGCAAGTGGCTCAGCCTCAGCCTGATGGAGCTCTGGACCGCAGAAGGCTTTTTCAGCCTGAAGTCTCCGTTCTCTACTCACCCTGAAGTTTTGCTCTGCTGAGCTTGAAGAATGAGTGAGCAGCTCTGAGAGGAGGCCTTGCTACATTCTGGATGCTGAAGGTTGAGCTAAAGATGCTTCGGGAAACCACTTGGTTCGGGTCAACCCTTTGCCAACTGAGGTGGGGTGACTTGGCTAGGGACAGGCAGTGATCAAGTGGCCGTGTCAGGATGGAACAAACGGAACGTGTGCGTTTTTTCTCTTCCAGCTGTCACCAACAGCCCATTTGCATAGATGTTACAGTTCATAGAAAGCTTACTTTATAAGATTTTTAAAAATTCTGTTAAAAAAAAAAACATATTCACCACATGCCTTTGGGGAATGCATACCATGTTCTTCCAACCTAATCTTGAACAATAGGGGTTGAAGCAGGGTGTTGGCTTTTAACTGTGGCAGGCGAAGCCCCCATAATTTGGTGGAAGAGCACTATGTGGGGAGTTAAGGGGAACATTGTGAGTGTTTTCTGGATCCACTATGGTGTTGACATGAGGATCTTCTCTTGGATATGCCGCTTTTGTATGAGATGTTGTTTGGGATGAGGAGTCTGCATCCTAGCATGGTGTTTACATGTGTGTTCGGACCGACCCTCACTCTGCAAGTTTGGCTTGTCTACAAAGGTTTTACATTATATGTTTATATGTTGAATGTAGGGTGCCTCTGGTGGGTGTCTTATCTTCTGCATAGCCCTGTCGGTTTTGAAGCCTAATGCTTGGTTGGTACACAACATCCCTGGATGTCTCTGTACCGCATGCAGTGATCTGTGCATGCCGTTTGGTGCTAGTAGCAATGCTCTCTCCCAAATTCGGCGTTACTAACGTGGCTTTGATGGGTTCAGCTTTTTCCCAGGACCTTTGATGATGATGAATCACACCCCGAATCTAGTGAGTGGACAGTCAGGTCTCGTAGAACAACAAGCCTGGTCCTGTTCTTTGTCACCTAGCACCAGCTGGGAGCCCTGCCTCAGGCCTGGCAGCTGGGATAGATCACTCGGCCACCAGGAGGCCTGTCCAGCTGGGACCATTCTGAGAACCTGTGCCAGAGAAGCTACATCTGTGACTCACCATTCAGGGGGAAAAACCCAGCTGCTGGGCTCAGGCTCAGCCCCAGTAGCTATGGAGAAGGGCTCAAAGGCAGGATGAAGGGAAGATAGACCACGTAGGCTTTCTCAGTTTCTGTAGGAGTTTGGTGTATTTTCAGTTCCCCATTTCACAAAGGAAGTTGAGAGAAGGGACTAGAACCTTTCAGAAAGAGTAAAGCTCGTGACAGTGGAGGGGAAAGACTTTTGCTCCCCTGACCCTCTGGGGCTTCCCCCTCACATCTGGCCCACAGCTCTCATCATGCGTATGGTCTGCACATGGTTTTTTCAGTTTTACTTCTGGCTTTCACAAGTGGCCATAGCCATGTTTGTAGTTTGCAGATAGGATTGTATGATCACTGAAAATTCTAGCCTCAGGAAAAAAGCCCTTACTCTGGACTCATGGAGAACACCCTCCAATTATTTAAAAAAAAAAAAAAATGAGGCACCAGTAGGAGGATGCAACTTGCTTTATAACTCAGAACACTGGATTCTTGGACCATGGCTTATCTGTTTAGCCAGCAAGGCCTGCAAGCCACAGATGTTAAAGGATGACCCTGAGGCAGTCCCTGCAAGGATTCAAATGATCGGGAAAGCTTTCCAGGGCCATAGAGGAAAGGGATGGTGGCTGCCACATTACATCTCATAATGGTGACAGTCATTGCTGAGACTGAGATAACCTTTGTCTAAGGGGGATGGGGGGCAGTGCTAAATGCCTTCACCTAAACTGAGGTAAATCTTTAGCTGCTCAGGAAACTCAGTGATGTTGGTTCTGTTGTTGTACGAGTCCCGAGTCCTTGTGGCCTGAGAGTCCCTCTTAATTTGCACAGACCAGGTGTGAAAGGTAAGGTCCAAGCCGTGGCCCTTGGTAATCACGCGATCTGGCTGGAAATTGCTGGGGTGTGCCTGGGATAGTGGGGCCAGAGTAGCAAAGTCTACAGAAGAGAACAGGAAGGTGCTGTTGTGGGATCCATGTACCTGCAAATGGCTGAACTGGCGCTGGAAGAGATGGAAATCTTAGGGAGAGCAATCGTGGTGCATCAGCAATGAGCCTCTTTGTTTTAACATGCGACTATCCACTAGTTAGGCTCCTGGGCTCTAAAGTGAGCCACGATGGGTAACTATTGGCAACCTTGCTTATGGGATGTGCCTAGAGGAGTCAGTGTAGGCTTCCAGGGTGATTTTTGAAAAGCTGCCTTTATTGCTAATATAAAATGGAAAATTTTGTATTTAAAAATCCATATTTATAGGCTTTCTTGAAAATTATGAAAAATCTCACAAACTAGCTTCAAACTATTATACTATACTATATACATGAAAACTGGATGGTTGCTGCCTCTTCTAGCCTGTCATTTTCTCCTCCTCCTAACCCCCCACGCTTTCCTTACACTTATTGACTTTTAGGGAGGCCCAGATGTCTAGTCCCAATAAGTATTGCAGTTTGCAACCCTGTTCTAGTCAAAACTTTAGACTAGAGTTCTGGGGTTACCTTTGAAACTATTAGATCAAGGAGCCAGTTTGCTTACCTTGGTGTGGAATAATAGTGTGAATCTTGGGTTATAAGACATTTGACAGAAAGATGTAGCTCTGACTGAAGCACCTGGCAAGAGCCCTTTGGCTCCGGGCTGCTACGGCACTGCCCAGCAGGGTGGAGCTTTGTCTCACAAAGAGACTGTGACCTGGGTAAAAACCTGGACCGGAGGGAGAACTAGCCACCAATAATCTCTGAAATACATGGGCCATGTAGGAGTTCTCCTGGATACTTAAAAAAAAAAAGTTTTATTTATTTATTATTATGTATACAGTGTTCTGCCTGCATGTACGCTTGAAAGCCAGAAGAGGGCATCAGATCACATGATAGATGGTTGTGAGCTACCATGTGGTTGCTGAGAATTGAATTCAGGACCTTTGGAAGAGCAGTCAGTGCTCTTAACCTCTGAGCCACCTCTCTAGCCCTTGATACTTTATTATTATTATTATTATTATTATTATTATTTTACTTTTTATTGACTCTTTCTGAGTTTCACATCGTGTACCCCAGTCCTGCCCATCTCTTAGTTCCCTCATGTCTATCCTTAGCACTTGCAGCCTCTTCTTCAAAATAAAACACACACACACACACACACACACACTACACAAAACAAAACAAAGTATAGAAAACCTCTCATTGTTGAAGCTTTAATGTGTCACAGTGTGCCCCACAGTATACCCCTCTGTCCACATATCTTGACTTGTGAATGTTCATTGCAATGAGTCATTGGTTTGGTTTGAAGTCTCTGCATTCTGTGACACCATTAATATTGGATCCTCACAGGGACTCCTCCCAGTTATCCTGTTGCTGTCCTGTGTCATGGAGAGCCTGCTGCTTTGGATCAATAGAATGGTCCTTTCACATGTCCCAACTGTTCACAGATGATGTAGGTTTTGGTGTAGGCCAACTCAAAGCCCTGGATCTGGTCCTGGGTGGTAGCTGAGGGGACAACTTGCCTTTTCTGTCTTCTTCGCGCCTCCAGGGTGAGCTCTCCAGCACTGTTCTGGCTACCCAATGCAGCCATCAGCAGGAGGCAGGGTCAGCTCTCCTGTTCTCAGGCCCTCATGAACACACTCAGCCTTCCTGAGCCAGCTCCACTGTGTTGCCCAGGGGAGATGCAGGGCCCTCTCTCTGGCCAGTGAGGGGCAGGGATAGCTCTCCACTCCCATGACCCCGGGACTAGCTCTCCGAACTGGTGCGGATGGCAAGCGGTAAGGGTGTGGAGGGCATCACTTCTACCCCTGTGCCACTTCACGACAGAGGAGCAGCGGGGACAGCATTTCTGTGTTCTCACTCTGGGATGCTGTCCAGGTAAGGTGCAGGACCAGCTCTCCCTCTCTCAGGCATCAAGGGGTGGGGGGTGGGAGTAGGGAGGCATTACTTCTATATCAGCTCCACCTCACATTGGATGAGTGGTGAGCGGCGGGTTCAGCTCTCACCTGTGTCCCTGCCATCAGGGTCAGCTCCACTGTGGTGCCAGGGCAAGGCACAGGGCCTACTCTCCCAAGTGCTGCTTCCCTGTGAGAGCTTGAGAGGGTGAGAAGTGGAGTCAGGTCTTCAAGAGTGCTGCAACCAGTGAGGGGCGGGGCCAGTTCGGCACAGCCCCTGGACGTCTGCATGGTCCCAGGCTACTGCCAGACCAGGGACGCCTCCATGGTCTCTAGTGATAATAAGAGCATGGACATCAACACCAGCCCCTTCTCCTGCATAGCCATGAACCCAGACATGGCTTTCAGCGCCATCACAGGCCTGGACTTCACTGTGGCCTCACGCAGTGGGGCTGGTTGCTCACAACAGGCTTCCTTTCCCAGTGCTCAAACTGTTCTGCTTCTCTTTTTTCTCCTATCGGTGTATCACATACTTGCACACTGTAGTGGCTCCTGCTGCAGGTGGGCCTCTGGGGTGACCTCTTCTGCCTTAGGAGCCTGGCCATCTCTGGATGTCTTTAGCCCAACCATGTGTGGAAGGCAGCAGGCAGGTCTCTGGCTATCTGGGAGTCTTTCTTTGCCAGCACAGGGTGACATAGTGTTGGATGCCTTCCTCCTCTTGCAATGCTCGACACGGCTGCCTGGCTCTGTGTGCCCTATGGCCAGCCATGCTGTGTGGTAGAGGGCTGGTCTGTGGCATCTTTCCCCTGCCCACTCCACATGGCCTGGCAGCTCTCTCTGCATGTCTCCTGATTTTACTTTTAATTTCCACAGCCATCAGCACAGCCCTGTGATGATTTCCTTGTCACTGACCTCAGCAGGGCAGCCAGAGGTCCCAGCCCAAGGTAATTCAGCCCTTGGTCATTCTAAATGGCCAAGCCAATGGTCCTGGTTTAGGGCTGTTTTTTTGATGTGACCAAATTATATTTAATCAGGACCAAGATTTAGTAGGAAGGAGTTCATTTTCTAGAGTGATTTGCTTCCACTTGGGAATGCTCAGAAAGAGGTGGGGGACTTCAGAGCACTAGGTGATGGGGGTGGGGTGGGAGCATCCTTTGTTTTTTGTTTCTCTGCTTCATTCACTTGCTTCTATTTACTGACAACCCTTCCTTTGCAGCAGGCATTTGCTCAGCAGTCATCCTTCCAGGCTGAACAGCCAGAGGAATGTTAAATCCTCATTAACACTTTGGTCTGTGATGGAGTATTCCAGTGTTTCAGGATGCTTGGGTTGAAGCATCCTGGTGGCTGGGTCCCACTGGGACCAGGGAAGCTTTCTGTTGGAGTCACGTGGCATAGCTGATATGGTTCTGAGTCTTGAGCCTTTGTGTAGCTCCTGGCTCTGGGAGCAGAATATGCTCTCTGAGCTTGGGATGCTGAGCCAAGAACAGACACATCCGTGCCTTCAAGGAGCTATTTGGGGAGAGGAAGCAGAGATGCATAGGCTGTGGGAGCAGCAGTGTATATGCCCTTGTCTGCCAGACATGCAGAGCTCAAGCCAGGGTGAGAGTGGGCAGGACCATAGGGTCTGGAGACCACAGAAAGGCAGACAGTGGAGGAGGTGCTTGGGAGCTGTGGATGGTGCTATAATGACACATGTGCTCAGGACTGGTGGTTAAATGATGTGAACTGTGTATGC
Source organism: Acomys percivali (assembly GCA_907169655.1). Classification (NCBI taxonomy): domain Eukaryota; kingdom Metazoa; phylum Chordata; class Mammalia; order Rodentia; family Muridae; genus Acomys; species Acomys percivali. The sequence continues at coordinate 61,197,304 of OU015753.1, read as the reverse complement.
TGAGGCAGTTGACCTCTGAATCTCTTGCCCTCTCTGCGTCTCTACTCTTCTATAATATACCCATCCCCGCCCCCTTTTTTTCCTTTCAGTAACTATTAACCTGATACCTACATATCACGGCAACCAGAGAGCATCGGTGAGTTAGCAGTCCCTGCCTCACCCTTAGGGTGTGTGTGTGTGTATGTGTGTGTGTGTGTGTGTATGTGTGTGTGTGTGTGTGTGTGTATGTGTGTGTGTGTGTGTGTGTGTGTGTGTGTGTGTGTGTGTGTGTATCTCCCATGTAGATGGCTTGAGGCAAGGACTGCTGGGAGGTAGTGCTGGTCGAGAGCTTACCTTCCTATGCAATCACTAGCCAATGTCCTGATGGGCAGCCTAGCTTATGAGATGACAGGGCTCAGGCTTCCTGTCTGTGCTTGACTTGATTGTCCTTTGGGGAGAAGTTTTTCAGCCTCTGCTCTCTAGGCACCCATCCTCATGGCTTTCATATCGCACTTCTATTGCTACTGTGTTACTATCTGCAGACATGTCTCATGGCTCGGGTCTGAGTAGCTCTGAAGAACCGTTCAGACCATTGACTTCAAATTAAACTTTAGATGAGGGAGAGTTGCATAGATTTCATAGCATGACCCCATTGAGATGTTTATTTGCTGTTCTCCTGGATCTCCAAAATTAAGAAGTGTGTAAAAAAAAAAAATCTCATTCTGACATTCAGAGCTGAATTGTTTATATTCTGCTGAAGTGCTGCTCTGTGAGTGTGTGCAAGGAAGAGCAGAAGCATGATGTTAATACTGACTGAAACATAAAAATATAATTCAGTCAAAACTGTATGGCTCACTTACTGTATCATGATTCTAGATCAGATATCAATGTGAGACTAAAGCGGCAGGCACAGCCTTCTCTTGGAAAGCTTGCACTGGTAAAGCATAACAAACCTTCAAACACAAGCTAAATAGCAGCATGCAACCGCACAATGTCCCTCCCTATGCTCCACTGCACAAAACCAAGAAAGCACACACGTGTACATGGCTGGCCAAACATGTAAATGCCAGCCCATGCTGTGAATTTTAAGATTTGGACCGCCCAAACCTACAAATAAAATGTCTTCCTTTTGACTTTGCATTCCACTGTAGCACAGAGGTGGTGCAGGGGCACTTGAGATGAAGGCAAGCTCAGCTCTCTCACACGAGCTAGTTGAGCTCACTACTGCCACAGGAACATTCCCTGCCTCAGTTTCTTCATCTGTAACCCAGGAACAGAGGTTGCTGAGAGGTTTAAAGAACTGGAAATGTGCTCATGCTTCCTGGCATATGGGTAGGACTTGATAGCTGCGACCAAGATTCTTTTGGATGAGAGAGGGAAGGATTGACAAGTCTAGAGGTCACAGACAGTTGCGTAGACTGGTGGAAGCTGTGCATGATACTATGGCTGACTTTTCACTGCAGAGGTAAACAGTAGATGTTTCAGCTGCAGGGGGAAAAGAGATATCCAATTTGAAGATGATAAAATAAAATACCTAAGGGGCCATCTTGCAGTTTTCTGGTTTCAAGAGAAGAGGAATTCTGAGAACTTGGCGTGTCCTATACCGAGGGTCATCTCCCTGCAATTCTTCAGCTGTATAGTGAGGACTTTCTAGGTTCAAGGCATGTGTGTGTGTGATGTGAGAAGGTTGCTTCTCAAAGCATCACATCTTTAGCCTAACCCTGGAGGTTAAATACACACATTAGAAAATCGTAGAACATGATAAGAGGCCACAAGATCTGGGACGATGTGTTAATCAGTTTCCATCACTGTGATAGCAAACTGAAGACAAACAACTTAGCAACAGAGAGAGTGCATTTTGACTCAAGGTTCTGTATGCTCAATTCCACGCCCGGTTGGTCCTTGCTTTGTAGGACATTGGCAAATAAATCAGTGCATTCTGGTGGGAGAGCTTGGCAAAGAAAGCCGCTTACTTACTTCGCTGGCACCTGGAGTCAGAGTGTTGGTTAGAGGGAGAAAAGGAAGAGACATGAAATGAGGGAAGACACACAACAAAGGGAGGGAGGGAGGGAGGGAGGGAGGGATGGAGGGAGAGAGGGAGAGAGAGGGAGGGAGAGAGAGAGAGAGAGAGAGAGAGAGAGAGAGAGAACCTCACAGTGACTTCACTTCCTCACACTAGATCCTAAAGGATTTCACTACTTCACAGTAGTTCCATAGAATAGCAGCTGAGCCTTTAACACGTAAGTCTTTGTTGGGTAGCTCAGATCAAATTGTTCCATTGTGCATAAGGTTGTGAGGAAAGTCCTCTTTTGTGTTGGACAAGAAAGTATCAGGAGTAGTATGAACCAAAGCGGGAAGGCATAAAAGTCTGCCATGTCTCTGAGACTGAAGTGGAGTCTACTATGGTTTTAGATAGATTTGAACTACCAATGGAGTGAGTGGCATGCAAAGGCAGGCATTAAAAAAAAAAAAAAAAAAAAAAGAGAGCGAGAGAGACCAAAGTCCACTGAAGATTTTCCAGATGTGGTAGTAATAAAAGATACAAAAAGTAGGATCATTTTCATATTTGAAAAAGTAATAGAATATAATGGGTGAAGAAAATGGAGGGATCAAAGATGACAGCATAGTTTTGCTTTTGCCTGGGTGACAAAGCTATGGTGGCATCTGATAGAAAGGAAGGGCATCAGAGGACAGGGCTGCTGCCCTGAGAGAAAGGGATACTTTGCTTGGGCAGTTTGCATGTTAAGTGTCAGCAATTCATCCTAGAGACTCTGACTAGCAGAGTATCAAAAACGGAGGAGGACAGGGGAGGGGAGTAGGGGAAAGCGGGAGGGAGGGAGGAATGGGAGGATTCAAGGGATGGGCTAACAATTGAGATGTTATATGAATAAATTAATAAAATATTTTTTAAAAACACAGAGGAGGAGATAAGAGAGAGGCTAATGATGGAAATGTGTGACTTAGTCCCAAAGAGAGTCAAGGCATGCGAATACACATGATGACATGGGGAGAAATCATAGAAGTGAACCAAAGGGTGAAACGTAGTGATGGGCACTGGAAGGAAGGCCAAATGAAGAGGAGCTGTAGGACAGTGAAAGGGAATAGTTACCAATGAGAAATGTGTTCAATAGCATGGAAGGCAGAACCCAGGCAAGTCCAAGTAGGTAAATGCCAAGGAAAGCTTTCTGGAAGCTACTGTCACCTCTGCGTGGTGTTTTATGGAGGGCAGAGTACGAGTTTGGCAGTGGAAGAAGCAGCACTTCAAAGGACCGTGTGGAGTCATAAGAGGTTTGAGGAACTAATGGGAGAGATGAGCTACTAAGGTTGTTTGGGTCGTATATATTCTTTGCTTAAACTAAGTTTGAAACTAGATAAAGGGTTGGATGGTTGCCAGATGCTAGGAAATTAAAAAATAGATGTCAGCAGCAGAAATGGAGATGGTGTCTTGAGGACACATGTAAACACAATCACTAAGAAAAACAGTAAGATGCTGTGATATAGAATTTTATGGTTTTGAGCTAAATAAAAGTCGTTCTAATATATTAACTTGGGACTCAGAGATGGCTCAGTAGTTAAGACTGGCGGCTTGTCCAGAGGATCTGGATTTCATTTCCAGTACCACAGGGGATCTAACACCCTCCTTTGGCCTTCACAGGCACCAGACATATACATGGTATACATACACACACACACACACACACACACACACACACACACACACACACACACCCCTATACATACACTAATATATGCAGCCAAAACACCCATACACAAATAAATGCATGAAATTAATTAATTTTGGGGGGGGGGTGTACTGCCAGGCAAGCTTTCTGCCAAGCTGAGATAAATCTTCAATGCTCTTTGTATTTTTTTTTAAATTTTGATACAGGGTTGTCCAGGTTCACCTTGAATTCATGCACAGACTAGACAGACCTTGGACTTATGATACTGTTGCCTTGACCTTCCAAACACTGGGAACTACAAGCCTGCACACTAGGTCCAGGGGAAACCCATATTTTTTAGGGGAAACATTGTTGACAATATCTAATACATTGAAAATGTTAGCCAGGCAAAGGTCATGAAGTGAAAGCAGTGCACTGAACTCCAGACGCGTAGCTAGGTTACCAATAACCATGAGGCTTCCTGTAAGTGACTGACCCCATTTCTCTCACCAGGTCCCACCTGATAACATGGATAATAGCAGTTTTCATGGCACTTGTATTGTATTTGATTTTATATTTGTATGTGTGCAGATGCATGTATGTGCTCCATAAATTGACTGCTTTCATTTGTTGCTATAATAGAAATAGAGTATGAAAGACTTGATGACTTGTAAAGAAAAAAGATTTGTTCCGCTCATAGTTCTGAGATCTGGGAAGATCGCCTCTGGTAAGAACCATCTTCACCTTCACCACCTCCTCCTCCTCCTCCTCTTCTTCTTCTTCTTCTTTAAAAAATATTTATTTATTTATTATTTATATAATGTTCTGCCTGCATGCATGCCTGCACTCCAGAAGAGGGCATTAGATCACATTATAGATGATTGAGAGCCACCATGTGGCTGCTGGGAATTGAACTCAGGATCTCTGGAAGAACAGTCAGTGCTCTAAACCTCTGAGCCATCTCTCCAGCCCCTGGTAAGAACCTTCTTGATGGTGGGACTCTCTATACAATCCCAAGGAGACTCACAGACATCACAGGACAAAACAGAATGCCCTCCTAGGGCTCTTTCTATAAGACCAGAGTCCCATTAGCCAAGTACTAATAGTAATTACACCCCAAAGGTCTCACCACTAAATACTAAAGATGAAGGTTTCACGATCTTACTAACGGAGGGCACCAATATTCACAAATGCAAATTATGGAATTACAAGTTGGACTTTCCTGTGGTTGAGCTAATCCTGCAGTGGTATCATTCACTCATTTCTATCAGTCAAAAATACTGCTTTTCTCTAATTTTTAATCACCATCTTCTCTCCTCCCCATCCAAACACGCACTTCTGTCATTTCCCAAACATCTCATTTTTCTCCTGCTTTCACATATGAGGACTAAATTCTAACATGCCTTTTGTTTAGGCTGGTTTTTTTTTTAAATTTCCTTTAAATTCATTTACCTCAAGTAAGTTAACCTTTTAGGGAAAGTATTCTGGAAGCTGATTATCATAATTGGGTACGCATCCTCTCCCCCAGATTCTTTCCTCTAATCCTTCCTTGTTTTCTTGTTTGACGGGTCCTTGCCATGCTCAAATGAGGCGGTCTTGTTTTCTTTCTTGTCCACTACCTACATGAGGTTTGTTTGGTGGTACTCCAGATGTAAGCACCATGGATCTACTCCAGCAAGGTCACGTATGGGTTATTTGGAACCTGTTTTTGGTGCTAGCCCATTCCCCTGAGAACTTCCTTCATTATCCCTTTTAGAGTATGGAGGAAAATTATCTTAAACATCTGCTCTAGTCTCTGCCATAACCCAGTATATTTAAAGTGCATTACACAGTCCTTAAAGTGACCTTTGATTAACTTTTATTTCCTCCCTGCTAAAGTAAATGATGTAGGATTGCTTGTGTGAATTTACATGAATCTGTTCCCCCCTCTCTCTAACACACACACACACACACACACACACACACACACACA